>JANUWF010000952.1:0-600000 GCA_026120185.1 Voacanga thouarsii
GGCAAGATACTATTGGGTGGTAATGGATCAACTAGCTAAGTCTGCTCATTTCATTTCTATTAATCAATGGAATTCCTTAGAGTAGTTAAGCAAAATCTATATGGAGGAAGTTGTAATACCCCGCCCAAAACCACCTTTGACCTATGGGAAAAAAGTCATGCATTGCATAGCATTTCGCATTTCATGTGTTATCTTAAAATTATTCTTGCATGGGTGCATGCGATTTTCAAGGTTGCTCTTACATTTAATATATTTGATGGGAAATAATTGTGTTGTTGCAATAATTGGGAATTGTTCTAGCTGAAATTTAGTAGAGGAAATGGAGGGATGAGAATTAGGGTGAAAAGAATTTCTTAGAGAAATAGTAACATCGGAGTTGATTTGGAATAGCGGTTAGGTTTGGTGATTATTCCTTGGTGACCTAAGTTCGAATATTACCTCTTGCAAATTTTAGCTTTCTTTTTGAATTCTTTTTCCTAGATTTTCCTCATGGTTGGCCGAAAAACCGAGCTTTCCTTTTTAAAATTCCAGTGCCATCTTCTTAGGGGATAAGTCTCCATATTTATCTCCTAAATTCAAGGATTTTTGATAAGGATAAAGATTAATATTATTTAAGCTTTTATCCTCTTTAATTTTTGAAAAACCTTAGCTAGAATAAATAAATTCCAGCTTGTTTTTAATTCATCAGATTTTATGTTAGATAGCTGAAATTAATTTGTTATTTTTCTAGTTAGATATCTTGTTGATTTTGAACATAGAAACCTAGCTAAAAATCTGGAAAATTTTCCAACTTAGTGCCGCCACCTTTGGAGGACTTTTAGCTCAACACAAACTCTTTCAATACTAGGGAATCTTATCGTAAATCCTCTTGCAAATCAAGCTTTATCCTAAATCTAAACAAACCAGATTTTTGTTCCTCTTATCTTGCCAATTTCGATCAGCCTTGTGCATGCACAAGCTGCACGAAAACCCTGCAATCCTAAGGGCAATCAAACTCTTCTAAACCTAGCTCAAATCACCTAGAACACCTCTCACCAAATCAGATTACTTTAGCTACACAAATCAGAATTTTTATCCACTAAAATTTCCAAAATTTCGGCCAACTTGTGCACAGGAATTTTGGCCAGCTTTGCTTAGTGCAATGCATGAAATTTTGCACTTCAAACCCTACTAAAACTCCTTATTTAATTGGCCAATTACAATTCCTAAAGCACTCATTATTCCCTCTCTAAATTGCGGACAGAATAGTAGCAAAAACTGTTCAGGAAATCATCTCTTTTGCTCACAGATTTCGCACAGCAAAGCACTCCTCTTTCGCACAGAATTTGGTTGTCAAAACCCACACAAACTCTTCCTTGTTTTGGCCAAAAACTTGAACACACACAAACCTTCCCTTGAGCAGTTTTCGGCTAGCTTAGGAGAGCATCTTCAAACTATTTTTCTCCTTTCAACTCCTCTCAATTTCAGCAGCAATAAAAGTGCAGCAAGCTGCAATTTTTTGCCATTACTGCCAAAGAAATCTAGAGCCATTAGGAGTCCTTCTTAGCATCACCTTCTAACCCTAAATCAAACTCTTCTAACCCTAAACCATAGCAGTCGCCTAATCCAACCCTACTACATGAAAAATTCCAGCAAACCTCCTCTGCAATTTTCAAAAACTCAAGAGCAATCCTAGGCCAAAAAAATCGAGCACTCCCTAAGGTAAGCAAAAGGCCTCTCAACCTCTTGATTCCTTTCTTCCATTGACTCTTCTTTTTTTCTTCCCTTGAATCACGCCACATAGAGGTTGATTTTATCTTTTTTTCTCAATTTTCAGTTAAGGAGAGCAAAGAAGGTAGCTTTTCTTTTTTTCTCAAACGAACTCAGGATGATCACCATAGGAGCACCAAGACCTTGTTAATCTGGTGGTTGTAAGGTAAGGGGATTCTTACCCTTGATGTAGAAATTAAGATCTAACGGGATTGATGATATCTATGGAAGTATGATAGCATGATAAATGTGCTTAGTTGGGATAGATGAATATTTGGAGTCGAGTAATGGATTAAGCATGTTCAATAGATAGCGATGCTATGTTTGATGAGATAATGATGGATGTGAATTGTGATGGTTAAGACAAGACCTTTTTGATATATTATTCATGTTTTTGATGGAAATATGGTCATGGTATATGTACTTTGTGTAACACCCCTCTACCTATGCCTACCAGGGCCGAGGATGTCGCCCCGTCCAAAGGACAAGGGGTCTTTATAACTAGGTCACCCAAATAAAATAGCGGATTTAAAATAATACTTTAACTCAAAAATTTATTATATCCCAAGAATAATTCCGAGAATAAATCCATGAATTCCTAAACACAAATCCATAAATAAAAATTATCCACTCTCAACTCCCCAAAGCAATACATAAGAATAAATGACAACATTCTCTTCCAAGGTAGATAACACTAGCTACTCATCCCCACAGTAGGATCGATCTGAAATCCTGATAAAAAGAGTGATGAGACAGAAATCTCAGTAAGCCCCATGTGTGTGAGTTGGGCTAAAATGACAAAATACTTTTCATGATGCATGCACTAGCAGTATATCAAAAGCTTGTCATGCCTTCTTTACAAATTTAACTCTCACTTTTTGGAAGATAGAAGTGAGAAGTCATGAAGCAAAATGCTCTTAAAATATTCTGTTTAGATAGATATGAATAATTAAAAGATATTGAGCTTCGAATAAAATTCCTATGACACTTTAAAATAGTTCCACGAAAATAGCTCATCAATTTAAGCAACCAAGTTAATCTGACAGGGCACAGCGGTGGCTCTCACACCAGGTGAAGCACTTGACCCCCGACAGGTGGTGAAAGGGCACAGAGGTGGCTCTCACTCCTGTGAAGCACTTGACCCCCAACACCTGGTGAAAGGGCATATATGTGGCTCTCACTTCTGTGAAGCACTTGACCCCCATCACCTAGTAGGTGTACATCCTACCGAGTGAGATAGTCTTCTCTCTCTCACTCAATCCAAACCGGTTGTCCCACTTCCGGCCGTCAATTCTACCAGAACCCCGTCGCTAGCTGAGGACGGCTCAACCTTCTATACTGACGCCCTGATCGAAAAGAGTCAACCTCTCGGGGGTGGCCACCTGCCGAGAGATATCCCCAGACCAACCAAAGGCTAGTATAAAGGCCTAGCCCCCATTGAGTACTCAACGTTATTCAATCTTCACACTTCTTAAGGCTCCATAGTGGAACCTACAAAATTAGCTCAATACAGTTCCAAACAACATTTTTCAACTCGTACAAAAATTTTAGAAGGCATGGTTTTAAGTCAATAATTTATTCCACAAATTCATAGTGGAGGAGCCACATGCTTAAATAAGTCATGTTGTGATTTTCAAAAATTAGATATATGCCCAAAAATTTATCTCTTGCATATTCAAAACAAATCAAAATGTTTGATGCTTGGCTCCTAAGTCATGCCTGACACATTTTAAAAATTTATAAATCTAGAAGTTTCTAAAATTAGAAGTTTTTCGAATGTAGAAAGTTTCCAAAATAAAAAGGTTCCAAATATAGAGGTTTTCAAAATTAGCTATCGTGCTAAAATTTCGTATTTGCAAGAGATACTCACCAACCTTACTTTCAAACCAAGATAATAAAATAAAATCAATTTTATGCATGCAAGGGAACTTACCTTATCCTTAAGCTTAGGGTATGAACTCTGGTAAGTTGGTCCCTACCCTTGACAATCTTCTAAATCTATCAAAGAGTTCATATAAATTAATTACAGCACTTTCTAGATCATCCCAAAAGAAAATCAAGTCCAAAATCGACTTTCACAAATAAAATAAACTCAACTTACTACTACCATGATCCTAGTGTCCCAAGCTTTAAGGCCAAATAATAAATAAAAAGGGTTTATAAGCTAAGTCTAATTTGATATTTAAAATAATTAGTGTTTTGGAAAATACGTACTAATAAGTTGAAGGCTTAAATCTTGCTAAGAAAGATTTAGAGTTTATTTGATGAAGAGCCCTAGGTGGAATTAGGTAAAATAACGATTTATTAATAATTTAGTAGCTAGAAAATAATTGATACCTAAAATTAGTTGAAAATAAATTTAATGAGTCTTGCTTGAAAGATAATAAATAAAATTTTAATGGGTTTTGATTAAAAGATAATAATTAAATTTTTAGTAATAAATATTTTACTAATTATGATTATTTCCATAAAAGGCTTTATTTGATATTATCATTTTAAATAATATATATATATATATATATATATATATATATCCAGCAAAAACTATTATTTATTTGACTAGAATGTCACTATTTTATATAAAAGACCAAATCCACATTTTCCCATGGTTTTCAAAATTTTATTAGAAAAATCATATTATTAAATATTTCATTAATAAAATTTAGCTTAGGGACAACTAGATCATGATCATATTCCTATAGCTAACCACAATCATGAGCATATACAATCCTTCAATTCATCAAATCATCCAAATCATGTATATAAGCATAGATCTAGACTTACTAAGGCATGATCTAACTATTACTAGCATAAATATAATCATAGCTTCAATAATCACACAAGAATATAATTACTATTCATCATAGATGACATAATCTCTAGCATACTTGATCATGGAGACGTATACATCAAACCCTAGAACACCATATATTCAACCAAGATAAGCAACTCATGCAAAAATCCCATGTCCAACATATTCATACATATATTCATGCTTCAATCTCAACTCATCACAACAATATATACTCAACCCTATTCATGATTCATCTTCTATCAACATCATCCTAGAGACATGAGTCTAGAATTTAAAAGAACGGTTAAAAAGGCTTACTTGATTGATGAATACCTTGAAGGAGTTTCGAATGAATCTAAACCCCTAGATGCCTAAATCCGTCCAAAGGAGATGAAGGAAGCATGGCCATGGTTGATGAAATCATTCGGCCAATAGAGAGAGAGAGAGAGAGAGAGAGAGAGAGAGAGAGAGAGAAGAGAAGAAGAGAGTACATTAGCATGTTTAATCACATATATATTCATTAGAGATCAAAGATTAGCGAAGATGAAGTTGATTGAACAAACCTACCTTGAAGGTGTTCTTGAGCTTTCACAAAATTTCTGATTTTTTATCCAAAAGAGCAAGTTGGAATTCGTAGTTTGATGTTGAAAATGGCACGGATGGACTCACGGCAATGAATAGATGAAGTCTGTGATTTTTAGAGGTGGTTTGAAGTGATTTGGAGTGGTATTAGGTGAAAGGAAGTAGTAGGTGTTCTTGGTGTAGTGTGTGTTCTTGATGGCTGAAGAAAAATCGAGAGGAATGGTTGTTGTGGCTGCCGAATTTTCTGTGGAATGAGGGCTGCCAAAATTCTGTAGGGTTTAGGAGGATGTTTCTCTATTTTGAGAGGGAAAAGGAAAGGTTAGTTGTTATAATCCTTGAAGAATATTTTTAAGAAGTGAATTTGGAAAGTAAATATTCTAAGAATATCTTGATTGTTTGGACAGCTTTGAAGTCTGCCATGGCTGATTGTTTGAGCAGACTTTCATGGGATTAATGCTGGCTTATGGAGGCTTATGGTGGCCGAAAGTAGGGTGTACAATGATGAAGAAGAAGTCTGGTCCATTGAGCAAAATATTATGGAAGGTTGCTAAATAAGATGGCTGAAATTTTGGAAACCAATCAAGCTAAATTGCAGGGATTTGTTTGAGAGATTTTTGGACAGCCATTAATGGAATTTCGTGCAGAAGTTCAAGGGGATCAATGGAGCTCTGTTGATGGAGGTTTAAGGAAGGTTTTGACAGATTAGGGTTGGTGTTTTGGCTAGAATAGAGATAGGAAACAAGCTGGACAAAAATCAACACAGAAATTTCGCTGCACAGTGAATTTTCTAGCAGATTTTTGTCTGCCACTTCCAACCATTTTGCAGCGAGCTGGAAGGGGGGTTTCAGGGGTATTCAAGGCTGGTTTCCAGACTTCTTCATGGAGGAAAAACATGGCTAAGGTGCTGCACAAAATCTGGAAGAAAACAGCTTAGTTTTGGGCTCTCAAAACTGATTTTCGTACAAGATTTTTTTCTGTTTTGCTCCAGCTTGTGCAGTCCGAAATTGGCCCAGAATTTTCAGGTTTCAAATTGATCCTAAAGACCATTTTTCTGGAAGCATTTGGGATGGAATGTTAGCTAGAAATTTCGCCCTTTTGAAGGTACAACAAGCTGGAAAATTTAGCTCATTCCATGAAGAAAGATGAACTAAACTAGAGGAAAATTTCAGCAAGCTTACTAGAGGGATTTTTCCTCTTGGAATTCCTCACAACTCTTCCATATTTTTCAGACCATAAGAAGTCTTTCACCAAGACATTTTGATCCTAAAAGGTCTCAGCACTCTATTGAATTTTCTGGAAAGAAAAAGGCTAGAACATCTTGATCAAACTAATGAGTTGAGCATTGAGAAAAATTAAAGAACAAGGAAGAATGAATTTCCCTTCAAGAATTTCAAGAAGAGTAAAGAGTGAAATGAGAATTCTCCTAACATGTCTCTTCTAGGACATTATCACCACCTTGTTCTAGGCTTTTAAGGCCGAAACTAATCCTCCCTAAGCAAAAATAAAATTTAATCTAGCTAAAGCTTCTATGATGGAATTTGGACCCTAGACCTCAATAATCTATTCCAAAGCTCTAACCACTAAACCACAACAACTCTTGTTGCTATTTCTACTAGAAAAATTATTTTCTATTCAATTCACAAGCTATCTCCCTATTTTCACTTCGGGCAAAAATTACCATTTTGCCCCTCTCACACGACACTTACCAACAAGACTTCAAGACAATAAAATTCAAATCCAAAGAACATAAAAATCATATGAAAATATATTTAATTATGAAATGAAGTATGATATGCATCCTAACCCCCTTACTCTAAGGTTGGTTTTGACTGGGGTTTCACACTTTGAGGAATGAGTGATTTACTTGAAGTTAGATAATAGATCATGATTTGTTATGGGAATAAATGAGTTTCATGCATGCTTAAGTCGATTGAGATCCTGATCATGATATTTTATGATTCTAGATCAGGAGGGTTTTTGAAGGAAGCAAGCTGTAATTTTATCTTGTTTATCTAAGGCATATCAAGTAAGTCATTACATAAACTCTTTTGTTAAATGTATGTGGTGACAAGTCGAATGTTGTAAAGCTTTGTGAGGCTATTGTTGAACTATGATTATTTAGGTTGTAAACGTGAATGTTTATTCTCTAAATGGTTTTGTCAACTTAATGCATTTATCAAGAACTGTTCTTCCTATTAAATATTTTAGAAAACTCCTTTTTCAAGAAAACCACGTTTTACAAAGCCAAGGTATGGAATCATTATTGTGAATCTGGAATTGACGAATATGTTCATTGAGTACTCAATAAGGGTAGGCTAACAATACTAGTCTTAGAGGACGTGCGTGAGTCTTCTGGCAGGCGGCCACCTCCAGAAGATAAGCTTCGCTTGAGAAGGCGACATTATTGGTTGGTCTGGCCAGTTCGAGCTAGCATTTGTACCTGGTAAGGTATTATTTATTTTTCTAGCATGGACACCTGGATAGTTTTGTTGGGTGTAGAGATAGAGGAGTATCTCACCCGGTAGGCTGTACACTCACCATTGATCAGAACGCCCAAAGTGTGGTAACCTGATCTTGGCAAGGGGCACAAAGTGTGGAGCCTTGACCTTTTTTCTTATCATGGAGCCCAAAGTATGGTGACATGACTGTTTACTCAAGTGGATGAGTTATTCTGTACAAAGTGTGATAATGAGAAAAATCCACTCATTGCAAAGAGAAATTATTTATGACTTGCTAATTATTTCTACAAATGTTTTCAGCTATACTTACACGAACTGTTCAAAGTACCATGTGCATACACAGGACTTATTGAGATGTTAATCTCACACTGTTTCATATCATGTTTTCAGGAGATTGATTATACTGAGCAAGTGGGATGTGTAATAGTTGAAGCTTATGTTATTTCCATTATGTTTGAGAGACAATTGTTGATTTATGCTGTTGGATCAAATGTTTGTTTTTATTTTGTTTTACTCCAGTTTGAGCTTGATGTAATAGGAGTTTTCCTTTATTTTTTCTTAGTTTGATTTCTTGGATTTGCCTTTATATTATATACCTCGTTTTAAAGACCCCTTGTCCTCGGGACGGGGCGACATGCCCGCCCTTTTTAAGGTACGTAGTAGGGGGTGTTACAAGTGGTATCAGAGCCTAGGTTTAGACAATTATTTTACTTGCAGGATTTTTATTCCTTAAGTATTTTGATTTAGTTCTAATCTGTGCATTTTGTTTATAGGATGGTCAAAAGAGTTGCATCGGCTGTCAGAGACTGGCCTGCTGGTTGTGGGAATCCACTTGCCCCACTACCCGTAGCAGAACCACCCTCATCTGATTCAGAGACAGAGCCTGAGGGAGGTTGGTTGGACGAGATGGAGCATGAGCCACCTATGCGAGATGACCCGGTTGTTGTGGCGGAGATAGAGGTTGATGGGGGCATAGGGGAGTATGATAGGGATAATGAAGGCGAGGTAGGTGAGCTTACCAGTAAGGCTGAGGAAGATGAGGGGATGGCGGAGCTGAGTAAAAGAGAGGCAGACGAGCTTGGGGATGAGGGTGATGATGAGAGCGAGGGAGAGATGGATGAGATAGAGGGGGAGAATGAGGTAGCGAGGGAGGCTCCCCGGACCCCGCAGGTAGGTGAGTTTGATAGGACTTCTACTTATTATGATCTCAAGGAGTCCAGTAATGAGGGACATAGGTTGAGGGATGGAGTTACCCCGGCAGTGAGGGAACTTAGGCAGCCTGCATTAGGAATGGAGGATAAGGGATAAGGGAAGCTAGAAGAGAGTCCTAAGAGGAGCAGACCTCGATACGGAGTGGGGGTAGATGCTAAGCTGAGGAGAGAGGGATTGTTTGACTTATATGACTCAGAGGATGAGAGGCCTGCACCTAAGAGTGCGATCAAGCTAGCTTTGGATGAGTTTTATGTGACCGCCATGAGAGCCAAGATGGGCAATGGGGTTGATTTAGGTCTGCCCAGTGAGAGTGCGGATTCGATGGGTTTTGCGAGGGATTATGTAAGGAAACCCGATAGCTCCGTGGGGTGGCTCGTGGAACCAGCCTCTGATGATCCAGATGCCTCTGTTGACTCTAGCAGTGAGTAGAGTATAGAAGACTAGCAGCATTTTCTTTCTCATTTGGGATCTACATTCTTTTGTTCATTGATTCTTTTTAAAGAAGCATGTTGCTTGTAGGGCTCGATTATTTTATTAAATAAAAGGGTATCACATGTGATAACCCCTTCTTCATGAAAGTATGATTCTTTATGAAAAGCATGAGTTTTATTTTTTACTTAGTTTTTCCGTACATATTATCATCAAAATTTCTTTTGGAATAACCAGATATCGTTATTAACTGATCATGCACCGGAGCATACTTTTCCCCTTGGTAACTATCTGACTTTGAGTGAATGTGATCAAAGATGGCACCAAGACGCAGGCCAGTCATTCATAGTAGAACCGTGCAAGAAACTGGGTTGTCGACTCCAGAATTTGAGCGGATGCATCGTTCCACCCCTGACATGGAGGAACACTTGCAGTAGGAGCCAGGGGAAGCTTTTGAGAGATCCCGGGATATGACTATGGGTCAGACTTTTGACAAGATGGTTTCGATCCTTCAGAATTTGATAGAGAGAGTGGACAAGGTGGCTAAGAGATCACCGCCGGGAGAAGATGAGGCCCTAGAGCGATTTCTGAAATTCCAACCTCCCATATTCCAGCGAGAGGTGGAGCAAGACGAGAAGGCAGAGCACTGGATCGAACAAATGGAGGACATCTTTGCTACTTTACAATATGTGGAAGAGAGGATGGTGAAGTTTGCTGCTTTTCGACTGAGGGGACCATCGCGAGCATGGTAGCAATGAATATAGAGAGACAGGGAAAGAAATGAGTAGGAATGGACATGGGACAACTTTACCGAAGCTTTCCGTGCTGAGTACATTCCCCGGTGGGTGGCTAAGAAGAGGGAGGATGAGTTCTGAACCCTCAAGAAAGGCAGCATGACAGTTGCTCAGTATGCAGCTCGGTTTACGCAATTGTCTAAGTACTGCAGATGTTTGGTCGACACGGAGCAGAAGCGAATCCGACAGTTTGTGAAGGGGTTGAGGCCAAATCTGAGAAAGGCATTGCTGCCAACATCCAACATAGCTGCCGTGGACGCAGCTTCCTGGACAGAGAATGAAGATCGGTACCGACCGATGAATAGGCCTTTTCAACCCACTCGACCACTAATGAGGCCTCTGAGTAACAAGCGACCTGCTGGCCCTATGTAGTGGGGAAACCGGGGGAAGAAACCTCGAGTGCCTATGTCAGGACTGATGTAAAGTAATCTCAGTTGCCGACTTTGTGGAAAACGTGGATGCACCAAGAGGAACTACTGGACTAATGGGGGAGTAAGAAGGTGCTTCAATTGTGGCGACCCGGGCCATCTAAGGAACGCCTGCCCTAAACCTCTAAGGATTGGGCAAACGGCCCCGACGCAGCCGATGGGAGTCAACCGAGGTGGTGTTGCTGGAACAGCTGGAGTGGGAGGTCAGAAACCCCAAGTGAAGGCTATGGTCTACCTTGAACTGGGAAGAAATTGGAGCAGATACAGCAGTAATTGAAGCTAATTTTTCTATCCAAGGCCGTCTTGTTAATGTTTTGATAGATCTAGGATACACACACTCTTATGTAAGTAAGGTATTTGCATCGCATCTGGGTTGTGAAGGAAATGAATTGCCTTATACCTTAGTAGTAAGCCCGCCTTTGGGATGAGTGGTAGAAGCAGGTAAGTTAATGGAAAGTTGTGAAGTTATGGTAGAAAAGGAGATTTTGGAAGCAGACCTTATAATTTTGCCCATTGATGATTATGACCTGATCTTGGGCATGGATTGGTTATCGAAGCACGGAGCTCGTGTTGACTGCAAGGTCAAGACGGTGAAATTTGTGAGACCCGGGCAAGATGTGATTGAATTTAATGGTAAGCAGGCAAAGGAACTGAAATTCTTGATTGCTTGGTGCTAAGGCTCGAAAGTTGCTTAGGAGCGGATGTGCAGGATATTTGGCATATCTTTTGAATAAACCTAAAGATCAGTGTACCTTGGAAAGTACTAAGGTGGTAAAGGATTTTCCAGACGTTTTCCCTACTGAGCTCACTTCTTTACCCCCTGTGTGGGAAGTTGAGTTTATTGTGGACTTGATTCCTGGAGCGGAACCTGTGTCAAGAACCCCTACCGAATGGCACCGACAGAACTGAAGGAATTGAAGGAGCAACTGGAAGAGTTGGTGAGGCAAGGCTACATTCTACCGAGTACTTTGCCGTAGGGAGCACCGGTGTTGTTTGTTAAGAAGAAGGATGGCACCCTGAGATTATGCATCGATTATCGGGGACTAAACAACTTAACGATCAAGAACAAGTACCCTTTACCCTTGATCGACGAGTTGTTTGATCAACTTCAAGGCGTAGCTTACTTTTCAATATTGCACCTATGGCAAGGATACTACCAAGTGAGGATTAAGAAGAAAGACATTCCTAAGACGGCTTTCAACACGCAGTATGGCCATTATGAGTTTGTGGTAATGCTGTTCGGTGTAGCCAACGCACCAGCAGTTTTCATGGATTTGATGCATCGAGTTTTCCAGCCATATTTAGACAAGTTTGTGGTTATTTTAATCGACAATATCTGAATCTACTCTAAGAATTCGGAGGATCACGCGGAGCACTTAAGTTTGGTTCTGGAAAAGCTGAGGGAATACAAACTCTTTGCTAAGTTTAGAAAATATGAGTTTTGGTTGAGCTCGGTATCCTTTCTCGGCAATATGATATCCAAGGATAGAATTAAAGTGGACCCCGCAAAGGTGGACACCGTAGCTAATTGGAAGCAACTGGAGAATATTGCTGAGATACGAAGTTTTCTTGGATTGGCTGGGTACTATCGGCGTTTCATTTAAAATTTCTCTACTCTGGCTTCACCGATGACGTGGCTATTAAAGAAGGATGTTACTTTTGCTTGGAGCGAGAAGTGCTAGAAGAGTTTCCAAGAGCTTAAAAGGAGATTAGTTACAGTGCCAGTACTGAGTTTACCCGAGGACGACAAGCCCTATGCACTCTACACGGATGCATCCAAGGAAGGTTTGGGAGTTGTGCTGATGCAAGATGGGAGGGTCATTGCTTACACGTCTAGGAAGCTGAAACCACATGAAGTCAATTATCCGACCCATGATTTGGAGCTGGCAACCATAGTATTTGCCTTAAAGAAGTGGTGACATTATCTGTACGGGGCACAATATGAAGTCTTCACTGACCATAAGAGTTTGAAGTACATTTTCACGCAAAAAGACCTGAATCTTTGGCATCGGAGATGGATGGAATTCTTGGAAGAGTATAGGTGCCCTATTAATTACTATCTGGGCAAAGCAATTGTAGTGGCTGACACTTTGAGCCGTAAAGTGAAGATAGCACACTTGAGAATTCCGGAAGTGTTGGTAGTGCAGGAAATATTGGAGCATAAAGCAGAAGTTTAAGAAGGGAAGATTTGTGTAAGTAACTTTACCCTGAAGCCTGATCTAGAGCAGGAAATTGTAATAGGCCAACGGCACAATATAGAATTTTAGGGTTTCAAAGAAAAAGAAATTGGGAGAGGAAGTAACGATTTTCTTTACTGTATTTTCGGGACGGGATAAGTGTACCTGACACCCACGGCTTATAGAAGAGGATATTGGACAAAGCTCACAGGAGCAAGTATACCATACACCCTGGGGAAGTAAATATGTATCATGAACTGAAGAAGAAATATTGCTGGGCTGGAATGAAGAGAGATGTGGTTCAGTATGTATCAACGTGCCTGACATGCCAGAAAGTTAAGATGGAGCATAAGAAGTTTGCAGATTTATTGCGACCATTACCGATTCCCGAGTGGAAATGGGAAGAGGTGACTATAGATTTTTTTACTGGCCTTCCAATGACCAAGTCGCACAAGGATGCAGTTTGGGTGGTAGTGGACAGATTAACCAAGACAGCGCATTTTATACCGATAAACATAAGGGACTCGATGGAAAAGTTAGTACAGACTTATACCCGAGAAATCGTAAGGTTGCATGGTCTACCATCAAGCATCGTATCAGATAGGGATCCTAGGTTCACTTCGAGATTCTAGAATAAGTTTCAGGAGTCTTTAGGTACTACATTGAAGTTCAGCACCTCTGCTCATCCGCAGACTGATGGTCAATCGAAAGAGTTATTCAGATATTGGAGAATATGCTCTGGGCATGTATTTTGGACTTTGGGGACAAGTGGATTGAGTGTTTACCGCAAGCAGAATTGACATATAACAATTATCATCAGGCATCGATTAGGATGGCACCGTACGAAACATTATATGGGCAGAAATGTCAAGTACCGATATACTGGGGATGGACAGAAGAGGGGCATATTAGGAAGACTGGTGAAGTATGTATTCAAGAGATGACGGATAAGGTTAGGGTCAGTAGAGAAAGATTGAGAGCAGCACAAAGCCGACAAAAGAGTTACGCAGATAATAGGAGGAGGGAACTAGAGTTCCAAGTGGGTGATTGCGTGTTCTTGAAGCTGACTCCTAGCAGAGGAATACTGAGGTAGCCGAAGGGAGGAAAGTTGAGTCCTAGATATTTGGGACTGTTCCCGATAATGGAGAAGGTTGGGCCGATCGCCTATAGATTAGATCTACCTGACGGACTAACTGGGATATGTGTTGTTTTCCATATGTCTCAGCTAAAGAAGTACAATCCCGACCCAAGTCATATGCTTAATGAGGAACCGTTGGAATTGTGTCCGAATCTAAGTTATGTGGAGAAACCAGTCAAGATTTTGGAGCGGAATGTCAAGACTCTTCAAAACAAGCAGATACCTATGGTAAAAATAATTTGGGATCATCATGGAGCGCATGATACAACATGGGAAACCGAGAAATGGTTAAGATGGAAGTATCCGGATATGCCCTAAGGGTATGGAATTTGAATTTTGGGACGAAATTCTCTTAAGGGGGAGGGGGTGTAATACACTGCCCAAAACTACCTTTGAAGTATGGGGAAAAAGTCATGCATTGCATAGTATTTCGCATTTCATGCGTTATCTTAAAATTATTCTTGCATGGGTGCATGTCATTTTCAAGGTTGCACTTGCATTTAATATATTTGATGGGAAATAATTGTGTTGTTGCAATAATTGGAAATTGTTTTAGGTGAAATTTAGTAGAGGAAATGGAGGGATGGGAATTAGGGTGAAAAGAATTTCTTAGAGAAATAGTAACATCGGAATTGATTTGGAATAGCGGTTAGGTTTGGTGATTATTCCTTGGTGACCTGAGTTCGAATCTTACTTCTTACGAATCTTAGCTTTCTTTTTGAATTCTTTTTCCTAGATTTTCCTCATGCTTGGCCAAAAAACCCAACTTTCGTTTTTAAAATTCCAGCGCCATCTTCTAAGGGGATAAGTCTCCATATTTGTCTTCTAAATTCAAGGATTTTTGATAAGGATAAAGATTAATATTATTTCAGCTTTTATCCTCTTTAATTTTCGAAAAACCTTTGCTAGAATAATTAAATTCCAACTTGTTTTTAATTCATCAGATTTTATATTAGATAGCTGGAATTAATTTGTTATTTTTCTAGTTAGATATCTTGTTGATTTTGAACAAAGAAACCTAGCTAAAAATCTGGAAATTTTTCTAGCTTAGTGCCGCCACCTTTGGAGGACTTTTAGCTCAACACAAACTCTTCCAATACTAGGGAATCTTATCGTAAATCCTCTTGCAAATCAAGTTTTATCCTAAATCTAAACAAACCAGATTTTTGTTCCTCTTATCTTGCCAATTTCGGTCAGCCTTGTGCATGCACAAGCTGCATGAAAACCCTGCAATCCTAAGGGCAAATCAAACTCTTCTAAACCTAGCTCAAATCACCTAGAACACCTCTCACCAAATCAAATTACTTTAGCTACACAAATCAGAATTTTTATCCACTAAAATTTCCAGAATTTCGGCCAGCTTTGCTCTGTGCAATGCAAGAAATTCTGCACTTCAAACCTTACTATAACTCCTTATTGAATTGGCCAATTGCAATGCCTAAAGCACTCATTATTCCCTCTCTAAATTGCGGACAGAATAGTAGCCAAAACAATTCAGAAAATCCTTTCTTTTTCTCACAGATTTCGCACTGCAAAGCACTCCTCTTTCGCATAGAATTTGGTTGTCAAAACCCACACAAACTCTTCCTTGTTTTGGCCAAAAACCTGAACACACAAAACCCTTTCCTTAAGCAGTTTTCAGGCAGCTTAGGAGAGCAACTTCAAACTGTTTTTCTGCTCTCAACTCCTCTCAATTTCGATAGCAATAAAAGTGCAGCAAGCTGCAGTTTTTCGCCATTGCTGCCAAAGAAATCTAGAACCATTCGGAGTCCTTCTTAGCATCACGTTCTAACCCTAAATCAAACTCTTCTAACCCTAAACAACAACAGCCGCCTAATCTAACCTTCATATATGAAAAATTCCAGCAAACCTTCTCTGCAATTTTCGAAAACTCAAGAGCAATCCTAGACCAAAAAAATCGAGCACTCCCTAAGGTAAGCAAAAGACCTCTCAACTTCTTGATTCCTTTCTTCCATTGACTCTTCTCTTTTTCTTCCCATGAATCATGCCACATTGAGGCTGATTTCATCTTCTTTCTCAATTTTCGGCCAAGGGGAGCAATGAAGGCAGCTTTTCTTTTCTTCTCAAACGAACTTGGGACGATCACCTAGGAGCACTGAGACCTTGTTCATCCGGTAGTTGTAAGGTAAGGGGATTTTTACCCTTGATGTCGAAATTAAGATCTAATGGGATTGATGATAGATATGGAAGTATGATAGCATGATAAATGTGCTTAGTTGGGATAGATGAATATTTGGAGTCGAGTAATGGATTAAGCATGTTCAATAGATAGCGATGCTATGTTTGATGTGATAATGATGGCTATGAATTGTGATGGTTAAGACAAGACCTTTTTCATATATTATTCATGTCTTTGATGGTAATATGGTCATGGTATATGTACTTTGAGGAATGGGTGATTTACTTGAAGTTAGATAATAGATCATGATTTGTTATGGGAATAAATGAGTTTCATGCATGCTTACGTCGATTGAGACCCTAATCATGATATTATGTGATTCTAGATCAGGAGGGTTTTTGAAGGAAGCAAGTTGTGATTTTATCTTGTTTATCTAAGGCATATCAAGTAAGTCCTTGCATAAACTCTTTCGTTAAATGTATGTGGTGGCAAGTCGAATGTTGTAAAGCTTTGTGAGGCTATTGTTGAACAATGATTATTTGGGTTATAAACGTGGATGTTTATTCTCTAAATGGTTTTGTCAACCTAATGCCTTTATCAAGAACTGTTCTTTCTCTTAAATATTTTAGAAAACTCATTTTTCAGGAAAACCACGTTTTACAAAGATAAGGTATGGACTTATTATTGTGAATCTGGAATTGACGGATATGTTCGTTGAGTACTCAATAATGGTAGGCTAACAATACTAGTCTTGGAGGGCGTGAGTGAGTCTTCTAGTAGGCGGCCACCTCCAGAAGATAAGCTCCACTTGAGAAGGCGACAGTATTGGTTGGTCAGGTCGGTCCAAGCTAGCATTTATATCTGGTAAGGTATTATTTATTTTCTCGGCATGGACAACCAGATGGTTTTGTTAGGTGTAGAGATGGAGGAGTATCTTACCCGGTGGGCTGTACACTCACCTTTCATCAGAACGCCAAAAGTGTGGTAACCTGATCCTGGCAAGGTGCACAAGGTGTGGTGCCTTGACTGTTTTTCTTATCATGGAGCCCAAAGTATGGTGACATGATAGTTTATTCGAGTGGATGAGTTATTCTGTACAAAGTGTGATAATGAGAAAAATCTACTTCTTCTAAAGAGAAATTATTTATGACTTGCCAATTATTTCTACAAATGTTTTCAGCTATGCATACACGAACTGTTCAAAGTACCATGTGCACACACAGGACTTACTGAGATGTTAATCTCACACTGTTTCATATCATGTTTTCAGGAGGTTGATTATGTTGAGCAAGCGGGATGTGTAATAGTTGAAGCTTATGTTATTTCCATTATGTTTGAGAGACAATTGTTGATTTATGCTATTCGATCAAATGTTTGTTTTTATTTAGTTTTGCTCCAATTTGAGCCTGATGTAATAGGAGTTTTCCTTTATTTATCTAAGTTTGATTTCTTGGGTTTTCCTTTATATTGTATACCTCGTTTTAAAAACCCATTATTCTCGGGATGGGGCGATATCCCCGCCCTTTTTAGGGTACGTAGTAGGGGGTGTTACAAAAGTAATCAGACCGCATGAGTACCCTCTAATACTGTGTCAAATTAAGATCCTTGATTTACCCTAAAGTTTTGGACTAAGCTGCTGTGGAGGTATGGGACCACAATAAAGTTCAGCATAGCAATGCACCTACACACGTATAGACAGACAGAACGAGTGAATAGAATTTTGAAGACCTATTCTAAGCTTGCGTTCTGAATTTTGGTGTCAAGTAGATTGATAATTTAGCATATGCAAGATTTGTATACAATAATAGTTATTAATTAACAATTGGAATGGTCTTATTTGAAGCTCTTTATGGAAGGAAATGAAGTCCAAAAAAAAAAAAAAAAGAATCGGTGAACAAGATGCTTTGGGACTTGGAAAAGTCCAATATGCTGTGAAGATAATTAACATCAAGTTGGAGGCAGTTTAGAGTAGACAAAAATGTCTTACGAATTGATGTAAGAGAGATTTGAAATTTGTAGAGTAAGATATATATTCTTAAAGTTAGCTACACAATGACAATAGGGGACCCTTGAACAAGAAAAGAAATCGGCATTTATATACTCTGGATCATTTCCCTGTTGTTGAGAGGATTAGGAAGGTAGCCTATCAATTGAAGCTACAAATAGAACATTAGGATATTCATGATATGTTCTATGTACCCAACTCGAAAGTATATGGCTAATCTTGCCCACATTTTAAATAAAGAACCCATTGAGTTGACTCTAAGCTTGAAGAATAAGGAAGAGCCTATTAAGATCATGAACTATGCTGGAAAGAAATTGCGGAATGAGAAAATTCCACTTGTACAAGTATCGTGGAATCATCATGCTGTGTAAGATGCAGCTTGGGAAAAACGAAAGCGAGGATATTGAAAAAGTACCAAGATTTATTCCAAGTATAAGCCAAATTTCAAGGATGAAATTTTTGTAAGGAGGGGAGGATATAACACCCAACATTTTTACTTCCGATTTGCTACTACTTGTAATGGGAATGAGAATTTATATCAATGGCCAGAACAAAAGTTGATCGGTATAACAAGACGAAAACTTGCTAAAATAAAGTTTTGTCGAGACCTAGATGTAATTATTGGATTTGTTTTGCCCATACCCTAAATTTTTGGAAGGATATTAAGATTAACAAAATAAGAATTTTAGGGTACTTTAGAAAGAGAAATTGATCAGTACAATGAGACGCATGTTTTGGCGTAAAACTTGCTACACGAAGTATCGGGGGTATTTTTGTCATTTTGACCGTGTTCGTAACTTCGATCGCGAATTTTACCAAGTAGAGAGGGAATTGAAGAATTTTAATTGTTGCCAATGGATTCAGTGGAATTTTTGGAGTTGGATAGTGAAATAAAATATTTTTCCATTACGAACCCGATTTTGTTCATTTCTGAAGAAAATAGAAATTGCGATTGGAAATGGGACGTGTGGCTTCTTATAATTGGTGGATGAAAATAAGTGTCATTTAGTGATTGGTTAATGAAGACAAGTGCTTCTATTTGAATGGTTAATAAGGTCAAGTGTTTCTATTTGATTGGTAATGATAAGTTGAGATAATTTAGAGGGCCCACAAGAAAGAAATGAGGATGGCCCACAAGCATGACAATCTTGACCAAGTTGGACCACCTTTTGACTTCATTTGACCAAGCTTAATTAAGCTAAACTTGATTAGAGCAAGTTAACTTTGCAAGGTTAGAAAATATCTATTAGTCTTGAGAATTCTAAGGATTTCTACAAGCTTCACCAATGCTCTTGTAGGTTCTAAGTAAATCCAAGACCTTCTAGGATATTCTACAATTTTCTTTTAAATTCTATAAAGATCTAAGGGCTCCTAGAGTTGCCAAATCGCCATAGAATTCTTGAATATTCTAAATGACACCTAAGTAGCTAGGTGGACCAATCAAGAGCTTCCAAATGTTTGAGACAATTTAATGAACCTTTGACTTGAAGACCATATTTCTCTATATATAGGCCATGAAGGCTGGCTGAAATATCTTTAGAAAGCCATAATTTCACAGCAAAAAAGGAAGGAAAAGAGAAGAGAGAGAGAGAGAGAGAGAGAGAGAGAGAGAGAGAGAGGAAATTCGGGTAATAGAGATCAGAAAGAGAGAGAAGGAAAAACAAGAAGATGCTTGGGCTGTTTAGCTTCCAAGCACATCAAAGAAAAGGTAAGGATCTACCTTGCTTAAAGTAAAGTTATTATATAAATCATGGAGAACATTTTGGTATACATATTATGAAAGGTTATGTATGAAGTATGGAAACTAGCAAGGTGAAGTTGTGTGAAAATATGTTATGATTGAGGCTGCCGGTTTTCTTGTTGTACTATGGTGAAATTTTCTGTTTTATGTATGACTGCAAATCAGTAGCTTTAAGGGTGATAAAAGGGAGATTGTGCTGAATAAATTCATATAATAAACAAGGAATGAAGATATAATGTGTTTTGCTGGACGATGGGTTTAATTCCAGAAAGTTATGGAAGGTTTTATGTCCAGTAAATCTGTAACATTTTTAGATTTGAACAAAAAAGGAATATATCCTTGTAGCTAAGGATCAGAGAGGCATTTTGAAGCAAGTTTGAGGTTAAACGGATTTACGGATCAAAAGTTATACTGAAAATAGTAAAAGGTGCCAAATCAGTAACGGGATTGTACTACTGGATCTTTGTGTTCAAAACTGAACAAAATGGACAATAGAATTGGTACTCCATGAATTGGAACTTGTAAAGGAATTTCTTAAGGATATTTTACAATTGGTTTGACATTATTTGGATTTGTGGATTAAAAGTTATGGGCAAAACAAGTTATGGTGTCAAACTGGAAAATTGCAGAATGATAAGGAAAACATGAATAGTGAAACTAAGGCAAAAACTACTGAGGCTGTTTTTGCCCAGTATCGTAGTACTGAAACCAGAAAACTAAAAACAGCCTGTATAGAATTAAATTTAAGAGTCTTACGGTCATTTTGGTATATCATGGAGCCAAATCGGATCTGTAAATAGACAGCTATGTGCGAAACAAAATGGTGTGTAAAACCAGTGAAATTCCAGAAAGTAGTTCGAAAATGGAGGGACATAAGGGTGATAAATTATATGATATTGGGATAAAATAATTTGGGAAACATGAAGTGAATCCCTTGTTTATGAAGGGAGGAAGGATGTGGAAAAAGGAAAACAAAAGAATTGATCAAACGATGGAAAAACGACATGAACGAAAGTTAAACGTTTTATTTGACCGACGGCTAACCCTCGGTCTCGTCGGCTAACCGTCGGGCACGTCGGCCGGACGTCGGTTTTTTTTTTTTATCCAAACGCAAATTGACCCGAAAATGATATTTGGTGTAGGTTTAGCGACAAACGGCTAACGAAATGTCAAAAACGGTAGGAATGGAGGTTAAACGGCCATGAACGGAATAAATGGCTTAGGACATGAGGTGAGTCCCATAGATTTCTAAAACTCTTTTAAAGTTGGTGTACATTGTTTTTCCATGAAATGCTATATTATTTAGCATTTGGAACATTTTATAGAAATATGTTTGGAAACATTGAATTTAATCCTCTTTTGAGATTAGAATTCTGGATTTCCTTAAATGAGTTCCTTTTTGGAATCGGGTATTTGGAAAATGTTCCAAATGTCCTTATTGGAATATTTTATGAAAACCTTTGGACCTCAGGTATTCGGTAAATGACTAAAATATCCTTATTTGAACTCTTATGAATATTTCTCAAATCGGGTAAGGGTAAAATGACCCGAATACCTTCAGAATTTGAAAATCGGGTATCGGTAAAATGACCTGAATACCCTTGGAAATGACTTTTGTGTTCGAGTATGGAAAAAATGACCTAGTTACTCTTAGGAACACGTTTTGATGTGTAAATTGAACCTTTATCTCGTTTCATCATGATTTTGAAAAAATGTTGTTTTGCCCTAAAAACTGTTTTGATATGAAAATTCTGTGAGATCAGATAACCCTCTGGCCTAATCAGTCTGATGGGGTTGGTGACGTTGAGTATTCAGCACGGGCTCTGATCTTTAAGTAGCTCATGTTAGAGATAGACGACCCTAAGTAACTTGATCAATTTTGGGAATTGTCTTACTCCAAACAGGGCGACAAGACATTGAGATGAGTCGTCCTAGATAGCCATTTTGAGCCTGACAATTGCCTATTGATTATGATAGTGGATTGTTCATATGATACCGAGCGGGTACACTCGGTGTGTTCAATCCCTTGCCACCTCGATGGTGATTGACGTCAAGATTGGGACCCCTAGCTTATGTTGGCAAGTAAAAGATCCCTAAGTGCAAGGTGAGGTACATTTGTACGTTGCTCACCGTTCCGGCATGACATGGTTGATGTGCTGTAAGGCGCAGTCCCTGGCACAAGAGACGGTGTAGCCGAAAGCAAGGACTGCGGGACTTGTATACAGGCCGACCTTCTATTGGAGAAGTGCCTGTGTTTCGAAAACTGGGGCAAGGATTTGAAAATTGAAATACAGTTTTCCAAAAATGATTGAGTTCTGAATACACTCTTCCTTAAAGAGTTTCTAAATCATTTCTAATCAACAAATGTTATTTTATTTCATAAAGGATTTGTATACTCTACTTCTTTGATAAAACATTAGCACACATGGGATTCACTGGGTGATTTTTCACTCACACGTCTTTTGTCTTACATTTTTGTAGGATCCGGAGTTGGAAGAACCTACGGATAGAGGACGATACCACAGTAACAGTAGAATAAGTCTGGACATTTCCCTTTTGGATAATACTCTTATGGATTTCTCGTTATAAAGACCTCTTGTCTAGGTAATTGAATGAAACGATACCCGGATTGGAGATGCTTCCGCTACTACCTTTAGTACGGGTGTTACACAATAAATTCCTTTCACCATACAATATCTCATCCAATTTAGAGTATGGAATTAGTGACAATTCTCTCTAGAATATTAATTAATTCTGGCTTGAATATATTAGCACTTGTTCTTGGAATATGTTACTCAACATGTGTATCGATTGGAACTATTTCAACACATAGTATTCTTGGCCAAGAATTTCTTGAATAATGTTCGCTCTTACTATTAGGAATAGTGAATCTTTTATTGGCCCTCTCAACTATTTTCGTCTACTTCACGTGGAACCCAATATCCATCCTATAGACAATCTTGTAAGGACTCCAGAGATTGGAATTAAAGTACAAAGCTTAGCAAACAAAGCTCCTTAGAGCTTTTAAGTTTAAAGACACTTGCATAGTTGCTATAATAAAATTCTATCACTGGCACTAAATAGTTATCCATGTGATTATCTCATAGTTAGGTCATCCAATGTACTTATTCAAATAATAAGCATCCACGTGTTAACTTTGAGTATCACAATACTCACGGATGCCAGAAGCACCGCTTGATCAAACTAAGAAGTATAACATGTGCTAGTTTTAGTGCATTAATGATGTCGTATCTCTTTAATTCTATACCTAGAGTGAATTTAAGTACAAACACAGTTTAGAGTAGTAAGAACCTCACATCACGATCTCTATTATGATTTTCTTAACATAGTGTTGTACTTGAGACTTTATCTAACAGTTTTATATACATAAACATATGAAACAAAAGAACTGCTATATAAAGAATACCTTTTATTGATTTAATTTACAAAAATACATTATACAAATGATTGCTTCTAGGGTACAATCCTAACAATCTCTCACTTGCACTAGACCCAATCATTTATGTATCTAATACTAAATAATTGAACATGACCATCATTTTTCTTTTGGGATAATGCCTTTGGAAGTGGATCAGCTATGTTCTGATCAGTAGGAACTCTTTATGTCTTTACATCTTTCCTATCAATAATTTCATAAATCAAGTGATAGTGCTCAAATTGGTAATTGCGACTCATAGTCATCATTATCATATTGGAAATTAGTATACCATTTTAACTCGTGTTAAACCTTTTAGTACTTTATCTATGTAGGTAGACTACAAAAGACTAAGAAAACTGTTTTTGATCTATCTCTATAGATTCTTATTCCCATAATTTAAGCTGCTTCTCCAAGGCCTTTCATGGAGAATTTCTTTGATGACCAAAACTTGACTGATTGTAGAATAGAGATATTTCATATTAGCAATATTTCATCTACATATAGTAATAGGAAAACAATTGCACTCCCACTGACCTTCTTGTATACACAAAATTCATCTATATTTTATTTGAAATTAAATTATTTAATTGTTTCATCAAAATGGATATTCCAACTCCTAGAAGCTTACTTTAGTCCACATATGAACCTTTGCAGCTTGTACTCTATAGGATTAAAACACTTAAGTTGTGTCATGTACATTTCCTCAGTTTGATTTCTATTAAAAAAAAAAAAAAGAAGAAGCTATTTTCACATCTATGTGTCAAATCTCATAATCATAATGAGTGGCAAGTGCTAGGAGTACCCTAATAGATTTCAACATTACTACTGGTGAAAAATTTTCATCATAGACAATACTATGTTTTTTACAGTAACTTTTTGGAACTAGACATACTTTAGGTAATCATTTTACTATCCATGTCGATTTTCTTCTTGAAAATCCATTTGCAACCTATGGGTTCTATCGCTTAAAGTGGACCAACCAAAGTCCAAACATGATTGTCTTACATGGAATCCATTTCTGACTTTATGCCTTTAAGCCATTTGTCAAATTCTAAACTATTCAAAACTTCTTCGTAAATGGCAGGCTCATCTTTTTCTATGAGTGATAGTTCATTGTGGTCAATAATGAGAAATCCATATCTTTCAGGCACCACACGTATCCTACTTGACCTACAAGATTCTTGTGTATTAGATGGTTCATTTATTTTATCAATAGATTCGTGATTAATTGGTTGATTGTTTGTTTGTGCTTCTTGCACTTCAATAAGTTCAATTTTGCTCCCACTATCTCCCATAAGCACGATTTCCTTTTCTAGAAAAACAACATTCCTTGAAACAAACACCTTATTCTCCATAGGGAGATAGAAATAATGTCCATAAGATTCTACTGGATACCCTACATATAAACACTTGACAAAATTATTCTCTAATTTGCTTTACTTTATCCTCTTCATATAAGCAGGATATCTCTAATTTCTAATGTGAGTTACCTTTTGTCATTTACCATAAAATAACTTATATAGGGCAGTATCAACCGTTTTTGATGAAACTCTGTTTAGAATATAAACAATAGTTTCCAGTGCATATCCCCAAAATAATTTTGGTACATCAGCAAAAGCCATCATGGATCGAACAATATCTAACAAAGTTTGATTTTCTCTTTCAAATACACCATTATGCTGAGGTGTATGTGGTGGAGTCTATTGAGATAATATTATATTATCTCTAAGATAATTTATAAACTCTTGGCCTAAGTATTCACCTTCTCGATCGGATCTTAGAGTTTTAATACTTTTACCAAGTTTTTTCTTTACTTTATTTTTGAATTCTTTGAACTTGTCAAAGGCTTCAGATTGTATTTCATTAAATACAATTACCCAAATCAAGAATAATATCGACGAAGGTTATGAAGTATTGATAACCTCCTCTTTCTTACAATGTCATTGGTCC
The DNA here is from genome assembly GCA_026120185.1 of Voacanga thouarsii. Classification (NCBI taxonomy): domain Eukaryota; kingdom Viridiplantae; phylum Streptophyta; class Magnoliopsida; order Gentianales; family Apocynaceae; genus Voacanga; species Voacanga thouarsii. The sequence goes on from JANUWF010000952.1 coordinate 25,038, forward strand.
GTGTACATCAATATGTACTAGTTCCAATAATTTCTTAGCATTTTTTACTTTCTTAGAAAAAAATGTTTTAGTCATTTTTCCTAGTAAGTAAGATTCACAAGTCTCATATCTAACCTAGAAATGCGATTCTCATTTACATGGCCTAAACGATAATGCCATAAGTAAGATGGGCTTATGTTATCTTTTCTTGGCCTTTTATAGTTTATATTGAGAACTTGATTCTCTATTTCTAGAACATATAAACCATTCATCAAAGTTGAAGTACCATGATGGACATTATTTAATATAAGAAAATAACTTTTATTCTTAAACTTTAAATGAAACCCAAGCAAATATAAACAAGCAACTAAGATAATGTTTTTTTAAGTAAAACTGGTACGTAATTACAGTTTTCCAGTTCTAGAATTAATTTGGAAGGCAATTGTAGATAATAAGTCCCCACTGCAAGTGCAACAGCCATTGCTCCATTTGTTGTACGAATGTCCATATCACCTTTCTCCAACTTCCTGTTGCTCTTTAGTCCTTGCAACTTATTGTACAAATGAGCACTACATCTGGTATCCAATCCCTATATCTCATTATTAAAGGCAGTATTGACCTTAATTATAAACATACTAGGAGTAGAAGTAGAAGTAGAAGTGTTTGCAAGCTTCTCACTCTCATTCTTTTCTTTAACAGTCTCCAAGTAGCTTTTGCAGTTGCGCCTCCAATGGCCCATTTTTCCACAATGGTGACATGGGCTTTGGTTGCTATGTTCAACTTCTTTACACCACCTTTAGGTTTGGTTGGATTATTCTTCTTTTTTTTTAGAAATATATTTCTTCTTAGAAGAAGAATCAACCAATAAGATTGTGTTATTTTCTTTCTTTATAGAAGACTTTATAGTCTTAAAAAGATTGCTGAACTCAGGTATAGTGGTATCAATCTTATTCATTTGGTAGTTCATCACAAATTATGAAAAACTAATTGGCAAAGATTGATGAATTAAGTATATACCGAATTTGTAATCCATAGTGAACCTAAGTAATCCAAGCTTCTTAATTAACCCCAACATCTTAAGTCCATGAGTGGACATTGAAGTGCTTCCTACTATCTTAGAACAGAAAAACTGCTTAGATATATCATATCTCTCCATCCTTAGTTGCTTATCAAAAAGCTATCTTAGATGGAAGATAATAGTATGAGCATCTATATGCTTATGCTATTTTTGAAGTTCAGTGGTCATTGATGTCAGCTTCATACAAGATGTTGTGTCACTGTCCTCTTTATACTTCTTATGGACTACATGCTCTTCAGCAAGAGCATCATCAGCTAGAGGTGGTGGAATTGGAGCATCTAACACGTAGAGCAACCTTTCCAATTTGAGAACAATTCTCAAATTTCTATACTAGTCCATGAAGTTTGATTCAGCGAGCTTGTTTATTTCCAAACTGCTACGTAAGTTTAAATTCATTGTCATGATGCAAATGACCTAGATGTAAGATAAGAAACATTAGACTATATATATGCACATGAAATGTGTTTAATTAGGTCTTCAATTAAATACGTATTTAACCTACTATTCTCTTCAAATCATTAGCCCTCAATATTGACTCAGAAAAGCCCGTTGGAAGCTTTCTGAGTGGTCCGATATCCAAATTCTTTGAAAATGACCTTGGGTATGGCCAACAAAGCACTTGTAAGTTCAATGGTAGGTATCCAATACCAATTACTTCAAATGTAACTATCGGATCATTAGGTCATCAATATCTTTTAATCTTAAAGCACTTAGTGCTACCCCAACTTAGCCTCTAACACTCTTTATGCTTAGATATGCCTAATCGGGATAAAGATATTAGTAAAATCTAACCTATTAATGGTAGGTTCAATGGTAGGTATCCAATACCAATTACTTCAAATGTAACTATCGGATCATTAGGTCATCAATATCTTTTAATCTTAAAGCACTTAGTGCTACCCCAACTTAGCCTCTAACACTCTTTATGCTTAGATATGCCTAATCGGGATAAAGATATTAGTAAAATCTAACCTATTAATCTTGAATCATATTCCATAGCTTGAGCATGCTCGATGTCAAGTAAGCTTGCGCCTGTCCAATAACCTAAAAGAACTCTTGTTCTTGGTATATTAACAGAAGGCTTTAGATTTAATATTGTTTGAGGGATTTTAATTATTTAATTAGCAGTCTCATTGTTTGGCATACAAAATATCAACACTTTGACATTATTATAATGACTCAATTACATGGTTTAGTTATGGACTTTTCTAGATGAATTCCCATGAGGCAAGAAAGAAATTAATTTTGGTCAAATCTATGTGTTTATGCATGTTTGAGAAGAAAGTTGATAGGGCCTAAATTAGTCATATATTTTCTAGTTATTTGAGACTATTTTGTGAAGCATTTTATGCAATAACTAGTCATATTCCTTTATATTTGAGATTTTACACTTGGAAAAGTATTTTACACATTAATTCAGATTTTAGGGTAAAATAAGGCAAAAATGTCGCTAAATAGAATTGAGGCGGTGCTAGCCACGTGCTGCTAGCATGCACTTCGAGACGATAAAAATTGGTGAAACAGAGAAGAACAAAACCAAACCAGCGCTGGTTAGGAGGCCAAAGGCGGAGCCAGCTGCACCTTTGAAGAAATGTCACGAAAATCAACAAAAATCGACGAACGAATAAAGGAACAGACCACAACCGACATAGGCCCTAGGCATGACAGGTGGCACTGGCTGTGCACTGGTACTAATGCAGTGCCTCTATCTTTGCACGCATTTTTGTTGGCAATTTGCGGTATTTTAGTAGTTTCCTACTTCTATTTGGCTAGAAATCCTTGAGGGAAGGATTTAGGCACTTCTAATGCCTATAATTAGAGGAAAAACACATGCCAAAAAAATGGAATCGAAGATCAAAATAGAAAATCACTCAAATTAAAGGAGGAATTCTTCAAATCAAGAAAGATTGTACAAGAGGGTCCATGAAGGAAGAAGAATGTGGCTTGTCTATGAGTGCTTTCTTTTAACTTTGTTTTCTTTTCTTGAACAATGATGTATTACTTGTTTTATTGTAATTTGATATTTTTTTTCGATATTCATGATTTTTAGAGTTATTTTGATCTTTTGATTAATTGATTTTTATTCTTGGTATTTAATTAATTGTGCTAATTACGAGATTAATTTGTTATTTCTTTCCATTAACTTACTTAGACAAAGGGGTTGATGGTGGTCTCAATTCGTTAATATCATATTTGTTATCTCTTAACTTGCTTGAACAATTGGTTAATTGCTAAGAACTAGGTAATTAAAGATTAATTGATGTCTGCTAGGACATGGATTCATTGGTTAGTTTCATGTTTTAAGTTTTCCAGGACATGGAATTTAATCAAGGATTGTGTTTAATGCATCTTTTGGGTAAATTAGTTGAGACATGACATGTGATGCTAATTTATTTAGAAGATAGTGATTTCATAGAATAAAAAGAAGTGAATCTATCTTAATCCTTCATGATGCCAAGAGAATGATTAGTTATGATAATAATTAGGTGCTTTAAGATAATGTTTGTCAAAATAATGGTTTGAGTTACATAATTTTCCATCCTTGCTATGTATATAATCTTTTATTCTATTTTATTTTCATTTCTATTTCTTTTTCACTTTATTGAGTCGGTTAAACAATAAAAGAAAAGTGATTAATGCATACTTGTTCCTTGAGGATCGATACGCGTTTTAAACACTATGCTATACTTATTGATGAGTATGCTTGCTCATATGTGTAATTTGGGGTTAATGTCTTAATTTAAACTTGATTGGAAATGTGCTTATTTTTATACCCAAATAAAACACATCAAGTTTTTGGCGCCGTTGCCGGGGAACAATATCATGAAAGCTTGGATTTAATTGATTTAACCATGTTTATATGTCCATATGTCTATATGTCAATATGTTAATGTGAATATACGTTCCTTGTATAAAGAAGTACCATGTTTTGTTGTTTTTATAATTGTATTTTAATTTCACTATATGTTGTAAATAGGTAGATACATGTCTATAATAACTAACTTGTTTTTGTATGTTTGTATATACTATATTTTTAGTTATTTAATTTTACTAATCTAATGTTAATATGGAATATGTGTAATCTTTGTATTTTGAATTAGATGATTTTTACGTCTATAATTTTGAGTTAATACTAACCCTTCTTATTTCAGGTTTGGACTTTTGGCTAACACGATATTTTCAACGGACTGAATTTATTTGTTTCTTTATTTACAAGTTTTTAATCTTATTTTAATATTTAATTTATGAATTTGTGGTCATGCTTTCAACTAGGATAGTCTTTAGTTGTAAAAAAAAAAAGCATTAGTGTATTGATGATAGATTGGTAAAATTACAAGCTCACAGTGATGTTTTGAGAGAGACATCATTAGAAGCATTAGTGAAATCTTTTGTTGCCAATACAAATTCATCTATTTAGGGGCATAAAGAAGCTTCCTGATGATTGTGCGATCAAAGGAAACAATTCTTTAAGATTGTTGAGGAGACTCATGAGTTCAGACTAGCTCGTACAATTGACCATGGAAAAAAAGAGAGACTATGAGGGACAATTGCATGATGTGGCAGGAGAGGTATTTGATTCTATTCTATGTGCACATAATTCTAATATTTCTTTGTCACATGATTTCTTAGGTTCTTCTGACTTGGAGAACAATAGTCCCAAGGATGATGTATGCAGTTTAACATACCTCAAGAAGTTAGATTTATCATTCATTCTAAGAAACCCTTTAAGGATGTTGACGACTTCTACCATTCGCCCAAATTTCAGGGAGGTAACTTGGTATTTGTAAAAGCATTGAAAAGTAATGATTTCCCAATCCTATCTTTAAGAACTCAAATACTAAGTTTCAAGGGGAATTTTAATTGTAAAAATTCTTTTGAAGGGTTACGTGGTAATTTCCAAGTTGATGCATCCGTTAGATACCACGTGCCCTCATATATTGAAAATGATATTTATGTGTCTAAAGGAATTTTAGAGAATGAGGGTTATGTGATTTACTTTGCTGAGACAAATTGTTTCCATGAACCCTCCATTTTTCAAAATCCTCCATTATTTCTATATTCATTATGCCTATCTTCTACTTTGAGCTTTAAGTTTTTTTCAAAAGGGTTGATGAGGAAGCAGAATGAGTGGAAAGAGTTTGTATCTTTATTTTGTGTTTGGTTTTAATAAGTGTTTTGTTTCCTCCCCCGCCCCCCCCCCCCCTTCCCCAAATAAGGAAAACATTTTCCATCTTAAGTGTAGGCGAGTGAGTTGCGTCTCTATTTGCTTTCTTAGGATTTTTAGTTTGTCTTTTTTTTTATTTTAGTGTGTCTTTACTTTGTTCTTATTATTCTTACTTTTTTTTTTTACTTTTTGTTTATTTTTCCTTTCTAGATTTTATGCTTTGGTGTGTTTCTTTTGTATATTTTTTTTCTAGGTACTTCAACAATGCTCCGTTCTACTAGAATTCCACTCTTTTGCAGGAGAATGCACAATGCAATGGAAGTATTTTCTTTCTTTTCTTTTCCCCTTTATTTTTGGTCCCGTGGCAATATTTCCTTGCTCTATTTGTTTGGCCATTGAGGACAATGTCTAGTTTAAGTGTGGGAGAGTGGCTAGAATGAGAATTCTTCTATGCTTCATTCTTCTAGAAATTCTTTGAACCCTTTGAGCAAAATTTTTCATTTTTTTTTATTTTGTGAGCTTTCAAGATTGTATTTTTAATGCATATCTTTGTGCTACATCATAGAGCATATGTTCTATATCATTTATGGCTTATGCATGACTTTTTACACGCACTTGGACTAAGTAGTTCTTGATCAAGTGCTTTACATTGCTCTTCAACCTATTTTTTTGCTAAAATTCATGGAACGTTCTAGAACTTACTTGAATACCTTTCGAGACGAAATAAGAAAGACATTCATGATTTAACTTAGGGATGACAGTAATAGGCCTTCTTTAACTAGTTTGAGCTTTTCGAGCCAACCTATTTTATGTTATCCCTAGCGCCTATTTTGAGCCTAAATTGTTAATTTTTTTCTTAAAACCCGTTATCATACTTTGACCATTACTTCTTTCTGAGAGTTTGATAATTCTTCTAAATCTTTGATTGCTCTTGATAGATGGAAGTACAAGTAGATGAATTGTGAGGGAAAATACTTGTGTAAATGTCTTGACTTGTTAGTTTCAGTCATGCAGACGAATTGTGAGGGAAAATACTTGTGTAAATGTCATGACTTATTACTTTTAGTCATGCACCACGTGTTGAGTTGAAGAAAGGAGAAAAGAAAAAAAAAAAAAAAGAGGAAGAAAGATAGAGAAAAACAAAAAGCTATTAGAAAATGTTGAAGGAAAAAAAAATTAAGAAACAAAGAAAAGCAGCATTTGAAAAGAAATGGAAAAGAAAAAGAAAAGCTGAAAGAGAAAGTAGAGAAGAGCACAAGAAGAGAACTGAAATAAAAATTGCTGATTTTTTTTTATGATCTTGTGCAATATGAATGATGAGTTAAGAATTATCGAGGAAAATAATGCAAGATTTGCGTGAACTGTGATATGATTGTTATACAAGGTTATGGGTTTTTAATTGGTTTGGTGGTAGGAGAGCAAGAAAAGTTTGGAATTTATTGGTACATGTTGTTTATCCTTTTCTTGCAAACTCTCATCTTCTTTGATATTTGATTTCCTATATCCTTCGTTTGACAAGCTACATTACAAACCCTTTAGCCTTATATTACAAGCTTGAAAGTCCTACTTGACCTAAGTAGAATCATGATATGTCTCAGATTAGTAGAGAAAGTGTATGAATAGTAAGCTTATGGAATGCATATTTCTTTTGAACTAACTTCTTTCCAATTGTTTGAGAATGATGTTAAATGTTGGGATGGTTCTACTAGTCATTCTTCACTTACACAAGTATTGCATTTGTCATGAAAGATATAGTAGCATATGTTTTGTTATCTTGAATAAAGAAAGCATTGGAGATATTATTTTGAAATTGATTGAGTGATTGTACGAAAACTTGTGTTTTTCTAATTATCTTTGATACTTTGCTTGAGGACAAGCAAAGTGCTAAGTGTGAGGGAATGTGACAGGGCCTAAATTAGTTATATATTTCTTAGTTATTTGTGGATATTTTGTGATACATTTTGTGCAATAACTGCTCATATTAATTCATATTTGAGATTTTACCCTTGAAAAGGTATTTTGTACATTATTTCAGATTCTGAGGGTAAAATAAGGCAAAAACATCACTAAACAGAATAGAGGCGGCGCCGGGCACGTGCTGCTGGCATGTACTTCGAAGTAATGAAAAATCGGTGAAACAGAGCGGAATAGAACCAAACCGACGCTAACTAGGAGGCCAGAGGCGGCACCGACTGCACCCTGGAAGAAGTGTCATGAAAATGAAGAAAATTCGGTGAACAAACAAAGGAACAGACCACAATCGGCGTCGGCCCTAGGCAGGACAGGTGGCACCAGCTATGCACTGGTACTGAGGTTGTTCCACAATTTTCATGCGATTTTTGGTAATTTGTGGAGTTTTAGTATTTTCCTACTTCTATTCGGCCAGAAACTCTAGAGGGACGGATTTAGGCACTTCTAAATCCTATAAATAGAAGGAAAACATATGCCAAAAGAGAGGATTCATAGATCAAAATAGAAAATCACCCAAATTAAAGGAGGAATTGTTCATATCAAGGAGGATTATACAAGAAGGTCCACGAAGAAAGAAGAAGGAGGCTTGTCTATGAGTGCTTTCTTTCAACTTTGTTTTCTTTTCTCGAACAATGATGTATTACTTATTTTATTGTAATTTGACAATGTTTTCGGTATTCATGATTTTGGAGTTACTTTGATCTTTTGATTAATTGATTGTTATTCTTGCTATTTAATTACTTGTGCTGATTACGAGATTAATTTGTTATTTCTTTCCATTAATTTGTTTGGACAAAGGGGTTGATGGTGGTCTCAACTCGTTAATATCATATTTGTTGTCTCTTAACTTGCTTGGACAATGGGTTAATGCTAAGAACTGAGTAATTAAAGATTAATTAATGTCTGCCAAAATATGAATTCATTGGTTAGTTTCATGTTTTAAGTTTTCAGGACATGGAAATTTAATCAAATATTGTGTTTAATGCATCTTTTGGGTGAATTAGTTGAGACAAGACATGTGATGCTAATTTGTCTAGAAGATAGTGATTTCATGGATTGGAAAAGAAGTGAATCTATCTTAATCCTTCATGATGCCAAGAGAATGATTAGTTATGATAATGATTAGGTACTTTAAGATCATGTTTGTGAAAATAATGGTTTGAGTTACATAATTTTCCATCCTTGCTATGTATATATTATTTTATTTTATTTTATTTTTCTTTTTATTTCTTTTTCACTTTATTAAGTCGGTTAAACAATGAAAGAAAAGTGATTAATGCAAACTTGTTCCTTAAGGATCGATACTCGTTTTAAACCCTATACTATGCTTAATGATGAATACGCTTGCTCATATGTGTAATTTGGGGTTAACGTTTTAATTTAAACTTCATTGGGAGTGTGCTTATTTTTATATGATTTTTATATCTATATAAAAACACATCAAGTTTTTGGCGCTGTTGCTGGGGAACACATCAAGTTTTTGGCACTGTTGCTGGGGAACACATCAAGTTTTTAGCGCCGTTGCTGGGGAACAATATCATGAAAATTTGGATTTCATTGATTTAACCATGTTTATATATTCATACGTCTATATGTTAATATGTTAATATGTAAATACGTTTCTTGTATGAAGAAGTGACATATTTTGTTGTTTGTATAATTGTATTTTAATTTCAATATATGTTGTAAAAAGGTAAATAGGTAGATACTTATCCATAATAACTGACTTGTCTTTGTATGTTTGTATATACTGTATATTTAGTTATTTAATTTTACTAACATAATGTTATTATGGAATATGTGTAATCTTTGTATTTTGAATTGGATGATTTTTATGTCTATAATTTTGAGTTAATACTAACTCTTCTTATTTTTGGGTTTGGACATTTGGCTAACATAATGTTTTCGATGGACTGAATTTATTTGCTTCTTTATTTACAATTTTTAATCTTAGTTTAATATTTAATTTATGAATTTGTGGTCATGCATTCAATTAGGATTTTTTAGTTGTCCAAAAAGAAGAAGAAGAAGAAGAAGAAGAAGAAGAAGAAGAAGAAGAAGAAGAAGAAGAAGAAGAAGAAGAAGAAGAAGAAGAAGAAGAAGAAGAAGAAGAAGAAGAAGAAGAAGAAGAAGAAGAAGAATTAGTGTATTGATGATAGATTGGTAAAATTACAAGCTCACAGTGTTGCTTTTGGTGAGACATCATTAGAAGCATTAGTGAAATCTTTTGTTGCTAATACAAATTCATCTGTTCAGGAGCATAAAATTGTGCGATCAAAAGAAATAATTATTTAAGATTTTTGAGGAGACTCATGAGTTCAAACCAGCTCGTACAATTAACCATGGAAAAAAAGAGAGGCTATGAGGGACAATTGCATGACGTGGTAGGCGAGGTATTTGATTCTATTCTATATGCTCATAATTCTAATATTTCTTTGTCACATGATTTCTTAGGTTCTTCTCACTTCTTGGAGAATAATGGTCCCAAGGATGATGTATGGAGTTTAACATGTCTCAAGAAGTTAGATTGGTCATTCATTCTAAGAAACCCTTTGAGGATGTTGACGACTTCTACCCTTCATCCTAATTCTAGGAAGGTAACTTGATATTTGTAGAAGCATTGAAAAGTAAGGATTTCCTAATCCCATCTTTAAGAACTCAATTACTAAGTTTCAAGGGGAATTTTAATTGTAAAAATTCTTTTGAAGGGTTAAGTGGTGATTTCCAAGTTGATGAATCCGTTAGATATCATGTGCACTCATATGTTGAAAAAGATATGTATGTGTCTAAAGGAATGTTAGAGAATGAGGGTTATGTGCTTTGCTTTGCTCAGATAAATTGTAATACCCCGCCCAAAACCACCTTTGAATATGGGGAAAAAGTCATGCATTGCATAGCATTTCACATTTCACGTGTTATCTTAGAAATTATTCTTGCATGGGTGCATGTGATTTTCAAAGTTGCTTTTGCATTTGATTTATTTGGTGAGAAATAATTGTGTTGTTTAAGAGTTGGTTAAGTGAAGTTTAGTCGAGGAGATGGAAGGATGAGAATTAGGGTGGAAAGAATTTCTTAGAGAAATATTAGCATTGGAGTTGGTTTGGAATAGCGGGGAGGTTGGTGATTTCTCTTGGTGATCCGAGTTCGAATCTTACCTTTTTCGAATCTTAGTTTCTTTTCGAAAATTCTTTTCCTAGACTTCTGCATGTCTTGGGAGAAAAAGACCTAGCCATTCTAGAGAAATTTTAGCGCCATTAATCTAAGAAAATAAGTCTCTATAGTTATTTCCTAAATTCAAGGATTTTTTATGTGAACAAAGACCACCTTTATTTTCAAGCCTTTGTTCTCTTGGATTTTCGAAAAACCCTAGCTGAGAAATTAAAATTCCAGCTTGATTTCAACTTATTAGATTTGGTAATGGATAGTTGGAATTAAAGAGTTGTTCTCCTAGTTGGAAACCTTGTTGATATTGAACTTAGAACCTTAGCTAAAAATTTGAAAAATTTTCCAGCTAGTGCCGCCACTTTTTGAGGAAATTTTAGCTCAACTCAAACTCTTCCAACACTAGGAAATCTTATCCAAAATCCTTTAGAAAATCAGATTTTATCTTGATCCTACTTCAACTAGGTTTTGCTTCCTTTTTCTAGCAGAATTTCGGCAGCCTTGTGCAAGCACATGCTGTCCAAAAATCCAGCACTTTTAAGTGCAATCCAACTCTTCAAACCTTAGCTCAAATCACCTAAAACATCTTCCATCAATTCAGATTATTTTTGCTGCAAAAAATCATATTTTATTCACAAAAAAAACTCCAGAATTTCGGCTAGCTTCTGCCCACAATTTTCGACAGCTTCCTATCAGAAATTTCGGCCAGATTGTACTCCTACTCAAACGAAATTTCTGCACACCAAAACCTACCAAAATCCCCAGCAAATTAAGCCAATTATCAGCACCAAAAACCCTCACCCTTTTCTATGTAAATCATGGCAGAACAACAGCTACAAATGTCTAGAATTTCTTCCCCTTTGTTCAGCAAATTTTCGCATAGCAAATCACTGCATGCGCACAGAATTTTAGTTCTCAAAACCTACTCAAACTCTTCCTTATTTTGGCCAAAAATTCTAAACACATACAGCCCTTTACTTGAGCTATATTTCGGCCAGCATAAGGGAGCAAATTGCAGAATATTTTCTTCTCATAAACCCTCCCAAATTCGGCAGCAATAAGGTGCATAGCAAGCTGCAATTTTCGCCCTTGCTGTCCAAGAAACCTAAAGTCATTAGGAGTCTTTCTAAACACCGCCATCTAACCTTAAACCAATATTCTCTAGCCTTAAAATCAGTAGCTGACTACCCTCTCCATTCTACATGAAAAATTTCAGCAAGAACCTTTCTACAATTTTCGAAATCACAAGTACAGCTCCTAGTAAGAAACCGATCATCCTCTAAGGTAAGCAAAAACCATCTTAATCTCTTGATTCCTTCCTTCCATCAATTCTTCTTTTCTTCCCTTGAATCATGCCACTTAAAGGCTGATTTCATCCCTTTTACTTATTTTCGGTCATAAGGAAGGAAAGAAGGTAGCTTTTTCTCTTCCAATCAAGCGAACTCGGGACGGTCACCATAGAAGCATCGAGATCTTGCCAAACCGGTTGTTGCAAGGTAAGAGGATACTTACCCTTGATGTCGAAACGAAAGTTTAATGTGGTTGATGAGGTCCATAGCATGATGAATGGGTAGATTGAGTCGAGCAATTAACTGAGCCTATTCGATGGATAGCTATGCCATGTCTTATTGTGGTAATGATGAATATGAATTGTGATGGTCAAGTCAAGCCTTTTCGATATAATAATCATATCTTTAATGAATATATGGTCATAGTATACGAACCTTGGGGTTTAGATAATTTATTTGGAATTAGATAGTGGATTGTGAATTGTTATGGGAATAAATGAGTTTAGAGCATGTTCAAATCAATTGAGACCCTGATCATGATATTATATGGTTTTAGATCAGGAAGATATTTGAGGGAAGCAAGCTTTGATTTTATCTCATTTGTCTGAGGCATATCATGTAAGCCCTTGCATAAACTCTTTTGTTAAATGTTGTGATAGCAAGTTTATGTTGTAAAGCTTTGTGAAGCTATTGTTAAACTAGGTTTACTTGGGTTGTAAACGTGGATATTTATTCTTTAAACAGTTTTGTCAAACTAAAAATTGTATCAATAAAACTATTCTTTCTCCTAAATTTTTAGAAAACTCTTCTAAAGAAAACCACGTTTTACAAAGCCAAGATATGAAAATATTTTGAATCAGGAATTGATGGATATGTTCGTTGAGTACTCAATAAAGGTAGGCTAATAATACTAGTCTTGGAGAGCTAGAGTAAGTCTTCTGGCGGGAGGCCACCTCCAGAAGATAAGCTCGGCTTGAAGAGGCAATAGTATTAGTTGGTCAGGCCGGTCCGAGCTAGCATTTGTACTTGGTAAGGTATTATTTTATTTTCCTGGCATGGACACTCGGATGATTTTGTTGCGTGTAGAGAAGGAGGAGTATCTCACCCGATGAGCTGTACACTCACCTTGATCAGAACGCCCAACGTGTGGCAATCTGGTCCCAGCAAGGTGCACAAAGTGTGGTGCCTTGTCCTCATGGAGCCCAACGTGTGGTGACATGACTGTTTATTCGAGTGGATGATTTGTTTTGTATAAAGTGTGATTATGAGGAAAACCTACTCCTTGTGTAAAGAAAGTATTTATGACTTGCCAAATATTTTTGCAAATGTTTTCCACTATGGATACACGAACTGTTTGAAACACCATGTGCACACACAGGACTTACTGAGATTTCATCTCACACTATTTTATATCATGTTTTCAGGAGATAGATTGTGCTGAGCCAGCGGGGCATGTGATAGTTGAAGCTTTTGTTTTCTTTCCCCATTTTGTTCTAGGAACTAGTTGTTGTTTAAGCTTTTGAACGATAATTGTTTTATTTCGTATTGCTCCAATTTGAGCCGAATGTAAAAAGAGTTTTTCTCTGTTTATATAAGTTAACTCTTTTAGGGTTGCCTTTACATTTTATACCTCGTTTTAAAGACCCCTTGTCCTACAGGACGGGGCAACATCCCTGCCCTTTTAGGGTATGTAGTAGTGGGGTGTTACACAAATCGTTTTCATGAACCCTCCATTTTTCAAAATCCTCCATTCTTTCTATATTCATTATGCCTATCTTCTACTTTGAGCTTTAAGTTTTTTTCAAAAGGGTTGATAAGGAAGCATAATGAATGGAAAGAGTTTGTATCTTTATTTTATGTTTGGTTTTGTTAAGTGTTTTGTTTTCCCTCCCCGAATAAGGAAAACATATTCCATCTTAACTGTGGGGGAGTGAGTTGCATCTCTATTTACTTTCTATGGATTTTTAGTTTGTCTTCTTTTATTTTTGTGTGTTTTTATTTTGTTATAATTCTTCTTACCATTTTTTTTTTTACTTTTTGTTTATTTTTCTTTTCTAGATTTTATGCTTTGGTGTGTTTCTTTTGTATATTTTTTTTTCTAGGTACTTCAACAATGCTCCTTTCTGCTGGAATTCCACTTTTTAGTAGGAGAATGCACAATGCAATGGAAGTATTTTCTTTCTTCTCTTTTCCTCTTTATTTTTGGTCCCGTGGCAATATTTTCTTGCTCTATTTATTTGGCCATTGAGAATAATGTCCAGTTTAAGTGTGGGGGAGTGGTTAGAATGAGAATTCTTCTATGCTTCATTCTTCTTGAAATTCTTTGAACCTTTTGAGAAAAAATTTTCAATTTTGTTTTTATTTTGTGAGCTTTCAAGATTGTATTTTTAATGCATGTCTTTGTGCTATATCATAGAGCATATGTTCTATGTCATTTATGGCTTATGCATGACTTTTTCCACGCACTTGGACGAAGTAGTTCTTGATCAAATACTTTACATTGTTCTTCGACCTGTTTTTCTGCTAAAATTCATGGAGCATTCTAGAACTTACTTGAATACCTTTCGAGGTGAAATAAGAAAAACATTTATGATTTAACTTAGGGATGACGGTAATAGGCCTTTTTTGGATTATTTGAGATTTTCGAGCCTACCTATTTTATATTATCCCTAGTTCCCATTTTGAGCCTAAACTGTTAATTTCTTTCTTACACCCCGTTATCATACTTTGTCCTTTACTTCTTTCTGAGTGTTGGATAATTCTTCCAAATCTTTGATTGCTCTTGATGGATGAAAGGACAAGTAGACGAATTGTGAGGGAAAATACTTGTGTAAATGTCATAACTTGTTACTTTTAGTCATGCATCACGTGTTGAGTTGAAGAAAGGAGAAAAGAAAAAAAAAAGAGGAAGAAAGATAGAGAAAAACAAAAAGCTGCTAGAAAATGTTGAAAGAAAAAAAAAAGGAAACAAACAAAAGCTGCATTTGAAAATAAACGAAAAAGAAAAAGAAAAGCTAAAAGGGAAAGAAGAGAAGAGCATAGGAAAAGAGCTAGAATAAAACTTGCTGAATTTTTTTATGATCTTGTGCAATATGAATGATGAGTTAAGAATTATTGAGGAAAAGATTGCAAGATTTGCGTGAACTGTGATATGATTGTTATACAAGGTTATGGGTTTTAAATTGGTTTGGTGGTAGGAGAGCAAGAAAAGTTTGGAATTTATTGGTGCATGTTGTTTTTCCTTTTCTTGCAAACTCTCATCTTTCTTGATATTTGATTTCCTATATCCTTCGTTTGACAAGCTACATTACAAACCCTTTAGCCTTACATTACAAGCTTGAAAGTCCTACTTGACCTAGGACTTGACCTAAGTAGAATCATGATATGTCTCGAATTAGTAGTGAGAGTGTATGAAAAGTTAGCTTATAGAATGCATATTTCTTTTGAACTAACTTCTTTCTAATGGTTTGAGAATGATGTTAAGCATTGGGATTGTTCTACTAGTCATTCTTCACTTACACAAGTCTTGCATTTGTTATGAAAGGTATAGTAGCATATGTTTTAGTTAGTGTTGTGCCCTAGAGGCAATCACTTGTACATTGTATATGACATATTTTATTTTAATAAATGGTATTATTTATCTTATAGATTCTTTTATCTACTTTAAGTAATATAACTGTTCGATAAAATTCCTAGTACAACACTGTGTTAATGAAATCATGATAGAGGTCATGATATGAGATTCTTACTACACTAGATGGTGTTAGTACTTGAATAGTCCCTAGTCATAGTGTTAATGAGACAGGACATCATTAATGCGTCAAGACTAGCATGTGCTAGACTTCTTGATTTGATCAGGCGGTGGTTAACATAACCGTGAGTATTGAGATACTCAAAGTTAACACATGGATGCTTGTTAATGGAACAAGTTCATTGGATGATCTAGCTTCGAGATAATCACATGGATAACTATTTAGTGCCAGTGACATAATCTCAATATAGCAAACGTGCACGTATCCTTAGACTTGAGATCTCTAAGGCACTTTGTTTGCTGAGCTTTGTACTTTGATTCCAATCTCCAAAGCTTGATCGAGGGCCACCTATAGGATGGATATTGGGTACATTGTGAGGTAAACAAAAGTAGTTGAGAGGGTCAATAAAGGATTCACCACTCCTAATAGTAGGGGCGAATATCTCACTGCCACTTGTAGGAATTACTACTTGAGAAGTCCTTGGGAAAGGTAATTTTGTATTGGAAATAGTTCCAATTGATACACATCTAGAGTAGTGGGTTCCTAGTACAAGTACTTTTGTATTCGGGCCATAATTATTTTTGGAGGGAGTTGGCACTAATTCCGTACTCCAAACCGAATGAGATATTGTATGGTGAAAGGAGTTAATTGCACTGAAGTTTGTTATTGAAGGGTTCATGTCAAAAAACTTGACTTCCTGGACTCTTGGGTGGTCATGATGTGTTGCTAGATACCACTTATGATCTAAGAATATGGGTTTATTAATTGATGAATTAATAAGCTAATCCTGATTAGAATTAATAGGATTAATTCTAATTAATTATGGATTATTAATATCAAAGACGTTTGGATTAATTCATGTTCGCTACCAATTGACTGGGAAACCTAATAGGTCATACACAATAGAGGATTATATACTCAAGATGTTATTTGATAACATAGTGGGGTTTATTGAGAGAAAGAGAAGTTGTTGTGGACAAATTATAATTAGTTATAATTTGTGGTCTAAGTTGTAATTGTGAGAACTTCATGTTTCCAATTACAATTAGGGAATTCTAATAGGATTAGAACTCTCAGTTTTAGAGGGGAATTTCATGTAATATAGAGTAGATATAATACACGAAAACCCTTGCTGAAAACACACACGAAGAACCAAGAGCCATGAAACAACAGCTTCCTCTCTTCTCTCTATCGATTTGATCTTGAGCAAAGAACCCTAGCCTCCATCTTTTTCTACTAGCATAGGAAATTTTAGTGCTTGAGTGTATCCTCTGTGCGGATCACTGTTAGAGATAATCACCCACTGTGATTATAGTGGTTAGACGTTCAATTCACGTGGAGGTTGATCACGAGGATTGCTGTATCGCGCCCCGACTTGAAGAAGAAATTTTGTTCTTCGGACGATTACCCAAAGGTAAAAAGCTGCTACATTTATTATCTTTATGTCTTGTTTTCCACACATAGACGGGTCTTGGGATGGTATCTCGTTTTATTTTCCGCTGCGCCGTATACAATACGAGCCCGAGATAACCAACAATGGTATCAGAGACATGCTATATGTGGTCTATGGGCATTATTTTGGCATTAAAAACTGTTTTCATGTATTCGTGCTTATCTTTGTTTGCTTGGAAAATCGTTTTCACTCGAGTCGAAATCGTTTCGAGCTTTGTAGGTTGGGTCCGTAGAACAATATGATTATGTAAAAGTTATAGCATATTTCAAAAGGTGCTTTCTTTATGTGCTAAAAAATTTTCGCAGAAAAACTTTTTCTTAAACATATTAGTTGCTCTCTGTTTCATCTTGTGAATTTGATTTTCTATTTTGTTTTGTCTAAACTAATAAATTGGTTGTTATTTTGAGATTCAAAACAGAAAATTCTATTGAGAATTGTTCTTACTAAAATTTTGCAAAAGATTAGGGCACTAGAAAATGTTTCCAGAAAATTTTTCAAAATCGTCGCCACTGTTCCTGAATACAGCCGACGCTGGCTCTAGCCTCCAAGCCGGCGCCGGTTCCATTCTGTTTTGCGAATGTCCAAAAATCATTTTTGGAAGAAATTTTTTTTTAAAGCCAAACCAGAGCCGACGCCGGCTCTGGCCTTCAAACCGGCACCAGTTATGCTCTGTTTTGCACAATCCAGCTGTTAAAAAAAAATTATGGAATAGAATTTTGAAAAGAAATAAAATCTCATTTGATGAGAGGCAGCAAAATAAAAAACTTTCCAAAGCGGCACTGCCCCCCTGACCCCCGCAAGGGGCGCTGCCACCTTGATTCCCACTCACTGACCGGGCAGCAGGACTGCCGTTATCATTGCGAGACGAGACCCAAAAACATTTTCTCAAAATTAGTTTTGAGACAAACAATTTTATTTTTCAAAATAGTGATTTTGAAAATTTAAAATTAATGTATTTTTCTAAATATTGATTTTAGAATTTGTTTTATTTTTCTAAAATAGTGATTTTGGAATAATAAAAGTTAAATTTATATTTTGTTTACTAAAACCAATTATATCTGTTCATGCATTTTATAGTTTTGGTTTTTTTATGAAATAGGGCATGTGTGTCCTGCCTTCTCTAGAATTCTTGTGTAATTCTCTTCTTATCGAACTCCCTCGAATGTAACTCAAGGTTTTCTCTCTTCAAGAAATTATGCAATTCGTTTATATAGATTAGATAGGAGTAGAATTATTTCAATTTTGGAGATGGCAACCAAAACAAGGCGAGAAGGTAAGACCTTCTACTTAAATCATGCATGAACACATAGGGTTAATTATATTAATTTCTTTTATGGCTCAAAGAAATTAATTTATGGTAAAGTCCATAACCAAACCATGTAATCGCTTTATAACCATAATTATCAATTATGTGATTTATTGATTTTTATGCATGTCATTCAACGAAATCACTAAAAGTAATAAATCTCTCAATTAATATTAAACCTAATTCCTTCCGTTAATATAGTAAGAACGAGAGTCCTTTTTCAAGACCAGGTTGTTGGGCAAACCCAAGCCTACTTGACATTGGGCATGCTCAAGCTATGGAATTAAATTCCTTATTAATGGGTCGGGTTTAACTAAATTCTTTATCCCAATTGGGCAAATTCAAGCATAATGAAATTTAGAGCAAAAGTTAGGGTAGCCTAAAAGGCTTTAAGATTAAATACTGTTAATCACCCAATGATTCGGTAGTTACATACGATGTAATTGGTATTGGATACCTACCAATGAACTCAAGGGTGGCTTGTTGGGCAAACCCAAGGTTATTCTTGGGGAATTTGGATCAATTCTTAATTAGAAACAATACATTATATAATATAGAACATAATATTAATATATAATATAAACAATGTTATATTAACTTATGTTAATTGTTCATTGTTTTTATATGTTAATATATTATATTAATTGGAAACAATTTCCAATCTCAGTCAACATTAGCCAATTTCATATTCATCACAATTGGAAAGAATTTCCAAATAAATTCGTTTTATTCAAAATCTAACAAAATCGACATTGTGAGATTTAGAAACAATTGTAATTGGACATGATGTTTCCCTTTTCCAATTAAGAAAAAATTTCGTAGGAAAAAATTTCCTTTAATTGGAAACTTAAAAAAAAAAAAATATCCTTTCCCTCTCTACTGCTGCACGTTTTAGCAATCACTGATTTTTTTTTTTCATTTGGCTGAACATTTCAACCAAATTAAATGTTGAAAAAAAAAAATCAATCGCCACCAGAAAAACAAAAAGAGCACATATAGGTTTTCCTAATTCTTTTAGGAAACAAGTATTTTGTCCTCTTTTCCAACCATGGTCTTGGACTTTCAAGAATTGCAATTTAACCCTTTGAATTATAAGAAGTTCACAATTCACCCATAGAGATTTATTACTCATAACCTTACCCTAAATAATTATAAAACTTTAAAATAAGGACATAATAAATACTTCTTCCCACAAATTAACCCCAATAATTGTCGTGTAATATCTTCAATACTAATTCCTCTATTATGTGTGACCTATTTGCTTTTCTAGTCGATTAGTAGCTAATATAAATTAAGTCTATCATAATAGAATTAATAATCCTTTTAATAATTAGAATTAATTTATTAATTCTAATTAGGATTTTAAACTTATTAATTCTCTAATTAATAAATCTATATTTAGCAGATCATGAGCAGCATCTGTTAGTACATCATGACCACCCAAAAGTCTAAAAAGTCAAGTGGTCTGACATGTACCTTTTAATAGCAAAATATCAATGCAATAAGCTCCTTTCACCATACAATATCTCATCTAGTTTAGAATATGAAATTAGTGCGTACTCCCTCCAGAATATTAATTAATTCTTACCCGAATATATTAGTACTTGTTCCCGGAATTCAACACTCAACATGTATATTAATTGGAACTATTTCCAACACAGTCATTTTGGCCAAGGATTTCTTGAATAATGATTCCTACAAGTGGCCTTGAGATATTTGCTCCTACTATTAGGAGTAATGTATCATTTATTGACCCTCTCAGCTACTTTCGTCTACTTTGTACCCCATACCCATCCCATAGGTGGTCTTGTAAGGACTCCAGATATTGGAATCAAAGCACAACGCTTAGCAAACAAAGTACATTTACTATAATGTACTTTTACTGTAATGAAAGTTCTCAAGTCTAAGGATACTTGCACATTTACTATAATGAGATTCTATCACTGGCACTAAATAGTTATCCATGTTATAATCTCATAGTTAGGTAATCCAATATTCTTGTTCAAATAACAAGTATATACGTGTTAAGTTTAAGTATCATAATACTCACAGATATGAGAACCACTACTTGATCAAATTAAAAGGTATAACACATACTAATCTTAGCACATTAATGATGTCCTATCTCAATAATACTATAACGAGGGATAATTTAAGCGCATATAGTATCCAATATAGTATAAACCATACATCATGTTTTCTGTCATAATTTTCTTAACTCATTGTTGTACTTCGGACTTTATTTAACAGTTTTATACACATAAACATTTGAAACAAAGAAACTAACAGATAAAGAATGCCTTTTATTGATTTAATGTGCAAAAATACATTATACAAATGATTGCTTCTAGGGCATAATCCTAACAATATATATGAAAACATCTAAAATAAAACCATGTCACTATGGGAGCAGTGGCTATCAAAACTCTTACATGCATTAGATATGCATTATGTAGTGGAAATAAAAGAATTCTAGACAAGAGGACCGCATGTATGTGTAATAGATGGATCAAAAGATAGATAAATATAGCTTTTCAGATGACTCTACTGTTCAAAAAAAATAAAATAAAATCAGCTAATTACTGAGGAGCGATCCAACAATAACCCTCGCGATTTCAATTGGCTAACTACAGAACAACGTCTTCGCCATTGGAGTCCAAGTGTAGAACTCTCTCTAGCAGTGTCCATAGGAGGAAGACTCAAGAAACTGAACATTTTCTATGCTAGCGGAGAATGTGAAGGTGGCTAAGGTTTGTTTTTTTAAGAACAAAAGAAAATGAGAGAGGGAGGAAGGTTGTGTTTGTGTTCCGATTTTTTTTTTTTTTTTTTTACACAAAGAGAACGATTCTCTCTCTGCTATATTCAAAATATAACCGACATCCATTCTAGAGTAATCCCCGAAAAAATGCAGAAACACATGTTCTGTGAATTCTAAATGTATTAGAATTCAAAATTTGTAATTGGTATTCAAAATTCTTAGCAATTATAATTTGGCTCAAAATTATAACTAATTATAATTTAACCACAAAAACTTTTCCTTCTCACAATTAACCCTATAATGTTCTCAAATAACATATTGAGTACTTAATCCAATATTGTGTGTGACTTATTAAGTTTCCCATTCTATTAATAGCGAATATGAATTAATCCAAACGTCTTTGAGATTAATAATCTTTAATAGTTTAGAATTAACTTATTAATTCTAATCAGGATTAGTTTATTAATTCATCAATTAATAAACCCATATTTAGTAGTTTATGAGCGGTATCTAGCAACACATCATGACCACTCAAGAGTCCAAGAAGTCAACTAGCTTGATATGAACTTTTCAATAAGAAACTATAGCGCAATAAACTCTTCTCACCATATAATATCTCATTAGGTTGTGAGAGAGAGAGGGGGGGAGAGAGAGAGAGAGAGAGAGAGAGAGAGAGAGAGAGAGAGAGAGAGAGAGCATTAGCATGATACGTTGTACGTTGAATGGAAGAAGATGAACAAAGGAGTTGTTCTTGGTTACCTTGATGATGTTCTTGAGACTTCAAGAAAAAAAACTGGTTTTTATCCGAATGCCAATTCTTGTTTTCAAGATTTGGTGTTATAAATTCCACAAATAAACTATAGGGAGTATGTAGGAGTAATCTAGGGTATTTGAGAGGGATTGCAGGTGTTTAGAGTGGGTTTTGGCTTGAAGAAAGGTAGTGTGTATTCTTGGTGAAAATGGAGAGAATTTGAGAGAAAGGTGTACACGAATTCTGGAGAATGCTGGCCGAATGGTTTAGGTAGTTTAGGGATTTCAGTTTTCAGCTTAGAGAGTCAGAGAATAATCTGATTGTTTGAAATTCAAATGGAGGGATTTAAGGAGTGGTTAGAGGTATAGGATATGTTAATGGTGTTTGATTGATGGAGGTTTCTTGGAGCTACAATGGAGTTAACTGGACTAGTTTGCTTGCTGAAATGAATGAAGGTTAATATAGCTCTAAGGCTGGCCAAAATTTAGAGCTTAAAGGTAGAGGGATTTTTTCTTGTAAAGCTTAGTACAAGAGTGTTTTCATGGAGCAAAAATGTTGAAAATTTTTTAAGTTCAAATATAGTTTGAATGGAGTGATCTTAGGAGATATTTGAGGTATGGTTATGGAGTCCAAGTGTTCAAGGTAAGTGGAGAGGTTAATGGTGTTCAGTTCATGGCTGAACAAGGGTGATTTTACAGAGGTTTTAGGGTGGTTTTTTTGGCTAAGGCCTAAGGGAACAAAGCTGGAAATTTCTAGTTCCATAGTGTTCAAAGCTTCGAAAGGTTGCTTCATTTGTTTGTACAGAATTTCTGCACTTCTTCAGCCTGTTTTGCAGAGGATTTGGAGAGGTGTTTGAGGGTCTTTTAAAGCTGGTTTCTAGCCTTCTTTCTGGAGGAAAAGTAGAGGAATTTTGCTAAGTTGATGACAGAAGAAAACAGCTCCATTTCTAGACTGCTATGTAGTGAAAATTGCCCAGAATTTTTTTTTCTGGTTTGTGCAGTTTTTGTGCAGTCCGAATTTGCATAGAAATTTCAGTTTTCAAGCTGAATGAATTGGTCATTTTTTTGGCAGTAAATGAGCAAGAAACTTGGCTGAGTTTTTCGAAAGTTAGGCTGCTCAAAATTCTGGATGTTTCCAGGTTTCCTTTATAAAGAACATGAACACTATAAAGATATGTTTGAAGGTTCAACCGTGGTGATTAATTTCCCTTGGGAACCCTTCCTAACTCCTCTTCTATTTTCAGTCAATCCTCCACCTTCCAAAGATAATTTTCAAAATTCAAAACGAAGAAATCCTTACTGAATTTTCTAGAATTAAAAAGTGAATTTTGATAAATTTTGAACAAATTTAATTTGTGAAGATGTTAGGACAAGCTAGAGGTAATAAAAGGATAAGAATTCCTCTAGAAATCTCTTTAGGACATGATGATATGATTAAGACATTCTCTTCATGTCTCTCCTAGGACAACACTCCTATCTTTATGGAATGTAAGAAAACAAAAATTTCAAACTTAACTAAGATAATCATGAATAAAACTTAAGAATGGGATTTGAACTCATGACCTTAGAGATTAATTCCAAAGCTCTAACTACTAAACCACAACAACTCTTATTCTTATTTTCTCACCCAAATATTCTTCTTATTTAATCCTGAAGCTATCTTCCTATTTTGACCTCAAGCAAAATTACCATTTTACCCTTCCTACTCAATAAGCATAGCTAAGCCTTTTAACCTATAAATCATAATTCTAAAGCACACAAAATCATTCAAATATATACATACATATATATATATATATACACATATATATATATATATATATATATTCATGCAAAATAATATGATATACATCCTGACCCTCTTACTCTAGGGTTGGCTTTAGGTGGGGTTTCACACCCAGACAGCACTAGTTCTATTCTGTTCCGCTCTATTTCATTGATTTTTTGTTTTTTCAAAGTGTGAGCCAATAGCACGCAGCCGGCATCACCTTTGTTTTGTTTTGCGACGTTTTTGTCTTATTTTACTCCTAAAATCTAATATAATGCACAAAATACCTTTCTAAGGGTAAAACCTCAAATATGAAGGAATATGACCAGTTATTGAACAAAATGTATCACAAAATAGCCTCAGATAACTAGAAAATATATGACTAATTTAGGCCCTATCATTTATGCTTTTCAATTTCATGTAAGCGCATGATTCATCCTTATTTTGATGAGACTGTAAAGAATAAAACTATAAGACTTTACAGTCTCATCAAAATGAATCTTCTATGCTCTCGATGCCTGCTTTAGTCTATAGATGGACTTCTTAAACATACAAGTGATATGTTCTTGGCCTTTAATAATAAAGCCTTTCGGTTGGGACATATAGTTATCTTCGCTAAGATGGCCATTAAGAAAGGCCGTCTTGACATCCATTTATCATATCTCATAGTCAAAATGGCATGCGATGGCAAAGAGGATACAGATAGACTTAAGTATAGCTACCGAAAATAAGTTTTCCTTATTGAAGGTTTCTACCTTCCCATCCGCTCCACTCTTCCTTTTGTATATTGACTTGCACACAATGGGTTTTATCGCATCAGGTAAAGCTACAAGATCCTAGACCTGATTGAAACATATTGACTCAATCACAGCTTTTATTCCATTAGACCATAGGTCTGCATCTACATCAGCAATAACCTCCTCGTATCTAGTGGGATCTTGTTCCTGGAAATCGGAGATTAAGTTAAAGACCTCTCTAGTCTACCCTTTTGGAATCTTAAATATCCTCCCACTGCGACGAGGCTTCCTCTGTACAGGTTCCTGAGGTTGTGCCTCTTCATGTTCAACAGTTGGTTCAGAAGCAGTTGATATTAGTGTTGTGCCCTAGAGGTAATCACTTGTACATTGTATATGATACATTTTATTTTAAAAAGGCATTATTTATCTTATAGTTTCTTTTGTTTACTTTAAGTAATATCACTGTTCGATAAAGTCCCTAGTACAACACTGTGTTAAGGAAATCATAATAGAGATCATGATATGAGATTCCTACTACACTGGATGATCTTAGTACTTAAATAGTACCTAGTCATAGTATTATTGAGATAGGACATCATTAATGCGTTAAGACTAGCATGTGTTAGACTTCCTGATTTGATCAGGTGGTGGTTCTCATATCCGTGAGTATTGAGATACTCAAATCCAACACATGGATGGTTGTTAATGGAACAAGTTCATTGGATGACCTAGCTTTGAGATAATCACATGGATAACTATTTAGTGCCTGTGACATAATCTCAATATAGCAAACGTGTAAGTATCCTTATATTTGAGATCTCCAAGGTACTTTGTTTGATGAGCATTGTACTTTGATTCCTATCTCTGGAGCTCAATTGAGGGCCGCCTATGGGATAGATATTGGGTACATTGTGAGGTAAATAAAAGTAGTTGAGAGGGTCAATAAAGGATTTACCACTCCTAATAGTACGGGCGAATATCTCACGGCCACTTGTAGAAATTACTACTCGAGAAGCCCTTGGCCAAGGCGAATGTGTATTGGAAATAGTTCCAATTGATACACATCTAGAGTTGCGGGTTCCTGTTACAAGTACTATTGTATTCGGGCCAGAATTAATTCTGGAGGGAGTTGGTGTTGGGTATCTCAGGCTCGTATCGTATACTGCGCAGTGAAAAAGAAAATAAGATGCCCTCCCAGGACCCATCTATATGTGGAAAACAAGACATAAAGAAAGTAAAGGTAATAGCTTTTACCTTTGGGTGATCGTCCGAAGAACAAAAAATTTCTTCTTCAAGTTGAGGCATGATCCAACAATCCAACCTCCACGTGAGTTGAACGTCTAACCATTATAATCACAGTGTGTGATTATCTCTAACAGTAATCCACACAGAGGATGCAGTCAAGCACTAAAATTTCCTGTGCTAGCAGAAACAATAATAGTGGCTAGGGTTCTCTTGTTTTCAGCAAAACGAGAAGGAGAGAGAAGAAGGGAAAATCGTGTGCCTTAGGGTTGGAGTTGTTTTCTAGTGTTCGTCACCCAGCTAGGGTTTCATGTGTATCCCTTATATCACATGAAAATTCCTGCTATAATTGAGAATTCTAATTCTATTAGGATTCCCTAATTGTAATTGGAAACATCAAGGTCTTACAATTACAACTTAGACCATAAATTATAACTAATTATAATTTGTCCACAACAACTTCTCTTTCTCTCAATCAACCCAACTATGTTATCAAATAACATCTTCAGTATATAATCCTCTATTGTGTGTGACCTATTAGGTTTCCCAGTTAATTGGTAGAGAACATGAATTCATGCAGACGTCTTTGAGATTAATAATTCATAATTAATTAGAATTAATCCTATTAATTCTAATCGGGATTGGTTTATTAATTCATCAATTAATAAACCCATATTCCTAGATCATGAGCGGTATCTAGCAACACATCATGACCACCCAAGAGTCCAGGAAGTCAAGTGGCTTGACATGAACCCTTCAATAACAAACTTCAGTGCAATTAACTCCTTTCACCATACAATATCTCATTTGGTTTGGAGTACGGAATTATGGCCAACTCCCTCCAGAAATAATTCTGGCCCGAATGCAATAGTACTTGTACTAAGAACCCATTACTCTAGACGTGTATCAATTGAAACTACTTCCAACACACAATTGCCTTGGCCAAGGACTTCTTGAGTAGTACTTCCTACAAGTGGCCGTGAGAAATTCGCCCCTACTATCAGGAGTGGTGAATCCTTTATTGACCATCCAACTACTTTCGTTTACCTCACAATGTATCCAATATCCATCCCATAGGCAGCCCTCAATCGAGCTCCGAAGATTGGAATCAAAGTACAATACTCAGCAAACAAAGTACCTTGGAGATCTCAAGTCTAAGGATAGTTACACGTTTGCTATGTTGAGATTATATCACTAGTACTAAATAGTTATCCATATGATTAGCTCAAAGCTAGGTCATCCAATGATCATGTTCCATTAACAAGCATCTATGTGTTAACTTTGAGTATCTCAATACTCACAGTTATGAGAACCAACACCTGATCAAATAAGGAAGTCTAACACATGCTAGTCTTAACACATTAATGATGTCCTGTCTCATTAATACTATAACTAGGGATTATTTAATTACTAACACCATCTAGTGTAGTAAGAATCTCATATCATGATCTCTATCATGATTTCCTTAACACAGTGTTGTACTATGGACATTATTGAACAGTTATATTACTTAAAGTAAACAAAAGAAACTGTAAGATAAATAATGTCTTTTATTAAAATAAAATGTGTCATATACAATGTACAATTGATTGCCTCTTGGGCACAACATTAACAATTGACACTAATTCCGTACTCCAAACCGAATAAAATATTGTATGGTGAAAGGAGTTAATTGCACTGATGTTTGTTATTGAAGGGTTTATGTCAAGCCACTTGACTTCCTGGACTCTTGGGTGGTCATGATGTGTTGCTAGATACCACTCATAATCTGAGAATATAGGTTTATTAATTAATGAATTAATAAACCAAATCCTAATTAGAATTAATAGGATTAATTCTAATTAATTATGGATTATTAATATCAAAGACGTTTGGATTAATTCATGTTCACTACCAATTGGCTGGGATTAATTAGGTCACACACAATAGATGATTATATACTCAAGATGTTATTTGATAACATAGAGGGGTTAATTGCGAGAAAGAGAAGTTGTTGCGGACAAATTATAATTAGTTATAATTTGTGGTCCAAGTTGTAATTGTGGGAACTTGATGTTTCTAATTATGATTAGGAAATTCTAATTGTTTTAGAATTTCATATTTTTAGTGGATTTTGGAACATATATTTATTATACTTAAAACCCTAATCTAAGGGTTATTCACACGAAAAATAGGAGCCACAAAACAAACGTCTTCTTCTTCTTCTCTCTCTCTTTCTCTCGTTTTGCTGAAAATGAAAACAGCCCTAGCCGCCATCTTTTTCTGCTAGCACAGGATATTTTGGTGCTTGAGTATTTCTTTGTGTGGATTATTATTAGAGATAATCACACACTGTAATTATAATGGTTTCTGTTCTACCCACGCGGAGTTTGCACAAGAGGATTGCTGGATCGCGCCTCAACTTGAAGAAGAAATTTTATTCTTCGGACAATCAAACAAAGGTAAAAAGCTGTTACCTATATTATCTTTATGTCTTGTTTTCCACACATAGATGGGTCCTAGGATGGTATCTCATTTATTTTCCGCTATGCCGTATAGGATACGAGCCTGAGATACCTAATAGTGGTATCAGAGACGTGAATGTGTGGTCTACGAACATTGTTTTGGCATGGAAAACTATTTTCATGTATTCGTGTTTGTCTTTGTTTGCTGTGAAAATCATTTTCACTCGAGTCGAAATCGTTTCGAGCTTTGTGGGTTAGGTCCATAGCACAATACGATTGTGTAAAAGTTATAGCATATTTTGAAAGGTGCTTTCTTTATGTGCTGAAAATTTTCTGCAGAAAAACATTTTCTTAAACATGGTAGTTGCCCTCCGTTTCATCTTGTGAATTTGATTTTCGGTTTTGTTTTGTCTAAACTAACAAATTGGTTGTTATTTTGAGCTTCAAAACAGAAAATTCTGTTGAGAATTGTTCTTACTAAAATTCTGCAGAAGATTAGGGCACCAGAAATTGTTTCTGAAAATCGTTGCCATTTCCCAACTACAACTGGCGCCAGTTCCGTTCTATTCATGATGTCCAGAAATCGTTTTTGGAAGAGAAAAATTATTGAAAACCAGAACAGAGCCGCCGCCGGCTCTGGCTTTGAAACTAGCGCTGGTTATGCTCTATTTTGCACGATCCAATTGTTCAAAAAAAGTGGAATAGAATTTTGAAAAGGGAAAAATCTCATTTGATGAGAGGCAGCAAAATAAAAATTTTTCCATGGGACCGCCATTATCGTTGTGAGACGGGACCCAAAAGCATTTTCTCAAAATTAGTTTTGAGACAAACAATTTTATTTTTCAAAATAGTGATTTTGAAAATTTAAAATTAATGTATTTTTCTAAGATATTGATTTTAGATTTTGTTTTATTTTTCCAAAATAATGATTTTTGAATAGTAAAAGTATATGTTTATTTTGTTTAAGCATGGTTAATGGCATGGTGGATGGTTATGGACTAAAATCAATTATATCTGTTCATGCATTTTATAGTTTTGGTTTTTTTTATTTTTTTATAAAATAGGGCCTGCGTGTCCAGCCTTCTCTAGAATTCTTGTGTAATTCTCTTCTCATCTAACTCCCCTCGAATGTAACTCGAGTTCTTCTCTCTTTAGAAAATTATGTAATTAGTCTACATAGGTTAGATAGGAGTAGAATTATTTTATTTTGGAGATGGCAACCAAAACAAGGTGAGAAGGTAAGACCTTCTACTTGAATCATGCATTAACACATAGAGTTAACTATATTAATTTCTTTTATGCCTTAAAGAAATTAATTTAGGGTAAAGTCCGTAACCATACCACGTAATCGCTTTATTACCATGATTAGCAATTATGTGATTTATTGACCTTTTTGATGCCGAATAGGCGAATCTTGAAGCATTCGAAGGGTGGAAAGCTGAATTTGAGGTATTTGGGACCGTTCCCGATAAAGGAAAGTATTGGACCGGTAGCATACCGATTGGACTTGCCAGATGGGTTGACGGGAATTCATGACGTGTTTCATGTGTCATAGCTGAAGAAGTACAATGCCGATCCCGGTCATGTTCTGAATAATGAGCCATTGGTGTTGCAACCCGATCTAAGCTATGTGGAGAAGCCCGTGCGAATACTGGACCGCAGTATCAAGAATCTTCGAAACAAGCAGATACCAATGGTAAAAGTTTAGTGGAGCATCATGGCATGCCGAATGCCATATGGGAATCAGAAGAGTGGGTAAAGCAGAAGTATCCCAATCTGAAATAGAGGTATGCCTGAATTTCATGACGAAATTCTCCTAAGGAGGGGAGGATGTGAAGCCCCAGTTGAAACCAACCCTAGAGTAAGGGGTTGGGATGCATATCATATTTTCTTGCATGCATAAATATATTTTTGTATGATTTTATGTGCTTTGGATATGTCATTTGTACTCTCGATGGCTTAATTGTGGTTATTGAGTAAGAATGGCAAAATGGAAATTGTTGCTTGAGGTGGAAATAGGGAGATAGCTTGAGGATTAAATAGAAAAAATATTTGAGAGAGAAAATAAGAACAAGAGTTGTTGTGGTTTAGTGGTTAGAGCTTTGGAATAAATCCTTAAGGTCTTGAGTTCAAATTCCATCAATTGAGTTTTAGCATGATTAAATTTTATTTTTGTTTAGGAAGGCTATATTTTGACCCTTGCATGCTTTATGGAAGAGTAGGGGTGTTGTCCTAGGGGAGACATGAGAGGAATGTCCTAATCCTACTCTTGTGCCCTACAAAAATTTCTAAGGGATTCATACCCTTCTTGATCTCTACCAATTTTATTCTAGAAAAATTCCAACAAAGTTCTGTGATATGGAGGTTTTGAAAATGTCCATATGAGGTATCTTGCTGGTAGAAAATGGGGAGGAGTTTTGGGAAGGTTCCCAAGAGAATTAATCTCCATAGTTGAACCTGCAAAACTCCAATCTAGTTGTGTTCATCTTTTTCATGTAGCAAACTGAAAATTTTTCTAGCTTCTTGATCAATCCAATTGTCAAAATTTTTAGCCATCTTTCCCTCTCAAATGCTGCCAGAAAAATGACAATTTCACTTAGCTTGAGGACTGAACATTCCAGCCAAAACTGAGCTGCACAAAAACTGTGCAAACCAGGAAAATTTCCTGGACAATTTCGCAGCTTGGTGAGCCAAAAACCAAGCTGTTTCTTCCAGCTTTTCAACTAGCAATTCAACCATGTTTCTCCTGTATAAAGAAGGCTAAAAACCAGCTTTAAAGGACTTCTCAACATCCCTTCAAACCTACAGCAAACCGAATGAATCATGGCAGAAAATTCTGCCTAGAAATTTCCAACAAACTTGCGAAAAAAAAACTGATTAGATTTCCAGCTTTGTTCCTTCTTTCCCCTTATCCGAAACTTCCTCCATTTTTTTGTACAAACTCCCCTTGAATAGCAATGAACTGAGCTTCATCATCTTCTCCAGTATTCTACTCGAAAAATAGTCCATGGCTGCTCCTAAAATCTCTCCATCAATCACTCCAATCAATCCATTAATTGAAGTCCAAAATTCCAGCAAAATATTCAGCAAACTACCATAGATTACCCCTCAAACAACCAGAAAATTCTTTCACCATTACACAGCATATTTCGGCCATCCTTAAGCTCCTTCGAATAGCTTTCATCTCAACAAAAATCCCAGCCAAGTAGCCAGCCATTGAAGCTTCCAAAGAACCTCTATCATCAAAGATTTACTTACCATATTTGCTACCACAAAATATTCTATAAATTATTCTTTTTGAATTTCAAACATCCAACTTTCCTTTCCTTCCCAATTCTGAAAATCCAATTACCAAAACCCTCCAAACAATTCGGCCCCCCTTCCCCCATAGAATTTCAGCTAGCCTTCGTCCAATCTCTCCATTCTCTCCAAACCTCCAAGAACACCTACTACCATTCTCACGCCTAAGGCCACCCAAAACCACTCCAACCTTCTCCAAAAACTCTAGATTATACCTATTCATTCTCGTGAATCTATTCTTGCAATTTTTAACACCAAACTCGAAAATCAAAGTCTCACTTTTGGATAAAAAATCAAAATTTTCTTGAAGGCTCAAGAACACCTTCAAGGTAAGCATGAACAATTATCTCTATCTTCTTCCATCTTTGACCTTGATGAGTATATACTAATGAACTCCCTCTCTCTCTCTCTCTCTCTCTCTCTCAGCCGAATGGTTACTTCCACTATGGCCATTTTTCTTCTTCTCCTTGGATGGATCAAGCCTTCCTAGCAAGGGGATTCTCTTGGATCGACTTCAAGGTAGTCATCATTCAAGTAAGCCTATCCAACCTTCTCTGTTCTTATCAGTTTAATATCTGATGCGTGGGCCATTGGCCCACATGATATTAACTCAATTTTTTTAGGGGGAGGGTCCAATGGGTAGCTTGCTAATCGGTCTCTCGTGCGTCACCTTGGTGTTGCACTATTTCCTGAGCCTGGTGCACCCCTCCAATTCGATTTTAATTTTGTGGGTCGTTAATGATCACATAAAAGAGCAAGAGGAAGAGGTAGAGAGAAATGCTCTCAGCTCCACGGAGTACTCTTTTTGCGTCTTGCTCATCATGTTCGAATTTCTATCTTTGTTGCGAGAACACGACTCCTTACTGGTTAGTCTCTCTAATGTATATGCTATCTAGTGTGGTATCTAGTTGTGGAGTGTGTAGTAGTAATATTTATGGTGGTTCTCTGGTGATCTCCATCCCTAGTGCCTAAGCTTACAGTGGTGGAGTTCGGATTATTTTTGGGTTCTGCTAAACTAGGGTTGCATTAGCTGTTGGTTCCTGCATGTATATGTACTTGGTGCTTTTATCCGTTGCTCCTGCTGCTCATATCCATGTCCCTATAGCTATTTGTTCTGGTTATATTGTCATCCTTATTTGTGTGTAGCATCACATACAGTTGGTGGCTCTTTATTTAGCAGATTGTTGTGGGATGGTTATGTTCCTGTTTTTTCTGTGTTTATTTACCTTATGGTTTGGTTCTGCTTCTTCCTCTATCTTCTATACCAGTCATCCGATTCATTTGATCTGCAAAAACCACTTGCTTCTTGCTGAAACCAGTTTTTCATTGTTTTCATATTGATTTGGCATAGTCTAACTTCCAGAATCTGGTTTCAAATTTGAAATCCCATCACACATACTACCTCTAATCTAGCCTATAGAAGCCTTGTCCACATCTCCAGTCCACCTGCTTCTTGCTGTCAACTTTCTAAACTTCTTACCCCGAGGAATTAACTACCTCCTACATCCTTCCCCTTGTCGGTTCTTAATATTCTAGATAGCCTTGGGTCCTGCAGGACTGGACCTAATGGTCCAGACCAAAGGCCGAATAAAGACAACTATCTCTGGGGTGCAGTCTTCCCCCACTCACCATACATCCTTAGCCCCCCCCCAGATAGAGTCTTTTTTTTTTTTGTTGTGCTTGAATTGGACAGGCCAGACATCGTCTCTTCTTCTGTGCCCCAATCTGAGCTTGCGACAAATCCTAACCCTAACCCTCCACTACCATCTACACCGATTGACCTGGTCCCACCTCTGCTATCCACAAAACCCAATAACAAGCCCCTTTGTTGGTCCCAGATACTGCAAGCGTGCCCCCCCTTTTGCTCATGTGCCCTCTATGCATTCTATCCCAAGTCTGGCCGACACTAACAGCCCTGCGCAAGCCACAAAATCCAACCATTACTCGGTGCATTCAAATAATCCAGTTCGCTCGTGGGCTAATGTTTTTAAAGGGAACCGTGATATATGCAATGGAATACAGTTAAGGCGCATTCCTTACTCCGGGGACTTAATTAATATTAATGTTCTAGACTGTGTCGATGTAGAGGCGAAGCTGGGCTACTGTCTTATTGGCATGTTTGTTGGAGGTTCCTGGGTATGAAAGTTGTTCTGGATCTTAAAAAACAGTGCGGTGTTCAGTCTTAGGTTCACACACATGCCTCGGGTTGGATTATTTTTCGGTTCAATACTGATACTGATAGACAGTTGGTTCTCCGTGGGGGGCTTTATGCAGTATTTTATAGGTCGTTAATGCTCAAGATAATGTCATCAAAATTTGATTTCTCCTTAGATGAGGTTAGTATAATGCCCATATGGATAACATTCCCAGTACTGCCTCTTGGTTGCTGGAATAAAATGGCTCTGAGTAAGATAGCTTCTGTTGTTGGCATCCCAATTATGTCGGATATGCTCACTGCTAGGCTGGATTGGTTGTCCTATGCTAGAGTCCTGGTGGAGGTTGATGTCTCTAACCTACTAGTGAAGGTGGTTTCGCTCTATCTACCATCTGGGAAAATTATACAGCAGACTGTGCGATTTGAGTATAAACCAGCATTTTGTAACCATTGCTGTAAGTTTGGACATTATACGGAGGGTTGCATGGGGGACAACATGAAAAAGAAAGAGCAGTTGTTGAATTCCAAAAGGAATACTACCAATACTAGGGAAATGGACAAGCCATTGAAAAGAACAAGAACCCGGTCTGCACCTGCTGGACAACACCCTGGAATGCGTTCGCCTACACCAAATGGGACAAGCCCTAAACACATTGATAAAGGAAAGGCTCCTGTACAGTACGTTAGACAAGAACGCATTGAGAAAGACATGTATGTTGTTTCAACTAGTGCACAGGGACCAGTTCAGGCGGCCACAAAGGACAACACAGGGCAAGCTGTGGGTATTACGCATACTGTCCCCATGGACAAATCGGAGCATGCTGGATTTGTTGCGCAGGGTGACATGCATGTATATGTTGGGCATGGTGCTCAGATGAAGGAGAGAAGGGGGCGCTCGAGGGTCAGACGGTTAGGACGAGTTCATTCCTATTCAAATTCACAGAGGCATGTTCAGTTTCGTAAGAGAACATTAGCAAACTCCACTTGGAATGACCAAAGCTTAATGGTAATCCTAAAGTTGGTTCTGAACGCTGGAAAGGCAACAGAGCATGCCACAGGGTTTATACAATCTGTATGGAAGAAATATGCTAATCGTAGTATTGACTTGATTGGTGCCCAACGGGCACTAGTAAGTCTGCAATGAGAGTCGCTTGTTGGAATATTCGAGGGTTCAACATGACCCTCAAGCATCACGGGGTTCTGGACTTTATCTCTAAATACCGTGTAGATGTTATTGGATTACTAGAGACAAAATTGGATGTGGATAGACTTGACAGTATCTTACTGAACAAGTTTGCTAATTGGTCGTTCATACATAATTTTGTCGAGACGAAGGGGGGTAGGGTGATCATCCTGGGAATGCTACTATGGTGAATGTTCAGCTTTTTCACATTTTGGCCCAGGATATTACTGTTCGTATCACCTGTAAGGTTACTCATATCTCTTACTATTTCAATTTTATGTATGCTTACAACTTTGTTGTGGCACATAGGCCATTGTGGGAGGCAATTGAGCACCTATCTACTACTCTATCGGAACCATGGATTCTTATGGGGGATTTTAATGCTTACCCACATATTGATGACAAGATTGGAGGTATCCCACCTTCAACTTATGAAATAAAGGACTTTACAGCACTTTGCACCAATACGGGTCTGGAAGACCTTCCTTACGTTGGGCAACATTTTACTTGGACAAATTCTCGAGTGCGGTCTAAACTGGATAGGGTGATGGGTAATGATGCATGGTTCCAATGCAATATCCAGGCGTCTGTTGAGTTCTTCCCCATTGGCTATCTGTCTGATCACTGTCCATGCCTTTGGTCTCTAGTTGACAATCGGAATTATTCTCGTCGTCTGTTCAGATTTCTTAATTTTTGGGCTGATCATTTCTCATTTTAGGATTTGGTTCAGGGTGTGTGGCTCCGTCCCTACTTGGGGTATCACCAGTTTACTTTTTGTCGTCGGCTGAAAGACCTTAAGAATGACCTGTGGAGATTAAACAGATCTAAATTCTTACATTTATCTGGACATGTTGAATAGGAGAACAAGGATGTCCTTACTATCCAACAGCAATTAATTGATAACCCACATGACCTGGAGCTAATCTCTAAGTTCAAAGAGTATTAACTGTCTGCTTGGCGTCTTGCGGATGCAGAATTGAAGCTCTACCGGCAAATTGCAAAAGGGAAGTATGTGGCTCATGCTGACAAGAATACTTATTACTTCTTTAACATTGTCAAAAGAAACAAAATAAGGAGCTTCATTGCTTCTATCCTAAATGAGGTTGGATATATGACTGACAGTCCAATGGCCCTTACTAATGAATTTGTTGAATACTATCGGAATCTTCTGGGGACGAGAGCTGACTGCCAGAGCATCAATGTGGACCATGTTTGTGCTGGACAAATGGTCCCTCATGACATAAAGGATGATTTAGTTCGGCCGGTCACTGATCAAGATATTAAAATGGCGCTATGGGACATTGGAGATTGCAAGGCACCGGGACTAGATGGGTACTCTGCGTTATTTTTTAAGAAGGCTTGGTGTACAATTGCAAGGAGTCTTTGTGATGTGATTAAGGAATTTTTCTTATATAGGAGAATCCTCAAGCAGATCAACCATTCTGTGATCACTCTTGTTCCTAAGTCTGCACACGTAGATAGAGTGGGGGACTTTAGACCAATTTCTTGTTGTAACGTTGTGTATAAGATTATTTCAAAAATATTAGCAGACAGGCTCAAAATTATTCTTCCTCATCTAGTGGACATCTCATAGACAGCTTTCATTAAGGACAGACTCATGGCTGACAACATCCTACTTGTTCATGAGCTTCTGCGTACGTATGGAAGGAAAAGAGTTTCCCCCCGCTATATGGTCAAGGTGGACCTTAGGAAGGCATATGATTTAGTAAACTAGTATTTCTTACTGGAATTGCTTACCGAATTGGGTTTCCCACAGCTATTCGTGGAATGGATTCAACAGTATGTCACCACTACCTCTTTCTCAGTTGCTATTAATGGGACAGTGCACGGGTTCTTTAAGGGCAAAAAAGGTCTTCGACAAGGTGATCTTATCTCTCCACTCTTGTTTGTCATATGCTTGGAATATTTCTCTCGAATGGTCAAAGTGCGTACACTTGGTACTTTGTTCTACTATCAACCCAAGTATGAGGGATTAAGGATTACCCACCTTTCCTTTGCTAATGATCTTATATTGTTTTCTAGAGGAGATCGTCCCTCCGTTCGCATTCTCTTGGATTGCCTGGATGACTTCAATAGGAGCTCAGGCCTTCAAATTAATAAGGAAAAGTCTAATATCTTTATGGCTGGTATTTGTAGCACTGATCAAGAGGGTCTTCTTGCTGATACTAGTATACTGATTGGGGAATTCCCTTTTCGGTACCTGGGAATACCGATCATGCATGGTAAAGTCCGACTATCTCTCTATAGACCTCTACTGGATAGAATTGGCTCTTACATTGGCCGTTGGCATGCTCATTCTCTGTCTTATGATGGCCGCCTACTTCTGATCCAAACGGTCCTTCAGGGAGTTGAATGTTTCTGGTTGTCCACTCTTCCCACTCCGGCTGCAGTAATTTCGCTGCTGGATAGGATGGCTCGGGATTTCCTATGGGACTCAAAAAATGCATTGGTTTCCTGGAAGGATATTTGTTTACCCAAGCATCCGGTGGACTTGGTCTACGTCATCTATAGACTTGGAATGCGGCACTTTTAACAAGAATCATCTGGGACATACAATCTGAGAAACAATCCTTGTGGGTCAAATGGTTAGACCACTACTACATAAAAAGGCAGATCTATTTGGGACATTGAACACCACAGGGAGCATTCTCCTCTATTTCGTAAACTCTTAGCAATTCGGGACTTATACTTGACCGACAAAATGGCTTGTTCTCTGGTTCTGCTCTTCTCTATACATGGGCTACATCTACCACATCCTTCACCTCCTTGGCTTATGACTACCTCCAGGCACCTTCTTTGAGGGTTTTCTGGGCAAAAACTATTTGGAAGCAGGGGCTTACACTCAAACACTCATTCATGGTCTGGCTGTGTGCTAGGGGACGTTTGAAGACAAAAGATGAACTTGTGTTCCGCTTAGATGATTTATCTTGCCTTCTTTGTAATGCCTATATAGAGACGACTAATCATTTATTTTTCAAGTGCGCTATTTCAGCATCTATCTAGAGGGAAATTCGTCTGTGGCTGGGCTTGCCACAAGCTTTGGATACGGTTGCCTCTTGTCTTAGGTGGTACAAACGTTCCAACCGTGGCTCCTCCTGGATGGCTAAAGTGAAGGCTACTGCTATGGCTGCCACGTTTTATTACATTTGGACTGCTCGTAATAAAGCATTATTTGAGGGGACCGTTTGCCAACTGTTGGATATTTTAAAAAAGATCAAAACACATGTGTACACTGTTATTTTTACATTGTACCCTAATGTTCTGAGTAGTTTCAAGGATGATTTTCATCTCTGCTAGTTAATAGTCATCTTGACTATAAACTAGTTAACTGAGTAGTTTCAAGGATGATTTTCATCTCTGCTAGTCAATAGTCATCTTGACTATAAACTAGTTAACATTCATGTAAATATTTTTTTGATCAATATTAATCCTTTTACATTGCGATAAAAAAAAAAAAGTTTGAGCATGTGTTTTGTGATAGAGTTGGGATTGAAGTATGAGAATGGATGTGTTTTGCGATAGAGTTGGGATTGATGCATGTGGATGATTGGTTTTGGTTGAATTTTATGGCTTTTAGTGTTTTGTTGCATGCTTTTCCTGTCGTGAGTAGTATGATTGAATAAACATGTTAGAGATTATGTCACCTTTGGTGAATAGGGTTTTATGATTATGTATTCTTGTTAAAGCCATGAATATGATTATGTTAGTGGAGTTTGGATCATGTGATGGTGGATTTGGATCTATGCTTTTATTCATGATTTGGATGTTTTGTTGATTGGTGTAGAGTATATGTTCATGATTATGGTTAGCAATAGAAAATATGATCATGACCTTGTTGTCCCTAAACTAATTTTATTCCATTAATAAGATGATTATTACTATAATTTCTTCTAGTGATTTCGAAAACCCAAGGGAAATGTGGATTTGGACTATTATATAAAATAATGATATTTTAGTCAAATAAATAATGGCTTGTATTGAAGAAATAAAATATATAGATATTATATTTATTATCTTTCAATCAAAACCCATTAAAATTTATTTACAACAAATTATAGTTACCAATTATTTTCTAACAATTAATTATTAATAGATTATTATTTTAAATAATTCCATCTAGGTCCTAGGACCCTTCATCAAATAAATCCTAATTATTTGTTGCAAGATTTAAACCTTCAGCTTATTAGTACCTATTTCCCAAACCTTAGTTATTTTAATATCAAGCTATATTTATTTTATAAACCCTTTTATTTATTATCTAGCTTTAAAGCTTGGGACATTAGGGTCATGATTGTAGTAAGTTAAGTTAGGATTATTTGTGAAAGTAAATTTTGGTTTGAGTTTAATTATGGCTTATGTTTACCCTAGGTGGGTTTAGGTCAGCTTTTGGAAATCTTTATTTTATCTCGAGTAAAGGATTAGGTAAGCTCCTGCATAAAACTTGGTTGATGCAAAATGGTTACAATGGCAAGCCAAATGTGGAGTGCGAGGATACTCATTTTTGTAAAAAGCAATTGAGGATTGTCTTATTTCTCATTTCAGTCAAACAAATTATTTGAAAATCAATAAGCAGTTTTACTCAAACCCTAAAACTCTTTCTAAAACTAGCTTTGTTCCAAACTTTGGAAATCCTTAATTGCCATATTCAAGTAGAGCTTTGTTTTATTCAATTTTCTCCCGAGTGAGATAAATTACGTTGAGTACTCAATAAGGGTGGACCGCTAGGGCTAGTCTTTGAAGGGTTAGAGTAAGTCTCTTAGTAGGTAGCCACCCCTGAGGAGCAAGTCCTTCCCGGATAAGATGTCAGTTCAGTAGGTCGTGCCGGTCTAAGCTAGCAAGTTTCAGTCAGATGGACTGTATGTTGCCGAAATGGACAACCAGTTTTGTTTGGGTGTAGAGAAGGAGGAGTATCTTACCTGATGGTCGATCACCTATTTTTTGTCAGTCTGCAAAAATGTGGCATTCTGACCGTTGTATGGTTATGGGGCCCAACGTGTGGTAAACCATGACCACCCTTTTGAATGATTTATTTTATTGTACGTGTATGGTTGGAAAAGCCAAAACACCACTCTTGATTTTATCTATTGTTTATTGCTTGCCAGTATTTCTCTTACGAAGTTCTTACACTTTGCATCCACGAATTGTTTTCACGAACACTCAAAGCACACACGGACTTATTGAGATTTTTATCTCATCACCCTTTTTACCATGATTTCATGTTGATCCTGCTGCGGGGATGAGTAGCTAGTTGTTACCTGCGTTGGAAGATATTCTGAAATTTATTTTGTGTAATGCTTTGGGAGTTGAGAGTGAACAATTTTTATTTTGGATTTATTCATGAATTTTGGGTTGTAATAAGTTTCTAATTTCAAAGTATTGTTTTATCTTTGTTATGTGTCCTAGTTATAAAGACCCCTTGTCCTTTGGACGGGGCGACATCCCCGGCCCTGTTGGGCCTAGGTAATGGGGTGTTACATATGTGGATTTCATTTGATATTTAAGAATAAATGTTATTCCTTTTCTTTGAATGATATTCATTATGGTTCAGGAACTTTGGTTAATGGTTTATATGTTCTAGACATGGATAATCCAGTTCTCAATATAAATAATAAGAAACCTAAAATAGATAACTCTAACACCTCTTACTTATGGCATTGTTGTTTGGGCCATGTAAACGAAAATCATGTTTCGAAGTTACACAAGTTTGGTGACTTAGGGTCATTTGATTATGAATCATATGGCACATGCGAGTTTTTGTTTACTAGTTAAAATGACTAAAACTCCTTTTTCAGGAAAAGTTGAATGGGCCAAAAAGTTATTAGAACTCATACATTCTGATATATGTGGCCCAATGTCAATACAAGCAAGAGGAGGTTACAACAATTTCATAACTTTTATCGATGACTTCTCACGATGAAAGGTTCAAAGACTTCAAGAATAAAATAGAGAAATAACTTGACAAAAGTATTAAGACTCTAAGATCTGATCGAGGAGGAGAATACTTGAGCTAAGAATTTATGAGTTATCTTAGAGATAGTGAGATATTATCTCAATGGACTCAACCACATATACTTCAACATAATGGTGTATCTGAGAGAATGAATCGAACTCTTCTAGACATGGTACAAACCATGATGGCTTCTGCAAACCTACCAAAATTGTTTTAAGGGTATACACTAGAGACTTCTATTTATATACTAAATAGAGTTCCAACAAAATCGGTTGATACTACTCGATTTGAGATGTTCTTTGGTAAGAGACCAAAGTTATCTCACTTGAGAGTATGTGGTTGTCCTACCTTTGTTAAAAGGCCACAGTCAGACAAACTTGATAGTAAGTTTGACAAGTATTTGTTTGTGGGATATCCGAAAGAATCTTTCAGATATTACTTTTACCTATCTTCCGAAAATAAAATTATTTGTTTCAAAGCATGCCGTCTTCTTAGAGAAGGAGCACAAGCTCAGAGGGGACATGGGAGTAAGATTGAACTTAGTGAAGTTCATGAAGATCAAACAAATGAGGATCAACCATCTAACCCTACATCTATTGTGAGAATAGATGAACCTTCTAATACACAAGAACCTCGTAGATCTAGTAGGATATGTGTGGCACCTAAGAGATATGGATTTCTCATGAGTGACCATAATGACGTATTGCTCATGGATGAAAATGAGTCTACTACCTACAAGGATGTTCTGAATAGTTCAGAATCAGGCAAATGGCTTGAGGCCATGAAGTCAAAGATGGATTCCATGTATGACAACCAAGTATGGACTTTGGTTGATCCACCCAAAGGAATTAAACCTATTAGGTGCAAGTGGGTTTTCAAGAAGAAAATGGACATGGATGGTAACTTAGTTACCTATAAAACATGACTAGTGGCGAAGGGTTATCGTCAACAATATGGTATTGACTATAATAAAACCTTCTCGCCAGTAGCCATGTTGAAATCCATCAGGATACTCCTAGCCATTGCTGCTCATCATGATTATGAGATTTGGCAAATGGATGTGAAACCAGCATTCCTAAATGGAAATCTGACTGAGAAAGTGTATATGATACAACCTGAGGGTTTCACATCCAATGCAAGCACAAAGGCGTGCAAGCTGCAAATGTCCATTTATGGACTTAAGCAAGCTTCTAGGAGTTGGAATATCCATTTTGATGAAACAATCAAAGAGTTTGTTTTCTTTCAAAACATGGATGAGCCTTGTGTATATAAGAAGGTTAGTGGGAGTGCAATCATTTTCTTACAGTTTTATGTAGATGACATATTGCTAATAGGAAACGATATACCTGTCTTGCAAACAGTTAAAATTTGGTTGTCCAAACGATTCTCCATGAAAGACCTTGGAGAAAAAACCTATATTCTCATAATAAGGATCTATAGAGATAGATCTAAAAGTTTGCTAGGTCTTTCGCGTTCTACATACATAGATGAAGTGCTA
The DNA here is from genome assembly GCA_026120185.1 of Voacanga thouarsii. NCBI lineage: Eukaryota > Viridiplantae > Streptophyta > Magnoliopsida > Gentianales > Apocynaceae > Voacanga > Voacanga thouarsii. The sequence goes on from JANUWF010000952.1 coordinate 66,999, forward strand.
AAGTGGTTTAGCATGGATCAATCCAAAAAGGGATTCTTACCCATGTCATATAGTGTAAGCCTTTCAAAGATGATGTCTCCCAAGACACAAGTTGAAAGGGATCACATGAGTAAGATTCCATATGCCTTGGCAGTTGGATCTATCATGTACGCTATGATATGTACTAGGACCGATGTATCTTGTGCTCTCAGTTTGACGAGTAGATACCAATTTGACCTTAGTAAGGGTCATTGAGCTATTGTAAAGAACATTCTTAAGTACTTACGAAGGACTAAGGATATATTCTTAGTATATGGATAAGGTGATTTGAAAATAAACGAGTATACTGATGCCAGATTTCAGTCTAACAAAGATGATTTCAAATCACAATCTGGCTACGTGTTTACTTTGTGTGGAGGGGCAATAAGTTGGAAAAGTTCCAAACAACAGACTATTGCCAACTCTACAACAAAAGCTGAGTACATAGCTACTTTTGAATCTCCTAAGGAAAAAAATATAGAGAGTGTTCCCACGAATGAGAACATAGCTGACCCGCTTACGAAAGCACTATACCAAAAGAAACATGATTGTCATGTTGAGTCATTCGATATTAGAGGCAATCACTTGTACATTGTATGTGACACATTTTATTTTTAAAAGGCATTATTTATCTTACAGTTTCTTTTGCTTAGTTTATTTAGTATAACTATTTGATAAAGTCCCTAGTACAACACTGTGTTAAGGAAATCATGATAGAAATCATGATATGATATTCCTACTACACTGGATGGTATTGTACTTAAATAGTCCCTAGTCATAGTATTAATAAGACAGGACATCATTAGTGCGTTAAGACTAGATGTGTTAGACTTCTTGATTTGATCAGGCGGTGGTTCTCATATCCGTGAGTATTGAGATACTCAAAGTTAACACATGGATGCTTGTTAATGGAACAAGATCATTGGATGACCTAACTTTGAGATAATCACATGGATAACTATTTAGTGCCAGTGATATAATCTCAATATAGCAAATGTGCAAGTATTCTTAGACTTGATATCTCCAAGGTATTTTGTTTGCTGAGCATTGTACTTTAATTCCAATCTCCAGAGCTCGATCGAGGGCCGCCTATAGGATGGATATTGGGTACATTGTGAGGTAAACGAAAGTAGTTGAGAGAGTCAATAAAGGTTTTCCCACTCCTAATAGTAGGGGCGAATATCTCACAGCCACTTGTAGGAATTAGTACTTGAGAAATCCCTGGCCAAGATGAATGTGTAGTGGAAATAGTTCCAATTGATACACATTTAGAGTAGTGGGTTCCTGGTACAAGTGCTATTATATTCGGGACAGAATTAATAATAATAACCAACTAAACTAGATAATTAATTTTATTTTCTCTCCTTTATTTATTTTTATTCCAGTTCAATAATAAATTAGACTTTTTGAATAAAGTAAAACCTTATTAATTGAGACCATTCCTCAACCCAAAAATAATTAGGACTTACGGGCTATCCTGAGGACCAAAAAAATACATCCCCTTGGCTACTAAAATGATCAAAATATCCCTTCTATAAATGTAGTTGTATTTTTTATTTTAAATATTTTCTAATGTCACCATAAGAAAATATTAACCCTAATGATAATGCTATATTAGCAATGTCTCCGTCCTATAGGTGCAATGACTAAAATACCTTTCTATGCATCATCGTACATTTAGAGAGGAAGAAATGTACTAAAACCTCTCTAAATAATATATACCATCCTTAAACCTCTAGTCCAATGATCCATGACTCTCTAGAATGTTTCCGCTTTCCTAGGGAGTTACCCTAAATCAAACATCCCAGTAATGTTCCCCAGAGCCCTAGATTATTAGATCATTTGAACAGTCACAAAGAAAGACATAGCATAGAAGTTATCTTGTACAAGTCTGTCTTAACTAACTAGTCACATATACCTAACATAGAAGTATATTGATACTACGATAGAACTTCAACTACAATATATCAAAGCATATGCTTTTAGCTTCGTTAGACCACCAACTCATACTTAAAAAGTAGAGTATAAATCTACGTTGTACCAGAAGTAGTTTGAGTTTCTACCATATAGTACTTTTAGAAACCACTACTACAGATCCAGTTCTACGTATTCAAAATGCGCTTATGTTATGAAGTAAGAGAACTACTCATTGGCTAAAGGTAAAACATTCCCAACTTGGAATTCATAACATAATAACCTTGTCATGGCAAGATTTGCATTCTCATTGTTTGGTTAAGAACAATCGTTTACGTGTTAAGTAACTCGTGATTTATACCTTACTGTGAAAAATCACCATTCACATAGACCATTTACTTAAACACAATGGTCTTTTCCAGCGTAATTGTGCACAAATAATAATATAAATTCACAAACAAACTTTGAGAATAAATCTTTTATTAATATTAATTCAAATTACATCAGAAACCTGGTCTAAGAGGGCATACATTCCAAGAGTAATAAAGTACTATAATTCTCCTATAGCATGTATATTCATTATATGTATTACGTCCAATAAATTAGTAGCCCTTGATTTTTTTTCCTTAAAATGTGCCTTATTCATTTTTTGAATAAACAAAAGTTATGTTTTGTAAGATTCTAAATCATACGAATTTAGAAACCTATCATTATAAAGCCTTATTATATGTTTCACATTTATATAACTCAAACGACAATGCCGGATGTATGTGTGATTCTAATAATTGGATTTCAATCTCTTAGTATTAAGGTTATAAATAGACTTGTTCGAAAATCCACGAAGATTAAGAATATAGGACCCACTTGATAATGAGGCATCTCTATAGAAAATACCATTTTTATTAATGGAACAAATGTTATTCCCAATAACAAATTTAAAATCTTCTGAATCTAAACAAGAAACCAAAATAATATTCCTACTCATAGAAAGAACATAAAAACAATCATTCAGTTCTAAAACAAGTCCACAGGGCAAAATTAATTCAAAAGTTCCTACAGCTACTATAGTAACTTTTGCTCCATTCGTAATTCGTAGGCCCATCTCACCTTTTGTCAAGGCTCTACTTCTTTTTAGACCCTACACATTTACACAAATATAGGATCCATAGCTGGTATCTAATACCCAAGAATTAGAAGTAGATAAAATAATTTCTATAACATAAATACCTGAAGCGGCAATCTCACTGTCCTTCTTTTTCTTTTCTTCAAAATAGAGCTTGTAATTTCTTAACTAACGACTTGGTTCCCTAAAATGGGGGTAAGCTCCCTCCTTTGGTGTCTTGACCTTATGTTTAGGCTTAAACTTAGACTTAGCCTTGTCCTTATCTTTATTAGCCATGATTTTTCCCTTTCAGTTGTTCTTCTTCCATTTCCCTTTTTGAACTATTAAAATACTAGGAGTATTCTTCTAAATGTTTAATTCGGCTTGTTTAAGCCTCCAATACAACTCCGTAATAGATTTCTCCATATTATGTATGTTAAAATTCATGACAAATTGGCATACTCAGGAGGTAAAGATCCCAAATTCAAATATGTGGCCATGTCATGATTTACTGGAGCACTAATCTTTTTAAGATAGTCAAGATAGCCTTTTATTTTAAGGACATGAGCACTGACTAAAATGCCAAAAACCATCTTACAAGTATTTAATGGCTTATGTGTGTTAAACCTTTCTTAACATGCTGGCTCTTGGAATACTTCCTTGATAAGTACTATCATATCATATGCCTCTACTTCTTCAAACTATTTTTTAAGTTTAGAGTTCATTGTACTTGCATCAAAAATAGTAATTGACCATGGTCATAAAAAACTGAGGTTAGAAAGAATGAAAAGATGGAGATTGAGGCCCCTGAGCCGGAGGGCAGTACTGGCAATATACGAATGGTAGATCAATCTATACCAGTAATTGACCTAGTTTTTGAAAATGAGGTGATGAGGAGTTATGTAGTTTAGATAGTGATGGAGAAGATAGAGAGGAAGCAGACTGATAATGAAGGCAGTGAAGAGATAGATGATAATGATGATAAGAGAGAGGATAATGTAAATATTACAAATAGCGAGGAAGGAGAGGGGCTGATTGACACTGATGATGAGAAGAATGAGCTATTTGTGGCGCCTATGACCCCACCATAGAGGAGCATTCACCTACACCAGTTAGTGATATCTTTGAGGAGTCTGAGGACGAGATAGTAAAGTTGGAGAAGGAGATGGATAATATAAAGATGGGACTTGCTATAGCTATGGAGGACCTTCGAGAGGTAGCTAGGAGAGTGAGAGAGAAAGGGAAAGGGAAGGTAGAAAATAGGCCCAAGAATCAGGGTAGTTTTCTTAAGTTTGTGAATGGGCAAGGGATAGACTTCTCTAAGAACACTGGGGGTTGATTAGTAGAGCCTACTTCTGATTCCTCTAGTGATTATTAGACTTGTAGGAAGAAAAAATCTCTAGAAGATTACCGATATAGCTTGATACTCAGACTTATACTTGTTTATTCATTTATTTGTTTATTTATCCATTACAATTTCATTCTTTGTTGCAAGCATTTAAATATTCAAAACAAGGGTATCATATATAATATCCGTTTCCTTTTTGTAAAAGTATGATTTGATGAATTTGAATAAATTACTTTTGAGCACTTATTTTCTCTTACAAAATATAATATACATTTGCTATATCAAAGCTTAAAGATATCATTGCATTGACTCTACATTCGCATTCGCATGACCTTTTTATCATATTAACTTATCATAATGGGTGGTTGTAACTGAAGATGGCACCGAGACATAAAACCATAGTCTGTAGCAGAGCTAGTCATAACAGGGAGTTATCGACACTGGATTTCAGGAAAATGAAACACTCCACACCCCGCGTGGAAGGAGGATATAAACAAGAACAGGAAATGACACCTGAGGACCTATGGAGCAAGAAAATAAGAACCTTACTGAACTGAGGAGGACATTGATATCCTTGCTACTAAGCGTATATGTATCACCACGGATACCACTACTTGAGCCGTGAATACAGTTAATGAGGGAAATAAAACGAGGCAACAAGTAAAGACCAACTATCTGTGATAAGTAGAGAGGGCTTATGATTGGATATTACAAGATAAGCTCTTTATTTAGATTTTTGATAGGAATAGGCTCTTTGATCTTAGTTCCACGCATTTTGTAGATGGTGTAATGTACAATTCGCTTGAACTGTGATAGTTGAGAGTTGGCATATAATTATGTCGACTTACTAAACCTGAAGGATTGTGGGAAAATAAAAACAAAGTGGAAGACAGTAAATTAAAATTTTTCTCAAGCCAATGTTTAGGAATAGTAACTTTTTGGCTATTTAGATTCAACAACTGGAGGATTTGGGTTTAACGGAACAATTTGGTTTGTCATGACAATTTGTTCCATAGGAATACTGGCCAAGCGTCAACACCATTGAAGCTAATGAAACCATATAGAAGCCATGCATGCTAAGAAAATAGATACCAAAAAACAGAAAAATGTAGAAGCCACACAGGGGAAGTGTAACACCCCACTACCTAAGCCCGCCAGCGCTGGGGATGTCGTCCCGTCCAAAGGACACGGGGTCTTTATAACTAGGTCACACTAATAAAATAGCGGAAGAAAAATAATACTTTAACTTAAAATTTATTACATTCCAAGAATAAATCCATGAATTCCCCAAAAAAAATCCTTCTGTAAAATTATCCACTCTCAACTCCCCAAAGCAACACATAAAAATAAATGAAAACTTTCTCTTCCAAGGCAGATAACACTAGCTACTCATCTCCATAGCAGATGACCTGAAATCATGATAAAAGGTGATGAGACAGAAATCTCAGCAAGTCTGTGTGTGTTTCGAGTGTCCAGTGGAAATAGTTCGTGAATGCAAAGTATAAAACCTTTATAAGAGAAATACTGGCAAGCAATAAACATTAATAAAAATCAAGAGTGGTGCTTTGGCTTTTTCAACTATACATAATAAATAAAATCAACCACTCAAAAGAAATGATCATTGGTTACCACAGGTTGGGCTCTATAACCAGTCAGAATGCTGACACTTTGTGCAAAGTGACAAAAAGGTAAGCGATCGACCTACCGGGCAAGATACTCCTCCTTCTCTATACCCAAACAACAACAGGGTGTCTATTCCGACAAAATACAATCACTTGACTGAAAAATAAACAACAGCTAGCTCGGACCGGCACGACCTACTGGACTGACATCTTATCCGGGAAGGACTCACCCCTCAGAGGTGGCCACCTACTGAGAGACTCACCCTAACCCTTCAAAGAGTAGTCCTAGTGGTCCACCCTTATTGAGTACTCAACATAACGTAACCCACTTGGGAAAATGAACAAACTATAGTTCCACATGAAAATGGCAATTAAGGGTCTCCATAGTCTTTGTCAAAATCAGTTTTGGAAAGAGTTTTGAGTTTGAGTAAATCTACTTATGGATTTTCAAATAATTTGTTTGACTGAAATAAGGAAGGAGTTAATCATCAATTACCTTACAGAAATGAGTGTCCATGCATTCTACATTTGGCTTGCCATAATAAACATTTTACATCAATCATGTTTTATGCAGTAACTTACCTGATTCTTGCTCACAATAAAAGGTCTCCAACAGCTGACCTAACCCCGCATAGACAAATACAAACCACAATCAAACTCAAGCCAAAATCCATTTTCTCAATTTAAAACAACTCAACTCACTACTACCACGATCCTAGTGTCCCAAGCTTTAAGGCCAAACAATAACTAAATAGATTTATAAGCTAAGCCTAATTTGATATTTAAAATAATTAATGTTTTGATAAACCCGTACTAATAAGTTGATGGTTTAAATCTTGCTAAGAAAAATTTAGAGTTTATTTGATGAAGAGCCCCCTTGGTGGTACTAGGTAAAATAATGATTTATTAATAATTTAGTTGTTAGAAAATAATTGATAACTAAAATTAGTTGAAAATAAATTTAATGAGTCTTGCTTGAAAAATAATAAATAAATTTTTAATGGGTTTTGATTAAAGATAATAATTAAAGTTTTAGTAATAAATATTTTACTAATTATGATAATTCCCATAAAAGGCTTTAGTTGATTTCATTATTTTATATAATATCTACATATATATATATATATTATTTTTCTAGCAAAAGCTATTATTTATTTGACTAAAAATATCCTTATTATATATAATAATCCAAATCTACCCCTCCTAGGGTTTTTTCGAAATTACTAGCAAAATCATATTATGAAATATTTTATTCATGAAACAAAAATTAGCTTCGGGACAACTAGGTCATGATCATATTTGTATGGCTAACCACAATCATGAACATATATAATCCTTCAATTCATCAACTCATTCAAATCTTGCATATAAGCATAGATCTAGACTTACTAAGGCATGATCTAACCTTTACAAGTATAAATATAATCATGGCTTTAATAATCACACAAGAATATAAATCATATTCATCATAGATGACATAATCTCTAGCATACTTGATCATGGAGACATGCATTAAACCTCAAAACATCATACAATCAACCAGGATAACCCATCCATGCATAAATCCCATCTCCAACACATTCATTCATATATTCATGCTTCAATATCAACTCATCACAACAATATATACTCAACCCTATTCATGATTCATCTTCTATCAACATCATCCTAGAGACATGAATCTAGAATTTAAAAGAAGGGTTAAAAAGGCTTACTTGATTGATGAATACCTTGAAGGAGTTTTGAATGAATCTCAACCCCTAGATGTCTAAATCCGTCCAAAGAAGATGATGGAAGCATGGCCATTGGGGAATAAGCCATTCAGCTAAGAGAGAGAGAGGTTCGACCGAGAGAGAGAGAGAGAGAGAGAGAGAGCATTAGCATGTATATTCGTATATATATTCATTAGAGATCAAGATTAGAGAAGATAAAGTTGTTAGAACAACCCTACCTTGAAGGTGTTCTTGAGCCTTCACAATACTTCTGGTTTTTTATCCAAAAGAGCAAGTTGGATTTGGGATTTTGATGTTAAAAATTATGTGGATGGACTCACAGCAGTGAATAGATGAAATCTTGAATTTTTATAAGAATTTTGGAGTGATTTGGAGAGGTATTAGGTGAAAGGAAGGAGTAGGTGTTCTTGGTGTGCTATGTGTTCTTGAAGGTTGAAGAGAATAGATAGGTTTTGTTCAAGGCTGGCCGAATTTCTGAAGGAATTAGGGCTGCCAATTTGTTTGTAGGGTTTTGAAAGATGATTTTCTGGTTTGGAAGGGAAAAGGAAAGGCTAGTTGTTGAAATCCTTGAAGAATATTTTTGGGAAGCAAATTTGGAAACTAAATACTACAAGAATATCTTTGATTGTTGGGGAGCTTTCGGGAAGCTGCCATGGCCGAATTTCTGTGCAATGTTCCAGCTAGATGAAAGCTAGTTGAAGGAGGCTAAGGATGGCCGAAAATAAGGAGTATAATGGTGAAGGAAAGGTCTGGTTGTTTGAGGGATATTTTATGGAAGGTTGCTAAATTATGGTGGCTGGAATTTTGGTATCCAAATGAAGGCATGATTGCAGAAATTTGTTGGAGAGATTTTTGGGAAGCCATGTCTAAATTTCATGCAGGAGCTTGGGGAAGACAATGGAGCTCTGATCATGGATGTTTAAGGAGGGTTTGTGTAGAAGAAATCTGAGGTTTCGGCTAGGGATGAATTAGGAAACAAAGCTGGAAAAATCACTGCACAGAATTTCGCAAGGCTGGAATTTTTCTGGGTAGTTTTGGTTGCCATTTTCCAGTTACCTTGCAGGGAGTTTGAATTGGATTTCAGGGGTCTTTCAAGGCTGGTTTCCAGCATTCTTTATGGAGGAAAAACTTGCCTAAGATTCTGAACAAAAACTAAAAGAAAACAGCTTGGTTTCGGACCTCCAAAGCTGCAATTTTGCCTAGGGATTTTTTTGGTTTTGCACAGCTTTTGTGCAGTCCAAAAATGGCCAGAAATATTCAGGTTTCAAGCTGATCAAATGGGCCATTTTCTGGCAGCATTTGTGAGGGAATAATAGCTAAGAATTTTGACACCTTAAAGGCACAAGAAGCTGGAAAAATTTCAGTTCAATGCATGAAGGAAAATGAACCTAGTTAGAGTGAAGTTTTAGAGAGTTCACTAGGGAAATTAATTCACTTGAAATCCTGCCCCCTCTTCCATGGTTTCGGTCCATAATATATCTTTCTCTAAGACATTTTGAACCTTCAAAGCCACAGCACATTGCTGGAATTTTTCTAGAATAAAACTGGCTTGAACAAATTAAACATCCTAATGGATTGAGAAATAGGAAAAATTAAGGATCAAGAGGAAATAAATTCTCCTTAGGAATTTTGTGTAGGGCAAAAGAGTAGGATTAGGATACTCCTATCATGTCTCTCTTAGGACAACATCTCTATCCTATTCCAAAGCACATAAGGCCGAAAATTCCACTTCCCAAGCAAAAATAAAATTTAATCATTCTAAAGCTCTCATGAGGGAATTTGAACCCAAGACCTCAATATTTAATTTCAAAGCTCTAACCACTAAACCACAACAACTCTTGTTCTTATTTTCTCTCTAAAAATATTTTTCCTATTCAATCCTCAAGCTATCACCCTTTTTCCACCTCAAGCAAAAATTACCATTTTGCTGTTCTCACTCAATAATCATAATCAAGCCCTCTAGACTATAAAACTTAAATTCAATGCACATAAAATCATATAAAAATATATTTAAACATGCAATGAAATATGATATGCATCCCAACCCCCTTACTCTAAGGTTGGTTTTGACTGGGGTTTCACATCCTCCCCTCCTTAGAAGAATTTCGTCCCGAAATTAAAGTATACCTCTATTTCAGCTCGAGATACTTCCACTTAACCCACTCTTTCGACTCCCATAGGGCATCTCGCATGCCATGATGCTCTCACTAAACCTTGATCATTGGTATCTGTTTGTTCTAGAGAGTCTTAACATTACAGTCCAATATCTGCACAGGCTTCTCCACATAGCTCAGGTCTAGTTGCATTACTAACGGTTCATCATTCAATACATGACCGGGATCTGCATTATACTTCTTCAATTGTGACACATGAAACACATCATGGATTCCTATCAACCCATCTGGCAGGTCCAATCGGTAAGCTACCGATCCAATCCTTTCCTTAATCGGAAACGGCCCTAAATATCTCGGATTCATCTTTTCGCCCTTCGGATGCTTCAAAATCCCCCTATTCGGCATCAGTTTCAGAAATACGCTATCCCTAACTTGAAATTCCAATTCTCTTCGCCGGTTATCCGCATAGCTCTTCTGTCGGCTCTGAGCTGCCTTTAACCTTTCCCTGACCAAGTTCACTTTATCTAACATTTCTTGGACACAAACTTTTCCAGTTTTGCTCACATGACCGTCTTCGGACCAACTCCAATACAATGGTACCTGACACTTGTGCCCATACAAAGCCTCATACGGTGCCATCCTAATTGAGGCTTGGTAGCTATTATTATATGACAGCTCGGCATACGGTACACACTCTATCCACTTGTCCTCGAAGTCCAGGACACAGGCTCTCAGCATATCTTCCAATATTTGAATAACTCTTTCTGACTCTGCCCATCGGTCTGCGGATGCGCCGTCATACTAAATTTCAGATTCGACCCATTGCATCTTGAAACTTTCCCCAAAAACGAGACGTAAACCTCGGGTCTTAGTCAATACTATGCTTGAAGGCACTCCATGCAGCCGGACTATCTTTCGAACATAAGTCTGGGCCAACTTCTCTATGAAGTCTCTTACATTTACCGGTATGAAATGAACCGACTTGGTCAGTCGATCCACCGCTACATATATGGCGTCCTTTTGAGTCTTTGACATGGGAAGTTCAGTGACAAAATCCATAGTCACCTTCTCCCACTTCCATTCCGGTACTGGCAATGGCTGCAATAGTCCTGCTGACTTCTTATGCTCCGCCTTAACCTTCTGGTAGGTGAGACAAGTCGAGACATACTCGACCATATCCCGCTTTAGTCCGGGCCACCAATAGGCTCTTTTCAAGTCCCGATACATCTTAACTTTCCCCGGATGAATGGCGTACTTGCTCTTGTGTGCCTCTTCCAAAATTTAGTCCTTTAACTGCTGCTCCCCAGGTACACACAACCGATCTCTGAAATGGAGAACTCCCGCCTCATCTTGACGGAATTCACTACTTGGTTGCTTAAGCTCCTTGTCCCTGAAAAGTTGAAACTCGGCGTTGCTTTGCTGAGCTTCGACAATTTCCCACTTCAAATCTGGCACCAACTTCAAATTGCTGATGACAATTCTTTGGTCTTGCACTTCCACCCTTCTGTCTAGCACATCCTGAACCACTTGAATTTCTTGCACTCTCAGTCTAGCCATTCCAACTTTCCTTCTCAGGGCGTCCGCCACAATGTTGGCCTTCCCGGGATGGTAGTTGATCGGACAATGGTATTCTTCCAGAAATTTCATCCATCTTCGCTATCTCAAGTTTAGATCCTTCTGAGTGAAGATATACTTCAGACTATTGTGGTTGGTAAATACCTCGTATTCGGCTCCGTACAAGTAATGTCGCCATTTCTTTAGGGCGAACACTATAGTTGCCAGCTCCAGATCATTAGTAGGGTAGTTGACTTCATGAGGTCTTAGCTTCCGAGAAGCGTAAGAGATCACCTTCCGGTCCTGCATCAACACTGCTCCCAGTCCTTCTTTTGAAGCATCGGTATGCAGCGCGTAAGGTTTCCCCTCCTCCAGTAGACTTAATACCGATACTGTCATTAGTCTACGCTTCAGTTTCTGAAAACTTTTCTCGCATTTGTCGTTCCATACAAATGGAACATCCTTTCACAATAATCGGGTCATTGGCGATGCAAGTGTCGAAAATCCCTTGATAAACCTTCGGTAGTAACCAACCAATCCCAAGAAACTCCGGATCTCGGTTCGGTGATATTCTCTGGCAGCTTCTAGTAGGATACTGCTTCAACCTTTGTCGGGTTCACCTTGATTCCCTCCTTGGTCACCACATGGCCAAGGAACGTCACACTATCCAACCAGAATTCGCACTTGCTGAACTTAGCATACAGCTTGTGCTCCCAAAGCTTCTCCAGTACGAGCTTCAGATGCTCCGCATGCTCCTCTGGACTCTTTGAGTAGATCAAAATGTCGTCGATGAAGACCACCACGAAATTGTCCAGATAGGGATAGAACACTCGGTGCATCAAGTCCATGAACACTGTTGGGGCGTTAGTCACCCCGAACGGCATCACTACGAACTCGTAGTGTCCATATCGGGTGTTGAAGGCCATCTTAGGGATATCTTCCTCTATTATCCACACTTGGTAGTAACCTTGCCTCAGGTCCAATTTGGAGTAGCAACTGGATCCTTGCAACTGGTCGAATAGCTCATCAATCAACGGTAGGGGATACTTGTTCTTGATCGTTAAGTTGTTCAACCCCCGGTAAACGATGCATAGCCTCAAAGTTCCGTCCTTCTTCTTCACAAATAGCATAGGTGCTCCCCAGGGCGACGTGCTCGATCTGATATTACCTTGGCTCACTAATTCCTCCAATTGTACCTTCAACTCTTTCAGTTCTGCCGGTGCCATCCAGTACGGAGTCCGCGATGCTGGTTCCGCTCCCGGAACTAAGTCAATGGTGAATTCTACTACTCGGCTAGGAGGTAGAGAATCAAGCTCCACTGGAAACACATCAAGAAAATCCTTCACTACTTCAATGTCCTCCAAAGTGCACTGGTCCTTCGGCTTGTTTATCACATACGCCAGGTACCCTTGACACCCTTGCTTCAACAATTTCCAGGCCTTAGTCCCCATGATCAAATACCTACATTCTTTCACCCTCTTGCCATTAAATTCAATACATCACAACTCGGTTTGACGAACTGGACTAACTTATTTTTACAGTCTACCCTAGCCCCATGCTTGGCTAACTAGTCCATCCCCAAAATCAAGTCATAATCGTCGAGGTCTATTACTATCAAATCTCCCTCCAGACTTTCTCTTCCCACCTTAATTTTACAGTCTTTCACATACTGATCTGCTTGCACCATTTTTCCCAGAGGTGTTCTCACCACTAAAGTGAAAGGTAGCTCCACTCCATCCCAATCCAAATGACATGCACACAACTTAATTATATAGGAATGAGTAGAGCCAGGATCAATCAAAGCAGTAACGGGACGTCCTTGAATAGTGAACGTACCTTCTACCACTGCTGCATTGGCCCCAACTTCCTCTCTGTTGAGAGTGAATACCTTGGCCTTCACTTGCGGCTTCGGTGCTCCACTCCAGGCTGCTCCCGTGGGGTTGGCTCAGTTGGGCCCCGAGTTCTGAGCCGGGTTTCCTTGCCCGACTCTGTGCAATTTGGGGCAGGTGTTCCTAAGGTGGTTCGGGTCACCATAGTGAAAATATTTCATTTCGCCACCTTTGGCCCAACAGTTCTTCTCTGTGTGGCCTCTTCTTCCGCACTGCCGGCATGTTGGAAGGTTTTGGGCAGGGCCCACTGGTACTGTCCGGGCTTGTTTCCCCCAGTGCTACCACTGCTAATTGGCAGGACGCTTGTTCGACTGCTACCCTTGAAGGTACCTTTGCGGTAGTCTTGGCGGCTGGAAAGGCCTAGTCGTCATCCAGCTACGATCCTCATTCTCAGTTCAGGTGGCCGCATCCACTGCCCCCGAATAGATAGTTGGCAGAGACAGTTCCAACGCCTTCCTCAATTCTGGCCTCAGCCCCTTAACGAATTGCCTCGTCCTATTCTACTCAGTGTCCACCAATCTCTTATAGTATTTGGACAACTAGGTGAACCGGGCCGCGTACTGGGCCACTGACATGCTTCCTTGCCTCAGATTCTGGAATTCATCTTTTTGTTTCTCCACAATCCACTGTAGGATGTACTCAGCCCTGAAGACTTTAACGAAGTTGGACCACGTCCATTCCTGCTCAACCATCTCCCAGTCGTCTTGGACCCGCTGCCACCGTGCCCAAGCTGGTCCACTCAATTAAAAAGTTGCAAACTTAACCATCTGTTCCTCGATGTACTGGAGCGTTGCGAATATATCCTCTATTTTCTCAACCCATTGCTCTGCCTTTTGGTCTTGTTCGGCTTCGGCCATAAAGGCGGGCGGCTGAAACTTCAGGAACCACTCTAAGGCCTCGTCTTCACCCCTTGGGTTTCGTCGCTCAGTCATTGACTGCAAAATCTTGGCCATCTTGCTGAATGCCTGGCCCATGGTCACATCAACTGGAACTTTAGACCCCAATCTCATCTTCGAACTATTCCCTTCACCCCGGTTGGGTGCTTGCATCTGGGCTGTTTCTACTTCCGGTGCCACTTGATCGACTTCCAAAAACCTTCCACCTGCTGAAGCTATACAACGCTTGGGTGCCATTCTAAAACACACCCCAAATGATAAGTGCATGCATTTAAGATTCAAATCATTTTAGTTGCGCATGCATTCACAATCAAATAGATGTAAACATAAATCGGATGTAAATTTTTGTCTAAGGAATAAATTCTCTTTCAAAAATGGACTTGCATAAATTCGAAATTTTGATAGAAAGCAGAATTAAAAATCCTTGACATGAAAGTTCTCGAAAAATAATAAACAAACAAACATCCAAATCAAAATAACTCCTAGTCCTCTAGTCCTCATTGGAATCCTCATCATCAGCCTCATATAACCACCCCCCAGAGTTCTTAGAAAAATCCACCCCAACCCCGCTAGCAAATCCCTCCATTGGCTCCTTCCCTGGGCGCCTAGAACTCTTCTCGGGCTTAACTCGGCAGAAAGAAGGAAGGAAAAAAGCCCTAGGTGGAGACTCATAGTCTATCACCCTCGGGTCATCACTATCTGCTGCTAAGTCCACCTCGAGATTAGGAGGGTGGGGTTCATGCTCCACTATCATCACCTCATCCTCACCGTTAGAACTTATGTCTATCACCGGAATTGGGGGTGGCTCAAGGATCTGGACCTCGTCATCATTGCTATCCTCCATAGCGTTAACCTCATCATCACTGTTATCCTCCATAAGGATTACTGGCTGAGGGGCAGGCTGGGGAACTAGAAGGTCTTCCTGGAATACAGGGATAGGCGGGTGCTATTGCTGTCCTTTCCTCACGGTTCTAAGCATTCTAACCATCTTACAAGATAAATAAGATAAATTAAATAAAGATTTTAAACTTAAATAAATGGAACATATATCATTAATATTTGCCTATAACCTAGTCTCTGATACCATTTGTAACACCCCACTACCTAAGCCCGCCAGGGCCGGGGATGTCGCCCCGTCCAAAGGACAAGGGATCTTTATAACTAGGCCACACTAATAAAATAGCGAAATAAAAATAATACTTTAACTTAAAATTTATTACATCTCAAGAATAAATCCATGAATTCCCAAAACAAATCCATAAGTAAAATTACCCACTCTCAACTCCCCAAAGCAACACATAAAAATAAATGACAACATTCTCTTCCAAGGCAGATAACACTAGCTACTCATCCCCACAACAGGAACGACCTGAAATCATGGTAAAAAGGTGATGAGATAGAAATCTCAATAAGTCCGTCTGTGCTTCGAGTGTCCGGTGGAAATAGTTCGTGAATGTAAAGTATAAAACCATTACAAGAGAAATACTGGCAAGCATTAAACATTAGTCAAAAGTAAGAGTGGTGCTTTAGCTTTTTCAACCATACATAATCAATAAGATCAACCACTTGAAAGAAATGATCATGGGTTACCACACGTTGGGCCCCATAATCGGACAGAATGCCGACACTTTGTGCAAACTGACAAAAAGGTAGGTGATCGGCCTACCAGGCAAGATACTCCTCCTTCCCTATACCCAAACAACAACAGGGTGTCCATTCTGGCAAAATACAGTCACTTAACTGAAAAATAAACAACTGCTAGCTCAGACCGGCACGACCTACTGGACTGACATCTTATCCGGGAAGGACTTACCCCTCAGAGGTGGCCATCTACTGAGAAACTCACCCTAACCCTTCAAAGAGTAGTCCTAGCAGTCCACCCTTATTGAGTACTCAACGTAACGTAATCCACTTGGGAAAATGAACAAACCATAATTCCACATGAAAATGGCAATTAAGGGTCTCCAAAGTCTTTGTCAAAATCAGTATTGAAAAGAGTTTTGAGTTTGAGTAAATCTACTTATGGATTTTCAAATAATTTGTTTGACTGAAATAAGGAAGGAGTCAATCCTCAATTGCCTTACAGAAATGAGTGTCTATGCACTCTACATTTACCTTGCCATAATAAACATTTTACATCAATCATGTTTTATGCAGTAGCTTACCTGATTCTTGCTCACAATAAAAGGTCTCCAACAGCTGACCTAACCCCGCACGGGCAAATACAAACCACAATCAAACTCAAGCCAAAATCCATTTTCTCAATTTAAAACAACTCAACTCACTACTACCACGATCCTAGTGTCCCAAGCTTTAAGGCCAAACAATAACTAAATAGGTTTATAAGCTAAGCCTAATTTGATATTTAAAATAATTAATGTTTTGAGAAACCCGTACTAATAAGTTGATGGTTTAAATCTTGCTAAGAAAAATTTAGAGTCTATTTGATGAAGAGCCCTAGGTGGTACTAGGTAAAATAATGAATTATTAATAATTTAGTTGTTAGAAAATAATTGATAACTAAAATTAGTTGAAAATAAATTTAATGAGTCTTGCTTGAAAAATAATAAATAAAATTTTAATGGGTTTTGATTAAAGATAATAATTAAAGTTTTAGTAATAAATATTTTACTAATTATGATTATTCCCATAAAAGGCTTTAGTTGATTTCATTATTTTATATAATATCTACATATATATATATATATATCTATATATATATATATATATATATACATATATATATACATATATATATATATTATTTTTCTAGCAAAAGATATTATTTATTTGACTAAAATATCCTTATTATATATAATAATCCAAATCTACCCCTCCTAGGGTTTTTTCGAAATTACTAGCAAAATCATATTATGAAATATTTTATTCATGAAACAAAAATTAGCTTAGGGACAATTAGGTGATAATCATATTTCTATGGCTAACCACAATCATGAACATATGCAATCCTTCAATTCATCAACTCATCCAAATCATGCATATAAGCATAGATCTAGACTTACTAAGGCATGATCTAACCTTTACTAGCATAAATATAATCATGGCTTTAATAATCACACAAGAATATAAATCCTATTCATCATAGATGACATAATCTCTAGCATACTTGATCATGGAGACATGCATTAAACCTCAAAACATTATACAATCAACCAAGATAACCCATCCATTTATAAATCTCATATCCAACATATTCATACATATATTCGTTCTTTAATGTCAACTTATCACAACAATATATACTCAACCCTATTCATGATTCATCTTCTATCAACATCATCCTAGAGACATGAATCTAGAATTTAAAAGAAGGGTTAAAAAGGCTTACTTGATTGATGAATACCTTGAAGGAGTTTTGAATGAATCTTAACCTCTAGATGTCTAAATCCATCCAAAGAAGATGAAGGAAGCATGGCCATTGGAGAAGAAGCCATCTAGCCGAGAGAGAGAGAGAGAGAGAGAGAGAGAGAGAGAGAGAGAGAGAGAGAGAGAGAGAGAGAGAGAGACCATTAGCATGTTTATTCATATATATATATATATATATATATATATTCATTAGAGATCAAGATTAGAGAAGTTGAAGTTGTTAGAACAACCCTGCCTTGAAGGTGCTCTTGAGCCTTCACAAAACTTCTGTTTTTTTATCCAAAAGAGCAAGTTGGATTTGGGAGTTTGATGTTAAAAATGGTGTGTATGGACTCATCATTTTCTATTAATTAGTAAAATCAAGAGAACCAAAAGGAAAAGAAAACAAATGAGAGAATAAGAGACTACCAAAGCTTCTGTTTTTTTCTCACAGATGCACTATACACTCATAGAGATACACATAGATATCTTCTTGATAACTTAAACCCTAGAGTTTTTATTTTTCAAAAACCCTCTAATTGTTATCTAGATAACCATCACAGAAGATGTTTTTTTTCAACTCTTCAATTCTGTGAATTAATTAAAACCCTTTTGATCTAAGCTATTCGGCCATTGATTTTTTTTTTTTTTTTTTGGACCCAATGAGTCCAAAATAATAAATATTAATTTTTTAATTTCGGGGCCTATAGAATTAATCCAATAAATAATTAATGAGCCCAAATAAGCCAAAATAATTATTTAAACCTTTTTATCTGGTTTAGGTCCAAGTTAATTTTCCAATTATTCAATCTGGGCTTCGGACTTACAAGCTACTCATCCCCACAGCAGGATTGACCTGAAATCATGGTAAAAAGGGTGATGAGATAAAAATCTCAGTAAGTCCGTGTGTGTTTCGAGTGTCCAGTGAAAATAGTTCGTGAATGCAAAGTATAAAACCTTTATAAGAGAAATACTAGCAAGTAATAAACATTAGTTAAAATCAAGAGTGGTGTTTTGGTTTTTCCAACCATGCCGAATCAATAAAATCAACCACTCAAAAGAAATGATCATGAGTTACCACACATTAGGCCCCATAACCGGTCAGAATGCTAACACTTTGTGCAGACTGACAAAAGGTAGGTGATCGGCCTATCAGGCAAGATACTCCTCCTTTTCTATACCCAAACAACAACCGAGTGTCCATTCCGGCAAAACACAGTCACTTGACTGAAAGAAATAACTGCTAGCTCGGACCTGCACGACTTACTGGACTGACATCCTATCCAGGAAGGACTTACCTCTTAGAGGTAGCCACCTACTGAGAGACTTACCCTAAACCCTTCAAAGATTAGTCCTAGCCGTCCACCCTTATTGAGTACTCAACGTAACTTATCCCACTTGGAAAAAATGAACAAAACACAGTTCCACTTGAAAATGGCAATTAAGGGTTTCCAAATTCTTTGTTAAAATCAGTTTTAGAAAGAGTTTTGAGTTTGAGTAAATCTGCTTATTGATTTTCAAATAATTGTTTGACTGAAATAAGGAAGGAGTCAATCCTCAATTACTTTTGTGGAAATGAGTGTCCATGCACTCTACATTTGGCTTGCCATGATAAACATTTCGCATCAAACAGGTTTTATGCAGGAGCTTACTTGATCCTTAGCTCAAGATAAAATAAAGATCTTCAACCGCTGACCCAACCCCGCCTGGGGTAAATATAAACCACAATCAAACTCAGGCCAAAATCCACTTTCATAAATAAGACTAACTCAACTCACTACAACCATGATCCTAGTGTCCCAAGCTTTAAGGCCAAATAATAAATAAAAAGGTTTATAAGCTAAGTCTAATTTGATATTTAAAACAATTAATGTTTTAGAAAATAGGTACTAATAAGTTGAAGGTTTAAATTCTTTCTAAGAATAATTTAGAGTTTATTTGGTGAAGAGTCCTAGGTGGTATTAGGTAAAATAATGATTTATTAATAATTAATTATTTGAAAATAATTGCTAACTAAAATTAGTTGAAAATAAATTTTAATGGGACTTGATTGAAAGCTAATAAATAAATTTTAACAGGTTTTGATTAGAAGATAATAATTGAAAGATAATAAATTTTAATGATATTTATGAATTTAAGACTTACAAAATTAATATTCTTACTTATCATGATTATTTATATAAAAGTCTTTATTTGGTTTTATTATTATATATAATATGTATATATTTTTTTCTTGAAATAAAAGTTATCATTTATTTGACTAAAATATCCTTATATAATAATCCAAATATACCTTCCTAGGATTTTTTGAAATTTATTGGCAAAATTTAATATTAACCATTTTATTATTGAAATAAAATTAGCTTAGGGACAACTAGATCATGATCATAATTCCACTTGCTAACACTAATCATCAACATACACTCCACTTCAATTAATCAAATCATCCAAATCATGAATAAAATATAGATCTAAATTTACCAAGGCATGATCCAACCTCTTCTAGCATAAACATAATCATGGCTCTATCAAACATACATGAATATAAATCCTATTTACCAAATGTGACATAATCTCTAACATGCTTGATTACAAACATCACTCACAACATGGAAACATGCATTAAACCCTAAAACATCATAATATCATCTAAGATAAATCATCACATGCATTAACCCCAACTCCATCATATACATACATTCATTCATGCTTCAATCTCAACTCATCACAACAACACATGCTTAAACCACAATCATAGCCCATCTCCTTCCAATATCATCCTAGAGACATGAATCTAGAGTCTAAAAAGAGGGTTGAAGGAACTTACTTGATTGATGAGTACCTTGAAGGAGTTTCGAATGGATCTCAACTCCTAGATGACTAGATTCGTCTAAGGGAGATGAGGAAAGCATGGCCATTGTTGAAGAGATCATTCGGCCAAGAGGGAGAGGGTATTTGGCCAAGAGAGAGAGAGAGAGAGACAGAGAGATAGAGAGAGAGAAAAGAGAAGAAGAAAGTCCATTAGCATGATCATACACTTATATATTCATTAGAGATTGAAGATTAGTGGAGAAGAAGTTGATTGAACAAACTTAACTTGAAGGTGTTCTTGAACCTTCACAAAAATACTGATTTTTTATCCAAAAAAGAGAGTTGAATTTCGGAGTTTGATGTTAAAAATGGTATGGATGGAATCACGACAGTGAGTAGATGAATTCTGGAATTTTTTTGAAGAAGTTTGAAGTGGTTTGGAGAGGTATTAGGCGAGAGAAGTGAGTAGGTGTTCTATGTGTTCTATGTGTGCTTGAAGGTTGAAGAGAATGGAGGGATTTTGGTTTGAAGCTGCCAAAATTCTGTGTGTGTGCAGTGGCTGAATTGTTTGTGTAGTTTAGGTAGATGATTTTTCTAGTTTGAAAGAAAAAGGAAAGACTGGTTGTTGAAATTCTAAAAGAATATTTTTGGGAATCAAATTTTGAAACAAAATATAGAAAGAATATCTTTGATCAATGGAGAGCTTTTTGGAGCTGCTATGGCCGACTGATGTTCAGTGTTTCGGCTAGATGAAAGCTGGTTGAAGAAGGTTAATGGTGGCCTGAAAGAAGGAGTGTAATGGTGAAGGAAAGGTCTGGTTGTTTAAGGGTCATTTTATGGAAGCTTTCTAAATTAGGATTGCTGGAATTTTGGTATCCAATCAAGGCATGATTGGAGTAATTGTTGGAGATATTTTAGGGGCAGCCATGACTGATTTTCATGCAGAACGTTGGGGAAGACATTGGAGTTCTATTCACGGCTGTTCAAGAGAGGTTTGTGCAGAAAAAGTATGATGTTTCGGCCAGGGCTGGAATAGGAAACAAAGCTGAAAAATTCCTGCACATAATTTAGCCATTGCTGGAATTTTTCTGGGCAGCTTTTGCTGCCATTTTCCAGCCAGATTGCAGAGAGTTTGAAGGGGCATTCAGAGTTCTTTCAAGGCTGGTTTCCAGCCTTCTTCATGGAGGAAAAACATGGCTAAGGAGCTAGAAGAAAACTGGAAGGAAACAGCTTGGTTTAAGACCACCTAAGCTGCGATTTTGCCCAGAAATTTTTTTGGTTTTGCACAGCATTTGTGTAGTCCGAAAGTGGCCAGAAAATTTCAGATTTCAAGCTAATCAAAAGGGCCATTTTCTGGCAGCATTTGGGAGAGAATAATGGCTGAGAATTTTGACACTTTGCATGCACAAGAAGCTGGAAAATTTTCAGATCATTACATGAAGGAAAATGAACCTAGCTAGAGTGAAGTTTTGAAGGTTCACTAGGGAAATTAATTCCCTTGGAACCTTCCCCATCTCTTCCACATTTTTGGTCCATAAGATGACTTTCGCTAAGACATTTTGAACCTTCAAGGCCATAGCACTTTACTGAAATTTCTAGAATGAAATTGGCTAGAACAAATTTGTCCAATCTAAAGAGTTGAGAATTAGAAAAAATTAAAGATCAAGAAGAAATGAATTCCCTTAGGAATTTTTGTAGGGCACAAGAATAGGATTGGTAGACTCCTATCATGTCTCCCCTAAGACAACACCTCTACTCTACACTAAAGCACCTAAGGCCGAAAATACAACCTTCCCAAGCAAAAATAAAATTTAATCATACTAAAGCTCCAATAATGGAATTTGAACCTAAGACCTCAAGAATTAATTCCAAAGCTCTAATCACTAAGCCGCAACAACTCTTGTTCTTATTTTCTCTCCAAAATATTTTTTCTATTTAATCCTCAAGCTATCTCCCTATTTTCTCCTCAAGCAAAAATTACCATTTTGCCCTTCTTACTCAATAAACATGATCAAGCCCTCGAGACTACAACACACAAATCCAAAGCACATACAATCATATAAAAATATATTTAAACATGCAATAAAATATGATATGCATCCCAACCCCCTTACTCTAAGGTTGGTTTCGACTGGGGTTTCACATGCTCCTCATCTATGGAACCTTCCCCGATCACAGGACAAGTCTCTTAAAAGACATACTTATACTTTTCGGCTGTGAATATTATGTCAAAGTTCCTTTTCAAGTCCACAAAGTTAGGACCCGTTAGCATATTCTCACGAAGAATAATGGCTAAGGGACTGAAAAAACCTCCACCAACCACTTCTGAAATTTGAAAAAGAAATTCTCAGATTTGTGAAAATAAAATAATTTTTGTGCACTTTATCCTCAAATTAAACTGATAATAGCTAACCCCATCACCATTATCTTTAACATGATTAATTTGGCTTTTAGGAAAACTAGCATATCTTCCAGGGAAGATTAACAGTTTCTTAAGCTAAGTGTGTTAACCACCACAAATTAACATCCCTTCTAGTTACTAATCTAGAAGAAAACTCCATTAAGGGGATGGTTGTTTCTTCTCATTTCTTATGGACATGCCTCGCACTACAACCTCCAACATAGGTTGGACAATCATAGTATGCGTCTCGGGTTATTAAGTACATCGTTCCATTAGTTTTAGATCCTTGTGATATTTCCATCCTATACAGGTTCACTCCCAGGGTAACACTAAGAGACCCATGATCTGTAATGAGGATCGTGATAGAAGTTGTGGGGCCATTAGAACCCCCATCCCACTTAGTTTTTAAATAAGGGGTTTTTAAGAAAAATATTATTTGAAAATTTTCAATTAAGTTCTCTTTTAAAAATAAAATATCTAAATCTATTAAAATTTCTATGTCATGGTTTATATCCTTTGAGAAATTTTTCGCATGGATTAAATTTATTTAATTTAAGAACTTAATAATTTAAAAAAAATTCCATTTAAAACTTTCTAGAGATTTTGATCTGAAGTGTTTATTTAACAAATTTAATTTTTCGTTGCTAAAATGAATTAAAATGATTTTCCATTTTAACTTAAGAAAATTTCTAAATCCAAAATATTTTCTATGTCAAGGATAAAAATCTTTAAGAAAATAACCAATGAATAATTTTTGTTCAAGTTAAAATTAACCATTTTATTAAAGAAAATATTTTTCCATGTCAAATAAAATTTTCCAAAGACTTTGGTTTTTGAAAAAACGTGCACAAAAGAATTAAAAGAAAGAGCATGCTAGAAAATTGTAAACGTTTTCATGCTTTTCTATTTTTAAACCTAACTGCCCACATAATAAAATTAAACACATTAATTAAATTAATTAATGGTCTTGTATAATCCTAAAAATTCTTTAGTATTATTTTTTATGTAAAATATTCAAAGAATATTAACTATTGCAAAAATAATAATTTCGCTTGGTATGGGACCTAAAAAAAGTAATAGCCCAAAAATAACAAGGAAAAGAAAACATTTTTTTTCCTCTTGGTCTTGTGCCCCCGCCATGGCCCACGGGAAGACCCATGGACCATGAACTATGGGCTGCTGCCTGCGACCCATGGGCACACGAGCTACACCAAGATTTTGTCACTACAGTGACCACATCCTGGGGAGGATGCCATCCATCCTACTCAAGATGCATCGCAAATTGCTGAGCTAAGGACCGCGTTCGGGCCTGACTACGGTTTGCAAGTCGTGGCTGCCTGGGCACCTAACTCGACTCTAGGAAGTTCGAGCTGTGGCTCGGCTCGACGGCTAGTCTTCTTCTTCAGCCTTTTTTTTCTCTGCAAATTTTTCCAGAAACTCTACAACTTCACTCCACGATCGTTATAGGTGGCCTCTTATGACATTTTTTTCGTCAAAAACAAACACCACATCTGCCTATACCCTATGAAATCGGGTTTACACAATTGCTAAGCAAAAATTTAAAAATTACACAGCTTCCTAAACCTCAATCATGAGGCATGCAGAGATTTCTACCCATACCAAAACAGCAATGGATCTTAGAAATTCATCAAACAATTAACTTGGCAAAATTTTAAACTAGCATGCATCTTTCCTAAGCCATTCAAAGCTTCATGGCTCAATAGTAATTGAAGATAATAAAACCATATAGAAGCCTGGAAACAAATGCCAAAAACAAGAAAAATGCAGAAGCCACACAGCAGAAGAATTATTTTTCTGTTTACCTCTACATGTCTTTGGTTTATTTGGCCGTGAAAAAGATGATTGGACCATGGGTACAGCTCCTATGCCCGATAATATTTCTGAGATGTAGACGCTTTCGGTTGAAATCCCGCGATTGGTCTACTTCTTCTTGCTTGAATGAACGCGAATTCTCCTTGTGAACTTAGAATATTCCACCACCTATTACTCATTGGTGAAACAACTTAGGTGAGGAAGATCTTAGTCTCATAAATATTTCTTGATCTTTTGCTATTGATTAGCAAAATGAAGAGAACCAAAAGGAAAAGAAAACAAACAAGAGAATAAGAGAATAACAAAGCTTCTAGCTTTTTTCTCATAGACGCACTATGCACTCACAGAGATACACACAGATATCTTCTTGATAACTTAAACCCTAGAGTTTTTATTTTTTAAAAACCCTCTGGTTTTTATCTAGATAACCACCACAAAAGACGTTGTTTTTTTTTCAACTCTTCAGTTCTCTGAATTAGTTAAAACTCTTTTGGTCCAAGCTATTGGGCCATTGATTTTATTTATTATTTTTCTTGGATCCAATGAGTCCAAAATAATAAACATTAATTATTTATTTTCGGGGCCTGTAGAATTAACCTAATAAATAATTAATGAGCCCAAATAAACCAAAATAATTATTTAAGCTTTTTTATCTAGTTTAGGCCCTGGTTACTTTTTAAATTATTCAATCTGGGCTTAGGCCTTGACTAATTAATTAATCAATTAAACTAGATAATTAATTTAATTTTTCTCATTCTTTTATTTTATTCCAATCCAAAAATAAATTAAATTTGCTGAATAAAATAAAATACTTTTAATCGAAACCATTTCCTTGATCTAAAATTAATTAGGATTTATAGGCTATTCTGAGGACCAAAAAGGCATATCGCCAAGGCTACTAAAATGACCAAAATACCCATGTTATATAAATAGTTGTAATTTTCATTTTAAATATTTTCTAATATCACCATAAGGAAATATTAACCCAAGGACAATGTTGCATTAGCTATGTCTTCAACCTATAGGTAAAATGACTAAAATAGCCCTTCACACATCGCCGTGCTTTTAGAGAGGAAAAAGTGTACTAACACCTCTCTAAAAGACAACTACCTTCCTTAGGCTTCTATTCCAAGGATCTACAACTACTTGGAATATTTTCTCTTACTAGGGGAGCTACCCTAAAGCAAATATCCAAGTCATGTTCCCCAGGGCCTTGGATAATTAGATTATTTAGACAACTATAAGGGGTGATATAATGTAGAAACTATCTTGTGTAAGTCTATCTTAACTAACTAGTTACTGAGGGAGACGAAACAGGGGAGCATGCACTGGTTACAGGAAAAAAACAGAGAAAAATAAAACTAAGCCTTAAAGGCTATACGGAAGCGTGAAGATCATACATTTGCGCTCCTTAACCCTTCTAGGTTGAGTAGGAGCGGATTGAATGACTGGAATCGCCTCGCTTCGCCCACTTGAAGAAGCTTCCGGTTGAACACCCGCTAGCCTCCTACTTCGGCTTGTTTGCATGAACGCCAAGCTTTTCAACTCTCGGAATATTCCTCTGCCTAACCTCTAGTTGGTGAACACAATGGTGAAG
This sequence comes from Voacanga thouarsii, assembly GCA_026120185.1. Taxonomy (NCBI): domain Eukaryota; kingdom Viridiplantae; phylum Streptophyta; class Magnoliopsida; order Gentianales; family Apocynaceae; genus Voacanga; species Voacanga thouarsii. Next base: position 93,197 of record JANUWF010000952.1, read on the forward strand.
AGGAACAATCTCAAATCTCCTTGGTTCACTCGCTATTGATTAGCAAAGTCCAAGGAAAAAGAACAAGAGGAAAGCAACGTGAGAGAGCAGAGAGAGAGACGTGAGTTCTCTGTGTGTTGTGTTGGGAATTAGGGTTTTCTTCTACCAGAGACTAGTTTATTGGTTAGCCAAAACTAGGTTTCTCAATATCTGATAAACATATTCCCGGGATTTCAAAACACCCGGATGTTATCCTGAGAATCAGTTTGGCCTAACCCTAAACTCCTCTTAACCGTATCTGGAAAAAACCTTAAGATCCAAGCTATTGGGCCAGAAAAATATTTATTATTTTCCTTGGACCAAAAAAGCCCAAAATAATAAACATTAATTATTTATTTCCTGGGTTTACATAAATAACCCAATAAATAATTAATGAGCCTAAATGAACCAAAATAATTAATCTTTAATTATTTATTTCTTGGGCCTATATAAATAACCCAATAAATAATTAAACATTAATTATTTCCCCAAGTTTAAGCCCAGGTTAATTTCTTAATTATTCATATTGGACCTAGGCCCTGAATAATTAATTAACCAATTAAACTGGATAATTAATTTCTCTCAACTCCTATTTTATTTATTTATTTTATTCTAGTCCAATAATAAATTAGACTTCCTGAATAAAATAAAATAAAATAAAATCCTCTTGAATTGAGACCAATTCCTCAACCCAAAATTAGTTAGGACTTACGGTCTATTCCGAGGACCAAAAAGACACATCGCCTTGGCTGCTAAAATGACCAAAATACCCCTGCTATATAAATAACTGTATTTCGCATTTTAAATATTTCCTAATATCACCATAAAGAAATATTGACCCCAAGGACAATGCTGCATTCGCAAAGTCTCCAACCTACAAGTGAAATGACTAAAATACCCATCTACACATCGCCGTACATTTAGAGAAGAAGAAATGTAATAACACCCCTTAAATGACATCTACCATCCTTAGGCTTCTAGTCCAATGATCCACGACTTCCTAGAGTGTTTCCGCTTTCCAAGGGAGCTACCCTAAAGCAAACATCCAAGTCATGTTTCCCAGGGCCCTGGACATTTTAGACCATTCGGACAACCACAATGGGCGATATAGTGCAGAAACTATCTTGTACAAGTCTATCTTAACTAACTAGTCACACATACCCAACATGCAAGTATATTGGCCCTATGATAGAACCTCAATTATAGCAAATCCAAGTATATGCTTCCAGCTTCGCCAGACCACCAACTTATACTCAAGTCGTAGAGTACTAGTCCATACTGTAGTGGTAGTAGTCAGGTTTCTATCATATAGTACTTTTAGAAACCACTACTACAGGTCCTGTCCTACGTATTCGAAATGTGCTTATGTCATGAAGTGAGTGGACTACTCACTGGCTAAAGGTAAGCCATTCCCTATTTGGAATTCATAACATAATAATCTAAACATGATGAGGTTCCTAGTCTCATCAATAGGTTAAGAACAAATGTTTATGTGTTAAATAACCCGTGATTCATACCTTACTGTGAAAGACCACCATTCACATGTATCACTTATTTAAACACAATGGGTCTATTCCAAACGAAAATTGTGCACAAACAAATAGTAAATTCACAAATAATTTCTGAAAATAAATTATTTTATTAAAATATTCGATTTTACATCAGAAACCTAGTCTAAGAGGGCATACAATCCAACAATCTCCCACTTGCACTCTAAGACTGGGTAAGTCCATAGGTGCCCACCTCTATGTCGTCTAAGTGTCTCTTGAAGACTCTCTCAGCTAAAGACTTGGTGAATGGGTCTGCTAGATTGTTTTTGAGGCAATATGCTCCACCACGACTTCCCGTCTCTGAATGAAATTCCGGATCAGGTGATACTTCCTCTCCATGTGTTTCCCCTTCTTGTGGTTCCGAGGCTCCTTAGATTGCGATACTGCTCCAGTGTTGTCGCAATACATCACAATCGGCCTGTCCATATGTGGAATGACTCCAAGTTTTGAAAGAAACTTCCAGAGCCAGACTGCTTCCTTGGATGCCTCCGAAGCTGCCACATACTCAGCTTCCATGGTTGAGTCAGCAATATAAGATTGCTTGATACTCCTCCATGAAATTGCTCCTCCAGACAAGGTGAAGACATATCCACTAGTGGATTTTCTCTCATCCTTATCTGCCTGGAAGTCTGAGTCTGTGTATCCTGTAGGAACCAAATCATCAGCTCTGTAAACCAGCATATAATCTCTTGTTCCCTTGAGGTACTTGAGAATATGCTTTACAGCTTGCCAATGAACCTCCCCTGGGTTTGACTGATATCTGCTAACAAAGCCCACGACAAAGCAGATATCTGGCCTAGTACACAGCATGGCGTACATGAGACTTCCTACAGCTGAAGCGTAGGGAATCCTACTCATTCTATCCTTTTCTGCTTGAGACTTAGGACAGTCCTTCAAAGAAAATGACAACCCATGTCTGCAAGGGATTAGAGCTCCCTTGCATGAGTCCATGTTGTACTTGGCCAGCATCTTGTCAATGTATGTCGCTTGGGATAACCCTAACATTCTCTGCTTCCTATTTCTAAGAAGCCTAATCCCGAGAATGTAGCTGGCTTCTCCCAAGTCCTTCATACTTAATTGACTAGATAGCTAAACCTTTGTAGATGACAATGTTCCTACATCATTTCCAATGAGTAGAATGTCATCCACATACAGGACAAGAAAAACCACATTAATGCCTTCAAGTTTCCTGTACACGCATGGTTCATCTTCGTTTTGAATAAAACCATAAGACTTTACAGTCTCATCTAAATGAATGTTCCATGCTCTTGATGCCTGCTTAAGTCCATAAATGGACTTCTTAAGCTTGCAAACCATGTGTTCCTGGCCTTCAGCTATGAAGCCTTCCGGTTGGAACATATAGATGTCTTCGCTAAGATGGTCATTTAAGAATGCCGTCTTGACATCCATTTGCCATATCTCGTAGTCATAGTGACATGCGATGGCAAGGAGGATGCGGATGGATTTAAGCATGGCTATCGGGGAAAAGGTTTCCTCATAGTCGATTCCCTCTTTCTGAGTATACCCTTTCGCCACAAGCCTAACTTTGAAGGTTTCCACCTTCCCATCCGCTCCCCTCTTTCTCTTGTACACCCACTTGCACCCAATGGGTTTTATCCCTTCAGGTGAAGCTACAAGATCCCAAACCAGATTGAGGTACATAGGCTCAATCTCGGCTTTCATTGCTTCATGCCACAGATTTGCATCGGCATCAGCAATAGCCTCCTCGTATCTAGTGGGGTCTTGTTCTTGATGGTCGGAGACCAGCTCAAAGGCTTCTCCAGTCCATCTATCCGGAACCCTAGACACTCTCCCACTACGACGAGGCTCCATCTGCACAGGCTTTTAAGGCTGTGCCTCTTCTTGTTCCACAATCAGGTCAGAAGAAGTTGATTCCGTACATAACTTCTCCTCAAGTTCCAACCTCGTTGAACCTTTAGTGGAAGTACTTTGATCATCTTCTTAATATCTAGTATTGGTACTGACTAGTACCTTCTGCTCCTTAGGATGATAAAAATAACCTCCTTTTATCCCTTTTGGATACCCAACAAAATAGCATAATTCTGATCTTGGTTCCAACTTGTCTCCCTTAACCAGTACATAAGCTGGACAACTCCAAATCCTGAAATGATTCAGACTTGGCTTACGCCCAGTCCACATCTCATAGGGAGTCCTAGGTACTGACTTGGAAGGCACCAAATTCAGAATATATGTCATTGTTTCCAGGGCATATCCCCAAAAGGACACTGGAAGAGTAGCATGAAACATCATGCTTCGGACCATTTCCATCAATGTCCTGTTCCTTCTCTTAGCTACTCCGTTCTGCTGGTGTGTTCTCGGCGCAGAGAGCGGGGATACTATTCCATGATGTACCATGTAGTCCTTGAATTCACCTAGGAGGTACTCTCTACCATGATCCGATCGTAAGGTTTTGATTAATTTACCTGTCCGACGCTCCACTTCAGCCTTAAACTCTTTGAACTTGTCAAAAGAGCCAGACTTGCGTCTCATCAGGTAAATGTAACCATACCTCGTACAATCATCCGTAAACGTGATGAAGTACTCAAAACCTCCCCTAGCTGGTGTAGAAAATGGACCACACACATCAGTGTGAACAAGACTCAACACCTCCTTGGTTCTATCCGCCATTGGTGTAAAAGTCCTTTTGGTCATTTTTCCCATCAGGCAGGATTCACACTGAGGCCAACTTTCCAATCTCAATGAGCCCAAAGGCCCATCATGAATTAGCCTCTGAATCCTAGTTGAGTTAATATGACCCAACCTTAGATGCCAAAGGTCTGAATCATTGATATTGGTCTTTCTCTTCCTAGTTAAAGGTTCAGATTGAGCGTTATTTGATTGGTTGTTAATAGGGTTTAAAAAGAACAGATTTCCATACATGTGCCCAGTACATAAAATTTCTCCATCTCTACTGATAGAAATACCAGAATAGAAAGATACAGAATATCCTTGATTAATAAGTTTTGCAACTGAAATCAAATTTTGACGAAAACCAGGTACATATAAAATATCCTTTAAAACCACTATCTTATTACAATAAAAAATTAGATCCAGCTCTCCTACTGCAAAGGCCCAGACTTGTGCTCCATTACCCACTCGAAGCCCATGTTCGCCCTTCTTGAGTCTTCTTATCTTCCTAAACCCCTGCAAGGAGTTACAGATATGATCAATGGCTCTTGAATCAACAATCCACGTAGAAGTTGATCCTACCATTGATATGGACTCTAGATAGTAAACATTACCTGTAGGGTTTTTCTTGGTTTGAAGATCTGGACACTCCTTTTTCCAGTGTCCCTTCTTACCACACTTGAAGCACTTGCCCTTTGGCTTGTCCTTAGGCTGGGTCATGGGCTGGGCTGCTGCATTCCCCTTCTTCCTCTTGAACTTTCTGGGTTTAGGCCCAGTTCTTGAAGAAGAAGCCTTAGCAATCATGGCCTTAAATTGCGGCTTCATGACCTTCTCCGCCATCTGGAGCTCCTTCATCAGTTCAGTTAAACTTATGTTCAACTTATTCATGTTATAGTTTAACTTGAACTAAGTAAAAGAGCCCAGTAGAGATTCGAGAACCATATCCACTTGGCTCTCGGGGTCAATGACAGCCCCTAAGATTTCTGCCTCCTCGAAAGCAGCAATCATCTTGAGCATATGCTCTTGGACTGATGCTCCCTCAGCCATCTTAGTGTTCACAATAGTTCGAAGAGCGTCCTGCCTTGCGGGCCGGCTCTTGTCTGCAAACATAGTTGCCAATGATTGACTTATGTCATATGCAGAAGCCATGTGCTCGTGTTTTGACTGGAGCACATTAGACATGGAAGCTAACATATAGCAACGTGCCATTTCGTCAGCTTTCTTCCACGCCTTCTCAGCCTCTCGCTCATCAGCGGTGGAACCTTCCCCGATAATAGGGCATGTCTCGTAAAGGACATACTTATACTCCTCAGCTGTGAGTATTATGTCCAGGTTCCTTTTCCAATCCATATAGTTTGGACCCGTTAACTTATTCTCCCTGAGAATAACGGCCAATGGACTAAAAGAACCTCCCACCATTTCTGAAAATCGAAAATAAAAGAAAGAATTTAGTTTGTGAAAAAAAAATAAAATTTGTGCACTGAAAATAATTTGGCTCTTAGGAAAACTGACATAGCTTCTTGGGAAGATTAACAGTTTTCTAAGCTAAGTGTATTAACAACCACAAATTAATTTCCCTTCTAGGTAATGGTCTAGAGAATAACTCCATCGTGGGATGGCCGTTTCCTCCCATTTCCTATGGACATACCTCGCACTATAACCTCCAACGTGGGCTGGCCGATCATAGTACGTGCCCCGAGTTATTAATTACATCCTTCCATTAGATCTAGATCCTTATGGTATCCCTATCATATACGGGTTCACTCCCAAGGTGACGCGAGGGGATCCACGATCTCTAATGAGGACCGTGATGGAAGCCGTGGGGCTGTTGGAACCCCTCTCCCACTTAGTCTTTTAAAATAAAGGTTTTCTGGAAAATATCCTTTTGAAATTTCCATTAAGTTTTTCCTTAACTCAAAAATAAAATATCTAAGTCCAATAAAATCTCTATGTCAAAGCTTATATCCTTTGAGAGATTTTCTCCATGGACTAATTTTATTTAAGTTAAAACTTAATGATTTCAAAAATTTTCCAATTAAAACTTTCTAGAGACTTTGGTCTCAAGTTTATTTGACAAAATCATTTTTCTAGTCCAAACCAAAACAAAATGGCTCTCCATTTTAATTTATAAAAATATCTAAATCCAATATATTTTCTATGTCAAGGATTAAATCCTTTGAGAAAATATTTAAGGATTAATTTTTATACCAATTAAAATAACCATTTAATTTTTTAAGAAAAATATTTTTCTTGTCAAAACAAAAAGTTCCCAAAGACTTTGGTCTTTGAGAAAAAGCATACATAGGTACATAAAAAAAATAGCATGCTAGAAAACAATAAACGATATCATGCTTTTCTATTTTTTAAACCTAAGTGCCCAAATAATAGAATTAAACAAATTAATTAATTAATTAATGATCATATTTAATCCTAAAATCTCTTACTAATATTTTTCATGCAAATATATTCCAAGAATATAAATATTGCAAAAATATTAACTTTGCCTAGTATGGAACCCAAAACGAAAAAGAAAAAAAATAATAAAAAAATTGCAGAAAAATCGCTGGCTGTCCACTGCACCGGTCGCACCTTGGCACCTTCTGCTCTTCGGTCCTCTGCGCCCCCCGGTGCACCAGCCGCACTAGATCTGACGCTGCCTCAACCCGCCAAGCCGCGACCCACCCGCCCGAGTGCCCGTGCCCAGTTCTCCTCCGCTGCCGACCCGCGTACTCGCCCGATACCGCTACTCGACCCGCGCAAATTGAAGTTGCAATTGAGCAACGAAATTGGCTCAGTTTTCCTCCAAATCGGCTCGGCTCCAAGGCGTGAATAAGCCAGCGGCTCCAGACACATAAATCAGGCGGTGGCTTCGGCTAGGCTCAGCGCGACAGCGGCTTATGAACAGTGCTTTCTTCTTCGTTTTTTCTTCTGTCCGCACGCGAAGTTGCAGTGACTTCTCTTTTCGATTTTTCCAACCTTCTTTGGCTTCTTTGGACACATTTACTTACAAAAAACATCCAGAACAAAAACACAATCGCCTATACCCATTTAAATTGGGTTTACACGATTAAACTTCAAAGACAAAAAATTTTACAGAGGGCTCCTATGCTTCAACGGTGAAGCTTACATCAAGCCTATTCCATACCAAAACAGTGAAAGATCACAGGTATAATCATCTTTTCCATTTTTTTTAACTACCATGCTCCCTATATTGATAAAAAACCATTATCTTTGATACCACATTGAGGGAGACGGAACAGGGGAGCATGCACTGGTTACAGGAAAAAAACAGAGAAAAATAAAACCAAGCCTTAAAGGCTATACGAAAGTGTGAAGATCATACATTTGCGCTCCTTAACCCTTCTAGGTTGAGTAGGAGCGGATTGAATGACTGGAATCGCCTCGCTTCGCCCACTTGAAGAAGCTTCCGGTTGAACACCCGCTAGCCTCCTACTTCGGCTTGTTTGCATGAATGCCAAGCTTTCCAACTCTCGGAATATTCCTCTGCCTAACCTCTAGTCGGTGAACACAATGGTGAAGAGGAACAATCTCAAATCTCCTTGGTTCACTCGCTATTAAAGTCCAAGGAGAAAGAACAAGAGGAAAGCAACGTGAGAGAGCAGAGAGAGAGACGTGAGTTCTCGGTGTGTTGTGTTGGGAATTAGGGTTTTCCTCTACCAGAGACTAGTTTATTGGTTAGCCAAAACTAGGTTTATCAATATCTGATAAACATATTCCCGGGATTTCAAAACACTCGGATGTTATCCTGAGAATTAGTTTCGCCTAACTCTAAACTCCTCTTAACCGTATCTGGAAAAAACCCTAAGGTCCAAGCAATTGGGCCAGAAAAATATTTATTATTTTTCTTGAACCTAAAAAGCCCAAAATAATAAATATTAATTATTTATTTCCTGGGCTTACATAAATAACCCAATAAATAATTAATGAGCCCAAATGAACCAAAATAATTAATATTTAATTATTTATTTATTGGGCCTACATAAATAACCCAATAAATAATTAAAGATTAATTATTTCCCCTAGTTTAAGCCCAGGTTAATTTCTTAATTATTCATACTGGACCTAAGCCCTGAATAATTAATTAACCAATTAAACTAGAAAATTAATTTCTCTCAACTCCTATTTTATTTATTTATTTTATTCCAGTCCAATAATAAATTAGACTTTCTGAATAAAATAAAATAAAATAAAATAAAATAAAATCCTCTTGAATTGAGACCAATACCTCAACCCAAAATTAGTTAGGACTTACGGTCTATTCCGAGGACCAAAAAGACACATCCCTTTGCTGCTAAAATGACCAAAATACCCCTACTATATAAATAGCTGTATTTCGCATTTTAAATATTTTCTAATATCACCATAAAGAAATATTGACCCCAAGGACAATGCTGCATTCGCAAAGTCTCCGACCTATAGGTGAAATGACTAAAATACACATCTACACATCGCCGTACATTTAGAGAGGAAGAAGTGTACTAACACCCCCTAAATGACATCTACCATCCTTAGGCTTCTTGTCCAATGATCCATGACTTCCTGGAGTGTTTTTGCTTTCCAAGGGAGCTACCCTAAAGCAAACATCCAAATCATGTTTCCTAGGGTCCTGGACATTTTAGACCATTCGGACAACCACAAGGGGCGATATAGTGCAGAAACTATCTTGTACAAGTCTGTCTTAACTAACTAGTCACACATACCTAACATGCAAGTATATTGGCCCTACGATAGAACCTCAACTATAGTAAATCAAAGTATATGTTTCCAGCTTCGCCAGACCACCAACTCATACTCAAGTCGTAGAGTACTAGTCTACGTTGTAGCGGTAGTAGTCTAGGTTTCTATCATATAGTACTTTTAGAAACCACTACTACAGGTCCTGTCCTACGTATTCGAAATACGCTTATGTCATGAAGTGAGTGGACTACTCACTGGCTAAAGGTAAGCCATTCCCTATTTGGAATTCATAACATAATAACCTAAACATGATGAGGTTCATAGTCTCATCAATAGGTTAAGAACAAATATTTATGTGTTAAATAACCCGTGATCCATACCTTACTGTGAAAGACCACCATTCACATGGATCACTTATTTAAACACAATGGGTCTGTTCCAAACGAAAATCGTGCACAAACAAATAGTAAATTCACAAAAAATTTCTAAAAATAAATTCTTTTAATAAAATATTCGATTTTACATCAGAAACCTAGTCTAAGAGGACATACAATCCAACAGTTACATATACTCAACATGCAAGTATATTGGTTCTACTGAAGAACCTCAACTATAGTATATCAAAGCATACGCTTCCAACTTCGTCAGACTACCAACCTTTACTCATATTGTAGAGTACAAGTGCATGCTATAACAGTAGTAGTCTAGGTTTCTACCACATAACACTTTTAGAAATCACTACTACAAGTCCAGTTCAACGCATTCAAAATATGCTTGTGTTATGAAATGAGAAGATTATTCATTGGCTAAAGGTAAGCCATTTCCTATTTAGAATTCATAATATAATAACCCTACCATGATGAGATTTCCATTTTCATCAATCGGTTAAGAATAATAGTTTATGTGCTAAGTAACCCATGGTCCATACCTTACTTTGAAAGACCTCCATTCACATAAACTATTTACTTAAACACAATGAGTCTTTTTCTAATGAAAATTGTGTACAAATATAAAGAAGATTTTACAAATAATTTTGAAAAAAACTTTTATTAATACAAGTCAAAATTACATTGAAAACTTAGTCTAATAGGGCATACATCTCAACAACCTTTATATCAAACACATGTACCAAAATTGCAAGCTTTCAATCTTCCAAAGCATTCTCGAACCTTCTATAGGCAATCTGGCAGTGAAAGTAGAATAATAGGTGAAAGAATAATCTTATTGGAAGAATTAATTGGGTGAGCTTATTATTTTATTTTTCAAAGGAAAAAGGCTAAAGAAAAAAAAATGCAAGAACCCCGACAACTGCCAAAACAAAAAATCCGAAAGCTATATATATATATATATATATATATATTTATTTATTTATTTTTTTCCTCGGTTGACCAAGAAAATGTGATTAGCAAATCACACATGAAACATTAAAAAAAAAAAAATCACAAACTTTCCAAAATTTTCAAATTGCTAAAAGCTATCAAGTTTTCCAATTTTTCAATTGCCAAAAGCTATCATTTTCCTTTTTCCTTTCCAAAAGATCTCGGTCGACCAAGATTAGCAACTTAATTAAATAAAAAAAGCTTTCTTTTTTTCTTTTGTTTTCTACCGCTTTTCATCTTTCTTTTTTTCCTTTTTTTTCTTTTTTTCTTTTTTTTTTCCACCACTTTTCTTTTTTTTTTTTTCTTAATTTTCCCAAGACTAATTAAATAGTTCCTTTATTTAAAATCAATTTGGGCCAGATATAAAATTACCCAATATAATTAATTAATAAACCCATATAGGGCCCAATAAAGATTTTTCCCAAGACTAATTAAATAACTCTCTTATTAATTAATCGATCTTATAGGGCCCAATAAAGATTTTTCCAAGATAATTAATTAATAAATCAATTAAATCAAATTTATTCAATAAATTATATTAATTGATTAATCCGCTTGGTCCAATATAAAATTACCCAAGATCATTAATTAATATACCAATTTAATTAAGTTGTCCCAATAAATTATTTTAGCTGAAATAAATAATTATTGGACTCCTAGAAAAAACTTTTCCAATAATGATTTCATGCAACAAGCCCATATAGTAAATAAAATTTACTAAGGTTACTTGAGGTACTTTGGAAACCAAAAGACATATTATTCTTGGCTACTAAAACGACCAAAATACCCTAGCTAATAAATAGATGAATTTCATCATCTTAAATATTCCATTTATCACCATTTAAAAATATTGACCCCAAGCATAATATTGCAAGCTTGATGTCTTCGACCTACAAGTGTAATGATAAAAAGACCCTTCTACGTAACACTCTTCATTGAGATAGGAAAATTGTACTAACAACTTCCTCAATGACATCTAACATCCTTTGATAACTAGTATGATAATTCATGACTTCTAGTATGTGCCAACTTATTTCCGGGAGCTACCCTAAAGCATACATACTAAGTCTTATTTTCTAGTACCCTAGATTATTTAGATTATCTCGGGCAATCACAAGGGCTGATTTCTTCACGTAATGAAGCATAGAAAGTCTATTGTATAAATCTGTCTTAATTAACTAAAGTTATACACCCTAGTATAAGATTATTGCCCTTGTGATAAGGCCTGACCTATCATACATCAAAGTACACAATCCAGCTTCACCTAACCACCAACTTATACTCAAGTCATAGGGTACTGTTTCATGTAATAGTAGCGATAAACCAATATTTATTTATTTAGTACTTTTATAAAGATTATTATCACGTGGTCCAGGTCTACGTATTTCAAATACATTTATACTATTGGCATGAGTGGATTACTCGCTGGTTTAAGGTAAACCATTCCCCATTTAGAAACCACAGTTTCATGATCTAAACTTTGATAAAGTGCACAGCTTCATCAATCAATCAAGAATAATTTTTTTCATTTATGTGTTAGTAGCCAATAATTTATACCTTACTGTGAAAGTATGACGCAATCACGTAAATTACTTATTAACACACTTAGACATTAATGTGCACATATATGTAATCAACAAACATTAATGAATGAAGTATTTTATTAATTTCTAAAATACAGAAATACACTGTCCATTTTGGGCATACATTCCAACAATCTCCTACTTGTACTAAATGGACTATGATAGTCCATATATGCCTACCCCTATAACCTCCAAGTGTCTTTGGAACACCTTCTCCTTCAAAGGCTTGGTAAATAGATCTGCCAGATTATTTAAAGATGAATTCTGGTCAACCACTATGATGAGGCTTCATCATGTATACATTTTCTACTATTTTTGTGCTTCAATAGAGATTAATTTTTGTTCAAATCACCACTCCCCACTCCATTCTCACCTTGTGTTGCTAGGAAATGGAAAAGACCATGTGAAGATGAAAGAAAACAGAATAAGAAAGAATTGGAGAAAAATAGAAGAAAAGAAGAACATTTGCAATTTTGTCCAAGAAGAGGACGACCAAGGGAACCTTATGTTCGCTAGGCCGCCAAGTTTTGTGAATTATATATGTTGTCCAGAATGTTGGCGAGCCTACTTCATGTAAATATGAATAGGCTTAGTTTTGTTGGCGGGCTAGGGAAATGGAACATCCCTAGGCCGCCTAGTTTTTGTTCTCCGTTGGCCACCTATTCTTTTATGCATATATAATGAGTGAACATGGCGGCACAGAGAAGTTGAAGTTCCCTAACCACCCATTTTTGTTCTTCGCAGACTAGTTTTTCTAGAAACTACGCGGGTTTGGGATTCCCTAGCCCGCCTTGTTTTTGGAAAAACATGGCAACCTAGGGTTGACTTCCCTAGGACACCCATTTGTGGAGAAAACATATTTTTCGGCGCATTTTCAAGGTTTTGAACGACCAATCCTATTTATAAGCCTTTTTTACACCCAAAAATAAAGGAGGAGAGTTGGAAAAAGTCTAGAGTTTCTCTCAAGAACTTTAGATCTTGTACGTTTAAGTGCCAAGAAGAGGGAAGAATCAAGAGATCCAAGAAAGAGGAAGGGAGCCTACATAAAGATTTCAAGAGGAAGAAGAAGAAAAGCATGTCTATGAGTTTACCTTTCTACTCTTTTTGTAATATTTCTTGTATTCTTGTGCTAAGAATGAATTTTTAATTGTAATGAAGGGTTGTACCCTATTTTTATGCTTGAGAATGATGTATTTTCCTTAAATCTATGATTTTTGTTCTTGGGTATTTTGTTATTTGAACTTATTTGGCTATCTTGGTTGAATTGGTTTTGATTGATGTATTTCAATTGATTGTTCTTCCTTAACGATTTCAAGAGATGGGGTTGAGGATAGGACACCTATTTAATTAGGTTAGCATTTGCCATTTTTAATTAACCCGAGAGGGAGTTGGGGAACTAGGGCCAATAAACAAAAGGTTTATGAAATTACCTAGAGATAGGGATTTCATAACCTTTGGATAGTTTAAGATGGTGAGTGATAACTAATGTGAAGGATTAAAACAGAAAACATCAAAGAAAATACAGTGGAAATTTTTCAAATTTCCAAGCCATATCTAGGAGAGAGTACTTACTTTTTCTTGTTGGTCACGGATTAACCAATGAGGGGTTGGGTTGCACTGGAACCTCTTGTGTTGGAAGAGGAAAAGGAGGCATCGGCTGTTCAACTAGAAATCCTGCTAATCTTTTACTCCTATGCATTAAATGTCTCCAAGCTTCTTCTCTTCATCTTCTAGAGTATGACTCTACCTTACTCTAAGCGTTAGCTTGGTGAAAGCTCCTTCATTGGATAAAATCATTCTAACAAAGAGAAAGAAGAGAAAGAAAGTGGAAGACAAAACAAAAGGAGGCGGCACACTCAAAAGTTACACAATGCTTTTTTTTCCCTACATATTTCGGCCTACCTTAGGGCTTCCAAAGCCCTAATGGGTAAAATCACCAAGCCTAATTGTGCTAGGTGTTGTGCTAAAAAAAAAAAATGCAAGACTAGTCAATCATCTTAATTAATTAATTATCTTTTTGGGGCCTCATTAAATACCTATGAGTAATTAATTAATTCTAATTGGACTCTTAATATATGTCAACATATATCAGCCCAATTAATTAATTTATTCCTGCCCAATTCTCTTAATTAATTAATTATCTTTTCTAAGCCTTATCAAAATCTAAGACAAATTAATTAATTGTAATTGAACTCTTAGAATAATTTTTATTTCTCTTCCAAATAATTATCCATTAAGCCCAGATTGTGCTTAAACAACACCAAGATAACTTGAGCTACTCTGGAGACCAAGAGACATATTATTCATGGCTACTAAAATGACCAAAATGCCCCTACTATTAAATTGCTGCATTTTATCATTTTAAATATTTCAAATTATCACCATTTAGAAATATTGACCCTAAGAATAATATTGCTAAAGTAATATCTCCGACCTACAAATGTAATGATGGAAATACCTCTCTATGTAACACCTATTAATGAGACAAGATAAATGTACTAATACCCATCTCAAAGACATATACCATCCTTAGATCTCTAGTTCGATAATCCATGACTCACTTGAATGTACTTGCTTATCATTAGAAGCTACCTAAAAGCACACATTCTAGAGTTATGTTCTGAGGGCCCATGATCATTAGATTATCCTGGACAATCACAAATGGGTGATTTAACCTCACTAAGTGAAGCATAGAAACTCTATTGCATGAGTTTATCTTAAATAACTAAAGTAATACAGGCAACGTACAAAGATATTAATCTCACAAAAGAAATTTCACCCACCATACATCAAAGTCCAAAACCCTAGCTTCCCCAAACCACTAACTCATACTCAAATATGAAGGTATGTGTCCATGCTATAGCAGTAATAGTCTGGTCTCTACAATTATAGTACTTTAAGAGAGACCACTACTACAGGTCCAATTCTACGTATTCGAAATACGCTTATGCCAATTATGTAAGTGAACTAATCACTGATTCAAGGTAAACCATTCCTTATTGGAAATCATGGCTTAATAGTCATACCTTAATGAAATACTTAGTTCCATCAAACGACTAAGTTCTCAATTTTCCTTGTGTGACAAGTACCAATAGTCTATACCTTACTGTGAAGAACGACTCAACACATAGACCATTGCTTGTCATACTTGGACCTTAAATGTTGTATAATATAATAAATAAACTAAATTGAATGAATAAACATTTTATTACAATATGTTTACACATAATACATAGTCTTTCAGGGCATACTTTCCAACAATCTCCCACTTGCTCTACAAAGACGAAGAAAGTCCATAAATGCCTACTCCTATGACATCTATGTGTTTCGAAACACCATTTTTGTTAAAGGCTTGGTAAAGAGATCTGCTAAATTATTGATAGAGGAAATCGAATCAACCGCAATCTCTCGTTTCTGGATAAACTTTCGGGTAAGGTGATACTTCCTCTCTAAGTGCTTGCCTTTCCAATGGTTTCAAGGTTCCTTGCACTGTAACACCACTCCAGAGTTGTCATAATATATTGTGACAAGTCTATCCATGTGCGATACTACTCCATGTTCTATGAGGAACTTTTGGAGCCACACAGCTTCTTTAGAAGCTTCTGAAGCAGCAACATAGTCAGCTTTCATGGTAGAATCAACAATGCAAGATTGCTTGATACTTCTCTATGAAATTGTTTCTCTAGACAAAGTGAAGATATATCTACTAGTAGATTTTCTTTAATCTTTATCTGCCTAGAAGTTTAAGTCTGTATAATTGGTAGGAACTAAATCATCAACACAATATACAAGCATATAATCTCTCGTTTCCTTGAGATATTTAAGTATATGCTATACGACTTACCAGTGAGCTTCCCTTGGGTTTGACTAATATCTACTAACCATGCCTACAACAAAACAGATATTTGGCCTAGTATAAAGCATAGCATACATGAGACTTCCCACAGTCGAAGCATAAGGGATCCTGCTTATTTTCAACTTGTTTTCCTGTGTCTGAGGTCACTGCTTGGAAGACAAGAATAATCCATGTCCAAAGGGTATAATAGCTAATTTTACATTAATCCATGTTGTACTCGACCACTATCTTGTTAATGTATGTAAGCTGGGATAAGTCCAACATTCTTTTATTCCTATCTCTGAGAAGATTAATGCCTAGAATATAGCTAGCTTTTCCCATGTCTTTCATACTAAATTGACTAGATATCCAAACCTTAATGTATAACAATATCCCTACATCATTTCTAATGAGTAGAATGTCATCTATATAAAGTACCGAGAAAATTACTTTGCCACTATTTGATTTCCTACACACACATGGTTCATCTATATTTTGAATAAAACTATAAGTTTTCATGGTTTTATCAAAATGTATATTCCATGCCCATAAAGCTTGCTTAAGTTCATAGATGGACTTCTTAAGCTTACAAACTATTTGTTCTTGACCTCTAGCTACAAAACCTTCTAGTTGGGACATATAGATATCTTTGCTAAGATAGCCATTAACGAAGGCCGTCTTGATATCTATCTGCTATATCTCGTAGTCATAGAACATGTGATGGCTTAAAGAATTCAGATAGACTTAAGCATGGCTACTAGTGAAACAGTTTCCTTATAATCGATCTATTCTTTATGAGTATAGCATTTAGCAACCAACCTTACTTTATAGGTTTCAACCTTTTCATCTTCAACTCTCTTCCTCTTGTATACCCGCTTACATCCGGTGGGTTTTATTCCATCAGGTGTAGTGACAAGATCCCAGACCTAATTGAGGTACAAGGACTCAATCTCGGCATTCATAGCTTGCTGCCATTTGTCTCAATCAGCATTAATAATGGCCTCTTCGTATCTTGTGGGATCTTGTCCCTGGTGATTAGAGGCTATATTATAGATCTCTCTGGTCCACTTTTTCGGAACTCTAGTAATCCTTCCACTATGACAAGGCTCAGTTTATATAGGAACATCTGGTAGTATTTTTCTTGGTTCCTTGATCGAGGTTTTAGAAGTACCTAAAGTTGAATCAGTGACCAACTTCTCTTCTAACTGTTTTCTTCTTGAACCCGTTGTAAATGCAACTTATTCATCCTATAAGTATCATCATTAGTACTAACAAGTACTTTATGCTCTTTAGGATGATAAGAATATCCACCTCTTGTTACTTTTGGATACCCAACAATGTAGTATAACTCTGATCTTGGTTCTAGCATACTTCCTTTTATCAGCACATAAGTTGGATAACACCATATTTTGAGATGGTTGAGACTGTGCTTTTGTCTAGTCCGCATCTCATAGGGTATTCTTGGTACTGATTTGAAAGGCATGAAATTCAAAATATATGCTATTGTTTCTAAAGCATACCCCTAAAAAGAAGTAGAAAGAGGTGCATGACTCATTATACTTCTGACCATTTCTATCAAAGTTCTATTTATTCTCTCAACTACTCCATTCTATTGGGGATTCCCAGGCACAGTTAACTGTGATACTATACCGTGATGTGCCAAAGTAATTCATAAACTCACTGATGAGGTACTTTCTACCACGATTCGATCTCAAAGTTTTAATTAATTTACCTGTTTGATACCCACTTCAGTCTTAAACATCTTAAATTTATCAAAAGAGTCAGACTTGTGCCTTATCAGATAAATGTAACCAAAATGAGTGTGATCATCTGTGAAAGTGATGAAGTACTTGTAGCCTCCTCTAGTAGCTGTAGTCATCAGACCACAAACATCCATATGAACTAGTGCTAGTATTTCCATGGCTCTATCAGCCTTTTTGGTAAAGGACCTTTTGGTTATTTTACCTTTAAGACAAGATTCATACTGAGGCCATTCTTCCAGTCTTAATGAACCTAAAGGCCCATCATGGATTAGCCTCTGCATTCGATTGCGATTTTTATCTCCCAATCATAGATGCCACTAATACGAGTCATTTGATATGTCATTTTTCTTTTTATTATCAGGTTCAGTTTGAATATTGTTTACTTGATTTTGAGTAGGGTGTATATAAAAAAGATTCCTATACATGTTTCCTGTACAAATTAAATTACCATCTCAATTGATGAAAACACCAGAATAGAAAGAAACAAAATATCCTTGATTTATCAATTTGGAAATTGAAATCAAATTCTATTTAAAATAAGAAACATATAAAATATCTTTTAGAACCAACTTTCTATTACAATAAAAAATAAGCTTAAGATCCCCCACTGCTTCAACCCATATTCATGCTCCATTACCTATTTGTAGTCCATGCTCATCCTTACTGACTCTCCTTGTCCTTCTGAACCCTTGCATAGAGTTACAGACATGGTTAGCAACTCTAGAATCAACTATTTTTTTAGGATGTTGATCCAACCATCAAAATAGACTCTAAGCATAGAGCAATACCTGAAGTAGACTTGGCTAAGAAGTCCAAACAATCTTTCTTCCAATGCCCCTTCATGCCACACGTGAAATATTTGCCTTTGGGGTTCTTGTTGGGCTTGGCCTAACCAGATGCTATGGGCTTGGCCCTTGCATTGTTCCAGACCTTCTTCTTCTTAAGTATCTTAGGTCTTGCCTTAATTCCAGAAGAAGAAGTAGAATGTGAGACTAAAACTATTTGCCTTAAGGGCGGTCTCCTATGTTTTGACTTATGATAAATATTGATGATGACTAACTTGTGTGATCTACTTGTTATAGGACATGTTTGACCTTAGGTCTTCCAAGGTGTACAAATAGGATTACCAAGCAACTCTTGAAGTAATAGAACATGAGAATGGAAAATCAAGGAAAAGAACAAGCTAAATAGATTGCAAATTAAGAATCCGTTGTGAAAGAACCCTAGACTAGGAATACTTATTGAGGTATCTCTCTGTGTAAATTCCTATGTCTTTTTTACCTTTTGATTTAATTTAGTTCCACCATGAAGTACTAAAACAAAAGATTTCAAAGTTTTAAAATCCTCAGAATTTTGGATTGAGCATTTTGGGTGACCCTGCATCCAACGGCTACATCCAAAACTCTTAAATAGTATCAAACTGATTCTGCCTAAAAAAGTGCCAATTTAGACTTCCCTTTTGGATGCACCATCATCCAAAACATGAGTCCGAAACATTGGTAAGTCTGATAGGGAAAAAACTATCCATTTTATGGCTATTGGTGCTCTACTTTATGACTCTATATAATGCTTCAAAACTTTATTTGAAAATAGATTTTTGTTCTATCCTTCTATGAAACACTCTTGCTTTATAGAAAATAAAAATCTCATTTATCAAAGCATTTCAAAGTAAAGTCAAATTGTATCTTAAAAGTAAAAGTGTTTGAGCTTATCCTGCTGTATATCTGCTCAAAGAAGTGAGCCACTTTTGTTTCATTTTTCTTAATCATCTTTTTGCATTAACGTTGTGGTGTAAAACCCATTTGCGGTGAACCTTTATTTGTTAATTGATTGAGAGGTTTTGGAAAACTAAGTATGGTGATCATCTCTTATATTTGGTACAGATTAATACCATTGTGTTTGGTGAATGAAATCTGGTTGAAAATCCTTAAGTGTAAGCTTAAGGTAGTGGATGTAGATCTTGGTAGATCGAACCACTATAAATCCTATGTTATAATTCTCTGCATTTATTTTCAGCATTTATTTTCGGATTACTTGCAAATCATCCCAGCTCAGATTTTCTTAGTTTCTTAAACAATTCTTTAAAGGCATTCATCAATGCATCTCAAATCCAATATTAATTGCCTCGTGCATCTTACCCCATTCTGAATCTAAACATTTCTCAAAGTTATTCTAAAAAACTCTTGCTATTGCAAGTACCATTGGTCTAAGATTCAAAGAACATTTCTATTCTTCAAAACAAAATTATTTTTTTGAGAAATTTCAGTTTGCCAAAAACCTTATTTACCAACCTCTAAGGTTTTTCATTTGGTATCAGAGCTTGGTTTACTCTATTCTTGGTCTAACAACCTTGTAGGAAAGATCCTTTTGGCAAACTCATCCTCTCTTCCATATGTTTAAGGTTCATCCACAAATCGACTTCTATTGTATAATGAAAATAATACACATTCAGGAAAACTAGAATGAAAATCTATGTTTATTTAATCAACTTCGAGTTGTGGAATTTGATTGAAAATGGTCCTTTTCTTTAGTTAAAAGTTGTTAATAGTGAAAAAAAATGCCTAAAGAAAATGACGAATTAGATGTTGAAGATAATGCTAAGATGACATTGAACTTTCAAGTTATGAATATCTTATGTTATGCCCTTGATGCCACTGAATACAATCGAGTTAGTGGCTGTGATTCAGCCCATGACATGTGGAAACTACTTGAAGTCACCCATGAGGGGACTAACCAAGTTAATGAATTTGAATTAGGGGTTTTAATTCAAAACTTTGAATTGTTCACAATGAAGCTAAATGAAAGCATAACTGATATATTTACCAGATTCATAAATATCACAAATAGTCTTAAAGCCTATGGGAAAGTTCATTCCCTTGGTGAATAAAACCAAAAAATTCTGGATGCATGGCCTTAAAGCTGGCAGTCGAAAGCTCTTGCTGTGGAAGAATCTAAGGATTTGAAATCCTTAACAACTGAAGAGTTGATTAGCTCTCTTCTAACACCATGAAATGAAACTCAAAAGGTTTCAAGAATCCAATGATCATGATAAATGTAAAAAGGGAATAGCACTGAAAGCTGAAAAAGAATAAGCTGAAACTAGTCAATCGGACAGCGGAGATGAGACTGAAGTTGACACTGAAGAACTTGCAATGATAGCAAAGAAATTTAGAATGATGTTTAACAAAGGAAACTTCAGAAGTGGGAAGAAGTTTGTAAAGAGAATAGGACAAACCTCAGTGTTTAAACCTCAATCTTATGAAGGCAAAAGCACTAAAAATTAAATTGTTGATTGTCCAATTGCTAAAGAAAAGGAAAGCAGAATGATTAAGGAAAAGAAGAAGGAGTTGAAAGCAAAAAAAGGCAAAGGATTGATTGGAACTTAGAACCAAAAAGAGTCCGAATCTAAAATAGATGATTCTGAAGACGATATTGGCAACATATGCTTCATGGTAATGGAAAAAGAGGTAAATTCTACCACCACTAATTCTATGTCTAATTCATATAATTCTAAACATGAAAAGAATGATTGATAGGGGCTAAATTAGTCATATTTTTTCTAGTTATTTGAGATTCATTTGTAATACATTTTGTTTAATAACTAGTCATATTCTTTCATATTTGAGATTTTACCCTTAGAAAGGTATTTTGAATAGATTTTTTGGATAAAACGAAATAAAAACGTCGCAAAACAGAGGAGAGGCGGCGCCGGGTAGGGCCCTAGAACCAACGCCGGCCATGCACTGTTGAAACAAACTTCGAAACGACGGAAAATTATCAAAACAGAGCAAAATAGAGTGGAACCAGCGCCGGCTCCGAGAGTCAAGGCGGCGTCGGCTACATTCTGGACACATTGTGCAAAATTCAGAGAAAAATTAGGGAACAGGTAGAGAAGTAGAACACAACTGGCACTGGCTCCAAGAGCCAATGTGGCACTGGCTGTGCCCTGAAGTTAAGGCAGTGCTTGATTTTTTCTACGCGATTTTTGGTAATCTGTGGAGTTTTAGTATCTTCCAACTTCTACTTGGAAAAGAACTTTGTACCTACGAGTTTAAGCACTTCCTAAGCCCATAAATAGATGAAAAACACAAGGGAAAAAGGGGACAATTCATTGATCATCATAGAAAATCACTCAATTAAAGGAGGGTTGTACAAGAAGGTCTTCAAATGAAGAAGAATGAGACTTGTCTATGAGTGCTTTCTTTTACTTTATTTTCTTTTTCTTGACAATGATGTATTAATTATTTTTATTGTAATTTGACATTGTTTTAGATATTCATGATTTTTAGAGTTCTTTGATCTTTTGATTAATTTATTGTTATTCTTGGTATTGACTACTTGTGCTTATTATGAGATTGATTTGTTGGATCTTTCCATTAACTTACTTGGACAAAGGGGTTGATGGTGGTTTCAATTAGTTTCATATTTGTTAGCTTTTAACTTGCTTGGACAAAGGGGTTAAGAGTAGGGACAATGTAACTCAAGGTTAATTGATGTCTGCCAGGATATGGATTCATTAGTTAATTTCATGCATAATTGACCAGGAATGGGAATTAAATCAAGGACTATGGTTAATGCATATTTTGGGTAAGACTGGTTGAGACAGGATATGTGATACTAAGTTACCTAGAAGATAGGGATTCATGGATTGGACAAAGAAGTGAATCTATATTATCCTTCATGATGCCAAGAGAATAAATAGTCATGATAAAGATTGGGTACTTTAAGATCATGTTTGTCTAAACAATGGTTTAAGTTACATAATTCTACATCCTTGACATGTATATATTTTTAATTTAATTTAATTTTTTTATTTAATTTTTCACTTTATCGAGTCGGTTAAATAATGAAAGAAAGGTGATTAATGTCTACTTGTTCCTGGAGGATCGATACTCGTTTGAATCCTATGCTCGGTTAATAATGAGTACGCTTGCTCATATGTGTGATTTGGGTTAAACATTTTAATTTAAACTTGATTGGGAATGTGCTTAGTGTTTGTATGATTTTTATACCCAAGTCCAGACATATCAATGATGATCCAAATGAATTGCTAATTGACATGTTCCATGAACAAAAAAAAAAAAAAAAAAATTGTCTAGAAGAAATAAGGAAATGAAAGTGAAGATAGATTGTTTGTCAGATGAGAATGAAAAGTTGTTGAGTGAGAACAAAATGTCTCATGAGACACATATGTGTGCTATTATGGAAAAGGATATAATAATCACTACTCTACAGTATATGTCTCTAGAAAATGGATGCTTATATGATAAAATTCATTCTTTTGAAAGTTTGGTTAGCACATTTGATGATATGAAAAATAGAGTCAATGATCTTATCACTTGTATTGAAAATTTTACAAATGGTAAAAACAACTTGGAAAAATTGCTTAGGGCTCAACACCTAGTTGGAAACTGAAATGGCCTAGGTTATAGGCATGAGATGAAGGATAAAATTCACAAACCTCAATTTGTAAAAGCTGCCTCATCTTACATGACACACAAAATGTGCACATATTGTGAAAAATCTGGACACAAAGCATCTAGGTGTCATATTAAGAAGAAAGTAAAATTCAATGGAAAAATATTTTGAAAAATTAGAGAAAACACTACTAACCCCCATGGACCCAAGAAAATGTGGGTATCAAAAATCACTCATCCTTCTTATGTATAGACACATTCATTGGAGAAAATGAGCTTCACCAAGTGGTTTTTGGACAATGGATATTGAAGACATATAACTGGAAATGTAGCTCTATTGCAGGATGTGCAAACTACAAATGAAGGATTCGTTACCTTTGGAGACAAAAAGAAAGGAAAAATTCTTGGCATAAGTAATATTGGTAAAGGCTTTTCAACCATCATAAAATAAGTGTTATTAATTAATGAGCTGAAATATAACTTGTTTAGCATTAGCCAATTATGTGACAACGGCTGTAAAGTCATTTTTGAAAAGGATTCTTACTCTATCAGGGATAGCTCAAAGAATAAAGCAATCTTTGTTACCAACTGTGTTAGAAATGTTTATGTATTTTATCTGAATGACCGATAGCTAATAGTATTAGATGTCTTTTCCTCCATGACAATAATGGTTATCTTTGGCATAGAAGATTAATCCATGTATCTTTTGATTTGCTAAACAAATTATCCACAAAAGAGCTTGTTAGGGGACTATCCAAAATGAAGTTTGATGAAAGCAAAATTTGTGATGTATGTCAATTTGGAAAACAAATCAAAACTTCTTTCAAACCCAAGAAAATGATTTCCACCTCAAAACCTCTTGAATTAATTCATATGGATTTGTTTGGACCAATAAGGACCACTAGCCTTGGTGGTAAGAGATATGCTTATGTGTTACTTGATGATTTCTCAAGATTTACCTGGACTTTATTTCATAGAAAAAAGGACGAAGCCTTTTCTAAATTTTGAAAACTATTCAAGCACATCCAAAACTCTATTGGATGTAAGCTGATTTCTATTAGAAGTGATAATGGTAGAGAATTTTGTAGCAATGAATTCACAAACTTTTGTGATGAAAATGGAGTATTTCTCAACTTTTTGTAGCTAAAACACCTCAACCAAATGTTGTTGTTGAGAGAAAAAAAATCAAACTTTGCAAGAAATGGCTAGATCTATGATTTGTGAAAACTCCCTTCCAAAATACTTTTAGGCTGAAGCTGTTAATACAGCATGTTCTAGTGTGAACCGAGTAATGTTGAGACTGTTTTTGAGGAAAACACCCTTTGAGCTTATGTTTGACAAAACTCTTTCAATTTCCTATTTTAAAGTATTTGGCTGCAAATGTTTTGTCCTTAATACCCGAGACAATCTTGGAAAAATTTGATAGCAAATCTAATGAGGCTGTATTTCTTGGATACTCTTCCAATAAAAAGGCATATAGAGTGTACAATATGAGAACTCTATTTGTGGAAGACTCTATACAAGTTGTCTTTGATTAATCTAACATATATGTTTCAAGAAAAGATAATGATGATGTAGGAGGTTTAAAGGAAATGAGGAAAAACCAACACAAATCTCCACCGCTAGATACTCATGCAAAAGAAAAAGAAATTGAAGAACAACATCCTGAACAAGGATGGAAAAAAATTAAAGAATCTATGGATTAAGAATTACCAAAGGATTGGAAATACAAAATTGGTCAACCGAAAGAACAAATCATTGGTGATCTAAGCTACGGAGTTAAAACTAGACGGTATTTCATAGATAACTTTACTCTACTCTCAAGTATAGAACCTAATATTTATTGATGTAGCATTGCATGATAAATTTTGGATAATTGCTATGCAAGAAGAACTAAACCAATTTGAAAGAAGTCAAGTTTGGAAACTTGTCCCTAGTCTACTTTATCATTCGATTATTAGTACCAAGTAGGTGTTTAGAAACAAACTTGATAAAAATGGAGCTATCATTAGAAATAAAGAAAGATTGATTGCCCAGGGATTCAATCAAGAAGAGGGCATTGAATATGATGAGACATTTGCTCCCGTTGCGAGATTGGAATCTATAAGAATACTTCTTACCTTTGCATCCTTGAAAAATTTTATACTTTATCAAATGGATGTTAAGAGTGCATTCCTAAATGATTTTATTGATGAGGAAATGTATGTAGAACAGCCTCTAGGTTTTATTCATAAGTATTTTTCAAATCGTGTTTTCAAACTTTCGAAGGCTCTTTATAGTTTAAAGCAAGCCCCACGAGCTTGGTATGAATGACTTAGTGGATTCTTGCATTCAAAAGGGTTCTCAAGAGGCTTGATCAACACCACATAATTTATCAAATTAGAAGGAATCTGGTGATCTCCTTATTGCTCAAATTTATGTTGATGGTATCATTTTTGGTGCCACTAATAATTCCTTGTGCAAGATGTTTGCTAAGACAATATAGCAAGACTTAGAAATGAGCATGATGGGAGAACAAAAATTCTTTCTCGGACTGCATATCAAATAAACCAATGATGGAATCTTCATAAATCAAGCTAAGTATGCCAAGGAACTGTTCAAAAGGTTTGGTATGAACGAAGCTAAAGAAATTTGCACACTTATGAGTACTTCCATAAAACTTGACAAGGATGAAAAGGGCAAGAAGGTAGATGAATCTAAATATAGAGGTATGATTGAAAGCTTACTCTATCTCATTGCTAGTCGGCCAGATATCATGTTTTCAGTTTGTCTTTATGCCCAGTTTCAATCATGTCCAAAGGAATCACACCTATGTACAGTAAAACGAATCATTCGATATCTAATTGGCACATTTGAATATGGATTCTGGTATCCTCTATTTTTTTTTTTATCTTTTCTAATTTTGAGAATAGGTTCTCATAATGATTAGAATTTATTTGAAACCCAGGATTTTGGATAAAAATGTTTTCAAAATTACTGTAAGACCTACAATTTTCTAAAATTTAATTTTGGCCTAGGACTTTCTAAAATTTGATTTCGGACCCAGATTTCTCCAAAATACTGATTTTGGATGATTGTGCATTGGATGTTTTATGCTATATTTTAAGCACGTTTTATTGGCATGGTAGATGGTTATGGACTGAGACCAAACTTTTCTGTTCATGCATTTTTATCGCTTTGTTTTAATTAAATAGGGCATGTGTGTCCTGTCTTATCTCAAATTTTTGTATAATTCTCTTCTTATCTAACTCCCCTCGAATGTAACTCGAGGTTTCTTCCTTTAGAAAATTATGTAATTAGTTTATATGGGTTAGATTAAGGTAGAATTTTATTTATAAGATTTTGAAGACGATAATCAAAACGAAGCGAGATGATAAGACATTCTACATAAATCATGCATGAACACATATAGGGTTAACCATATTAATTTCCTTGATGGCTTTAAGGAAATTAATTTAGAGAGTCTATAACCATGCCACATAATTGTTTATTACTAGGATTACCAAGTTATGTTGCTTATTGATAAATTGTATGCATGCCAAATAATGAGATAACTAAAAGGAATAAATCTCTCAAATAATATTAAATTTAATTCCTTTCATTAATATAGTAAGAACGAGAGCTCTTTTTTGAGACCAAGTTGTTGGGCATACCC
The DNA here is from genome assembly GCA_026120185.1 of Voacanga thouarsii. Lineage (NCBI taxonomy): Eukaryota > Viridiplantae > Streptophyta > Magnoliopsida > Gentianales > Apocynaceae > Voacanga > Voacanga thouarsii. The sequence goes on from JANUWF010000952.1 coordinate 119,744, forward strand.
AAACAGGCTTGATATTGAGTATGTTCAAGCTATAGATTTAATCCCTGATGAATAGGTTGGGTTTAACCAATTTCTTTATCCCAATTGGGCTAACCCAAGCATAGAGAATATTAAAGGCAGTGTTAAGATAGTATTAAATACTTTAACGATTAAAAGATGTTAATCACCCAATGATACAATGGTTATATTTGTAACACCCCACTACCTAAGCCCATCAGGGCCGGGGATGTCACCCCGTCCAGAGGACAAGGGATCTTTATAACCATGTTACATAGAACAAAATAAAATAAAGACTTTAAAATTAAACTTATTACAACCCAAAAGATAAATACTAGTACAAATCCAAAATAAATTGTTTGCGACAATCTCTCAAAACGTCACATAAAGAAAATAACACGAGTCTTCAAAGCATAGGCAATAATCTAGCTAATGACCTCCCCAGCAGGATCTTCCTGAAAACATGGCATAAAAGGTAGTGAGATAAAAATCCCAGTAAGCCCGTGTGTGCTTTGAGTGTTTCAGGTAAAATAGTTCATGTATGCAAGTTGTAAAAATTTCATAAAGAAAAGTGCAAGCAAGCATTAAATAAGTATTGAAATTAAGAGTGGTGTTTTGCTTTTCAAACTACACATGTGCACAATAAATACAACCACTCAAATGGGTAGCCATGAGTTACCACTCGTTGGGCCCCATGACTAAATAACGGTCAGAATGCCACACTTTGTACAAGCTGACAAAAAGTAGGTGTACGGCCTACCGGGTGAGATACTCCTCCATCTCTACACCCAAACTTACCGGTTGTCCATTCCGGGAACACACAGTCCACATGACTGAAATTTGCTAGCTCGGACCGGCATGACCTACCGGACTGGCATCCTATCCAGAAGGGACTCATCCCTCAGAGGTGGCCACCTATTGAGAGACTTACCCTAACCCTTCAAAGACTAGTCCTGGTGGTCTACCCTTATTGAGCACTCAACGTTGATTGTCCTACTTGGGAGAAAATTGATCACACATTTTTTTATTTGGAAATTGCAATTAAGGATTTCTAAAATTCTTGTCAAAGTTGGGTTTCAGAAAGAATTTAGCATTTTTTGTAAAACTGCTTGTTTGATTTTCAGATGATTTGGTTGACTGGAAAAAAGGAAAAACGGCCCTTAATTGCCTTTACATAAGGAATGTCCATACACATCACATTTGGCTTGCCACAGTAAGTTTTGGTCTTCAAACAATTCCATGCAGGAACTTACCTGATTCTTTGATTGCTCAAACTCAAGAGTCTTCCAAGGTTGACCTAACCCCGCCTGGGGTAAACACAAAACATAAGGTTACACTCAAGCTAAATTCACTTACACAAGTAATCCTAGTTCAACTTATTACCATAACATCCCTAATGTCCTAAGCTTTAAGGCTAGCTGATAAAGAATTTTATAAAATAAGTTTAGTTTGATAAGTTAAAATAACTTGGGGTTCTAAAATAATTGCTAATAAATTATAGACTCAATTAATAATTCTTGAGTGTTATTATTAATAAATAAACTAAGGTTTGAATATTGAATAATATTAAAGCCTTAAATAATATTAATAAATGGTAATTTAAAAATAGCTTTATTGAAAATAAATAATAGATTACAAATAACTTTTAATTAATTTTTAATAGATAATAAATATTTAGTAATAAATAAAATTAACAATAAATGAATTATTTTAAATTTTTAATTAATAAATAACAAATAGATTTTACTATAAATAATATTTAGGAATATAGGTAAAAGTTTTAACTAGGGCCTACAAGGTCATTAATTAATTCTAATATTTTATTTATTATTATTTATATAAAAGATTTATCTATTATTATATATATATTATTTTTAATAAAATATTTTATTTATTTGATAAATAAAATATTAATATTCCAATTAATAATCCAATCCAAATCTTCCTAGAGTTTCGAATTTTATAGAGAAAAATATAGTAGTAATTCTAATTAAAGTAATAATATTTGTTAACAGAAATAACCTAGACTTAACAAGAAAATAATATCTCACCATGATTTTCTTATTGCTAGAAGAGATTCTTAAACACATTCTCCAACATCAAATAATAAACCAATCCATTCATGAACACATGCTTGACATATCACATACTATCACAAGGCTAACTTTCTTCTAAGCATAATCATCATTAATGGCTTCAATAGAAAATAGAAACATAAGAGCCTAATCACCTTTGGTGTCATGATGTCAACATGCCTCAAACATCCATAAAATTCATCAAGCACGAAGAACATGCGTTGATTCAAAAGGAAATACATACAACTTAGTCATATACAACAATCATCATGTCTTAACTCCATCCCCTTAATCAACATGCATATACTCAATCCCCCATTCATATTATATCTCCTTATCACCTCCTAAGAGACATGATTTCAGAATTTAAAAAGAAGGTTTTGAGAATAATTACTTGATTGATGAGTACTATGGTGAAGACTAAAGAAGGTCCACGCACGACGGAGAGTCTTGAGTGATGCCACGGAAAAACAGCCATGGTTGATGGTTGATCAACCATTTCGGTTGAGAGAGAGAGAGAGAGAGAGAGAGAGAGAGAGAGAGAGAGAGAGAGCATTAGAAAGGTATATTGAGAATTGAATAGAAGAGGATGAACAAGAAGGTTGTTCTTGATTTACCTTGTTGATGTTCTTGAGACCTTCAAGGAAAAAGCTAATTTTTATCCGATTGAAAATTCTTGTTGGCGTGGTTGTGTTATAAATACTAGAAATGAAGTCTAGGGATTAAATAGAAGTGATCTGGAGTATTTGAGAGTGATTGGAGGTGTTTGGAGTAGGTTTAGGCTTGAAGAAGTTTAGTGTGTGTTCTTGGTGTTCATGGTGAAAATTGAGAGAGTGTGAGAGAAATGCTGTACAAAATCTGGTAGGGTGCGGGCCGAATGGTCTAGGGTGAATGGGAGTTTCGGTTTCAGCTTGTGGGAGAGAGAGTGATCAGATTTTTTTTTTTTTTTTTTTTTGAAATTTAAATGGAGGAAGTTGTGGAGTTGTTTAAGGTAGGAGGTTAGCTATGGTGTTTGATCAAGGAAGGTGTCTATGCTCTTCAATGGTGCCGGTTGAACTAGCTACCCATGCTGGAACGAATGGAGCTTCTTCAGGTTAGAAGGCTGACCGAATTGCAGTCTATGATGGCAGAGAAAACTCTGGTTTATTAGTTTGATGCAAGAGTGATTTAATGGAGTAAAATTCTGGAATTATTTTGAAGTTAAAAAAGAGTTTGGATAGAGTAATCTTAGGAGGGTTTTGAGGTGTGGTTTTGGAGTCCATGTATTCAAGGTAAGTGTGAAGGTCAATGATGTTCAATCCATGGCTGAACAAGGATCAATTTTACAGAAGTTGAAGGGTGATTTTCGGCCTAGGCTTGAAGGAAGCAAAGCTGGAGAAATTCTAGTTGCAAGTGGTTCAAAGTTTCAAAGATTGGTGAGGAATTTATGTGCAGAATTTCCGCACTTCTTCAGCCCGATTTGCAATTGGTTCTTGAGGGGGTTTGAAGGTCTTTCAGAGGTGATTTTCCAGCCTTTTTTCTGGAGAAATACAGAGGAGTTTTGCTGGCATGAAGATGGACTAAAGCAGCTTCATTTTCTTGATTGAAAGCTGCGAAATGCCCAGAATTTTTTCCTAGTTTTGTACGGTTTGTGCAGTCTGAAAATTGTACAGATTTTCCAGCCTTCAAGCCACATGAAATGACCATTTTTCTGGTAGCAAATGAGTGGGTTTACTGGCTGAATTTTTCAAAGAGATGGCCTGCAAAAAATCTAAAAATTTTCCAGATTTTCCTTCACTAAAATATGAACTACATGAAGGTGAATTTGAAGGTACTATCATGGTGATTGATTTCTCTTGGAAACCCTTCCTATTTCCCCTCCTATTTTTAGCCAACCTCCATCCTCCAAGATTGAATTTTGAAATTCAAGGATGAGAAATTATCACAGATTTTTTTTTTTTTTTTGGAATCTAAAAGAAAAGATTTAATGGATTCTGGTTCATTTGAATTACGAAAATGCTAGGACAAAGCTAAAGGTAATAAAAAGGACAAGAATTCCTCCAGAATTCTTTTTACGACACAATGATAAGATTAGGACATTCTCTTCATGTCTCCCCTAAGACAACGTCCCTATTTTTTCCATGGAATGCAAGAACAAAAATTCAAACTTAATTAAGATAATCATGATAAAACTTAAATGATGGGATTTGAACTCATGACCTTAGAGATTAATTCCAAAGCTCTAACCACTAAACCACAACAACTGTTGTTCTTATTTTCTCACCCACATATTTTTCTTATTTAATCCTCAAGTTATCTTCCTATTCGGACCTTAAGCAAAATTACTATTTTACCCTTTCTACTCAATAAGCATAACTAAGCCTTTTAACCTATAAACCACAATTCTAAAGCACAACAATCATTCAAAAATATATATATTCATCCAAAATATTATGATATGCATCTCGACCCTCTTACTCTAGAGTTGGCTTTAGGTGGGGTTTCACATCCTCCCCTCCTTAGGAGGATTTCGTCCCGAAATTCAGACGTACCTCTATCTCAGATCGGGATACTTCCGCCTTATCCATTCTTCTATTTCCCATGTGGCATCTCGCGTGCCATGATGCTCCCACTACATTTTTACCATGGGAATCTGCTTGTTCCAGAGAGTCTTGATACCTCGGTCCAATATCTTTAGGGGTTTCTCCACATATCTCAGATCGGGTTGCAACACCAATGGCTCATTATTCAAAACATGTCCTGGATCAGCATTGTACTTCCTCAACTGCGAAACATGGAATACGTCGTGAATTCCTGTCAACCCATCTGGCAAATCCAATCGATACGCCACCGGCCCAATTCTCTCTTTTATTGCAAATGGTCCCAGATACCTCGGACTCAGCTTTCCCCCTTTCGGATGTTTCAGGATCCCCCTATTTGGTGTCAGTTTTAGTAACACGCTATCTCCCACCTGAAATTCTAACTCCCTCCACCTATTGTCTGTATAACTCTTTTGTCTGCTCTGGGCTGCTTTCAACCTTTCCCTAATTAACTTGACATTGTCCAACATTTCTTGAACATAGACTTCTCCCGATTTACTTATGTGACCATCCTCTGACCAACTCCAGTATAGTGGCACCTGACACTTACGTCCATATAGAGCTCCATACGAAGCCATTCCAATCGAAACTTGATAACTGTTATTGTATGACAACTCGGCATACGACACACTTTCGATCTACTTATCCCCGAAATCCAATACACAGGCTCTCAACATATCCTCCAATATCTGAATAGCCCTTTCTGACTGCCCATCGGTCTGCGGATGCGCTGTCGTTCTGAACTTCATACTAGAACCCATCGATTCTTGAAACTTGCCCTAAAATCGGGATGTAAATCTCAGATCATGGTCGGACACAATATTTGAAGGCACTCCGTGTAATTTGACTATTTCCTGCACGTAGGTCTGAGCCAACTTTTCCATTGAATCCTTTACATTCACAGGTATGAAATGCGCTGACTTGGTCAATCAATCCACCCTACCTATATGGAGTCGTTTTGGTTTCTTGCCATAGGGAGTCCGGTAACAAAGTCCATGGTCACCTCTTCCTATTTCCATTCTGGTACTGGCAACGGTTGTAATAATCTTGCCACCTTCTTGTGCTCCGCTTTGACTTTCTGACAGGTTAGACACGTTGAGATATACTTAACCACGTTCCGCTTCATCCCAGGCCACCAATAAGACTTTTTTAGATCTTGAAACATCTTGACCTCTCCCGGATAAATGGCGTACTTGCTCTTATGTGCTTCTTATAAAATTCTGTCCCTCAACTAGAGCTCCTCGGGTACACACAAACGATCCCGGAAGTACAATACTCTCGCTTCATTCTGTCGAAACTTACCGCCTTGCTGCTTAAGCTCCTTGTCCTTGAAAAGCTGAAATTCCGCATTACTTTGCTGAGCTTCAACAATCTCTCGCCTTAGATCTGGTATCAACTTCAGGTTGCTAATAATGATCCTCTCTTCTTGCACTTCTACTCTTCTATCCAACACATCCTGAACCATTTTAACCTCTTGTACTCTTAGCCTGGCCATTCTGACTTTCTGGCTGCGGGCATCAGCAACGACGTTGGCTTTCCCGGAGTGGTACTTGATAGGACAACGGTCCTCTTCCAAAAATTCCATCCATCTTCGCTGCCTCAAATTCAAGTCTTTCTGGGTGAAGATGTCTTCCCGGAGTGGTACTTCAGGCGTAAAGCTAGTGCTCCCTTAGCTTTTCCAGTACCAACTTCAAATGCTCTGCATGGTCCTCCGGGCTCCTGGAATATATAAGTATGTCGTCGATGAAGACCACCACGAACTTGTCCAAGTAGGGTTGGAACACTCAATGTATCAAGTCCATAAATACCGTGGGCGCATTGGTTATCCCGAAAGGCATTACTACAAACTCATAGTGACCATATCTTGTATTGAAGGCCGTCTTAGGAATATCTTCCTCCTTTATCCTCACTTGATAGTAGCCTTGCCTCAAATCCAGTTTGGAGTAATAACTGGATCCTTGCAACTGGTTGAACAGCTCGTCAATTAACGGCAGAGGATATTTATTCTTGATGGTCAGGTTGTTCAAGCCTCGGTAGTCAATACACAACCTTAGAGTCCCGTCCTTTTTCTTTACAAATAGCACAAGTGCTCCCCAGGGTGACGTGCTAGGTTTGATATAGCCTTGTCTCACCAACTCTTCAAGCTATTCCTTCAATTCTTTCAGCTCCGCCGGTGCCATCTGATACGGATTTCGAGACACCGGTTCTGCTCCTGGGACTAGATCAATGGTGAACTCAACTTCTCGATTGGGAGGTAGAGAAGTAAGTTCCGAAGGGAACACGTTGGGAAAATCTTTTACCACCTCAGTATCCCCCAGAGTGCACTAGTCCTTCGGCTTGTTTATTACATAAGCCAAATATCCTTGACATCCTTGCCTCAACAATTTCTGGGCTTTAGCCCCAGCTATCAAAAACTTCAATTCTTTTACTTTCTTGCCATTGAACTCCAACACATCACATCCTGGTCTAATGAACTGAACTGACTTATTCTTACAGTCTACTCTAGCCCCATGCTTCGCTAGCCAATCTATTCCCAATATTAAATCATAATCATCAATAACTAAGACTATTAGATCTCCCTCCAAGCTTTCTCTCCCTACTTCAACTTTACAATTCTGCACATACCGATCCGCTTGCACCATTTTCCCCAAAGGTGTACTTACTAACAAGGTAAAATGTAGTTCTACTCCATCCCAACCCAATTGATATGCACAATTCTTATTTAAATAGGAATGGGTAGATCCAAGGTCTATCAATGCATTAACGGAACATCCTTGGATAGTAAACGTACCTTCCACTACTGCTGCATCAGCTCCAACCTCCTCCCGGTTGAGAGCGAAAACATTTGATTTCACCTGCGGCTTCTGCGCTCCACTCCCGGAAGATCCCGAGGTATTGGCTCGATTGAGCCCCGAGTTCTGAGCTGGGTTCCCTTGTCCGATCCGGAGAAGCTTAGGGCAGGCGTTCCACAGATGGTTCGGGTCTCCGCAGTGGTAGCATTTACTCTCGCCTCTTCTGGACCAACAATTTCTCTCAATATGGCCCATTTTTCCACAGTGCCGGCATAATGGAAGATTCTGTGCAGGATCAACCGGTGTTGTTCGGGCTTGCTTTCCCCGATTCTGCCACTGCTGGTTGGCAGGGCGCTTGCTAGGTTGCTGCCTCTAAAAACGTCTCGGCGGCGGTCTTGTTGGTAGGGACGGTCGTGAAGCCAATCGGTTGCAATCCTCATTCTCTGTACGGGTGGCTGCGTCCACAGCCCCCGAATAAGTCGTCGGTGGAGAGGGTGCTAACACCCTTCTTAACTCTTGCCTTAATCCCTTAACAAATTGCCTCGTTCTGTTCTGTTCAATATCCACCAGCCTCTTGCAGTACTTTGACAGTTGCGTGAGCTGTGCTGCGTATTGGGCTACCGTCATGATTCCCTGCTTTAGATTCTGGAACTCATCTTCCTATTTCTCAACTATCCACTGAGGGATATATTCTGCCCGGAATGCTTCCACAAAATTAGCCCATGTCCAGTCTTGGTCAATCATCTTCCAGTCGTCCTGAACCTTTTGCCACCATGCCCGAGCTGGACCCCTCAGTCGGAATACAACAAACTTCACCATTCGCTTCTCAGTGTATTGGAGCGTAGCAAAGATATCCTCCATTTGTTCCACCTATTGTTCTGCTTTCTGGTCTTGTTCGGCCTCCCCCAAGAAGATAGGAGGTTAAAATTTCAGAAACCGCTCCAATGCCTCATCTTCCCCTTTCGGATTCCTCCGCTCAGTCAAGGTTTGTAGAATATCAGTCATGTTGTGGAACGCTTGCATCATAGTTACGCTAACTGGTTCTTTCAATCCCATTTCTGGCTCCAGTTCGTTCTTATCCCCCTGGTTCGGTGATGGGATTTGAGTTGTATCAAACTCTGGTGTTACGGGCTCTACCTCAGGAACCTTTTTGCTGGATGTGGCTGCACGACGTTTAGGTGCCATTCTAAACCATTCTCCAGATAATGAGTTTATACATCAAAGTTAAAAATATCCAAATTGAGCATGCATTCATATTCAACTTTAAGCGGAAGAAAATTAGATGCAAGTTTTGAATAAAGAATTGCATATAGATTTTTCCTCAAAAGTTGGAGTACTCCAGGCACTCTTATTTGCATAAATTCAGAATTAAAGCAGTAAACATGAGAAAAGAAAAGAAAATCCTTAGCAAAGGAATTTATGGGAAGCAGTAAATAAACATCCCAATCATAGCAGCACTTAGCCTTTCTAATCCTCATCAGAGTCTTCAAAGTCGACCTAATATAACCATCCCCCAGAATTCCTAGGGAAGTCTATCCCAGCCCCATTTGCAAACCCATCTATTGGCTCCTTCCTGGGTCTCCTAGAACTCTCCCCGGTTTCAACCTGATTGGGTGGGGTTACAAAGGAAGGTCTAGGTGGAGATTCATAATCTATCTCCCCTGGGTCATCACTGTCAGCTGCCAAGTCAACTATGGGACTAGGAGGGAGGGGAACATATTCCATGTCTATCTCCTCGTCTTCGCTGTCAGTAACCAGGTCGATCACGGGTATTGAGGGTGGTTCAATGATCTGGACCTCATCGTCACTACTGTCATCCAGGGGAATGATTGGCTGCGGTGCAGGCTGAGGTGCAGGCTAAGGCACTGGAAGGTCCTCCGGGTAGATAGGAATGGGAGGGTGCCATTGCTGCCCTTTCCTTGCGGTTCTAATCATTCTAACCATCCTACAGCATAAATAAGACAGGTCAGATAAAAGATTTGAACTTAATAAATCAAAACATATACTATCAATACTTGCCTAAACCTAATCTCTGATACCACTTGTAACACCCCACAACCTAGGCCCATCAAGGCCGGGGATGTCGCCCTGTCCAGAGGACAAGGGGTCTTTATAACCAAGTTACATAGAACAAAATAAAATAAAGACTTTAAAATTAAACTTATTACAACCCAAAAGATAAATACTGGTACAAATCCAAAATAAATTGTTTGCGACAATCTCTCAAAACGTCACATAAAGAAAATAACAAGAGCCTTCAAAGCATAGGCAATAATCTAACTAATGACCTCCACAGCAGGATCTTCCTGAAAACATGGCATAAAAGGTGGTGAGATAAAAATCTCAGTAAGCCCGTGTGTGCTTTGAGTGTTTTAGGTAAAATAGTTCATGTATGCAAGTTGTAAAAATTTCATAAAGAAAAGTGCAGGTAAGCATTAAATAAGTATTGAAATTAAGAGTGGTGTTTGCTTTTCAAACCACATATGTGCACAATAAATACAACCACTCAAATGGGTAGCCATGAGTTACCACACGTTGGACCCCATGACTAAATAACGGTCAGAATGCCACACTTTGTGCAAGCTAACAAAAAGTAGGTGTACGGCCTACCGGGTGAGATACTACTCCATCTCTACACCAAAACTTACCGGTTGTCCATTCCGGGAACACACAGTCCACATGACTGAAACTTACTAGCTCGGACCAGCATGACCCACCGGACTGGCATCCTATCCAGGAGGGACTCACCCCTCAGAAGTGGCCACCTACTGAGAGACTTACCCTAACCCTTCAAAGACTAGTCCTGGTGGTCTACCCTTATTGAGCACTCAACGTTGATTGTCCCACTTAGGAGAAAATTGATCACACATTTTTTTATTTGGAAATTGCAATTAAGGATTTCTAAAATTCTTGTCAAAGTTGGGTTTCAGAAAGAATTTAGCATTTTTTGTAAAACTGCTTGTTTGATTTTCAGATGATTTGGTTGACTGGAAAAAAGGAAAAACAGCCCTTAATTGCCTTTACATAAGGAATGTCCATACACATCACATTTGGCTTGCCACAGTAAGTTTTGGTCTTCAAACAATTCCATGCAGGAACTTACCTGATTCTTTGATTGCTCAAAGTCAAGAGTCCTCCAAGGCTGACCTAACCCCACCTGGGGTAAAAACAAAACAGAATGTTACACTCAAGCTAAATTCACTTACACAAGTAATCCTAGTTCAACTTATTACCATCACATCCCTAATGTCCTAAGCTTTAAGGCTAGCTAATAAAGAATTTTATAAAATAAGTTTAGTTTGATAAGTTAAAATAACTTGGGGTTCTAAAATAATTGCTAATAAATTATAGACTCAATTAATAATTCTTGAGTATTATTATTATTAAATAAACTAAGGTTTGAATATTGAATAATACCAAGCCCTAAATAATATTAATAAATGGTAATTTAAAAATAGCTTTATTGAAAATAAATAATAAATTACAAATAACTTTTAATTAATTTTTAAAAGATAATAAATATTTAGTAATAAATAAAATTAACAATAAATGAATTATTTTAAATTTTTAATTAATAAAAAAATGGATTTTAATATAAATAATATTTAGGAATATAGGTAAAAGTTTTAACTAGGGCCTACAAGGTCATTAATTAATTCTAATATTTTATTTATTATTATTTATATAAAAGATTTATCTATTATTATATATATTATTTTTAATAAAAGATTTTATTTATTTGATAAATAAAATATTAATATTCCAATTAATAATCCAATCCAAATCTTCCTAGAGTTTCGAATTTTATAGAGAAAAATATAGTAGTAATTCTAATTAAAGTAATAAAATTTGTTAATAGAAATAACCTAGACTTAACAAGAAAATAATCTCTCACCATGATTTTCCTATTGCTAGAAGAGATTTTTAAACACATTCTTCAACATTAAATAATAAACCAATCCATTCATGAACACATGCTTGACATATCACATACTATCACAAGGGTAACTTTCTTCTAGGCATAATCATCATTCATGGCTTCAATGGAAAATAGAAACATAAGATCCTAATCACCTTTGGTGTCATGATGTCTAACATGCTTCAAACATCCATAAAATTCATCAAGCACGAAGAACATATATTGACTCAAAAGGAAACACATACAACTTAGTCATATACAACAATCATCATGTCTTAACTCCATCCCCTTAATCCACATGCATATACTCAATCCCCCAATCGTATTCTATTTGCCTATCACCTCCTAAGAGACATGATTTCATAATTTAAAAAGAAGGTTTTGAGAATAATTACTTGATTGATGAGTACTATGGTGAAGACTAAAGAAGGTCCACGCGCGACGGACAGTCTTGAGTGATCCCACGGAAAAACAGCCATGGTTGATGGTTGATCAACTATTTCAGTTGGAAGAGAGAGAGAGAGAGAGAGAGGTCATTAGAAAGGTATATTGAGAATTGAATAGAAGAGGATGAACTAGAAGGTTGTTCTTGATTTACCTTGTTGATGTTCTTGAGACCTTCTAGGAAAAAGCTGATTTTGATCCGATTGAAAATTCTTGTTGGCGTGGTTGTGTTATAAATACTAGAAATGAAGTCTAGGGATTAAATAGAAGTGATCTGGAGTATTTGAGAGTGATTGGAGGTGTTTGGAGTAGGTTTAGGTTTGAAGAAGTTTAGTGTGTGTTCTTGGTGAAAATTGAGAGAGTGTGAGAGAAATGCTGCACGAAATCTGGTAGGGTGCGGTCCGAATGGTCTAGGGTGAATGGGAGTTTCGGTTTTAGCTTGTGGGAGAGAGAATGATCAGATTTTTTTTTTTTAAATTTAAATGGAGGAAGTTGTGGAGTTGTTTAAGGTAGGAGGTTAGCTATGGTGTTTGATCAAGGAAGGTGTCTATGCTCTTCAATGGTGCCGGTTGAACTAGCTACCCTTGCTGGAACATGGAGCTTGTTCAGGTTAGAAGTCTGGCCGAATTGCAGTATATGATGGCAGATAAAATTCTGGTTTATTAATTTGCTGCAAGAGTGATTTAATGGAGTAAAATTCTGGAATTATTTTGAAGTTCAAAAAGAGTTTGGATAGAGTAATCTTAGGAGGGTTTTGAGGTGTGGTTTTGGAGTCCATGTATTCAAGGTAAGTGTGAAGGTCAATGATGTTAGTCCATGGCGGAACAAGGATCAATTTTATAGAAGTTGAAGGGTGATTTTTGGCCTAGGCTTGATGGAAGCAAAGCTGGAGAAATTCTGGTTGCAAGTGGTTCAAAGTTTTGAAGATTGGTGAAGAATTTATGTGCAGAATTTTCGCACTTCTTCAGCCCGATTTGCAGTTGGTTCTTGAGGGGGTTTGAAGGTCTTTCAAAGGTGATTTTCCAGCCTTTTTTCTGGAGAAATACAGAGGAGTTTTGCTGGCTTGAAGATGGACTAAAGCAGCTTCATTTTCTTGATTGAAAGCTGCAAAATGCCCAGAATTTTTTCCTAGTTTTGCACAGTTTTCGCAGTTCGAAAATTGTACAGATTTTCCAGCCTTCAAGCCACATGAAATGACCATTTTTCTGGTAGCAAATGAGTGGGTTTACTAGCTGAATTTTTCAAAGAGATGGCCTGCATAAAATCTGGAAAATTTCCAGATTTTCCTTCACTAAAATATGAACTACATGAAGGTGAATTTGAAGGTACTATCATGGTGATTGATTTCTCTTGGAAACCCTTCCTATTCCCCTCCTATTTTCGGCCGACCTCCATCCTCCAATATTGATTTTTGAAATTCAAGGATGAGAAATTATCACCGAAGTTTTTTTTTTTTTTTTTGGAATCTAAAAGAAAAGATTTAATGGATTCTGGTTCATTTGAATTACGAAAATTCTAGGACACAGCTAAAGGTAATAAAAAGGACAAGAATTCCTCCAGAATTCTTTTTACAACACAATGATAAGATTAGGACATTCTCTTCATGTCTCCCCTAAGACAACATCCCTATTTTTTCCATGGAATGCAAGAACAAAAATTCAAACTTAATTAAGATAATCATGATAAAACTTAAATGATGGTATTTGAACTCATGACCTTAGAGATTAATTCCAAAGCTCTAACCACTAAACCACAACAACTGTTGTTCTTATTTTCTCACCCACATATTTTTCTTATTTAATCCTCAAGTTATCATCCTATTCGGACCTCAAGCAAAATTATCATTTTACCCTTTCTACTCAATAAGTATAACTAAGCCTTTTAACCTATAAGCCACAATTCTAAAGCACATACAATCAATCAAAAAAATATATTTTCATGCAAAATATTATGATATGCATCCTGAACCTCTTACTCTAGGGTTGGCTTTAGGTGGGGTTTCACAATATTTGATGTAATTGGTATTGGATACCTACCACTGAACTTAAGAGTAGCTTGTTGGGCTAACCCCAGGTCATTCTTAAGTAATTTGGATACTGGTCCACTAAGAAAGCTTCCAACAGGCTTTTCCGAGTCAATAGTAGGGGTTACTAATTTGAGTGAAATAGTGGATTAAAAAATGTGTTTAACTAAAGACCTAATTACTTGCATATCATGAGCATATATATGTTCTAATTACTCTATCTTTACATCTAGGTTACTTACATAATGTTGACAAACCTAAACCTATGTAGCATCTTGGAAACAAATAAGTTCACTGAGTCAAACTATTTGGATTGGTATAAAAACTTGAGAATCATTCTCAAGTCAGAAAAGTTGCTCTACGTGCTAGGTGCTCGTATTCCGCCACCTCCAGCCCAAGATGCTCCTGCTAATGAGTATGCTATCCATAATAAGCATAAGAAGGACAGTGACACCGTAATATGTATTATGCTGGCGTCAATGACTCCTGAGTTTTAAAAATAGTATAAGCATATGGATGCTCAAACCATTATCTTCCATCTTAAAAAGCTGTTTGATAAACAAGATAAAACTAAGAGATATGCGATCTCTAAGCAACTATTCCGTTTTAAGATGGTTAAGGGTGCTTCAGTGGGCAATCATGGGCTGCAGATGTTAGGCTATATTGAAAAGCTTGGGTCTTTTGGTTTTGTAATGGATCACAATTTAAGTGTTGACTTAATTCTATAATCATCACCAAGTAGTTTTCCACAATTTGTGATTAACTACCACATGAGCAATATTCAGACCACCATACCTAAGCTTATCAATCTACTTAAGACTGCTGAATCATCCATGAAGAAGGATGAAAAGGCGATCTTGCTAATAGGATCTTTGTCTTCTAAGAAGAAAGTTCCCAAGAAGAAAAATCCTTCCAAGCCCAAAGGAGGAGTGAAGAAGAAGGAAGTAGGCACTGAAGGCCTATTTCATCATTGTGGCAAGATGGGGCATTGGATACGCAACTACAAAGCCTACTTGGAGATCGTGAAGGAAAAGAAGGAGAAGCTTGCAAGAACTTCTACTTCTACTCCTGGTATGTTTATGATTGAGATTAATACTATCTTTAATAATGATATATGCGTATTGGATACCAGTTGTAGATCTCATTTATGCAATAATTTGCAGGGACTAAAGGGCAGTAGAAGGGGAAAAAAAAGGTGATGTGGACCTACGAGCTGTAATTGGAGTAATGGTTGATGCAGTAGCTGTGGGGACTTAGCATCTTAATCTATCTTCTGGATCAATTTTAGAACTTCAAAACTACTATTTCGTACCAATTTGATTGAAAAACATTATCTTAATTGCTTGTTTAGACTTATTTGGATTTCTTTTAAATTTTAAGAATAAACGTTGTTTGTTTTCATTAAATGATATCATTATGGTTCTACAACTTTGGTTAATGGTTTATATGTTCTAGACACGGATAATCCAAATTTTAATATAAATGAAAAGAAATAAATAAAAGATAACTCAATCTCATCTTACTTATAGCATTGTCGTTTAGGCCATGTAAATGAAAAATGCGTGTCTAAATTATATAAGCTGGGTAACTTGGGGTCATTTGATTATGAATCATATGATACATGCTAATCTTATTTACTTGGTAAAATGGCTAAAACTCCATTTTCTAGAAAAGGACAAAAGGCTAAAGAGTTATTAAAACTAATACATACAGGTGTATGTGACCCAGTGTCTATTTAAGCAAAAGGAGGTTATCACTACTTTATAACCTTCATCGATGACTATTCACGATATGAGTATTTGTACTTAATGAAACGCAAGTCTGAAGTATTTGACAAGTTCAAAGACTTCAAGAATGAAGTAGAGAAACAACTTAGAAAAAGTATTAAAACTCTTTGATCCGATCAAGGAGGTGAATACTTAAGCCAAGAGTTTCTAAGTTATCTTATAGATAATGAGATATTATTTCAATGGACTCCACCACATACACTTCAACATAATGGTGTATCTGAGAGAAAGAATCAAACCCTTCTAGACATGGTACGGACCATAATGACTTTTGAAAAGTTACCAAAATCATTTTAGGGAATAGCACTAGAGACTGTTGTTTATATATTAAACAGAGTTTTGTAAAAAATGGTTGATACCACTCCTTATAAGTTGTTCTTTGGTAAGAGACCAAAATTATCTCATTTAAGGATTTGGGATTGCCCTGTTTTTGTTAAAAGGGCAATGTCAGACAAACTTGAAAGTAAGTCTAACAAATATTTGTTTGTTGGATATTCAAACGAATCCTTCAGATATTACTTCTATCTTCCTTCCAAAAATAAAGTTTTTGTTTCGAAACATATTGTCTTCTAAGAGAATGAGCACATGTTTAAAGGAAATAGTGGGAGCAAGCTTGAACTTATTGAAGTTCAAGAAGAGCAAACAAATATTGATCAACCGTCCGAATCCACACCTATTAATGAACCTTCTAACACACAAGAGTCTCGTAGGTCGAGTAGGATACGAGTAGCGCCTAAGAGATATGGATTTCTCATAAGTGACTACAATGATGTATTACTCATAGAAGAAGATGAGCCTACTACTTACAAGGACATTCAGAATAGTTTAAAATTTAACAAATGGCTTGAAGCTATGAAGTTAGAAATGGATTCCATGTATGACAACCAAGTATAGACATTGGTTGATCCACACGAAGGAATCAAGTCTATAGGGTGCAAATGGGTTTTCAAGTAGAAAACTGACATGGATGGTAATATGGTTACCTATAAAGCACGTTTGGTTGCAAAAGATTATCAACAATAGCAAGGTGTTGACTATGATGAAACTTTTTCACCAGTCGCTATGCTAAAATCCATAAGAATACTCCTAACACTTGCCGCTCATTATCAGTACGAGGTTTGGCAAATGGATGTGAAAACAACTTTCCTTAATGGAAACCTGATCAAGGAAGTGTATATGACACAACCTGAATGTTTCACATCCAAAAATAGCACAAAATTATACAAGTTATAAAGGTCCATCTATGGACTTAAGTAAGTATCTAGGAGTTGGAACATCCATTTTGATGAGATAATTAAAGAATTTGATTTTATTCAAAACATGGATGAACTTTGTGTGTATAAGAATGTTAGTGGGAGTGCAATTATTTTCTTATTGCTTTATGTAGATGACATATTGCTAATAGGAAATGATGTTTCCGTTCTTCAATCTGTAAAGATTTAGTTATCCAAGATGTTCTCCAGGAGAGACCTTGAAGAAACAACATATATTCTGGGAATAAGGATTTATAAAGATAGATCAAAGAGGTTACTAGGTCTTTCGCACTCTACATACATAGATAAAGTGCTGAATACGTTCAACATGGATCAATCCAAAAGAGGATTCTTACCTGTGGTACATGGAGTAAGCCTTTCAAAGTCGATGTCTCCAAAGACACAAGTTCAAAGGGATCATATGAGTAGAATTCTATATGCTTCAGTAATTGGGTCTATCATGTATGCTATTGGGAAACCCAGGTCAAAACCAACCTTAGAGTAAGGGGGTTGGGATGCATATCATACTTTATTTCATAATTAAATATATTTTCATATGATTTCTATGTGCTTTGGATTTGATTTTTATTGTCTTGAAGTCTTGTTGGTGAGTATTGTGTGAGAGGGGCAAAATGGTAATTTTTGCCCGAGGTGAAATAGGGAGATAGATTGTGGATTGAATAAAAAATAATTTTTCTAGTGGAAATAGCAACAAGAGTTGTTGTGGTTTAGTGGTTAGAACCTTGGAATTAATTCTTGAGGTCTTGGGTTCAAATTCCATAATAGAAGCTTTAGCTAGATTAAATTTTATTTTTGCTTGGGGGGAATTGGTTTCGGCCCGAAGGGCCTAGAGCAAGGAGTGATGATGTCCTAGGAGAGACATGATAGGAGTAATCTCATTCCACTCCTTTACTCTACTCGAAATTCTTAAAGGGAAATTCATTTTTCCTTGATCTTTGATTTTCCTCAATTCTTAACTCCTTAGTTTGATCAAGATGTTCTAGCCTTTTTCTTTCCAGAAAATTCAGTAAAGTTCTGAGGTATTTTAGGACCAAAGTGTCTTGATAAAAGACTTCTTATAGTCTGAAAATATGGAAGAGTTGTGGGAAATTCCAAGAGGAAAAATCCCTCTAGTGAGCTTGCTGAAATTTCATTCTAGACTAGTTCATCTTCCTTCATGGAATGAGCTAAAATTTTCCAGCTTGATGTACTTTCAAAATATCGAGCTTCTTAGCTAACATTCCCACCCAAATGCTGCCAGGAAAATGGCCTTAAGTTCAGCTTAAAACATGAATTATTTCTGCCATTTTCGGACTGCTCAAGGGCTGTACAAAACCAGTGAAAATTCTAGGCAAAATCGCAGCTTTGGAGGTTCAAAATCAAGCTGTTTTGTTCCAGATTTTGTGCAGCACCTTAGCCATGTTTTTCCTCCATGAATAAGGCTGGAAACCAGCCTTCAATACCCCTGAAACCCCCCTTCAAACTCTCTGCAACTTGGCTAGAAGTGGCAGTCGAAATTCTGCCCAGAAAATTACTGTGCAGCGAAAAAAAAAACTGTGCAGGAGAATTCCCAGCTTTGCTTCCTATTTTCCTTCCAGCCGAAACACCAACCTACTTCTGCAAAACCTTCCTTAAACCTCCATTAACAGAGCTCTATTGTTTTCCTCAAGCTTCTGGATGAAAGGCAGCAATGGCTGTCCGAAAATCTCTCTAACAAATCCCTGCAATTTAGCTTGATTGGTTTCCAAAATTTCAGCCATCTTGTTTAGCAACTTTCCATAAAATCTTACCCCATTGACCAGACATCTTCTTCACCATTGTGCACCTTAATTTCGTCCATCAGAAGTTACCTTGAACCAGCTTTAATTCCACAGAACAGTTGCTCAACCAGTCGGCCATAGTAGACCTTCAAAGTTGTCCAAACAATCAAGATATTCTTAGAATATTTAGTTTCCAAAATCACTTCCTAAAAGTATTCTACCAAGATTGTAACAACTAACCTTTCCTTTTCCCTCTCAAATCAGAGAAAACATCCTCCTAAACTCTACAGAATTTCGGCAACCCAAATTCCACAGAATTTCAGCAGCTACAACATCCATTCTCTCGATTTTTCTTCAGCCACCATGAATACACACACTACACCAAGAACACCTACTACTTGCTTTCACCTAATACACCTTCAAACCACTTCAAACCCTCACGAAAATCTCCAGATTTAGTCTACTCACTGCTGTGAATCCATCAACACCATTCTTAACATCAATCACGAATCATTCTTCTAATTCGGATCAAAACCAGAAATTTTTGTGAATGTCAAGAACATAATCAAGGTAAACTTATTCTAACAACTTCATCTTCTCTAACCTTGATCTCTAATGAGAACCTATACGAATAAACATGCTAATGATTTCTTCTTCTTCTTCTCTCTCTCTCTCTCTCATGGCCGAAATCACTCTTCTTTGGCCGGATGACTTCTCCTTCCATAATCTTGTTCTCGCCATCTCTCTTGGATAAGGTTAGCCATCTAGGAGTTGGGATCTACTCTAAACTCCTTCAAAGCATTCATCAACCAAGTAAGTACCTTCAATCTTTCTTTTAAACTCTAGAATCATGTCTCTAGGATGATGTTGTTAAAAGATGAATGGCGATGGGATTGAGTATGTGTTGTTGATGATTGAAGCATGAGAACATGTATGATTGTGAAGGAGATGTGATTTATGCATGGAAGGATTATATTGGTTGGTTGTATGTGGAATTGAGTTTGATTGATGCATGCCATAGGTAGTATGTGTGATGAGATATGCTAGAGATTATGTCACATTTGGTGAATATGAGTTATATTGAAGCCATGATCATGTTTATGTTAGTAAAGGTTAAATCATGTCTTAATAAATTTAGATCTATGCCTATATGCAAGATTTGGATGATTTAATGAATGGAAGGATTGTGTATGTTCTTGATTGAGGATGGCCATAGAAATTTGATCATGATCTAGTTGTCCCTAAAACTAATTTTCACTTTATGCATAAATTACTCAATAAAATAATATTGCTAGTATTTTCGAAAACCCTAGGAAGGGTAGATTTGGAATTATTATATATATAAAGGATATTTTAGTCAAATAAATAATAATTTTGCTAGAAAATAAAATAAATAAATATTATTTAAAATAAAGAGATCAATTAAAGCTTTATGAGAATGATTCATAATTAGTAAAATATTTACTAAATCAAAACCCATAAGGATTTACTTATTATTTTCCAAGAAAGGCTTATTAAATTTAATCTCAACTAGTTTTAGATATCAATTATTTTCTAACAACTAAACTATCATTAAATCACTAGTTTACCTAGTACCATCTATGACTCTTGGTCAAATAAACTCTAAATTTTTCGTAATAAGGTTTAAACTTTCAACTTATTAGAATTTATTTCCCAAACCATTAATTATTTTAAATAACAAATTAAACTTAGCTTATAAACTTATTTAGTTATTATTTTATCTTAAAGCTTGGGACACTAGAATCATGGTAGTAGTGAATTGAATTGATTTAAAATTGAGGAAGTGGTTTGTGACTTGAAATTGATTAAGATTTGTATTTACCCATGTGGGGTTAGGTCAGCTGTTCGAGACCTTGTTGTTGTGAGCAAGAATCAGGTAAGCTCCTGCATAATGTGGAAAATGTTTTCCTTATGGCAAGCTAAATGTGGAGTGTATGGACACTCGTTTATCTGAAGGCAATTGAGGGTTGAATTCGTTCTTATTTCCAACACATAAATTATTTAAAAGCTAATGAGCAGATTTTCCAAACTTAAAACTTTTTCCAAAACTGATTTCTCCAAAAACTTTGGAAACCCTCAAATTTCTATTTTCATGAAGAGCAATGCTTCGTTCATTTTATCCCTAGTAGGAAACGTCATTGAGTACTCAATAGGGGTGGACTACTAGGACTAGTCTTTGAAGGGTTAGGGTAAGTCTCTCAGCAGGTGGCCAACTCTGAGGGGTGAGTCCTTCCCGGATAAGATGTCAGTCCAGTGAGTCGTGCCGGTCTGAGCTAGCAGTTTATTTTCAGTCAAGTGACTATGTTTTGCCGGAAAGGACACCCGGTTGTTGTTTGGGTATAGAGAAAGAGGAGTATCTTGCCCAGTAGGCCGATCACCTACTTTTGTCAGTCTGCACAAAGTGTCGGCATTCTGACTGGTTATGGGGCCCAACGTGTGGTAACCCATCTCCCTTTCTTTCGAGTGGTTGATTTTATTACTTATGTATGGCTAGATAAGCCAAAACGCCACTCTTACTTTTGACTAATGTTTGATGCTTGCCAATGTTTCTCTTATAA
Organism: Voacanga thouarsii; assembly: GCA_026120185.1. NCBI lineage: Eukaryota > Viridiplantae > Streptophyta > Magnoliopsida > Gentianales > Apocynaceae > Voacanga > Voacanga thouarsii. Next base: position 140,952 of record JANUWF010000952.1, read on the forward strand.
AAGTTTCACACTTTGCATGCACGAACTGTTTTCACTAAACACCCAAAGCACACATGGACTTACTGAGATTTCTGTCTCATCACCTTTTTATCATGATTTTAGGTTGATCCTGCTATGGGGTCGAGTAGCTAGTAATAACTTCCTTGGAAGAGAATGTGTCTTTTGATTTTATGTATTGCTTTGGAGAGACGAGAGTGGATAATTTTATTTATGGTTTTGTTTTGGAGTTTCATGGATTTACTCTTGGAGTATTTTGGGTTGTAATAAATTTTTAAGTTAAAGTATTATTTTATTTCAGCCATTTTCTTTGCTTGACCTAGTTATAAAGACCCCTTGTTCTTTGGACGGGGCGACATCCCTGGCCCTGGCGAGCCTAGGCTTCGGGGTGTTACAAGTGGTATCAGAGACTAGGTTATAGGCAAATATTAATGATATATATATATATATATATATTTTATTTAAGTTTAAATCTTATCTAACCTATCTTGTTGATGCTGTAGGATGGTTAGACTGCTTAGGAAAGCAAGGAAATGGCAGCAGTGGCACCTGCCTTACTATCTAGACCAGGAGGACCTTCCAATTCCCTAGCCTACCCCTCAGCCAGTTGTCCCTATAGAGGATAACAATGATGTTGAGGTTATCCCTATGGACGATAACAGTGATGATGAGCTTGACCTTATGGAGGATAGCAGTGAGGACGAGGTCCAGATCCTTGAACCACCTCCAATCCCGGTGATAGACATAAGTTCTAACAGTGAGGATGAAGTGATGCTAGTGGAGCCTGAACCCCACCCTCCTAATCCCAAAGTGGATTTAGCAGTAGCTAGTGATGACCCGGGGGAGATCGACTTTGAGTCTCCATCTAGGCCTTCCTTCATCTCTTCCTTCAGTCGAGTTGAGCCCGGTGATAGCTCTAGGCGCCCTGGGAAGGAACCAATAGAGGGATTTGCTACCTGGGATGGGGTGGATTTTTCCAAGAACACTGGTGGTTGGTTGTATGAGGCCGATGATGAGGGTTCGGATGAGGATTAGAGAGTTAGAAGATATTTTGCTTGGATGATTATTTAATTATTGTCTTTTGAGAACTAGTTTATTAAAGATTTTCAATTCTATGTTCAGTTCACAATTTTGGATTTATGCAAGTCAACTTTTGAAATCAAAATTATGAGCAATTCTTTAAATAAGTTTGCATATGATTTCTTTCTACTCACACTTAACCATGTATGTATGCACAACTAAAATGATTTGATGCTTGAGTTCATTCACTTGACATCTGGGGTATGGTTTAGAATGGCACCCATGCGTCGTGTAGCTTCTTCAGCCAGAAGGATTCCGGAGGCAGACCATGTAGCACCAGAAGTTGGAACTGAGCAGATGCAATAACCCAATCCGGGTAATGGACGAAGTGATCTTGAGATGGGAATGGGGACGGATGCCTCAGCTGATGTGTCAATGGGCTAGGAACTCGGTAAGGTGGCCGAGATTCTTCAGACTTTGGTCGAGCGGAGGAACCCTAGAGGGGAAGACGAGGCATTAGAGAAGTTCTTGAAATTCCAACCGCCCATCTTTATGGGTGAAGCCGAACAAGATTAGAAAGTCGAGCAATGGGTCGAGCAAATGGAGGACATCTTCGCAACGCTTTAGTACTCGGAGAAGTGGATGGTTAAGTATGCAGCTTTTCAGTTGAGAGGACCAGCTCGAGCATGGTAGCAGCGGGTCCAAGAAGACTGGGTGGTGGATGAGCAAGAATGGGCATGGTCCAACTTCGTTGAAGCCTTCAAGGCTGAGTACATCCCACAGTGGATTGTGGAGAAGCGGGAGGACGAATTTTAGAATCTGAGGCAGGAGAGCATGTCAGTGGCTCAATATGGCGCGCGATTCACGCAATTGTCTAATTACTGCCGAAGATTGGTGGATACCGAGCAGAATAGGATGAGGCAGTTTGTCAAAGGGCTAAGACCGGAACTGAGGAGAGCATTGGCACCTGCCCCACCGACAATTTACTCGGGGGCAGTGGACGCGGCTACTCGCACGGAGAATGAGGACCGCAGCAGGATGGCGGCCAAGCCTTTCCAACCACCAGGACAGCCGCAGGGACATTTCTTGAGGCCGCAACCTCAGAAGTGCCCTGCCAACCATTAATGGCAAAACCGGGGAAAGCAAGCCCGGACAGCACCAGCTGGACCTGCGTCGAATCTCCCAACATGCAGGCAGTGTGGGAAGAAAGGCCACACCAAGAGAAATTGCTGGTCCAAGGGTGGAGATAGAAAGTGCTACCACTGTGGTGACCCGAATCACCTGAGGAATACCTGCCCTAAGTTGCACCAAGTCGGGCAAGGAAACCCGGCTCAGAACCCGGGGCCCAACCGAGCTAACACCACGAGAGCATCCGGGAGTGGAGCACCGAAGCCGCAAGTGAAGGCCGAGGTATTCGCTCTCAACAGAGAGGAAGTTGGGGCTAATGCAGCGGTGGTAGAAGGTACGTTCACTATTCAAGGACGTTTCGTTAATGCTTTGATTGATCCTGTCTCTACTCATTCCTATATAAACAAGTTGTGTGCATATCATTTGGGTTGGGATGGAGTGGAGCTACCTTTCATTTTAGAGGTAAGCACACCTTTGGGGAAAATGGTGCAAGCGGATCGGTTTGTGAGGGATTGTAAGGTTAAGATGGGGAGAGAAAATCTAGAGGGAGATTTGATTATTATGTTAGACATTGAGGATTATGACTTGATTTTGGGGATGGACTGGTTAGCCAAGTATGGGGCTAGAGTAGACTGTAAAAATAAGTCAGTTCAGTTTGTCAGACCGGATTGTGATGTATTGGAATTCAATGGCAAGAGAGTGAAAGAACTAAAGTACTTGATTGCGGGTGCTAAGGCCCAGAAATTGTTGAGGCAAGGTTGTCAAGGTTATTTGGCTTACGTGATAAACAAGTCGAAGGACCAGTGCACTCTCGAGGACACCGAAGTGGTGAGGGACTTTCCCGATGTGTTCCCGGCGGAGCTTGACTCTCTACCTCCCGACCGAGAGGTGGAATTCACTAACGACTTAATTCTGGGGGCGGAACCAGTATCACGGACTCTGTACCAAATGGCACTGGCAGAATTGAAGGAATTGAAGGAGCAGTTAGAGAAGTTGGTGGGTCAGGGTTACATCCGACCCAGCACGTCACCTTGGGGAGCGCCTGTACTATTTTTGAAGAAGAAGGACGGGACCTTGAGGCTATGCATCGACTACCGAGGGCTAAATAATTTGACGATTAAGAACAAGTACCCCTTCCCACTGATTGACGAGCTATTTGATCAACAGCAAGGATCCAGTTGCTATTCCAAGTTAGATCTGAGGCAAGGTTACTACCAGGTGCAGATAAGAGAAGACGATATTCCTAAGATAGCCTTTGACACCCGCTATGGACATTACGAGTTTGTGGTGATGCTGTTCGGGGTAACTAACGCTCCAGCAGTACTCATGGACCTAATGCACCGAGTATTCCGACCCTTCCTGGATAAGTTTATGGTGGTCTTCATCGACAATATTTTGATCTACTCCAAGAGTCCGGAGGAGCATGCGGGGCATCTGAGGCTCGTGTTGGAGAAATTGCGGGAGCACAAGCTGTACGCCAAATTCAGCAAGTGTGAATTCTGGCTAGACAGTGTGGCATTCCTTGGCCATATGGTGACCAAGGAAGGAATCAAGGTAGATCCGGCAAAGGTCGATGCGGTATCAGACTGGAAGCAGCCGAAGAATATTACTGAGATCCAGAGTTTCTTGGGATTGGCCGGATACTACCGAAGGTTTATTAAGGGATTTTTGACACTCGCATTGCCAATGACCCATTTGTTGAGAAAGGATGTTCCATTTGTATGGGACAAAAAATGCGAGAAAAGCTTCCAAGAACTAAAGAAGATACTGATGACAGCACCAGTGTTGAGTCTACTGGAGGAAGGCAAATCTTACGCGCTATACACCGACGCTTCGAAAGAAGGACTGGGAGCGGTGTTGATGCAAGATAGGAAAGTAATTGCTTATGCTTCTCGGAAGCTAAGACCCCATAAAGTGAACTACCCCACTTACGATTTGGAGCTGGCAGCTATAGTGTTTGCCCTAAAGAAATGGCGACACTACTTGTATGGAGCTGAGTACGAGTTGTTCACCGACCATAAGAGTCTGAAGTATATCTTCACTCAGAAGGATTTGAACTTAAGGCAACGAAGGTGGATGGAATTCTTGGAGGAATACCGTTGCCCGATCAACTACCATCCCGGGAAGGCCAACGTTGTGGCAGACGCCCTAAGTAGAAAAGTTGGAATGGCAAGACTGAAGGTGCAGGAGATGCAAGTAGTTCAGGATGTATTGGACAGAAGGGCGGAGGTAGAAGACAAAAGAATCGTCATCAGCAATTTGAAGTTGGTGCCGGATTTGAAGCAAGAAATAGTGGAAGCTCAGCGAAGCAACGCCGAGTTTCAAATTTTCAAGGATAAGGAGCTTAAGCGACCGGACAGCGAATTTTGTCAAGATAAGACGGGAACTTTTCATTTCAGAGACAAATTGTGTGTACCCGGGGAGCAGCAATTAAAGGACAGAATTTTGGAGGAGGCGCACAAGAACAAGTACGCCATTCATCCAGGAGAGGTCAAGATGTATCAGGATTTGAAGAGAGCATACTGGTGGCCCGGAATGAAGCGAGATGTGGTCAAGTATGTGTCGACTTGCCTTACTTGCCAGAAAGTTAAAGCAGAGCATAGGAAGTCAGCAGGGCTATTGCAGCCATTGCCAGTGCCGGAATGGAAGTGGGAGGAGGTGACTATGGATTTCGTCACCGGACTTCCCATGTCGAAGACCCAGAAGAACGCCATATGGGTGGTGGTGGATCGACTGACCAAGTCGGCCCACTTCATCCTGGTAAATATGAGGGATTCCATAGAGAAGCTGGCTCAGACATATGTTCGAGAAGTAGTCCGACTTCATGGAGTACCTTCGAGCATAGAATCAGACCGAGACCCGAGGTTTACTTCTCGTTTTTGGGGAAAGTTCCAGGAGGCAATGGGATCGAATTTGAAATTTAGTATGACGGCACATCCGCAGATCGATGGGCAATCAGAAAGGGTAATCTAAATACTGGAAGATATGTTGAGAGCCTGTGTCTTGGATTTCGGGGATAAGTGGATCGAGTGTGTACCGTATGCCGAGCTATCTTATAACAACAGCTATCAGGCCTCGATTGGGATGGCACCGTACGAGGCTTTGTATGGGCGCAAGTGTCAGGTACCATTGTATTGGAGTTGGACGGAGGATGGTCATGTGAGTAAAACCGGAGAGGTCTGTGTCCAAGAAATGTTGGATAAAGTGAAACTGATTCGGGAAAGGTTAAAGGCGGCTCAGAGCCGGTAGAAGAGCTATACGGACAATTGGCGAAGAGATCTAGAATTTCAAGTTGGGGACCGTGTATTTTTGAAGCTGACACCGAATAGGGGAATTTTGAAGCATCCGAAGGGCGAAAAGTTGAATCCGAGATATTTGGGGCCGTTTTTTATTAAGGAAAGAATTGGACCGGTAGCTTACCGATTAGACCTGCCGATGGGTTGACGGGTATCCACGATGTGTTTCATGTGTCGCAGTTGAAGAAGTATAATGCGGATCCCGGTCATATATTGAATGATGAACCGTTGGTGTTGCAACAAGACTTGAGCTACGTGGAGAAGCCTGTGCGGATATTGGACCGCAGTGTCAAAACCATACGAAATAAGCAGATACCGATGGTTAAGATTCAGTGAGAACACCATGGCATGCAGGATGCCACGTGGGAGTCAGAAGAATGGGTTGAGCGGAAGTATCCTGAACTGAAATAGAGGTATGCCTGAATTTCAGGACGAAATTCTTCTAAGGAGGGGAGGATGTGAAACCCCGGTCAAAACCAACCTTAGAGTAAGGGGGTTGGGATGCATATCATACTTTATTTCATAATTAAATATATTTTCATATGATTTCTATGTGCTTTGGATTTGATTTTTATTGTCTTGAAGTCTTGTGGGTGAGTATTGTGTGAGAGGGGCAAAATGGTAATTGTTGCCCAAGATGAAAATAGGGAGATAGATTGTGGATTGAATAAAAAATAATTTTTCTAGTGAAAATAGCAACAAGAGTTGTTGTGGTTTAGTGGTTAGAACATTGGAATTAATTCTTGAGGTCTTGGGTTCAAATTCCATCATAGAAGCTTTAGCTAGATTAAATTTTATTTTTGCTTGGGGGGAATTGGTTTCGACCCTAAGGGCCTAGAGCAAGGAGTGATGATGTCCTAGGAGAGACATGATAGGAGTAATCACATTCCACTCCTTTACTCTACTCGAAATTCTTAAAGGGAAATTCATTTTTCCTTGATCTTTGATTTTCCTCAATTCTTAACTCCTTAGTTTGATCAAGATGTTCTAGCCTTTTTCTTTCCAGAAAATTCAGTAAAGTGCTGAGGTCTTTTAGGATCAAAGTGTCTTGATAAAAAGACTTCTTATAGTCTGAAAATATGGAAGAGTTGTGGGAAATTCCAAGAGGAAAAATCCCTCTAGTGAGCTTGCTGAAATTTCATTCTAGACTAGTTTATCTTCCTTCATGGAATGAGCCAAAATTTTCCAGCTTGTTGTACCTTCAAAATGTCGAGCTTCTTAGCTAACATTCCCACCCAAATGCTGCCAGGAAAATGGCCTTAAGTTTAGCTTCAAACATGAATTATTTCTGCCATTTTCGGACTGCTCAAGGGCTGTACAAAACCAGTCAAAATTCTGGGCAAAATCGCAGCTTTGGAGGTTCAAAACCAAGCTGTTTTCTTCCAGATTTTGTGCAGCACCTTAGCCATGTTTTTCCTCCATGAATAAGTCTGGAAACCAGCCTTGAATACCCCTGAAACCCCCTTCAAACTCTTTACAACTTGGCTGGAAGTGGCAGTCAAAATTCTGCCCAGAAAATTACTGTGCAGCGAAAAAAAAAACTGTGCTGGAGAATTCCCAGCTTTGTTTCCTATTTTCCTTCCAGTCGAAACACCAACCTACTTCTGCAAAAACCTTCCTTAAACCTCCATTAACAGAGCTCCATTGTTTTCCTCAAGCTTCTGGATGAAAGGCAGCAATGGCTGTCCGAAAATCTCTCCAACAAATCCCTGCAATTTAGCTTGATTGGTTTCCAAAATTTCAGCCATCTTGTTTAGCAACTTTCCATAAAATCTTACCCCAGTGACCAGACATCTTCTTCACCATTGTGGACCTTAATTTAGGCCATCAGAAGCTACCTTGAACCAGCTTTAATTCCACAGAACAGTTGCTCAACCAGTCGGCCATAGTAGACCTTCAAAGTTGTCCAAACAATCAAGATATTCTTAGAATATTTAGTTTCCAAAATCACTTCCTAAAAATATTCTACAAAGATTGTAACAACTAACCTTTCCTTTTCCCCCTCAAATTAGAGAAAACATCCTCCTAAACTCTATAGAATTTCGGCAGCCCAAATTCCACAGAATTTCGATAGCCCAAATTCCACAGAATTTCGGTAGCTACAACATCCATTCTCTCGATTTTTCTTCAGCCACCATGAATACACACACTACACCAAGAATACCTACTACTTGCTTTCACCTAATACACCTTCAAACCACTTCAAACCCTCACGAAAATCTCCAGATTTAGTCTACTCACTGCTGTGAATCCATCAACACCATTCTTAACATCAATCTCCACGAATCATCTTGCTACTTCGGATCAAAACCAGAAATTTTTGTGAAGGTCAAGAACATAATCAAGGTAAACTTATTCTAACAACTTCATCTTCTCTAACCTTGATCTCTAATGAGAACCTATGCGAATAAACATGCTAATGATTTCTTCTTCTTCTCTCTCTCTCTCTCTCATGGCCGAAATCACTCTTCTTTGGCCGGATGACTTCTCCTTCCATAATCTTGTTCTCGCCATCTCTCTTGGATAAGGTTAGCCATCTAGGAGTTGGGATCTACTCTAAACTCCTTCAAAGTATTCATCAACCAAGTAAATACCTTAAATCCTTCTTTTAAACTCTAGAATCATGTCTCTAGGATGATGTTGTTAAAAGATGAATGGCGATGGGATTGAGTATGTGTTGTTGATAATTGAAGCATGAGTACATGTATGATTGTGAAGGAGATGGGATTTATGCATGGAAGGATTATATTGGTTGGTTGTATGTGGAATTGAGTTTGATGCATGTCATAGGTAGTATGTGTGATAAGGTATGCTAGAGATTATGTCACCTTTGGTGAATAGGAGTTATATTGAAGCCATGATCATGTTTATGCTAGTAAAGGTTAAATCATGTCTTACTAAATTTAGATATATGCCTATATGTTAGATTTGGATGATTTAATGAATTGAAGGATTGTGTATGTTCTTGATTGAGGATGGCCATAGAAATTTGATCATGATCTAGTTGTCCCTAAAACTAATTTCCACTTTATGCATAAAATACTCAATAAAATAATATTGCTAGTATTTTCGAAAACCCTAGGAAGGGTAGATTTGAAATTATTATATATATAAAGGATATTTTAGTCAAATAAATAATAATTTTGCTAGAAAATAAAATAAATAAATATTATTTAAAATAAAGAGATCAATTAAAGCTTTATGAGAATGATTCATAATTAGTAAAATATTTACTAAATCAAAACCCTTAAGGATTTACTTATTATTTTCCAAGAAAGGCTTATTAAATTTAATCTCAACTAGTTTTAGCTATCAATTATTTTCTAACAACTAAACTATCATTAAATCACTATTTTACCTAGTACCATCTATGACTCTTGATCAAATAAACTCTAAATTTTTCCTAACAAGGTTTAAACTTTCAACTTATTAGAATTTATTTCCCAAACCATTAATTATTTTAAATAACAAATTAAACTTAGCTTATAAACCTATTTAGTTATTATTTTATCTTAAAGCTTGGGACACTAGGATCATGGTAGTAGTGAATTGAATTGATTTAAAATTGAGGAAGTGGTTTGTGACTTGAAATTGATTAAGATTTGTATTTACCCATGTGGGGTTAGGTCAGCTGTTCGAGACCTTGTTGTGTGAGCAAGAATCATGTAAGCTCCTGCATAAAACCTATCGATGTGAAAAATGATTTCCTTATGGCAAGCTAAATGTGGAGTGTATGGACACTCGTTTATCTGAAGGCAATTGAGGGTTGAATTCGTTCTTATTTCCAACACATCAATTATTTAAAAGCTAATGAGCAGATTTTCCAAACTTAAAACTCTTTCCAAAACTGATTTCTCCCAAAACTTTGGAAACCCTCAAATTGTTATTTTCATGAAGAGCAATGCTTCGTTCATTTTATCCCAAGTGGGAAACGTCGTTGAGTACTCAATAGGGGTGGACTACTAGGATTAGTCTTTGAAGGGTTAGGGTAAGTCTCTCAGCAGGTGGCCAACACTGAGGGGTGAGTCCTTCCCGGATAAGATGTCAGTCCAGTGAGTCGTGCCGGTCCGAGCTAGCAGTTAGTTTTCAGTCAAGTGACTGTGTTTTGCCGGAATGGACACCCAGTTGTTGTTTGGGTATAGAGAAGGAGGAGTATCTTGTCCAGTTGGCCGATCACCTACTTTGTTAGTCTGCACAAAGTGTCGGCATTCTGACCGGTTATGGGGCCCAACGTGTGGTAACCCATATCCCTTTCTTTCGAGTGGTTGATTTCATTACTTATATACGGCTAGATAAGCCAAAACGCCACTCTTGCTTTTGACTAATGTTTGATGCTTGCCAATGTTTCTCTTATAAAAGTTTCACACTTTGCATCCATGAACTGTTTTCACTAAACACCCAAAGCCCACACGGACTTACTGAGATTTCTATCTCATCACCTTTTTATCATGATTTCAAGTTGATCCTGCTGTGGGGTCGAGTAGCTAGTAATATCTGCCTTGGAAAAGAATGTGTCTTTTGATTTTATGTATTGCTTTGGATAGACGATAGTGGATAATTTTATTTATGGTTTTTGTTTTGGAGTTTCATGGATTTACTCTTGGAGTATTTTGGGTTGTAATAAATTTTTAAGTTAAAGTATTATTTTATTTGTGTGACCTAGTTATAAAGACCCCTTGTCCTTTGGACGGGGCGACATCCCCGGCCCTGGCGGGCCTAGGCTTCGGGGTGTTACAGCTATGATATGTACTATGCCCTATGTATTATGTACTCTTAACTTGACAAACATATACTAATCTAACCCTGGAAAGAGTAATTAGGCAGTTGTAAATAATGTCCTTAAGTACTTATGAAGGAATAAGGATGTATTTTTTGTACATGGTGATGGTGATTTGAAAGTAAAAGGGTATACTGATGCCAGCTTTCAGTCCGATAAGAATAACCACAAATCACAATTTGACAACGTGTTCATATTAGGTAGTAGGGTAGTATATTGGAAAAGTTCCAAATAAGAGACTGTTGCCAATTTGACAACTGAAGTAAAGTACATAGAGGCTTTCGAAACAGCTAAAAAAGTAGTGTGGATTAAGAAGTTCATCACTAAACATGAAGTGGTGCCTAGCATTATAGATCTGATACTTTTGTATTTTGGCAATAATGGAGCCATCGCACAGCAAAGGAACCACGGTCTTATCAACGATCTAAGCATGTACTAGACGCTATTATCCGATTAGAGAGATTATAGATAGGCGAGATGTAAAGATAGAAAGAATTTCCACGGATCAGAACATAGCTGATCCACTCACTAAAGCACTTTCCTAGAAGAAACATGATAATAAACATGTTGAGTTATTCGGTATTCGATACATAAATGATTAGCTCTAGTGCAAGTGGGAGATTGTTGTTGTTGTGCCCTAGAGGTAGTCACTTCTACCATGTATATTTTATAATAATTAATATAAGAGGCATTCTTTATCTTTCAGTTTGATTGTTATATCTGAATATGCATATCAATTATTTGATAAAGTCCTTAGTACAATACAGTGTTAAGGAAATCATGATAGAGATCATGATGTGATATTCTTACCACACTATGTAGTATTTGTGCTTGAATAATCTCTAGTCATAGTATTAATGAGATGAGAAATTATTAATACGCTAAGACTAGCACATGTTATATACCTTGATTGGATCAAGCGGTGGTTCTCATAACTATGAGTATTGTGATACTCAGGATTAATATGTGAATGCTTGTTATATGAACAAGGTCATTAGATGACCTAGCTATAAGATAATCACTTGGATAGGTATTGAGTGTCAGTGATAGAATCTCATTACAGCAAGTGTTCAAGTATCCTTAGACTTGAGAGCTCCAAGGTATTTATTTATCGAGCGTTGTACTTTGATTCTAATTTTTGGAGTCCTATGAGGACTGCCTATAGGATAGATATTAGGTATAATGTTAAGTAAACGAATGTAGCTGAGAAGGTCAATAAAAGATTCACCACTCCTAACAGTAGGAGAGCATATCTTAAGGCCACTTGTAGAAATCATTATTCATGAAGTCCTTGGCCAAGACGACTATGTGTTGGAAATAGTTCCAAATTTGATGCTCATATTGAGTAATGAATTTCTTGAACAATTACTAAAATATTCGGGCCAAAATTAAAAATATTTTGGATGGATTTGGCACTAATTCCATGCTCTAAACTGAAAGAGATATAGCATGGTGGAAGGAGTATATTGCACGGGTTATTTGCTATTTAAAGGTTCACGTCAAACCACTTGACATTCTGGACTTTTGGGTGATCAAGAGTCATTGCTAGATGTCGATCTTGATCTGCTAAATATGAATTTATTAATTAAAAAATTAATAAATTAATCCTAAATTTTATTTAGGACTATTAATTCTAAAACTATTAGAATTAACTCATATTATGCTAGTAACAAGACTAGGAAACCTAATGGGTCATACACAATAAAGGTTAAATGCTTAATATATATTATTTGATAATATTGTGGGGCTAATTAAGAAAATAAGATATATTTATAGGTGAATTTTAAGTTTATTATAATTCATGAGACTTGGTTGCAATTATGTAAACTTCAAAGGCCCAATTGTAGACATTGGATCTTGGAGGACTTAATTGCAATTAACACAAATTTTAAAACTATAAATATGGGATTCATTCCTTTTTGCTACAAGGAGTTAGACGATAAAAAACATAGGGATTTTAGATGTTCCTTCTTCACCTTATTCTTCTCCAATTAAACCTAGCCACTCCTCTTCTCCTAGCATAGTTTTGAGTGGGTGGTTTTATGAGCAATTCAACCTTGTGTGGATTACTGCTAGAGATAATCCTACTCTTAGATTGTAGTAGCATAGGGTAGATGATCAAAATAGTGGAATTAGTTCCTTGGTAGGCGCAAGAAATATTTTATTTTTTGCTATAGAAGGTAATCTCTATTTCCTTCCTCTATTCCCATTTTAATTGCAAACACGTGATCCTTGGGCATGGATTTCATGGTTATTTCCGCTGTGTTCTTATTTGATAAACATGATGAAATCCCAACACCTCGTACTAATATATTTGATCTTATAGAATATACCGATTAAGATTATGTGGCCTATAAAGTGGGGGGGAAGCACTAGCAGCCAATGCCAATATCTTAACACTTTCTAGTGTCATTGCACAGCAAGAAGCAAGCATGTGTATCCTTATCAACAACCGAGGCTGAATATATTACAGCCGGAAGCTGCTGCGCACAAATTTTGTGGATGAAAAATACATTGCTTGATTTTGGTCTTATGATAATACAAGTGCTATCAGTCTAACTAAAAATCTTGTTCAACATTCTAGGACCAAGCATGTAGAAGTTAAACATCATTTTATTCGTGATCATATGTTTAAAGGCGATGTATGTGTTAAATATATTTCAACTGATGAACAAATTTCTGATATCTTTTCAAAACATTATTTGAATAATTTTGGAGACATGTATAAGTATTAATTTAGTTGTAAAAGATTTGAACTTAGTTTATTTCTTTTAATTTCCTTTCACCTAGTCATAAGGACCCCTAGTCCTAAGGACAAAGCGACATCCCCACCCCTTTTAGAGTACATAAGCAGTGGGGTGTTACAAGTGATACCATAGCCTAGGTTTAGGCTAATATGCTCATTTGGATTTTATATTTATTTTGATCTAATATTAACCTATGTGATTTGTTTATAGGTTGGTTAGAAGATTTGCCTCAATCATGAGAGATCGGCCTCCAGGTTATGGTAGTAGACCTACCCTAGCTCCTATAGCAAACCCATCTTTCTCTTACATAGAGTCAGAACCCGGGTTAAGATAGTTTGTGTTAAAGAGCAGTGACGGAGAAATGGAAGTTGAGGTTTCTGACCCTATACCACCTGAGGCTAGAAAGAGTGAAAAGATGGACATTGAGGCCCTTGAGTTGGAGGGCAGTACTCGTGATATACTAATGGTAGATCAATCTATACCAGTAATTGACCAAGTTTTTGAAAATGAGGTAAGGAGGAGATATGTAGTTCAGATAGTGATGGAGAAGACAGAGAGGAGGCCGTTAATACTAATGATGAAGGTAGTGAAGAGATTGATGATAATAAAGATAAGAAAGAGGAGAATGTAAATATTACTAATAGCGAGGGAGGAGAGAGGCTGATTGACACTGATGATGAGGAGGAGGAGCCATTTGTGGTGCCTATGACCCCACCATAGAGGAGTATGCACCTAAACTAGTGAGTGATATCTTTGAGGAGTTTGAGGACGAGATAGTGAAGTTGGAGAGGGAGATGGATAAGATAAATATGGGACTTGCTATAGCTATGGAGGACCTCCGAGAGGTAGCTAGGAGAGTGAAAGAGAAAAGGAAAAGGAAGGTAGAAAAGATGCCCAAGAACGACGGTAGTTTTCTTAAGTTTGTGAATAGGCAAGGGATAGACTTCTCTAAGAACACTGAGGGTTGATTGGTAGAGCCTGCTTTTGATTCCTCTAGTGATTATTAGACTGGTAGGGAGAAAGAATCTCTAGAAGATTATCGATATAACTTGATAGTCAGACTTATATTTGTTTATTCATTTATTTGTATATTTATCCCTTACAATCTGATTCTTTGTTGCAAGTATTTAAATATTCAAAATAAGGGTATCGTATATGATATTCATTTCCTTTTTGTAGAAGTATGATTTGATGAATTTGAATAAATTACTTTTGAACACTTAATTTCTCTTACAAATTATAATATCTATTTGTTATAGCAAAGCTTAAAAGTATCATTGCATTGACTATGCATTCGCATGAGAATGACTCTTTTCTCATATTAACTTATCATAATGGGTGGTTGTAACTGAAGATGGCACCGAGACACAAAACTACAGTCTATAGCAGAGCTGTTCATAAAAAGGAGTCATTAACATTGGATTTCAGGCAAATGCAACACTCCACACTCGCGTAGAAGGAGGATATAAACAAGAACAGGAAATAACACATGAGGGACCTACAGAGCAAGAGAATAGGAACCTTATAGAACTAAGAAGGACGTTGATATCCTTGTTCCTAAGCATATATGTTATCGGCATGGATACCACTACTCGAGCCGCGAGTACAATTAATGAGGGAAATAAGATGAGGCCAGAAGTGAAGACCAAGTATCTGTGATAAGCAGAAAGAACTTATGATTGGATATTACAAGGTAAGCTCTTTCTTTTGATTTTTGAAAGGAATAGGCTCTTTGATCTTAGTTCGACACATTTTGTATATGGTGTAGTGTACCATTTGCTTGAATTGTGATAGTTGAGAGTTAGCTTATAATTATCTAGATATAATAATCCTAAAGGATTGCGGGAAAATAAAAACATTGTGGAAGATAGAAAATTCATGTTTTTCTCGAGACAAAGTTTAGGAATACTTACTTTTAGGCCCTTTAGATTTAATAACTGGAGGATTTAGGTTTGACGGAACACTTTGGTTTGTCACGACTACTTGTTGCATTGGAATATCGGCCAAGCATCAACACCATTGAAGCAAACGAAACCATACAGAAGCTATGGATGCTATGGAAATAGAGGCCAAAAAAAAGAAAAATGAAGAAGCCATATAGCGGAAGAATTATTTTTCTATTTACCTATACATGTCTTTGGTTTATTTAGCCGTGAAAAAGATGATTGGACCACGGGTACAGCTCTTACCCGCGATGATGTTTCCAGGATTGTAGACGCTTCCGGTTGAAATTCTGGCTTGCTTGAATGTGAATCCTTCTTGAGAACTTAGAATATTCCACCGCCTATTACTCATTGGTGAAATAACTTAGACGAGAAAAATCTTAGCCTTAGAAATATTTCTTGATCATTTGCTATTGATTAGCAAAATCAAGAGAACCGAAAGGAAAAGAAAATAACTGAGAGAAAGAGAGAATACTAAAGCTTCTGGCTTTTTTCTCATAGATGCACTATGCACTCACAGAGATACACACAGTTATCTTCTTGATAACTTAAACCCCGAAGTTTTTATTTTTCAAAACCCCTCTGGTTATTAACTAGATAATCATCATAGAAGACGTTTTTTTTTTCAACTCTTCTGTTCTGTGGATTAATTAAAACCCATTTGGTCCAAGCTATTAGGCCATTGATTTTATGTATTATTTTCCTTTGATCTAATGAGCCCAAAATAATAAACAATAATTATTTATTTTTGGGGCCTATCGAATTAACCCAATAAATAATTAATAAGCTAAAATAAACCAAAATAATTATATAATCCTTTTTATCCAATTTAGACCCAGATTAATTTTCTAATTATTCAATCTGGGCTTAGGACTTCCAGGCTATTCCGAGGACCAAAATAATACATCGCATTAACTACTAAAATGTCCAAAATACCCCTACTATATAAATAGTTGTATTTTACATTTTAAATATTTCTTGATATCACCAAAAGGAAATATTAACCCTAAGGACAATGTTGCATTAGCTATGTCTTCGACCTACAGGTAAAATGACTAAATTACCCCTCTACACATCGTCGTGCATTTAGAGAGGAAAAAATGTACTAACACTTCTCTAAAAGACATCTACTTTCCTTAGGCTTCTAGTCTTATGATCTAAAACTTCTTGGAATATTTCTGCTTACCAAGGAATCTACAGTAACGCAAATATCCAAGTTATGTTCCCAGGGCCTTGGATAATCAGATCATTCAGGCAAACACAATGGGCGATATAGTGTAGAAACTTTCTGGAACAAGTCTGTCTTAATTAACTAGTTACATATGCCCAACAAATAAGTATATTGGTCCTACTGAAGAACCTCAACTATAATATATCAAAGCATACGTTTCCAGCTTCGTCAGGCCACCAACCTATACTCAAGCTGTAGAGTACATGTCCACGTTGTAGCAGTAGTATCTAGGTTTCTACCACATAGTGGTTCTAGAAACCACTACTACAGGTCCAATTCTACGTATTCAAAATTCGCTTGTGCTATGAAATAAGAAGACTACATATTAGCTAAAGGTAAGACATTCCCTATTTAGAATTCATAACACAATAACCATACCATATGAGATTCCCATTCTCATCTTTTGATTAAGAACAACAACAGTTTTTGTGTTAAGTAACTCATGATTCATATCTTATAATGAAAGACCTCCATTCACACGAACTATTTACTTAAATATAATGGGTCTTCTCCAATGAAAATTGTGCATAAATATAAAGAAAATTTCACAAATAATTTCATTAAAAAAATTGTATTAATACAAGTTAAAATTGCATCAGAAACCTAGTCTAAGATGGCATACATCCTAACAATCTCTTACTTGCACTCTAAGACTAAGTGAGTCCATAGATGCCCACCTTTATACGTCTAAGTGTCTTCTAAAAACCCTCTCAACCAAAGGGTTGGTGAAGAGATCTACTAAATTGTTCTCCTAGGTAATCAGTTCCGACATGATTTCCTGTCTCTAGATGAAATCCCAGATCCGATGATACTTACTCTTAATATGCTTCTCCTTTTAGTGGTTCCTAGGTTCTTTGGATTGTGAGACTGCACCAGTGTTTTCACAACACATCACAACTTACTTGTCCATTTGTGGCACGACTCCAAGTTCTTAAAGGAACTTCCGGAGCTAAACTGCTTCCTTGAATGCCTCTGAAACTGCCACATACTTAGCATCCATGGTTGAGTCTGCAATGCAAGATTGTTTGATACTCCTTCATAAAATGGCTCCTACAGACAAAATGAAGACATATCTACTAGTGGATTTCTCTCATCCTTATCCAACTAGAAGTGTGAGTCTGTGAATCGTGTAGGAACCAAGTTATCAGCCTTATAAACTAGCATATAATCTCTCATACTCTTAAGATTTTGAGAATATACTTTACGACCTGCTAACGTACCTCCTCGGGATTTGACTGATATCTGCTAACTACGCCTATGGCAAAGCAGATATCTGGCCTAGTACACAGCATAGCGTACATGAGACTTCCCGTAGCTGAAGTATAGGGAATCCTACTCATTTTATCTTTTTCTTACTAAGACTTGGGATAGTCCTTTAAGGAAAAAAGGCAACCCATATCTACAAGGGATCAACGCTCCCTTACATATGTCTATGTTGAACTCGGCCAACATCTTGGCAAAGTATGTAACTTAGGATAATCCTAACATTCTCTACTTCCTATTTCTAAAACGTTTTATCTCAAGAATATAACAGGCTTCACTCAAGTCCTTTATACTAAATTGACTAGATAGCCAAACATTGATAGATAACAGTGTTCTTACATCATTTCTAATTAGTAGAATATCATCAACATATAGCACAAGAAAAACTACGTATATGCCTTCTGGTTTCTTGTATATACATAGTTCATCCTCATTTTGAATGAAACCATAAGATTTTATAGTGTCATCAAAATGAATGTTCTATGCTCTGGATGCCTGCTTAAGTCCATAAATAGATTTCTTAAGCTTACAAACCAAGTGCTCTTGGCCTTTAGCAATAAAGCCTTCCGATTGGGACATATAAATGTCTTCACTAAGATGGCCATTTAAGAATGCCATCTTGACATCCATTTTCCATATTCATAATCATAATGAGATGTGACGACAAGGAGGATATAGATAGACTTAAGCATAGCTACCGAGGAAAAAGTTTCCTCATAATCGATACCTTCTTTCTGAGTATACCCTTTCGCCACAAGCCTAGCTTTGAATTTTTCACCTTTCCATCCGTTTCCTTCTTTCACTTGTATACCCACTTATACTCAATGGGTTTTATCCCTTCTGGTAAAGTTACAAGATCTCAAACCTGATTAAAGTACATAAACTCAATCTTGGCTTTCATTGCTTCATGCTATAGATTTGCATCAACTTCAGCAATAGTCTCCTCATATCTAGTAGGTTATTATTCTTGATGGTCAGAGACTAGGTTAAAATCCTCTCCTGTCCATCTTTTTGGAATCCTAGATATCTTCCACTACGATGAGGCTCCATTTGTACAGGTTCCTGAGGTTGTGCCTCTTCTTGTTTTATAATTAAGTTAGAAGAAGTTGATTTAGAAGATAACTTTTCCTCGAGTTCCAATTTAATTAAACGTTTAGTGGATGTACTTTGATCATCCTCCAAGTATCTAGCATTAGAACTCACAAGTGCTTTTTACTTTTTGGGATGATAAAAGTAACCATCCTTTTTTCCATTTGGATACCCAACAAAATAGCATAATTCCGATATTGGTTCTAACTTGTCTTCCTTAATCAGTACATAAGTTGGGCATTTCCATATCTTAAGATGATTTAGACTCGACTTATGCCCAGTCTACATCTCATAGGACGTCATAGGTATTGACTCGGAAGACACCAAGTTTAGAATATACGCCGCTGTTTCTAGAGAATATCCCCAAAAAGACACTGGAAGAGTACTATGAGACATCATGTCTTGGACCATTTCTATCAATGTCTTATTCCTTCTCTCAACTACTCTATTCTGTTGGGGTATTCCAAACATAGAGAGTAGGGATTCTATCCCATGATGTACCGTGTAGTCCTTGAATTCACCAAGGAAGTACTCTCCACCATGATCTGATCGTATTATTTTGATTCGTTTACTTGTCCAACGTCCACTTCAGCATTAAACTCTTTGAACTTGCCAAAAGAGTCATATTTGTGTCTCATCAGGTAAACATAACCATACCTAGTACAATCATCTATAAAAGTGATGAAGTACTCAATGCCCCCTCTTGTTGGTGTAGACAAAAGACTACACACATCAGTGTAAAAAAGACTCAGTATCTCCTTGGCTCTATCCGCCTTCTGGGTGAAGGACTTTTTGGACATTTTTCCCATAAGATAAGATTCATATTGAGGCAAACATTCCAATCTCAGTGAACCCAAAGGCCCATCGTGGATTAACCTCTAAGTCCTAGTTGTTAATAGGATTAATGAAGAATGGATTTCCATACATGTGTCCAGTACATATAACTTCTCCATTTCTGTTGATAGTTATACCAGAATAGAAAGAAACAGAATATCCTTAATTAATTAGTTTTGCAACTGAAACTAAATTATGTCTAAAACTAGGAACAAATAAAACATCCCTCAATACAACTATTCTATATCAATAAAAAAAAAAGTTCCAGTTCTCTCACTACAAGAGCCCAAACTTATGCTCTATTTCCCATGCATAGTCCATGTTTGCCAGTCTTCTAATCGTTCTAAACCCCTGCAAGAAGTTACAGATATGATCAGTAGCTTCTGAGTCAACAATCCAAGTGGAAGTTGATATAACCATTGATATAGACTACAGCTTACCTCGGCTCCAGGCAGTCCGAGCTATAGCTCAGCTCAGTAGCTTGTCTTCTTCTTTAGCCTTTTTTTTTTCTCTGCGAATTTTTCCAGAAACTCTGCAACTTCGCTCCGCGATCGTTACAAGCATCCTCTTGTTACATTTTTTTTCATCAAAAATAAACACTGCATCCCCCTATCCCCTTTCAAATTGGGTTTACACGATTGCTAAGCAAAAATTTTGAAAATTACACAGCTTCCTAAACCTCAACCATGAGGCGTACAGAGATTTCTACCCATACCAAAACTGCAATGGATCTCAAGAATTCATCAAACAATTAACTTGCCAATTTTATAAACTAGCATGCATTTTTCCTAAGACATTCAAAGCTTCATGGCTCTGATACCAATTGAAGCTAACAAAACCATACATAAGCCATGCATGCTACGGAAACAGATGCCAAAAACAAGAAAATTGCAGAAGTCACATAGCAGAAGAATTATTTTTCTATTTACCTCTGCGTGTCTTTGGTTTATTTGGCCGTGAAAAAGATGATTGGACCACAGGAATAGCTCCTACACGTGATAATGTTTCTTAGACTGTAGACATTTTTGATTGAAATCTCACGATTGGTCTACTTCTTCTTGCATGAACAAACGCGAATTCTCCTTGAGAACTCAGAATATTCCACCACCTATTACTCGTTGGTGAAACAACTTAGGCGAGGAAAATCTTAGTCTCATAAATATTTCTTGATCTTTTGCTATTGATTAGCAAAATCAAGAGAACTAAAAGGAAAAGAAAACAAGCAAGAGAACGAGAGAATACCAAAGCTTCTAGTTTTTTTTCTCACAGATGCACTATGCACTCACAAAGATACAGACGGTTATCTTCTTGATAACTTAAACACTAGAGTTTTTATTTTTCAAAAATCCTCTGGCTGTTATTTGGATAACCATCACAGAAGACGTTGTTTCTTTTCAACTCTTCAGTACTGTGAATTAGTTAAAACCTCTTTGGTCGAAGCTATTGGGCCATTGATTTTATTTATTATTCTCCTTGGATCCAACGAGCCCTAAATAATAAACATTAATTATTTATTTTCTGAGCCTATAGAATTAACCCAATAAATAATTAATGAGATCAATGAGACCAAAATAATTATTTAAGCCTTTTTATCTAGTTTAGGCCTAAGTTAATTTTTTAATTGTTCAATCTGGGCTTAGGCCCTGAATAATTAATTAACCAATTAAACTAGATAAAAAATTAGTTTTTCTCATTCTTTTATTTTATTCCAGTCCAAAAATAAATTAGACTTCCTACATAAAATAAAATACTTTCAATCGAACCCATTTCCTTGACATAAAATTACTTAGGACTTGCAGGTTATTCCGAGGACCAAAAAGACACATCGCCTTAGCTACTAAAATGACCAAAATATCCATATTATATAAATAGCTGTATTTTTTATTTTAAATATTTTCTAATATCACCATAATGAAATATTGACTCCAAGGACAATGTTATGTTAGCTATGTCTTCGACCTTCAGGTAAAATGATTAAAATACCCTTCTATATATCGCCGTATATTTATAGAAGAAAATGTGTACTAACACCTCTCTAAAAAACATCTACCATCTTTAGGCTTCTGGTCTAATGATCGACGACTACTTTGAATATTTCCACTTACCAAGGAAGCTACCTTAAAGCAAATATCCAAGTCATGTTCCCCAGGGCCCTGGATAATTAGATCATTTGGACAACCACAAGGGGCGATATAGTGTAGAAACTATCTTGTATAAGTTTGTCTTAACTAACTAGTTACGTATACCCAATATACAAGTATATTAGTCCTACTGAAGAGCCTCAACTATAGTATATCAAAGTATACACTTCTAGCTTCGTCAGACCACTAACTTATACTCAAATTGTAGAGTATAAGTCCATGTTGTAGTAGTAGCAGTAGTCCAGGTTTCTACCACATGGTACTTTTAGAAACCACTACTACAGATCTAGTTCTACGTATTCAAAGTACGCTTATGTTATGAAAAGAGAAGATTACTCATTTGCTAAAGGTAAGCCATTCTCCATTTAGAATTCATAACACAATAACCCTACTATAATGAGATTCTCATTCTCATCATTCGGTTAAAAATAACAGTTTATGTGCTAAGTAACTCATTATCCATACCTTACTATGAAAGACCTCAATTTACATAAACTATTTACTTAAATACAACGGGTCTTTTTCAATAAAAATTGTGCACAAATATAAAGAACATTCCACAAATAATTTTTTTTATAAAAAATTTATTAATACAAATCAAAATTACATCAGAAACCTAGTCTAAGAGGGCATAAATCTCAACAACCTTCATATCAAACACGTGCACCAATTGCCAGATTTCAATCTTCCAAAGCATTCTCGAACCTTCTATAGGTAATCTGCTAGTGAAAGTAGAATAATAGGTGAAAGAATAATCGTATAGGAAGAATTAACTGGGAGAGCTTATTATTTTATTTTTCAAAGGAAAAAGGCTAAAAAAATAAAAAATAAATACAAGAACCCCAGCAGCTACCAAAAAAAAAAAAAGAAAGCTATATATATATATATATATATATATATATATATATATAGCTGCCAGTGGATGGTCCAAAGGACTCTTTTTTTGGTTCCTGTTTATTAGGGGTAGGAATGGTAGGAAGCTCTTTGCGCTTCAAATTTTTATTTCTGGGTTTGGGAGCCATAGGACTATCGACCCTGCAGGAATTCTCGAGTTAAGAAATCAGGAATTGAGTTTGAAGACCCTTTAATATATTCTATATCAAAATTAAATATAGATAGGACAGCTAGCCATCAAGCAAATATTTGTTTAGATGTATGATTTTTGACTTCTTTCTGCAAAACATATTTTGCTACTTTGCAATCAATACGTAATAAAAACTTTTGATTTATCAAATCGGCTTGAAACTTTTGAATGCATAAAAAATTTGACAAAATTTCTTTTTTGATGGTAGGATAGTTTTGCTGAGAACTATTCCAGTGCTTGGATGCAAATGCAACAATATGCTCTTTTCCATTTTTCTGTTGCTTCAAGATACCACCATAACCAATTTCAGAGGCATCTATTTCAACAATTTTTGGAGCTTGAGGATTTGGCAAGGATAGGCACAGTAAATTTTTAACCTGCTCCTTGACTAGTCAAATAATTGAAGTATGGACATTAGTCCATGGAGAAGGAGACTGTTTAAGCCTATCATGCAAAGGCTTAATCAAATTCTTGATTCTTGGAATGAATTCAAAAACATAATTCAAACAACCAAGGAATCTTTGGAGTTGCGTCCTGTCAAGAAATTGGTCAGGAAATAGGAGTGATGGTTATATATATATATATATATATATATATATATATATGTATGTATGTGTGTGTGTGTGTGTGTGTGTGTGTTGTTTTGCTCAATTGACCAAGAAAACATGATTAGCAAATCACACGTGAAACATTAAAAAAAAAATCACAAAGTTTCCAAAATTTTCAAATTGCCAAACGCTATCAAGTTTTCCAAATTTTCAATTGCCAAAAGCTATCATTAACCTATTTCGTTTCCAAAAGATCTCGGTAAACCAAGATTAGCAACTTAATTTTTAAAAAAAAAAAGCTTTCATTTTTCCTTTTATCTCGACCGCTTTTCTTCTTCCTTTTTTTTTCTTTTTTTTCTTTTTTTCCCACTACTTTTCTTCTTTTTCTTTTTTTCCCTCAATTTTCCCAAGACTAATTAAATAGTTCCTTTATTAAAAAATCGATTTGTGCCAGATATAAAATTATCTAATATAATTAATTAATAAATCCATGTAATTAAATAACTCTCTTATTAATTAATTGATCTTCTTAGGCCTAATAAAGAATTTTCCAAGAAAAAATAATTAATAAATCAATTAAATCAAATTCATTCAATAAATTATATTAATTAATTAATCCACTTGGTCACATGATAATTAATTAATAAACCAATTTAATTAAGTTGGCTCAATAAATTATTTTAGTCCAAATAAATAATTATTGGACTTCTAGAAAAAATTATCCCAATAATGATTTCACCCAACAAGCCCATATAGTAAATAAAATTTACTAAGGTTACTTGAGCTACTTTGGAAACCAAAAGACGTATTATTCTTGGCTACTAAATTGACCAAAATACCCTTCCTAACAAATAGTTGTATTTTATCATCTTAAATATTTCATTTATCATAATATAAAAATATTGACCCCAAGAATAATATTGCAAGCACGATGTCTTCGACCTACAAGTGCAATGATAAAAATACCCCTCTACGTAACACTCGTCATTGAGATAGAAAAATTGTACTAACACATTCCTCAATGACATCTATTATCCTTTGATAATTAGTACAATAATCCATGACTTCCAGTATGTACCAGCTTATTTTTGGGAACTACCTAAAAGCATACATACTAACTCACGTTTTCTAGAACCCTAAATTATTTAGATTATCCTGGACAATCACAAGGGGTGATTTCTTCACATAATTAAGTATAAAAATTCTATTGTATAAATCTATCTTAATTACCTAAAGTTGTACACCCTAGTATAAAGTTATTGGCCTTGCGATAAGGCCTCACCTATCATACATCGAAGTACACAAGCCCAACTTTACCAGACCACTAGCTTATACTCAAGTCATAGGGTACTCTTCCATGCAATAGTAGTGATAAGCTAATCTTTATTTATTTTAGTACTTTTATAAAGATTATTATCACGTGGTCTAGTTATATGTATTTCAAATACACTTACACTATTAGCTTGAGTGGACTACTCACTAATATAAGGTAAACCATTCCCCATTTAGAAGCCACAGTTTAATGATCTAAACTTTGATAAAGTGAACAGCTTCATTAATCGATCAAGAATTTTTTTTTTGTCATTTATGTGTTAGTAGCCAATAATCTTTACCTTACTATGAAAGTACAACCCAATCACGTAAATTAGTTACCTTACTATGATAATCCGTATATGCCTACCCCTATGACATTCAAGTGTCTTCACAACACCTTCTCCATCAGAGGCTTGGTAAATAGGTCTAGCTGATTGTTTGAAGAGGAAATCTGGTCAACCACTATGATGAGGCTTCATCATGTATACATTTTCTACTATTTTTGTGCTTCAATTGAGAAATTTTTTTGTTCAAATCACCACTTACCACTCTATTCTCGCCTTGTGTTGCTAGGAAATGGAAAAGATCATGTGAAGATGAATGAAAAAAGAACAAGGAAGAATTGGATGAAAATAGAAGAAAAAAAGAACATTTGCAACTTTATCCAAGAAGAGGGCAGCCAAGGGACCTTAAGTTCGCTAGGCCGCCAGGTTTGGTGAATTATATATGTTGTCCAGAATGTCGGCGACCAAGCTTTATGTAAACATGAATAGGCTTAGTTTTGTGAGCGGGTGGGCTAAGGCAACGGAACATCCTTAAGCCGCCTAGTTTCTGTTCTCCATAGGCCACCTAGTCATTTCCGCATATATAGTGAGTGAACATGGCGGCCCAAAGAAGTTGAAGTTCCCTGGCCACCCATTTTTGTTCTTCGCAGACTAGTTTTTCTAGAACTAGGCAGGCTAAGAAGAGTCCTCTAGCCCACCTTGGTTCTGGAAAAATATGGCAGCCCAGGGTTAACTACCCTAGGATTCCCATTTGCAGAGAAAACATATTTTTTGGCGCATTTTCAAGGTTTTGAACGACCAATCCTCTATATAAGCCTTTTTTACACCCAAAAGTAAAGGAGGAGAGTTGGGAAAAGTCTAGGGGTTTTCTCAAGAACCTTAGATCTTGTAAGTTTGAGTTCCAAGAAGAGGGAAGAACCAAGAGATCCATGAAGAGGAAGGGAGCCTACTTGAAGATTTCAAGAGGAAGAAGATGAAAAGCTTGTCTGTGAGTTTACCTTTCTATTATTTTTGTAATATTTCTTGTATTCTTGTACTAATAATGAATTTTTAATTGTAATGAAGGGTTGTACCCTATTTTTATGCTTCAGAATGATGTATTTTCCTTAAATCTATAATTCTAGCTCATGGGAATTTGGTTATTTGAACTTATTTGGCTATCTTGCTTGAGTGGGTTTTGATTGATGTATTTCAAATGATTTTTCTTCTTTAATGATTTATAGAGATGGGGTTGAGGATAGGTCACCTATTTGATTAGGTTAGCATTTGTCATTTTTAATTAACTTGAGAAGTATTTTGGGAATTAGGACCAATAACCAAAGGGTTTATGAAATTACCTAGAGATAGGGATTTCGTAACCTCCGGATAGTTTAGGATGGTGAATGAAGAGTTTTGTGAAGGATCACAATAGAAAACATCAAAGAAAATACTGCAGAAAATTTTCAATTTTTTGAGCCACATCTAGGAAAGAGTACTTACTTTTTCTTATTGGTTGCAAATTAACTAATGAGGGACTGGGTTGCACTAGAACCTCTTGCATTAGAAGGGGAGAGGGAGGCACCTGCTGTTCAACTGGAACTCCTACCAATCTTTTACTCATGTGCATTAAGCGTCTCCAACCTACTTCTATTCGTCTTCCAGATTATGATTCTACCTTACTCTAGGCATTAGTTTGCTGAAAGCTCCTTTCTTGGATAAAATCACATTACCAAAGAGAAAGAACGTGGAAGAGAAAACAAGAGGAGATGGCACACTCAAAAATTACACAACACTTGCTTTTTTTGCTACATAATTCAACCAGCCTTGGAAGCCCCTAATGGCTGAAATCACCTAGCCTAATTGTGCTAGGTGTTGTGCTACAAAAAATAACACAAGACTAGCCCAATCCTCTTAATTAATTAATTTTTTTTTGCCTCATTAAATACCCAAGACTAATTAATTATTTCTAATTAGACTCTTAATATATATCAACATATATCAGTCCAATTAATTAATTTATTCTAGCCCAATTCTCTTAATTAATTAATTATCTTTTCTGGGCCTTATCTAAACCCAAGACTAAGTAATTAATTCTAATTGGACTATTAGAACAAATTTTATTTTTCTTTACAAATAATTATCCATTAGACCCAAATTGTGTCTAAACAACACCAAGAAAATTATGCTACTTTGGGGACCAAGAGACATATTATTCATGGCTACTAAAAGGACCAAAATGCCCTTACTATTAAATAGCCGCATTTTATCATTTTAAATATTTCCATTTATCACCATATGAAAATGTTGACCCCAAAAATAATATTGGTAAAGCAATGTCTCCGACTTGCAGGTGAATGAAAGAAATGCCCCTCTATGTAACACCCATCAATGAGACAAGATAAATGTACTAACACCTATCTCAAAAACATCTACCATCCTTCAATCTCTAGTCCATTAATCCATAACTTACTTGAATGTACTTGCTTATCATTGGAGGCTACCTAAAAGCACACATTCTAGAGTCACGTTCCGAGGGCCCATGATCATTAGATTATTCTGGACAATCACAATGGGGTGATTTAACCTCACTAAGTGAAGTATACAAACCCTGTTGCATGAGTCCGTCTTAAATAAGAAGAGTAATACACCTAACGTACAAGGATATTAATCTCACAAAAGAAATCTCATCCAACATACATCAAAGTACAAAACCCTAGCTTCGCCAGACCACCAACTCATACTCAAGTATGAAGGTATCCGTCCACGCTGTAGCAGTAATACTTTGGTCTTTGCAATTATAGTACTTTAAGAAAGACCACTACTACCGGTCCAGTTCTATGTATTCGAAATACGCTTATGCTAATGATGTGAGTGAACTACTTACTGATTCAAGGCAAACCATTCTTTATTGGAAATCATGGCATAATAGTCTTACTTTGATGAAATGCCCAGTTCCATCAAACGACTAAGTTCTCAATTTTACTTGTGTGACAAGTATCCATAGTCTATACCTTACTGTGAAGAACGACCCAACACATAGACCATTCCTTATCATACTTGGACCTTAAATATGTAATAATATAAGAAACAAATTAAATTAAATGAATAAACATTTTATTACAATATGTTTACAAAGAATACATAGTCTTTGAGGGCATACTTTCCATCAATCTCCCATTTGCACTACAAAGACGAAGAAAGTCCATAAGTGCCTACCCCTATGACATCTAAGTGTCTGTAAAACACCTTGTCTATCAAAGTCTTAGTAAAGGGATCCGCCAAATTGTTGACAAAGGAAATCTGATCAACCATAATCTTCTATTTCTGAAAGAACTCCCGAATGAGGTGATATTTTCTTCTCGAATGAGGTGATACTTTCCTCTCTAAGTGTTTGCCCTTCCAATGGTTTTAAGGTTCCTTGCACTGCGGCACTACTCTAGAATTGTCATAATATAGTGATAGGACTATTCATGTGCGGTACTACTCCAAGTTCTATGAGGAACTTCCAAAGTCACATAGCTTCTTTAGAAGCTTCTGATGTAGCAACGTACTCAGCTTCTATAGTAGAATCAACAGTGCCAGATTGCTAGATACTTCTCCATAAAATTGCTTCTCCAGACAAAGTGAAGACATATACACTAGTGCATTTTTTTTCATCTTTATCCACCTAGAAGTCTGAGTCTTTGTAACTAGTAGGAACCAAATCATCAACAAAATATACAAGTATATAATCTTTCATTTCCTTGAGATATTTGAGTATACTCTTTACAGCTTACCAGTGAGCTTCCCCTGTGTTTGACTGATATCTACTAACCATGCCTACTGCAAAATAGATATCTAGCCTAGTACAAAACATAGCATACATGAGACTTCCCATAGCCGAAGTATATGGGATCCTACTCATTTTCTAATTATCTTTCTGTTTCTGAGGACACTGCTTGGAAGATAAGGATAATCTATGTCTAAAGGGTATAATAGCCCCTTTATATTGATCCATGTTGTACTCGACTAATATATTGTCAATGTAAGCAGACTGAGATAAACCTAACATTCTCTTATTCCTATCTCTAAGAAGCTTATGCCTAGAATGTTGCTAGCTTCTCCCATATTTTTCATATTAAATTGACTAGATAGCCAACCTTAAGCGATTGCAAAACAAGTTTAAGAGATTGCAAAACTAAGAATCTGTTGCGGAAGAACCCTAGACTAGGAATACTTGTTAAGGTATCTCTCTGTGTAAATTCCTATGTCTTCTTTACCTTTTAATTCAACTTAATTCCACCGTGAAGCACTAAAACAAAAGATTTCAAAGTTTTAAAATCCTTAAAATTTTGGATGGAGCATTTTGGGTGACCCTGGATCCAGAAGCTACATCCAAAACTCTGTGAACAGTATTAAACCAATTCTGCCCAAATAAATGCCAATTTGGACTTACCTTTTGGATGCAACATCGTCCAAAACATGAGTCCAAAATGCTAGTAAGTCTGATAGCGAAAAAACTGGTCGTTTTATAACCATTGGTGCTCTACTTTATGGCTCTATATAAAGCTTCAAAACTCAATTTGAAAGTAGATTTTTATCTTATCCTTCTAAGAAACACTCTTACTCTATAGAAAACAAAAATATACTTTATCTGCTCAGAGAAGTGATTCACTTTTGTTTCATTTATCTTCAATCATCGTTTTGCAACAAGGTTGTGGCACTTTTTTCATTTATCTGCTCTAAGATTTTTCATTTGGTATCAGAGCTTGGTCAATTCTATTCTTGGTCTAACAACCTTGCAGGAAAATCCTTATGGCAAACTCATCCTCTCTTTCGTATGTTGAAGGTTCGTCAAAAAATCGACCTCCATTGCTCAATGGAAACAACTACACATTCTAGAAAAACAAAATGAAAATCTATGTTTTTTCAATCAACTTCAAGTTGTGGAATTTGATTGAAAATGGTCCTTTTCTTCTATCAAAAGTTGTTAATGGCGAAAAAATACCTAAACAAAATGACGAATTTGATGTTGAAGATAATGCTAAGATGATATTGAACGTTCAAGCTATAAATATCTTGTGTTGTACCATTGATGCCACTGAATACGATCCAGTTAATAGATGTGATTCAGCCCATGACATGTGGAAACTACTTAAAGTCATCTATGAAGGGACTAACCAAGTTAAGGAATCTAAATTGGGGCTTTTAACTCATGACTATGAATTGTTCACAATGAAGCCATACAAAAGTATAGTTGATATGTTTACCAGATTCACAAATATTGCTAATGGTCTTAAACCTATGGTAAAGTTTTTTGCCTTGATGAACAAAATCAAAAAATTTTGGATGTATTGCCTAAGAGATGGGAGATGAAATCTCTTGCTGTGGAAGAATCCAAGGATTTGAAATCCTTACCAACTGAAGAGCTGATTGGTTCTCTTCTAATACATGAAATGAAACTCAAAAGGTTTTAAGAATCCTATGATCATGATAAAGGTAAAAAGGAATAGCACTGAAAGCTGAAAAAGAGGAAGCAAAACGTAACACCCCACTACCTAGGCTAAACAGGGCCTGGGAAAGTCGCCTTGTCCAAAGGACAAGGGGTCTTTATAACTAGGACACACAATAAAAATAAAAAAATACCTTAAAATTTAAAACTTAATACAACCTGAAAATTCATGAATAAATCCAAAATAAAAATTGTTCACTCTCAACTCCCAAAGCATTACCTAAAATAAATAACAAAATATCTTCCAAGGCAGGCAACACTAGCTACTCATCCCTACAGCAGGATCGACCTGAAATCATGGTAAAACGGTGATGAGATAAAAATCTTAGTAAGTCCGTGTGTGCTATGAGTGTTAAGAGAAAACAGTCCATGAATGCAAGGTGTAAGAATTTCATAAGAACTATACTGGCAAGCAATAAACAATAATCAAAATCAAGAGTGGCATTTTGGTTTTCCCAACCATACATGTACAAATAAATCAACCACTCAAAAGGGTGGCCATAGGTTACCACACGTTGGGCCCCAAAACCATACAGCGGTCAGAATGCCACACTTTGTCCAGACTGACAAAAGTAGGTGATCGGCCTACTGGGTGAGATGCTCCTCTATCTCTACACCCAAATAAAACCGGTTGTCCATTCCGGTAACACACCGTACACTTGACTAAAAACTGCTAGCTCGGACAGGCACGACCTACTGAACTGATATCTTATTCGGAAAGGACTTAACCCTTAGAGGTGGCCACCTATTGAGAGACTTACCTTAACCCTTCAAAGACTAGTCCTAGTATTCTTTCCTTATTGAGTACTCGACGTAATTTATCCCACTTGGGAAAAAATGAATAAAACATAGCTCTACTTGAAAATGGCTATTAAGGATTTCCAAAGTTTTGGACAAAGCTGGTTTTAGAAAGAGTTTAGAGTTTGAGTAAAACTGCTTATTGATTTTCAAATAATTTGTTTGACTGAAATGAGATAGGAGACAATCCTCAATTGCCTTTACAGAAGTGAGTGTCCACGCACTCCACATTTGGATTGCCATAATAACCATTTTGCATCAAAAAAGTTTTATGCAGGAGCTTTCCTGATCCTTGCTTAAAATAAAGGTCTCCAACAGCTGACCTAACCCCACCTGGGTTAAACATGAGCCATAATTAAACTTAAGCCAAAATTCTTTTTCACAAATAATCCTAGCTCAACTTACTACAACCATGACCCTAGTGTCCCAAGCTTGAAGGCAAGATAATAAATAAAAGGGTTTATAAAATAAATCTAGCTTGATATTAAAATAACTAGAGTTTTGGGAATAGGTACTAATAAGCTGAAGGTTTAAATCTTGCTATAAATAAATTAGGGTTTATTTGATGAAGGGTCCTAGGACCTAGATGAAATTATTTAAAATACTAATCCATTAACAATAACAACTAGTTGTTAGAAAATAGTTGGTAACTAAAATTAGTTGTAAGTAAATTTTAATGGGTTTTGATTGAAAGATAATAAATAAATTTTAATAGTATTTATGAACATAAGACTTACAAAATTAATATTTTACCTATTATGAATATTTATATAAACAACTTTATTCGATATTATTATTTTCTATATATTTTATTTCTTTAATAAAAGCCATTATTTATTTCACTAAAATATTATTATTTTATATAATAGTCCAAATCCACTTTTTCCTAGGGTTTTTGAAATCACTAGAAGAAATTATAGTTTTAATTATTTTGTTAATGAAATAAAATTTGCTTAGGGACAACAAATTCATGATCATATTTCCTATTGCTATCCATATTCATGAACATGCACTCTACATCAATCAACAAAACATCCAAATCATGAATAAAACATAGATCCAAATCTACCAAGACAGGATCCAAACTCTACTACAATAAACATATTCATGGTTTTAACAATCATACATAATCACAAAACCCTATTCCCCGAAGATGACATAATCTCTAACATGCTTGATCATTCATACTACGCATAACATGAAGACATGCAACAAACCCTAAGAACGCCATACAATCAACCAAGA
Organism: Voacanga thouarsii; assembly: GCA_026120185.1. Lineage (NCBI taxonomy): Eukaryota > Viridiplantae > Streptophyta > Magnoliopsida > Gentianales > Apocynaceae > Voacanga > Voacanga thouarsii. The sequence goes on from JANUWF010000952.1 coordinate 173,161, forward strand.
CAAATCATCTCATGCATCAATCCCATCTCCATCATACAAACACATTTATTCATGCTTCAATCTCAACTCCAACACAACAACACATGCTCAACCCCTAATGATAATCCATCCCCTTCTAATATCATCCTTGAGACATGAATCTAGGATTTAAAGAGAAGGTTGAAGAGTCTTACTTGAAAGATGATGACCTTGAAGAAGTTTTGAAAGAATCCTCTCACGTGGACAGCTTGGTTCATCCAAGGAGGAAGAAGGAGACATGGCTATGGTTGAAGTAACCATTCAGCTGAGAGAGAGAGAGAGAGAGAGAGAGAGAGAAAGAGAGTTCATTAGTGTATGTATGTATATATATATATATATATATATATTCATTAAGTGTTGAAGATAAGTAAAGATGGAGATGATTGATCATGCTTACTTTGAAGGTGTTCTTGAGCCTTTAAGAAAATTCTGATTTTTTTATCCAAAAGAGAGACTTAGATTTCGGTATTTGATGTTAATAATTGCAGAAGGGGTTTCAAGAGGTTGAGTAGATGTGATCTGGAGTTTTTGGAAAAGGTTGGAGAGGTTTGGAGTGGTCTTAGGCGTGAGAATGCTAGTAGGTGTTCTTGAAGGTTAGAGAGAATGGAGAGAATTTGGATGAAGCTGGCCGAAATTCTGTAGGAATAAGGTGGCCGAATTGTTTAGGAGGGTTTTGGTAATTGAATTTTTTGATTTGAGAGGAAAAGGAAAGCTGGTTGTTTGATATCCAAAAAGAATATTTTAGGGATTCAATTTTGGAAACAAATATGATAAGAAGATCTTGGTTAATGGAGAGCTTTTGGAAGCTAAAATGGCCGGCTGATTGATTAGGGTTTTTGTTGGGATGAAAGCTGTTGGAAGGAGCTTAAGGGTGGCCGAAATATGATGTGCAATGGTGAAGGGATTTTCTAGTTGTTGGAGGGTTGATTTATGGAAGTTTACTGAATATGTTTGCTGGAATTTTGGCCTTCAATTTATGGCTCGATTGGAGTGATTAATGGAGATATTTTAGGAGCAGCCGTGGGCCTGGTTTTGAGCAGAATGTCAGGAAAGATGATGAAGCTTATTTCATGGCTGTTCAAGGGGAATTTGTACAGAAAAATGGTGGAAGTTTCAGACATGGCTGAAAAAGAAGCAGAGCTGGAAAATCCTAAACATATTTTCTCAAGATTTGCTGGAAATTTCTTGGCAGATTTTGTAGTCATTTTTAGTCAGTTTGCAGAAGGTTTGAAGGGATATTCAGAGGTCCTTCTAGGATAGTTTCTAGCCTTCTTTATGGAGAAAAAATGAGGTTAAGTTGCTGGGTGAAAAACTGGAAGAAACAGCTTGGTTTTGCCTCACCAATGCTACGAAAATTGTGCAGAAAATTTTCTGGTTTGCACAGTTTTTTTAGCAGCTCGGTTTTGGCTGGAATGTTCAATCCTCATGCTAATTGAAATGGCCATTTTTCTGGCAGCATTTGGGAGTAAAATATGGCTGAAAATTTTGACACTTGGATTGAACAAGAAGCTGGTAAAATTCCAGATTACTACATGAAGAAGATGAACACACTTAGGTTGGAGTTTGAAGGTTCAACCATGGAGATTAATTCTCTTGGGAACCTTCCACAACTCCTCCCCATTTTCGGCCAACAAGATGTCTCACAGTTGGACATTTTCGAACCTTCAAAGCCTCAGCAGTTTGCTGGAATTTTCTGAAAATAGAATTGGATTAGATGAATTGAACAACTTAATGAATTGAGAAGTAAGGAAAGCTAAGGATTAAGAAGGGTATGAATCCATTCGGAATTTTTGTAGGGCACAAGAGTAGGATTAGGACATTCCTATCATGTCTCCCTTAGGACAACACTCATACTCTTCCCTAAATCATGCAAGGCCGAAATATAGCCTTCCCAAGAAAAAATAAAATTTAATCATGCAAAAACTCCAATAATGGAATTTGAACCCAAGACCTCAAGAATTAATTCTAAAGCTCTAACCACTAAACCACAACAACTCTTATTCTTATTTTCTCTCCCAAATATTTTTCCTATTTAATCCTCAAGCTATCTCCCTATTTTCACCTCAAGCAAACATTACCATTTTGCCCTTCTTACTCAATAACACTATTAAGCCATCTAGTCTACAAATCACATATCTAAGCACAAAAAATCATATAAAAATATATTTATGCATGCAAGCAAGTATAGTATGCATCCCAACCCCCTTACTCTAAGGTTGGTTTCAACTGGGGTTTCACATTTTCCCCTTCTTAGAAGAATTTCGTCTCGAAATTCAGGCAAACCTGTATGTCAGATCGGGGTACTTTCGCTTAACCCACTCTTCTAATTCCCATGTGGCATCTCGTGTGCCATGATGCTCCTACTGAACTTTTACCATCGGTATCTGCTTGTTCTGGAGAATCTTGATACTGCAGTCTAATATTCGCATGGGCTTCTCCATATAGCTCAGATCGGGTTGCAACACTAACGGCTCATCGTTCAGAACATGACCGGGATCGACATTGTACTTCTTCAGCTATGACACATAAAACACATCATGAATTCCTATCAATCCATCTGGCAAGTCCAATTGGTATGCTACCAGTCCAATCCTTTCCTTTATCAAGAATGGCCCCAAATACCTCAGATTTAGCTTTCCACTCTTCAGATGCTTCAAGATTTCCCTATTCGGCGTCAATCTCAGAAATACGCTGTCCCTGACTTGAAACTCCAATTCTTTCCATCGGTTGTCCGCATAACTCTTCTGTCAGCTCTGAGCTGCCTTCAACCTCTCCCTGATAAACTTTACTTTCTCTAACATTTCCTGAACACAGACTTCTCCGGCTTTGCTTATGTGATCATCTTCTGACCAACTCCAGTATAGCGGTACTTGATACTTGCGTCCATACAAGGCCTCATACGATGCCATCCTAATTAAAGCTTAGTAGCTATTATTATACAACAGCTCTACATACGGCACACACTCGATCCACATATCCCCAAAATCTAGAACACAGGTCCTCAGCATATCCTCCAATATCTGTATAACCTTTTCTGACTACCCATCAGTCTGCAAATGCGCCGTCGTACTGAACTTCAGACTCAACCCCATTGCTTCCTGAAACTTACCATAAAAGTGAGACATAAACCTCGGGTCTCATTCAGACACAAAACTTGAGGGCACTCCATGAAGACGGACTATTTCTCGCACATAAGTCTGAGCCAACTTCTCCACGAAGTCTCTTACATTTACTGGTATGAAATGAGCCGACTTGGTCAGTCGATCCACCACTACCCATATGGCATCCTTCTGGGTCCTTAACATAGGGAGTCCGGTGATAAAATCTATGGTCACTTCTTCCCACTTCCACTCAAGTACTAGCAATGGTTGCAACAGTCCCGCTGACTTCTTGTGCTCTGCTTTGACTTTCTGACAGGTGAGACAGGTCGAGACATACTTGACCACATCCCGCTTCAGTTCAGGCCACCAATAGGTCCTCTTCAGATCTTGGTACATCTTGACTTCCTCCGAATGAATGGCGTACTTGCTCTTGTGCGCCTCTTCCAATATTTTGTCCTTTAACTGATGCTCTTCAAGTACACATAACCGATCCCTGAAATGTAAAACTCCCGCCTTGTCTTGCCGAAATTCACTGCCTGGACGTTTAAGCTCCTTGTCCTTGAAAAGTTGAAACTCTGCATTGCTTTGTTGAGCTTCCACGATTTCCCGTCTTAGATCTGGTACTAATTTTAGGTTGCTAACAACGATTCTCTTCTCTTGCACTTCCACCTTTCTGTCCAACACTTCCTGAACCATTTGAATTTCCTGCACTCTTAGTCTAGCCATACCAATTTTTCTACTCAGGGCGTCAGCTATAACGTTGGCCTTCCCGAGATGGTAATTGATCGGACAATGGTACTCCTCCAAAAATTCCATCCATCTTCGTTGCCTTAAATTCAGATCCTTCTAAATGAAGATGTACTTCAAACTCTTGTGGTCGGTGAACACTTCATATTCAGCTCCATACAGGTAGTGTCGCCATTTCTTTAGGGCGAACACAATGGCTGCTAGCTCCAGATCGTGCGTAGGGTAGTTGACTCCATAACGTCTCAACGTTCGAGAAGCATAAGCGATCACTTTCTGGTCTTACATCAATACTGCTCCCAATCATTCTTTCGAGGCATCGGTATACAACGCGTAAGGCTTATCTTCCTCTGGCAGGTTCAAAACCGGCGCTGTCATCAGTCTTCGCTTCAATTCTTGGAAACTCTTCTCACATTTCTCACTCCACACAAATGGAACATCTTTTCTCAGCAGTCATGTCATAGGCGTTGTGAGCATTGAGAACCCTTTGATGAACCTCCTGTAGTAACCAGCCAATCCCAAGAAACTTCGAATCTCGATGTTGTTCTTCGGTTGCTTCCAGTCCGACACTGCTTCAACCTTTGCTGGGTCTACCTTGATTCCCTCCTTGGTCACCACATGGCCAAGAAATGCTACACTGTCCAGCCAGAATTCACACTTGCTAAACTTGGCGAACAGCTTGTTTTCCCATAGCTTCTCCAATACGAGCTTTAGATGCTCTGCATGCTCCTCCGGACTCTTGGAGTAAATTAGAATGTCGTCGATAAACACCACCACGAACTTGTCCAGATAGTGTCGGAACACTTAGTGCATCAAGTCTATGAATACTGCTGGATCATTGGTCACCCCGAACGGTATTACCACGAATTCATAATGTCCATATCTGGTGTTGAAGGCCGTCTTAGGAATATCCTCCTCTTTTATTCGCACTTGGTAGTACCCTTGCCTTAGGTCCAATTTGGAGTAGCAAATGGATCCTTGCAACTGGTCGAACAGCTCGTCAATCAGCGGTAGGGGATACTTTGTTCTTGACCGTTAAGTTGTTCAAGCCTCGATAGTCGATACATAGCCTTAGAGTCCCATCCTTCTTCTTCACAAACAGCACAGGTGCTCCCTAGGGTGACGTGCTAGGTCTGATGTAGCCTTACTTCACTAACTCTTCTAATTGTTCCTTTAGCTCTTTCAACTCTACCGGTGCCATCTGATACGGCGTCCACGATACTAGTTCCGCTCCCAGAACTAGGTCAATGGTGAATTCCACTTCTCGGCTAGGAGGTGGAGAAGTAAGTTCTGCTGGGAACACATCGGGAAAGTCTTTCACTACCTTGGTGTCCTCCAGAGTGCATTGGTCCTTCGGATCGTTTATTACGTAGGCATGGTACGTGGACATCCTTGCTTCAGCAATTTTCGGGCCTTAGCCCCCGCTATCAAATACTTTAATTCCTTTACCTTCTTGCTAACAAATTCCAACACATCACAACCTAGTCTAATGAATTGGACTGATTTATTCTTACAGTCTATCCTAGCCCCATGCTTGGCTAACCAATTCATTCCTAATATCAAATCATAATCCTCAATGTCCAACATTATTAAATCTCCCTCCAGGCTTTCTCTCCCCACATTAATTTTACAGTTCTGCACGTACCGATCCGCTTGCACCATATTTCCCAGAGGTGTACTTACCACTAAAGTAAAAGGTAGCTCCACTCCATCCTAACCCAAATGACATGCACATATCTTGTTTAAATAGGAATGAGTAGAGCCAGGATCTATCAATGCATTAATGGAACATCCTTGGATAGTAAACGTACCTTCCACTTCTGCTGCATCGGCTCCAACCTCTTCTTTGCTGAGAGCGAATACCTTGGCTTTTACTTGAGGCTTTGGTGCTCCACTCTCATATGCTCCCATGGTATTGGCTTTATTGGGCCCCGAATTCTGAGTCGGATTTCCTTAGCCGACTCGATGTAACTTAGGGCAGGCGTTCCACAGGTGGTTCGGGTTGCCGCAGTGAAAACATTTCCGTTCGCCTCCTTTGGACCAACAGTTCCTCTCTGTGTGGCCTCTTTTTCCATACTACCGGCATGACGGAAGGTTCTGGGTAGGACCAACTGGTGTTGTCCGGGCTTGCTTTCCCCGATTCTGCCACTGTTGGTTAGCGGGGCGCTTGTTGGATTGCTACCCTTGGAAGTGTCCTTGCGGCTACCTTGGTGGTTGAAAAGGTCTTGCCGCCATCCTGCTGCGGTCCTCATTCTCCATCCTGGTAGTTGCGTCCACTACCCCCGAATAGGTCAGTGGTGGAGAAGGTGCCAACGCCCTCCTCAGTTCCGGCCTTAGTCCCTTGACGAACTGCCTCATCCTATTCTGCTCGGTATCCACTAATCTCTTGCAGTACTTTGACAGCTGGGTAAACCGTGCTGCATACTGGGCCACTGACATGCCTCCCTACTTCAAATTCTGAAATTCGCCTCCCGCTTTTCCACATCTACTGAGGGATGTACTCAGCTCAGAAGGCTTCAACAAAGTTGGACCACGTCCATTCCTGCTTGACTATTTCCCAGTTGTCTTGAACTCGTTGCCACCATGCCCGAGCTAGTCTTCTCAAACGGAATGCCCTATACTTAACCATCCACTCCTCGGTGTACTAGAGCGTTGCAAATATATCCTCCATCTGCTCGATCCATTACTCTGCCTTCTGGTCTTGCTCAGCTTCGCCCAAGAAGATAGGCGGCTGAAACTTTAGAAATCATTCTAACGCCTCATCCTCTCCCTTGGGGTTCCTCCGCTCAGTCAGTGTCTGCAAAATCTCTACCATCTTTCTGAATACTTGGCCCATTGACATATCGACCGGTGCTTTAGACCCTATTCCTATCTCTAGTTCACTCCCATTACCCCGGTTGGGTGATTGCATCTGAGTTATCTCAACTTCCGGTGCCACATGATTGCTTCTAGAATCCTTCTACCTGATGAAGCAACACGGCGCTTAAGTGCCATTCTAAACCATACCCCAAATGATAAGTGTATGCATTCAAAGATTAAATAATTTTAGTTGAGCATGCATTCACAGTTAGATATAAGTAAAAGGAAATTAGATGCAAGTTTTTGTCTAAATAATTGCTCATAAGTTCTCTTTCAAAATCTTGATTTGCATAAATTTGAAATTTTAACAAAAAACAGAAATAAAATTCCTCAACATAAAAGTTTATGAAAAATAATAAATAAACATCCGGATCAAAATAACTCTCAGCCCTCTAGTCTTCATCAGAATCCTCAAAATCAGCTTCATACAACCATCCCCTAGAGTCCTTAGAGAAGTCTACCCCAACCCCATTGGCAAACCCCTCTATTGGCTCATTCTCGAGTCGCCTAGAACTCTCCTCGAGCTCAACTCAGCTAGGAGAAGGAATGATGGAAGGCCTAGGTGGAGATTCATAATCTATCTCTCCCGGGTCATCGCTATCTGCTAATAAATCCACTACGGGATTAGGAGGGTGGGGAACATGCTCCACGGCTATCACCTCATCTTCACTGTCAAAACTTATGTCCATCACTAGGATTGGGGGTGGCTCATGGATCGAAACCTCATCATCACTGCTATATTCTAACGGAATAATTAGCTGAGAAGCAGGCTAAGGTACTGGAAGGTCTTCTGGGTAGATAGGGATAGGAGGATGCCATTGCTTCCCCTTCCTTGCGGTTCTAAGCATTTTAACCATCCTATAGCATAAATAAGATAGATTAGATAAGGATTTGAACTTAAATAAATAGAACATATACAATCAATATTTGCCTAAACCTAGGCTCTGATACCACTTGTAACAACCCACTACCTAGGCCCAATAAGGCCCGGGGATGTCGCCCCGTCCAAAGAACAAGGGGTCTTTATAACTAGGACACACAATAAAAATAAAATAATACCTTAAAATTTAAAACTTAATACAACCTAAAAATTCATGAATAAATCCAAAATAAAAATTGGTCACTCTCAACTCCCAAAGCATTACATAAAATAAATAATAAAATATCTTCCAAGATAGGGAACACTAGCTACTATTCCCCAAAGCAGGATCGACCTGAAATCATGGTAAAACGGTGATGAGATAAAAATCCCAGTAAGTCTGTGTATGCTTTGAGTGTTCAGAGAAAACAATCCATGAATGCAAGGTGTAAGAATTTCATAAGAAAAATACTGGCAAGCAAAAAACAATAGTCAAAATTAAGAGTGGCATTTTGGTTTTTCCAATCATACATGTACAAATAAATCAACCACTCAAAAGGGTGGTCATGAGTTACCACACGTTGGGCCCCATAACCATACAACGGTCAGAATGTCACACTTTGTGCAGACAGACAAAAGTAGGTGATCGGCCTACCGGGTGAGATATTCCTCCATCTCTACACCCAAACAAAACTGGTTGACCATTCCGATAACACACAGTCCACTTGACTGAAAACTGCTAGCTCGGACCGACATGACCTACTGAATTGACATCTTATCCGGGAAGGACTTACACTCAGAGGTGGTCACCTACTGAGAGACTTACCATAACCCTTCAAAGACTAGTCTTAGTAGTCCACCCTTATTGAGTACTCGACGTAATTTATTCCACTTGGGAAAAAATGAATAAAACATAGCTCCACTTGAAAATGGCTATTAAGGATTTCCAAAGTTTGGGACAAAGCTAGTTTTAGAAAGAGTTTAGAGTTTGAGTAAAACTACTTATTGATTTTCAAATAATTTATTTGATTGAAATGAGATAGAAGACAATCCTCAATTGCCTTTACAGAAGTGAGTGTCCACGCACTCCACATTTGGATAGCCATAATAACCATTTTGCATCAAAAATGTTTTATGCAGGAGCTTACCTAATCCTTACTTAAAATAAAGGTCTCCAACAGCTGACCTAACCCCGCATGGGCTAAACATGAGCCATAATTAAACTTAAGCCAAAATTCACTTTCACAAATAATCCTAGCTCAACTTACTACAACCATGACCCTAGTGTCCCAAGCTTTAAGGCCATATAATAAATAAAAGGGTTTTTAAAATAAATCTAGCTTAATATTAAAATAACTAGAGTTTGGGGAATAGGTACTAATAAGTTGAAGGTTTAAATCTTTCTATAAATAAATTAGGGTTTATTTGATAAAGGGTCCTAGGACCTAGATGAAATAATTTAAAATACTAATCTATTAACAATTAGTTGTTAGAAAATAATTGGTAACTAAAATTAGTTGCAAGTAAATTTTAATGGGTTTTGATTGAAAGATAATAAATAAATTTTAATAGAATTTATGAACATAAGACTTACAAAATTAATATTTTACCTGTTATAAATATTTATATAAAAAAAATTATTAGATATTATTATTTTCTATATATTTTATTTTATATAAAATCTACATATTTTATTTCTTTAAAAAAATCCATTATTTATTTGACTAAAATATTGTTATTTTATATAATAGTCTAAATCAACATTTCCCTAGGGTTTTTGAAATCACTAGAAGAAATTATAGTTTTAATCATTTTATTAATGAAATAAAATTAGCTTAGGGACAACAAGTTCATGATCATATTTCCTATTGCTATCCATAATCACGAACATACACTGCCAAATCATGAATAAAACATAGATCCAAATCTACCAAGACATGATTTAAACTCTACTAGCATAAACATATTTAAGGTTTTAACAATCATACATAATCACAAAACCCTATGCCCCGAAGATGACATAATCTCTAACATACTTGATCATTCATACTACTCACGACGTGAAGACATGCAACAAACCCTAAGAACGCCATACAATCAACCAAGACAAACCATCTCATGCTTCAATCCCATCTCCATCATACAAACACATTTATTCATGCTTCAATCTCAACTCGAACACAACAACACATGCTCAACCCCTAATCATAATCCATCCCCTTCTAATATCATCCTAGAGACATGAATCTAGAATTTAAAGAGAAGATTGAAGAGGCTTACTTGAAAGATGACGACCTTGAAGGAGTTTCGAAAGAATCCTCTCGTGTGGACAGCTTGGTTCGTCCAAGGAGAAAGAAGAAGACATGGCCATGGTTGAAGTAACCATTAGGCCAAGAGAGAGAAAGAGATAAAAAGAGAGTTCATTAGAGACAGAGTGTGTGTGTGTGTGTGTGTGTGTGTGTGTGTGTATATTCATTAAGTGTTGAAGACGAGTGAAGATAGAGATGATTAATCATGCTTACCTTGAAGGTGTTCTTAAGCCTTCAAGAAAATTCTGGTTTTTTTTTTATCCAAAATAGAGACTTGGATTTCGGTATTTGATGTTAAAAATTGCAGAAGTGGTTTCATGGGGGTTGAGTAGGTGTGATCTGGAGTTTTTGGAGAAGATTGGAGAGGTTTGGAGTGGTTTTTGGCGTGAGAATGCTTGTAGGTGTTCTTGAAGGTTAGAGAGAATGGAGAGAATTTTGATGAAGCTAGCCGAAATTCTATTGGAATAGGGTGGCCGAATTGTTTGGGAGGGTTTTGGTAATTGAATTTTCTGATTTGAGAGGAAAAGGAAAGTTGGTTGTTTGAAATCCAAAAAGAATATTTTAGGGATTCAATTTTGGAAACAAATATGATAAGAAGATCTTAGTTAATGGAGAACTTTTGGAAGCTCTAATGGCCGGCTGATGGGTTCGGGTTTTTGGTGGGATGAAAGCTGTTGGAAGGAGCTTAAGGGTGGCCGAAAATGGTGTGTAATGGTGAAGGGATTTTCTGGTTGTTGGAGGGTTGATTTATGGTAGTTTACTGAATATGTTTGCGGGAATTTTGGTCTTCAATCAATGGCTTGATTAGAGTGATTGATGAAGATATTTTAGTAGCAGCCATGGGACTGGTTTCGAGCAGAATGCTGGGAAAGATGATGAAGCTCAGTTCATGGCTATTCAAGGGAAGTTTGCAAGAAATGGCTAGATCCATGATTTGTGAAAACTCCCTTCCAAAATACTTTTGGGCTAAAGCTATTAATACAGCTTGCTATATCGTGAACCGAGTAATGTTTAGACCATTTTTGAGATAAACACCCTTTGAGCTTATGTTTGATGAAACTCCATTAATTTCCTATTTTAAAGTATTTGGCTGCAAATGTTTTGTCCTTAATCCCCAAGACAATCTTGGAAAATTTGATAGCAAATCTGATAAGACTATATTTCTTGGATACTTTACTAATAAAAAAGCATATAAAGTGTATAGTAAGAGAATTCTATGTGTGGAAGAATCCGTACATTTTATTTTTGATGAATCTAACATCTATGTTTCAGGAAAAGATGATGATGATGTAGGAGGTTTAAAGGAAATAAGGAAAGACCAACATAAAACTCCACCACTTGATACTCATGCAAAAGAAGAAGAAATTGAAGAACAACAATCTGAAAAAGGAAGCTAACAAATTGAAGAATCCAGAGATCAAGAATTACAAAAGGATTGGAAATACAAAATTGGTCATCTAAAAGAAGAAATCATTGGTGATCTAAGGTACGGAGTCAAAACTAAATGATATTTCATATATAACTTTGCTCTACTCTCAAGTGTAGAACCTAGTTGTATTGATGTAGCATTGCATGATGAATTTTAGATAATTGCTATAAAAGAAGAAATAAAACAATTTGAAAGAAATCAAGCTTGGAAACTTATCCCAAGATCACTTGATCATCCGGTTATTGGTACCAAATGGGTGTTTAGAAACTAATTTGATGAAAATGTGGCTGTCATTAGAAATAAAGCATGATTGGTTGCCCAAGGATTCAATCAAGAAGAGGACATTGATTATGATGAGACATTTGCTCCCGTTGCTAGATTGGAATCTATAAGAATACTTCTTGCCTTTACATCCTTCAAAAATTTTATGCTTTATCAAATGGATGTTAAGAGTGTATTCCTAAATGGTCTTATTGAGGAGGAAATGTATGTAGAACAACCTCCAGGTTTTATTCTTAAGCATTTTTCAAATCGTATTTTCAAACATTCAAAGGCTCATTATGGTTTAAAACAAGCCCCATGAGCTTAGTATGAAAGGTTTAGTGGATTCTTGCTTTCAAAAGGGTTCTCAAGAGGCTTGATTGACACCACATTATTTATCAAATCAGAAAAACTGGTGATCTTCTTATTGCTCAAATTTATGTTGATAATATCATTTTTGGCGCCACTAATGATTCGTTCTGTAAGATGTTTGCTAAGACAATGCAGCAAGAATTCAAAATGAGTATAATGGGAGAACTAAACTTCTTTCTCGAACTAAAAATCAAACAAACCAAGGATGGAATCTTCATAAACCAAGCTAAGGATGCCAAGGAACTGCTTAAAAGGTTTGGTATGAATGAAGCCAAAGAAATCTATACACCTATGAGTACTTCTATAAAACTTGACAAGAATAAAAAAGGGCAAGAAGGTAGATGAATCTAAATATACAGGTATGATTGGAATCTAAATATATAAGTTTGTTTTTGTAACCGGTTTCAATCATGCCCAAAGGAATCACACCTATGTGCAGTAAAATGCATCATTTGATATCTAATTGGCACATTTGATTATGGATCACAGTATCCTCGTACTAAGATATTTGATCTTATAGGATATACTGATACAAATTATACGGGCTGTAAAGTGGGAAAAAAAGCACAAGGGGCCATTGCCAATGGCAAAAATAAAGTCAACCAAACCGAAACCAAAGAAGTTAAAAAAAAGCATATGCGATGAAGAAGAAGAAGAAGTCATTAGCAACAAACAAAGGAAAGGAAATTGCTTAAGATTTCTGGACTTCCTATTATAACTCCTCTAAATCATCATCAGAATAAGAGAGTTTCAAAACCCAAGTACTTCGCTTTTTAGATTTGAAAAGTGAATCAGATTATAATGAATGGGTCTCGAGAAATTGATCTATGATTATTGGCTATCGAGTGAATCCATCATCTTTTCTGAATTTTTCCAATGTGTTAAATATGTTTGAATCTATTGGTTGGAGTAGTCTTCTGTCCGTTGATAAAAAATTGTTTACCTTGCTCATTTAGGAGTTCTATGCTAACCTAAGGAAAAGGCGACTTGAGAAAATAGGAGGAGGGTTTATGATCAGATGGTACACCTCTAGAGTTGGGGGTAAGAATATCAAGTTCGATCACCATTTGTTAAACCGTGTGTGCGAGGTTAGAGATGAAGGAATTTATTACTTTGAACTTAATAAATTTCCAGAAGGAACTAACATGCTTGATTTAAAGAAGTTTGAAGAAATGTTTGTTGGCAGAAGGAGTTTCAAGAACTCTAGTGACAGAAACACAAAGTAGCTAAATAGAGACGGTAGAATCCAGCAACACATAGTCTCAACCATGGTGGTCCCAAGTTTTGGTCACAAAACCTCCATCAATATAATGCAAATGGTGATTATGTTAGCATTGGCTGAAGAGAAGCAAATAAGTTTTGGGTTCTTAGCTGCTAAGTTAATGTTGCAGACCATAAATACCTCTAGCAAGGCACTGCCATATAGGAATTTGCTAAAAAAAATTGTTCAGATATTTTGGTGATTTAAATTCAGTCCCCTCTGCACCCTAAAAAATGAATGTATACAGCTTTAAGTCTTTTGAGCTCATGGAATATGTGAGATTGGAATATGAATGGAAGCTGCTTCGTGATGCTGTTGGAGATGAAAGGGAAAAATTGTTGAAAGTGAAAGCTGAAGGCAAAAATGCCCCGTCTATTGCAATCAAAAGAAAAACTAAGGAAGAACCTCAGGAAGAATCCTCTACCAGAAAGAGCAGGCTTAGGACAAAGGATTATCTGAAAGCATCTTGGATGCCATCAATTCTCTGGCAGTTAAATTAGGTGGCCTTAGTGCAGAAATTCAAAATCTTGGAAACAGGCTACCTGTTGTGGAGAAAAAGGCAAGAATGGATGAACTGGTGTCTACTCCGTCAACACCTTCTCCAACAAAGGAAACAGTAGAGAAAACAGTCCCTCAGGTCGAAGAAGAAATTGTAAAAGAGTGAGTTGCTGGGGAAGTGACAGTCTTTGCGTAAGGGAAAGAAGAATCCTTATGTCAGAAAGACGTAGCACCCCCTACCCCCTCTGATTCTCATGTATCATCTGGGAAAAGACAAAAACATGTGGTAGTCAAAAGGAAATCAGGCAAGATTGCTGGACAACACTCCAGAAAGGGTGTTGGGGCCAAGATTGAAACAATTCACATTTCTTGAATGACTAGATTAGTAGACTGAACTCCAATTGACCTTTACCCAGATTGAAATCAATTCTCACCTAATCTCTCGAACAATTTTTAATTCCCGTTTTAGCATCTAAATAATTTATTTTATGTCTTTTAACTAACATCTTTGCTCAACTTATCAATGCTTCATATATATATATATATATATACTTCTTACTACTTCATATATTACTCTTCATTTTTATTGATGACAAAAGGGGAGAAAAATGGTAATGGTAGTTAGTTGGATTGTGATTGTTGTACTTGTTATGCTGGATAAATTACTGATTATGATTGGGCAAGTGCTAATATAGCTTGTTGTGTTGAATAGGCAAGTATGTATGCGTGAGCGTGCACTTACACTTTGAAAGAATGGTGGTAATTTAATTGAACACCACTGTGGTATTATGCTATACTTTCTATGGCTATCTATTAACTACACACTGCTGATTAATTGTTGACTGTCCTTGAGTAGTCTAAGTCTTATTTCTCTAGATAAACTGATGGCTGTGAAATTTTATGCTCTAAATTGATGTTATGCACTGAAACAGACTCATATGTTGATTCTGAATATTGTTAAGATCTTGTGATTTGCTCTATAAAGTTCATATCAGGATCTAGATTTGATTAAACTATATGCTGTAAAGGTTTTAGTGGTTTATGATCTGTGATCACTGTTTGCTGATGTCCAAAAAGAAACCCGTTTGATATCCTATTTTCCGTCAAAAAGTGTTTTCTTCAAGTATTGAAGGTATCGTTGAGACTGAAGTTGTTGATAATTTTTTTAAAGATATTATGATATGATTCTATGATATGTTCTTTGTTAAAAATCTCATATATTAAGGATAGTTATTCAGATATCTCTTGTTGCATAAAACATTCCTTAAAGACTAAAACTCTTTCAGAAAACTTGGACGGATCAAAATTTCTGAAAACCCATTATCTCCTGCATTGTGACAGGGGGAGTTTTGGACACATATTCTCTTGAACCAAAAGTCCAGTCCAAAAATGAGTTCTTTTAAAGGAGTCAGTTTCTGTCTAAACTATATCTTATTTTTGGACACATGGTTTGGACACCCAAAACCTAAAATCTGAAAATTTCATACTCTACTTCACCTAGTTTTGGATGCACACTTTGGACGTCCAAAGGTTGACTCTAGTTTTCTCTCATACTTTATAGATATTCATATATGCACATATTAAGGGGGAGCATCTCATTTTATGATTTATTTATTATACCTCCTCTTATACATATTTATACAATTTTTACAATGGCTATTCTTTTAAGGAATAGTCGTGTGATGGAATGAAGGAAGATATGGAGGTAGGTTGGGCCATGGGCTCATTGAGCCATGTTTGTGAGTATATGCCTTAATTTCTTATCTTAATCTTATAAGTACTTTTTGAGTCCTATAAATAGATATTACACTTCAATGAAAAATATTCTTATTTCTCTTGGTCTAAACATGTCTATATTGTACATATCGCTTTTATTTATATCACAATCCCATTAAGTTTGTCAGCACACAAAAAAGGGTGAGATTGTTAACCCTAAGGGCGATCTCTTGTGTTTTGACTGATGATAAACATTGATGAGTACTAACTTGTGTGATCTACTTGTTATATGACATGTTTGACCTCAAGTTTGCCAAGGAGTACAAACAGGATTACTAAGTAACTCTTGAAACAATAGAACATAAGAATGGAAAATCAAGGAAAAGAACAAGCTTAAGAGATTGCAAACTAAGAACCCATTGTGGAAGAACCCTAGACTAGGAATACTTGTTAAGGTATCTCTCTGTGTAAATTCATATGTATTCTTTACCTTTTGATTCAATTTAATTCCATCGTGAAGAACTAAAACAAAATATTTCAAAGTTTTAAAATCCTTAGAATTTTGGATTGAGCATTTTGGGTGACCTTGAATCCAGAAGCTATGTCCAAAACTCTGTGAATAGTATCGAACTGATTTTGCCTAAAAATGTGCCAATTTAGACTTACTTTTTAGATGCACTATCGTCTAAAACATCAGTCCAAAACACTGGTAAGTCTGGATCGAAAAAACTAGTCGTTTTATAGTCATTGGTGCTCTACTTTATGACTCTATATAAGGCTTCAAAACTTAATTTAAAAGTATATTTTTTCCCTATCCTTCTAAGAAACACTCATGCTCTATAGAAAACAAAAATCTCTTTTATCAAAGTGCTTCAAAGTGAAATCAAATTATATCTTAAAGGTAAAAGTGTTTGAGCTTATCCTTCTTGTATATCTGCTTAAAGAAGTGAGACACTTTTCTTTCATTTATCTTCAATCATCTTTTCACATCAAGGTGGTGGCGTAAAACTCATTTGGAGTGAACCTTGATTTGTTGGTTGATTGAGAGGTTTTGGAAAACCAAGTAGGATGATCCTCTCTTGTATTTGGTACAGATTGATACCATTGTGTTTGGTGAATGAAATATGGTTGAAAATCGTTAAGTGTAAGATTAAGGTAGTGGATATATATATTGGTAGATCGAACCACTATAAATCTTGTGTTATAATTCTTTGCATTTACTTTCAGTATTTATTTTTGGATAACCTGCAAATCGTCCAAGCTCAGATTTTCTTAGTTTCTTAAAGAATTCTTTAAAGGCATTCACTAACCCATCTTCAATCTAGCATTAATTGCTTCCTGCATCTTACCCTATACTGAATCTAGATATTTCTCGAAGTTATTCTAAAAAACTCTCGCTATTGCAAGTATCGTTGGTCCAAGATTTGAAGAACATTTCTATCCTTCAAGACAGAATTATTTTTTGGAGAAATTTTAGGTTGCCAAAAACTTTATTCACCGCCTCTCTAAAGATTTTCAAAAACCTTTGACACGGGCTTCATGATCTTCTCTGCTGTCTAGAGCTCATTCATAAGCTCTATAAGATTCATATCCAACTTGTTCATGTTGTAGTTGAACTTGAACTGAGAATATGAATCAAGTAGAGTTTTGATGCATAAATTTTGGGTATATAAAATCATCAATTTTAAATCCATCCCTTAATCAAGTTTTAATTAAATCATTAATCCCAAAATACACATGTGAGCAAGAATACTCATCGCAAGTATGGTATAGGGAATTAAAGAATATTGATACTTAACGGAACAAGTACACACTAATCACTTTTCATTCAATATTTAACTGACTAAATAAAGTAAGAAAATAATAAAAAGAAAAAAAAAAAAAGAAACATATACAACTCACGGATGTAGGTTTATGAAATTTAGACAAGTATCCTAGCAAATATGACAATGAACTAATTAGCAGCTCTCTCAACAAATTATCATCTTAGCATTATGAAGGAAGGCATAGTAAAATTCAATCATTTGTCAAGTCACGAATTTACTTAGGAAAATTTCACTTCGTTTGTCAATCTATGGAATCCTATATTTTGATTTAAATTAACAAATTTGTCAATCAAGCTAACAAAACAAAAATATACATTCAACTCATCATTCATATCTTGATTCAATTAGTAGATTTGTTAATCAAGCCATCCTAACCAAAAACATGCATGAATCTCAATTCCTTAAAAATATGAAATTAGCTAATAACCCTATGTCAAAGGCAAAATTAACTTAACCTTTGATCAAATAGTTCTATAATCCTAATTCCATCGTTCAAATCCATCAAGATTTAACAAATACAAAATTAATGCAACGAAACTCTAACATCGTTGTGTCGAAGTTAATTAGAAGAACTTGCATAACAACCAATGAAATCAAGTAATCAAATACTAAAGATGACAAGGAATCAATCAAATAACTAAATTCATGAAAATTCATGAATCCCTAAATAATATTAAATTACAATAAAAGTATTGAATACATCATTGCTAAAGGAAAAAAAGACAAAGAGAAAAGAAAGCACTTATAGACAAGCCTCTTTCTTCTTCATTGAAGACTCCCTTGAACAATCCTCCTTGATTTGAGTGAACTCATCCTTGAATGAGAGAATCAGAATTTCTACCCTTTAATTCACCTTTCTATTTTCTATATCTAACCCTTATGTTCTCTTGTGCTTTTATAGATCTCTTGGATACCAATTTCGTGGTTGAGATTGTCTTGGCCGAGTAAGAGTAGGAAAATACTAGAATCATTGGATAAGCCCTAATTTTGCATAGAGAATTTTTGCCTCTAGAGCATACCTAGTGCAGAGTACCTTCGACCAACCCTATTTTTGCTCTGTTTTTTGCCGCTTCTCCTTGGTAGACAAACTGAACTCGATGCCAAGTGCACTTGCTAGACCTAGCACTAGGTCTATTCTAGAAATCCCCTGAAGCTTGCTCAATTTCTGCTGTTGGAGCAGAATGGACCCGGTGCCTAGTCTATTGGCTGGGCCTGGTGCCGGGTACATTCTGATTTTGTATACTTTCTGCTCAATTTTAACTTAAATCTACACTTATTTACCAAAAACACCTTTTACAATAAAAATATCGACTATGAAGGAATATGCCTAGTTATTACAAGAAATGTATATTAAAACACTCTCAAATAACTATGAAAAGAATGGTGATTTTAACCCCTATCACATACCCGCACACTTGAACATTTGCTCATCCTCAACCAAAACACTTTAGTCCAAGAAAAATTATCAAGAAAACACAAGTTCTTTCTTATTCCAAAATTTCTTTACCATAGCAAAGATTATGTCTTCCTTTCGAACTTTAGATACAACTCTTGTAATTCATACCGTTTGAAAATAATTTCAAACTTTGAAACATTGGATAAGACATCACAAAACTCTTGAAGTCAAATTAATCAAGTGCATACCTTAGTCTAAGAAAATTATTTCCCTCTTCAACTAAAAATATAGATAATATGAATCACATAAGTCA
This sequence comes from Voacanga thouarsii, assembly GCA_026120185.1. Classification (NCBI taxonomy): domain Eukaryota; kingdom Viridiplantae; phylum Streptophyta; class Magnoliopsida; order Gentianales; family Apocynaceae; genus Voacanga; species Voacanga thouarsii. Next base: position 192,123 of record JANUWF010000952.1, read on the forward strand.
AGCCATCTACCAACTCAACCATTATAAATCCAAAAATTGCACACTTAAGTGATGATGTGAGACAAGAACTACAATTTTTTTCTCCCAAATTTTTTTTAATGACATAGGGAATTAATAGCCTCAAGTGTATGGATTTCTCTTCACACACCATATTAGTCTCTTTTACAGTCATCACTCATCATTTTTTTCAACAATTCTTTCTTTCTATTTTTGCTCTTTCTTGCCTTTTTGCCTTCAGGATAGCCTCAAGAGAGTTCACCAAATTCATTTGCTACTTCTCCCCATATTGACCCCCTTTTTAGGTAAAGGTCTTCAATGATCATCAATAAGAGCATTTTTCTCAATTCACACCAACACTAGTATTGTTTCTACTCATTGTTTTTTTCAACTCAAATAAAAAATTTTCAGCATTCTCCTCAATCTTTCCTCACAAAGATTCTTTTTTAACTCACATTTTTTTTCATCATAACTTAAAGCTAGCAAAATTTAAACTCATAATATAAAAGTTAGCCAATAAACTCTCCTCATATCCATCATATCTTCTATATTCCAACTAGATAAGTCAAATAATATCTGAACATCAATGCATAAACAAGATTAATCAAAATTCTTAAGTCTTGACAAATACCTTATCCAACAAAATAAATTCCATCAAAATCCACCTAATGAATGACAAAACTCATATCTAAATACGACAAACAATTACAACCTTGCTTCATAATGAAAACCACTAAAATTTTGAAAAAAAAAATTTGAAAATTGATATGGAAAAGTATTTCTTCAACCTCATTCTCCTCCCCCCCCCCCCCCCCTTTCCCCCCTAAATACTTGAACTGGATATTGTCCTCAATGGCTAAAGATATAACAATGAAAGTAAAGCCAAGAAGACCAAAATCAACAAAGTGGAAGAATAGAGAAAAGAAAATACTTCCATTGCGAATTAGCTCCAAAAGTTCCAAACTTTTAAATCTTCAAATTTTCAAAATTTTCAAGGAACTAGCAATAAAGTTGTTTTTCAATCAAAATCTTTTCAACCAAAATTTTCTGAAGTAGCTCAATACCTAGAAAACACCAAGAAGATTGATAAAAACTTAGGCAAGGAATATCACCAAACCACTCCCCCATACTTAAATTAGACAATGTCCTCATTGGCAAAAAATTAACACATTAAAACGTCTCCAAAGGGACCAAAAATTATAGAGGGTTAGAAAGTTTACGTAAAACTCTCCAAGTGCAATAAAGTGCTAATAGATATCAAAAATGGAAATAGGGAGAAGGGCTTGTTGAAGGGGACTTTATTCCTACCTATAAAAGAAAACACAAATAAATGTACAAAGAAAATAATAACAAAAGAAAGATACACCTAAATAAAAGAAAACAAACTAAATAAAAATACAAAAAAAATCCTAAGACAGCAAATAAAGACACGACTTACTCCCCTACACTTAAGATAGAAAATATTTTCCTTATTTCGGAGAGGAAAAACAAAATACTTAACAAAGCACAAAACAAAAACTCTTCTCACTCATCATGCTTTCTCATCAAACCTTTTGAAAAGAAATTAAAGCTCAAAATAAAAGATATTCATGATGAATATAGAAAGAATGGAGGGTTTTGAAAAATAGAAGGTTTATTAAAATAATTTTTCTCACTAAAGAAAAACATATAAACCTCTTTCTCTATTATTTCTTTAGACACACAAATATTTTCATCAACATAAAATGCACATAGTCTCTAAAGAATGCATCAAACTTGAAATCACTTTTTAACCCTTCAAAAGAATGTTCACAATTAAAATTCCCCTTTAAACTTAGTATTTGAGTTCTCAAAGATGAGATCAATAAATTCTTACTTTTTAATATATCTACAAATACCAAGTTACCTCCCTTTGAATAGGGTGAAGGGTAGAAATTACCATTATCCTCCAAGGACTTCTTATGATGTAGCATTGAAAGATCCATCTCCTCCCTTTCCACATTGAATAATTGTTCCTCATATCCTCTCTCTTCTTCTTGGGGATTATCTTATTCAAGCATATGGGCCTTTATGGCCTCAACCAACTTTCAAGTTGTGCTCTTTGATGCGTCAATCATTATGATGCTTCTCTAAGCCACTTAATGGAGGAAGTTGAATTAGCGAGAAAAGAATACATTGAGGCTTCAAGTGACGTCTCACAAAAAGCATCGATTTGAGATTGCAACTTCACCAAATTCTCATCATTATAGCTCATTTGAACTTGTGCCCAGAAGTAGTGGTCCATGATGATGTCAACCTCGCACAAAAATCAAATAAAAAATAAACAAAAATAATAAAAAATAAAGAAAAAAATAAAATAAAAGGGAAAAACAAATAATAGAAAATAAAGAAAAGAAAAACACACGTATTCACAAACTATCTAAATACAAAAGTTAGTGGTATTTAGAGTATAACATAAAGTAAGCTAGTCAACTAAGTCACAAAATGTTACAAACAACAAGATAGAACACCGATTTACCCAAAGAACAGATATACATGTTTACATATAGACATTTGGACACATAAACATTTAACATTAGTTAAATCAACAAAATCGAAGATTTCATCATATAGTTCCTCAGCAACGACGCAAAAAACTTGATGCATAAATTTTGGGTATATGAAATCATCAATTTTAAATCCATCCCTTAATCAAGTTTTAATTAATACATTAATTCCAAAATACATATATGAGCATGTATACTCATCGCAAGCATAGTATAGAGAATTAATGAGTATCGATCCTCAAAGGAATAAGTACACACTAATCACTTTTCATTCATTGTATAACTAACCCAAATAAAGTAAGAAAATACAAAAAGTAAAAAAAATAAATAAATAAACATATACAACTTAAGAATGTAGGCTTGTGCAATTTAGACAAGTATCCTAGCAAATATGATAATGAACCAATTAGCAACTCTCTCAACTAATTATCATTTTTGCATCATGAATGAACACACAGTAAAATTCAATCATTTGTCAAGTCATGAATTTACTTAGGCAAATTCCACTTTGTTTGTCAATCCATGAAATCCTATATTTTGAATCATATTAATAGTTTTGTCAATCAATCTAACATAACCAAAACATGTATTAAGCTTATCATTCATATCTTTATTCAATTAGCAGATTTGTCAATCAAGCCATTCTAACCAAAACATGCATGAATCTCAATTCCTTGAAAACATGAAATTAGCTAATAACCTTATGTCAAGGCGAAATTAACTTAACCTTTGATCACTTAGTTCTAAAATTATAACTTCATCGTTTAAATCCATCAAGATTTAACAAATACGAAATCAACGCAATGAAACTCTAACATCATTGTGTCGAAGTCAATTAGAAGAACTTGCTTCAATAACCAATGAAATCAAGTAATCAAATACCAAAGATGACAAGGAATTGATCAAATAACTAAATTAATGTAAAATCTTGAATCCTAAAATAATGTTAAATTACAATAAAAGCATTAAATACATCATTGCTAAAGGAAAAGAAGATAAAAAGAAAAGAAAGAACTCATAGACAAGCCTATTTCTTCTTCCCTGAACAATCCTGTTTGATTTGAGTGAACTCCTCCTTCAATGACAGAATCAGAATTTTTGCCCTTTAATTCACCTTTCTATGTTATATATCTAATCCTTGTGTTCTCTTGTGCTTTTATAGGCTTTTTGGATGCCGATTTTGTGGCTGAGGAAGTCTTAGCCGAGTAGGAGAAGGAAAATACCAAAATCATTAGATAAGCCCTAATTCTGCATATAGAATTTTTGCCTCCAAAGCATACTTGGGGCTGGGTACCTTCGACCCACCTAGTGCTAGGTGCACTATGTTCTTCCCCTATTTTTGCTCTGTTTTTGGCCGTTTCTCCTTGGTAGATAGACTAGACTCGGCGCCAGGTGCACTTGCCAGACCTAGCACCAGGTCTGTTCTAAAAATCCCTTTAAGCTTGCTCAATTTCAACTGCTAGAGCAGAATGGGCTCAGTGCCTGGTCTACTGGCTAGGCCTTGCGTCAGGTACTAGTTTTATGCTTTTTTTTTTTTTTGCTCAATTTGAACTTAAATCTGCATATATTTTCCAAAAATACCTTTTACAAGAAAAATGTCAAATAGGAAGGCATATGCCTAGTTATTATAACAAGTGTATCTTAAAATACTTTTAAATAACTAGGAAAAGAACGGTGATTTTAGCCCTTATCAAGTTTCAAGCACCATGTCAATTTAGCTCTCAAGATCTATCGTCACGGCTAAGACCTTGGCCTCCTCGAAGTATACAATCATCTTGAGCATATGTTCTCGAACTGATGCCCCCTCCGTCATCCTAGTATTCATGATTGTCCTAAGAGCTTCCTGCCTTGTGGGCTGGCTCTTGTGAGCAAATATGGTATGCAATGACAATTCCATATTGTACGCAGTGGCCATGTGCTCATGTTTAGATTGGAGCACACTAAACATGGAAGCCAACATGTAGCATTTAGCTATCTCATCGACTTTTTTTCCATGCCTTCTCAGCCTCTCACTCCTAATCAGTGGATTCTTCCCCAATCTTAGGATAAGAATCCGTAAGAACATACTTGTATTCTTCGGCAGTGAGTACAATGTTCAGGTTCCTCTTGCAATCTGCATAATTTGGGCCTGTCAAATTATTCTGCTGGAGAATGATTGACAATGGACTGAAACCAGACATTTCTAAAATATTACAAAAAATATTCATTTAGTTTGTAAGAAATAAAAATGCGCATTTCTTTATATTATTTGTTTGATAATAGATAACTCTTAAAACCATTATCAACAATATAAATAGTTTGGCTCTTAGAAAAGCTAACAGAGCTTCGTAGGAAGATTAGTAACATCCTAAGTTAAGTGTATAACCATCACGAATCAAAACTTCCTAAAATAGGCAATAGTCTAGAAAAAGATTCATCGATCGGATGGCCATTAATTTACACCACCAATGGGTAATTTAATGCTAAAAACCTCTAACGTAGGTTGGTCGATCCTAGTAAATACCCTAAGCTTTTAATTTTACTCTTCCATTACTTCTAAATATTTGTAAAAATTCATCCTTCAGGTGGTCATGCTCAGAATGACACGAGAAAATTCACTATCTCTAATGAGCGTTGTGATAGAAACCATGGAGTCATTGGAACCTCTATCCCACTTAATCTTTTATTGAAAATAGAGTTTTCAGCCGAAAAACATTTTCTATAATCTTATGGTTTCATTAACTTTAGTAAAAATATAAAATTCAATATTATTATCTATGTCAAGGATTAAATCCTTGGAGAGAATAAACTATAAATTTATTTTACTATTCTAAGTTAATAACCGGGTAAAACTTTATTAAATGGCCGTAAGTTTAACATTATTCTCTATGTCAAGGGTTAAAACCTTTAAGAGAATAAACCATGAACTCTTTATTTTTAAAGTTTCTTAGATTAAAATGTTTTATAAAAAACTTCCTATCTAGTGAGACTTTGGTCTAACAAGAACTTGCATATTTAATCACAAAAATAAAATAAGCATGATACCAAAAAGTAAACTTTTTCACGCTCAAACTATTAATTTATTCTTAAGTAACCAAGCAATGGATTAAACATCATCAATTAAAAATTAGTGATCATGTTTAATCCTAAGGTGGTTCCATCCTTTACTATTCATTTTCATGCAAAATATTCATTCATAGATAAATAAAACTATTGCAGAAAATTAACCATATACAATGGTTTCAGTACATGATTACATCAAGAAAAAAATTGAGGTACAGAACTTCAGTAGGGCTCTCCTATTTCTTGGACAATTTGCACACAACTATCTCTGGGCCAAGCAAACTTGCCTCCTGGTTAGTTGGGCCCTCCTAGCGCCGGGTCCGATATGTTTCCTTAAAAACTCCAGCTAGGCAGAGTGGACCTAGCGCCTGGTTCAATCAGTCCACCTGGTGCTGGGTTAGTTATGGAGTTAGCCAATTTCTAGAAAAATCCATCTTTTTAGCCACTTTTCACCCCTAAAAAATTACAGCAATCACGTGCTTCAATCCCTAAGATTTATAGGTTAAAAAAATACAACGAAACGCTAAACTAGGCATAAAAACATGCCATTACAAGCGCCTATGCCTCTAACCACAAAGTGTACAATGAATCTACTTAAAACTAGAAAATTGATGGGCAAACCATTAGAATACATTATCCTATGCCTCTAACCGTGAGGCGTACATCAACTCTAGAAACTAATGTTTGAGGGATCACATGAAATCACAAAAAATTCATTTGTAATAGTAAAGGAACCACTTTTTTCCAGTTTTAAACCTAGTACATGCTCCTAGATGAAAAATGTGTCTCTGATACCACTTGAAGGATTAAAATGGAAAACGTCAAAGAAAACGCAGCAAAAAATTTTCAGGTTTTTGTGCCACATCTAGGAGAGAGTACTTACTTTTTCTTGTTGGTCGTGGATTAACTAATGAGGGACCTAGTTGCACTAGAACCTCTTGCGTTGGAAGGGGAGAAGGAGGTACCTGCTGTTCAACTAGAACTCCTGCTAATCTTTTACTGCTACGCATTAAGTGTCTCCAAGCTTCTTCTTTTCATCTTTCGGAGTATGACTCTACCTTGCTCTAGGCATTAGCTTGGTGAGAGCTCCTTTCTTGGATAAAATCACTCTACTAGAGAAAAGGAAGAGAAAGAATGTGGAAGAGAAAACAAGAGGAGGCAGCACACTCAAAAATTACACAACGCTTGTTTTTTTACCCTACATATTTCGGCCAGCCTTAAGGTTTGGCCAAAATCACCAAGCCCAATTGGGCTAGGTGTTGTACTATAAAAAATATTGCAAGACTGGTCCAATCTTCTTAATTAATTAATTATATTTTCGAGGCCTCAATAAATACCCAAGACTAAATAATTAATTTTAATTGAAATCTTAATATATGTCAACATATATCAGTCCAATTAATTAATTTATTCCTAACTAAATCTCTTAATTAATTAATTATCTTTTTTGTGCCTTATCAAAACCCAAGATTAATTAATTAATTCTAATTGAACTCTCAGAATAAATTTTATTCCTCTTCCAAATAATTATCCATTAAGCCCAAATTGTGTCTAAATAATACCAGGGTAACTTGAGCTACTCTGGGGACCAAGAGACATATTATTCGTAGCTACTAAAATGACCAAAATGCCCTTACTATTACATAGTTGTATGTTATCATTTTAAATATTTTCATTTATCATCATATGGTAACCCAAGAATAATATTGCTAAAACAATTTCTCTGACTTACTAGTATAATGACAGAAATACCCCTCTATGTAACACCCATCAATAAGATAAGAAAAATGTACTAACACCCATCTCAAAGATATCTACTATCCTTAGATCTCTAGTCCGATAATCCATGATTTACTTGAATGTACTTGCTTATCATTGGAAGCAACCTAAAAGCACACATTCTACAGTCACGTTCCCAGGGCCCTGGATAATTAGATTATCCTAGACAATCACAAGGGGGTGAATTAACCTCACTAAGTAAAGCATAGAAACTCTGTTGTATGAGTCCACCTTAACTAACTAGAGTAATACATCTAACGTACAAGGATATTAATATCACAAAAGAAATCTCACCAGCATACATCAGAGTACAAAACCTTAGCTTCGCCATACCACCAACTCATACTCAAGTATGAAGGTATCCGTCTAAGCTGTAACAGTAATAGTCTCGTCTCTACACTTATAGTACTTTAAGAGAGACCACTACTATAGGTCCAGTTCTACGTATTCGAAATATACTTATACCATTGATGTGAGTGAACTACTCACTGATTCAACATAAACCATTCCTCGTTGAAAATCATGACATAATAGTTTTACCTTGATGAAATGCCCAGTTCTATCAAACGACTAAGAACTCAATTTTACTTATATGACAAGTACCTGTGGTCTATACTTTATTGTGTAGAATGACCCAACACATAGACCATTACTTGTCATACTTAGACCTTAAATGTGAAATAATATAAGAAATAAACTAAATTAAATGAATAAATATTTTTATTGCAAAATGTTTACACAGAATACATAGTCTTTGAAGGCATACTTTCCAACAAAATGCACCTTTAGGCTTAGCTGCTTAAGTAGAGATATCAATTAATCAAAAATAGGGGTAGAAATCTCAGAAATCTAGAGAGAGTGAGATTGACACGTGACTCACTCTAGTGCCTAGAATTAGAAATTGTGGGTTCAAGGGGTACTCATTTCTTAGGTCTTAAGTGGGGGACTTCCTCTTTATTGCATGGGTTTTTCTCTTTCTTGTTCCTTAGGGGCATTGTGACTCTCTCTTGTATACACGAACATAACCTCTCTTCTCATGTAGTTAGTTTACACCTTACATTTACTTTTGGCTAAAAAATGAGGAAAAAAGGAAGTAGGAGTGATAACCCTCGTTCCCTAAGATTTTTCTATACTTGCCAATGACACTAGACTACACGATTGATGCACTTGTCTCTATATGTGTGTGTTGTATGATTCTATCTAGAATTTTAACTATAAAAACTTATGTGTATGTGGAGCACAATAATTGAGATTTATCTATACATACAAACACGCACATTAAGTTTTTTCCACCATTGGCGGGGAATGGTGTTGGCTACATTCTTAATACTTTAATTCTTGTTGATTTGGACTTGTATTCGCACATACACTTGCACATATCACTAACTTGTTTGTTAATACTTGTCATATGTGTGTTGTGATTATATTTTATTTTGGCAAAAATTGTAATTGAAAATTCTTTGATTGTTGTTCTATTATTGTTGTATACTTTATTCATTTGGATACTTGAATTATTTCAATTTCATTTATTGGTTTATTTATTTGTATCTTGTTCTTTGATTGGTTGAGTAAGAAAGGTTTTTGGAGGAATTTGTTGGATTTGGAGATTTGTGGTGTATAATTTATGGTGTTGGATTCTTTGGTTGGAAATTTGGAGATTGGTTGGTGTGATGGAGATCATACTAGCTGTTTGTTTGAAATTGAGATTTTGATGTTGAAGAGAGGAATATAATATATGGTATATGTTTTGGGTATATGAATTTGTTTTGTGGGATATTTTTTAGTTTTATGCGCAATCTTTGTTCATTTTTGTGCATTGGGATTGGAAATTTTTTTTTATCTCTTTTAGATTATGCATTGTGATTTGAAGGTTACAGGCTATTTTGGGAGTAATTTTATTCCGCGTTTGTTGTTTAATAAATGAATGATCTTTTGGACTTGAAAATTTTGTTCATTTTTTTGGAGACTGAAAAAATCATTACTTTGTCATCGAATTTGTTTTTGGGCATGTAAATTTGAGGGTTGATGAATATTTTAAGAAATTTTGATTTGTTATTTTTCTTTTGAGGAATTCTTGGTCTATTAATTTATTTTAGTTAGAAATTGCTTTTGCTAGGTTGATTTAAAATTTTGATATGGATAATGATGAGGGGGAAGGTATGTAGAGTTGGGGTAATAACTTCCAAGATGGCTATAATAGTGAGGGGGTTAATAATGTTATTGGGATTCATGAATAATGTTATGGGTCATCATTTGAGCAACTTTTAGAGAAATTTGCTATTTTAGCCATTTCACATTTTGAGGAGCTAGAGGTTTTAATACTGCATCAAGAGGCACTAATCCAAAATCTAGGAGATGAGATTAGAGTATTTGTTATAGACCTTTAGGATTATGCTTCCCATGAACTTGTTCTAGTAATCACATTAAGAAGTTGTAAAGAACTGTCTAACCCCGTGTCACCATTGAGTAAGGATGATAATGAAGGAAGAATAGGAGAGTTGCAAGATAAGCAACACAACTCACCTATAATACTATCAAAGGATACAGAAAAGGTAATCCATCCACCTGAGACAGTGGGAACGGAAAAGACTGAAAAGCATAAGAATCCGTCTTCTATGCCATACCCAGACCGTCTAAGAAAAGGAAAAAATGAGGATTAATTTAAAAAGTTCTTACAGTTATTCAAACAGTTACAAATCAATCTCCCACTTGTTGAGGCCCTAACACATATTCCTAAGTATGCTAAGTTTTTGAAAAATATCCTGTCCAACAAGAGGAAGTTAGAAGAGTTGTCTACTGTCACCTTGAATGATAACTATTCTACCCTCCTCCAATATAAAGAAAAGCTGCCACAGAAATTGAGGATCCAGGGAGTTTTTCCATTCCTCGTGTAATAGGTAGCACCACTTTTGGCATAGCATTGGCAGATTTAGGAGCTAGTATCAACTTACTACCTTACGGCACTTTTTGTAAATTAGGCTTAGGTGAACCAAAACCCATTAGGATGAGTATTCAATTAGCAGATAGATCCATCAAATATCCTAGAAGGGTTGTGGAGGATGTGCTTATTAAGGTTGACAAATTTATTTTTCCAGTTGATTTGACTCCAAGGTTCTAGTGATCCTAGGCAGACCTTTCCTAGCTGCTGCAAAAGGTATTATAGATATTCATGAGAGAAAGTTGACATTAAGAATTGAGGAGGAGGAATTATCATAAGACTTTTAGATAATATGAGACATTCTTCTTCACAAGTCAATTGCTTTAGGATTGATATTTTAGATGATTGCGTTTCTAAATTTTTGTAAGAACACTTTGTTCAATGGACTAAAGATAGTTTGATGGAAGATGTGGAACAGTATCCCCAAGAACTAATGGCATGTGTGGAGAACTCCAAGGATAAATTTGAACTAGAAGTTCTTGAAATGATAGAGGGGTTAAGTCTTGAGCGAATGAGATCATCCATTGAGGAGCCACCCAAGCTAGAATTGAAAAAGCTTTCAGATCATCTTAAGTACACATTTTTCTCTCTAGGGAACAATTTATTACAGATAATTGCAAGAGATCAGAATGAAGAGCAACAGCTATAGTTAGTGTAAATGCTTCAGAGTCACAAAAAGGATATAGCGTGGAAACTTACAAACATTAAAGAAATCAGTTCTTCATTCTACACCTACTAGATCCTACTGGAGAAAAATGCAAAGCTTGTAGTACAACCCCAATGGAGATTGAACCCAAACATGAAGGAAGTGGTTAAGAACGAAGTGATTAAGCTGTTAGATACTGGAATTGTATATCCTATTTCAGACAGTGTGTAGGTTAGCCCTACACAAGGAATGGGGTATAACAATGGCACCAAATGAGAAGAATGAGCTTATCCAAGTGACTCTTGTTGCGGGATAGAGAATGTGCATTAACTATAGAAAACTGAATAATGCCACAAGAAATTACCATTTCCCTCTTCCCTTCATTGATCAGATGTTAGAAATGTTAGCTGGGCACATGTACAACAATTTCCTATATAGATTTTCTAGCTACTTTCAAATTCCCATAGCCCCTAAAGATCAAGAGAAAACTACCTTCACATTCATTTTTGAGACTTTTGCTTACAGGCGTATACCTTTTGGATTGTGTAATAGGCCTGGAACTTTTCAAAGATATATGATGGCCATTTTTAAAGGTTTGATAGGAGATATAATGGAAGTTTCCATAGATGATTTTTCTATTTTAGGGAATTCCTTTGAGCTTTATTTGCAAAATCTAGAGAAAGTACTCAAAAGATGCGAAGAGACAAATATTGGGTTAAATTAGGAGAAATGTCACTTTATGGTAAATAATGGTATCGTCTTGGGCTATAGGATTCCACACAAAGGGATTGAAGTATCCTCTTGGGACATAGGATTCCACACAAAGGGATTGAAATTAATCGAGCTAAGATAAAGCCAATTGAAAAGCTTCTACCACCAACTTTTGTGAGGGCCATTAGGAGTTTTCGTGGCCATGTAGGCTTCTATAGGAGATTCATCCAAGACTTCTCAAAAATTTTCAAACCCCTTACATTTCTTCTTGAGAAGGATGCCCCCTTTTATTTTGAGGAAAAGTGCCTATATGCTTTTAAATTGTTGAAAGAAAATTTGATTAACTCCCCCATTATAGTTGTTCCCGATTGGCCACTACCTTTTGAGCTGATATGTGATGCCAGCGGCTATATAGTTCGAGCAGTTCTTGGACAAAGTCGAGGCAAGTACTTCTAGCGAATCTACTATGCCAGGAAAACTCTCACAGCGACACAAGAGAATTATACTACCACAGAAAAAGAACAGCTCACAATATTATTTGCTTTTGAGAAATTTTGCCTTTACCTTATCTTATCTAAAGTTATAGTTTACACAGATCACTCCACACTGTAATACCTTCTTACTAAATGTGACTTTAAACAAACATTGATTAGATAGGTATTGTTGTTGCAAGAGTTCGATTTGAAGATCATGGACAAGAAAGGAGTTGAAAACTTAGCTGCTGATCACCTATCAATGCTAGAAAACCCCACTTTGGAAGCACTAAAAGAAAAAGAGATCAATGATGTCTTTCCTAATAAACAACTGTTATGGGTTGAGGGTAATATCCCATTTCCCCTTAGTTTGCTGACTATGCTAACTTTCTCGCAATAGGTATCCTTCCTAAAGAACTTACTCCACAACAGAGGAAGAAATTCTTTTCTGATGTGAAGTATTACTTTTCAGAGGATTCATTTTTGTTTCATTTGTATGCATATCATATCAGTTGAAGATATGTAGACACTACTAATTTATGGGACATTCTTCGATATTGTCATGAAGGACCAGTTAAGGGGCATTTTCAAGCAAATGGGACAACAAGAAAAGTCCTTGACTTGAAATTCTACTACCCTTCAGTATTTAAGGATGCACATAGGTCTGTGATTAGTTGTGATAGATGCCAGCGGACGAGTAATATCTCTAAAGCTCATGAGATGCCATTTTCCATTTTCCAAATCTGTAAAATATTTGATCGTTGGGGGATTGACTTTATGGGATCTTTTCTAAGTTTTTTTTGGTAATAATTACACTTTGGTGGCTGTTGACTATGTATCTAAGTGGGTAGAAGCACAGTGATTACCTACAAATGATGCTAGAATGATGAATAAGTTTTTGAAAAAGTTATTTACTCGCTTTGGTGTGCTTAGAGTGTTAATAAGTGATAAAGGGACCCATTTTTGCAATAACCAATTGGAGAGAGTGCTAAATAGGCTAGGTGTGACTACAAGATAGCTATTTCCTATCACCCCAAACTAGTGGCCAAGTTGAAGTAGTCAATAAATAGCTAAAAAGAATATTGCAAAAGGTAGTAAGCCATACTAGGAAAGATTCGAGCATGAGTTTAGGATTATCAAACATCATATAAGACAACTATAGGAACCACTCTATATAGGCTAATCTATGGAACGTGGTGTCATCTGCCTGTAGAAGTAGAGGATAAAGCCTTTTGGGCCATTAAGTTGGTTAATTTTGATCTTGACTTTGCAGGAACTAAAAGAATTCATCAAGTGAATAAGCTAGATGAATGGAGGAATATAGCTTATGAAAACTCAAGAATATACAAGGAAAAAATGAAGAAGTGGCATAAAAAGCACATCATACAAAGTCATGAATTCAAGAAGGGTGATCAAGTGTTGTTGTTTAATTCAAGACTAAGGCTATTACCAGGAAGGTGGAAATCGAGGTGGTTCGGACCATTCGTGGTGACTAAGGTTTCCCCTTTCAGAGCAGGAGCTATCTCATCTTGAAAAAGAGAGTTTTCAAAGTGAATGGGAACCGGTTAAAACTATACCATAGAGAAAACATAGGAAACGTGGAGAAGTGGACTACATCTTATACGATATGGAGGAGTTGTGAATTTTGGCTTTTGATTTTAGGGCAATATTTACTTTATCTTTTCTTTTCTTTTCTCATTTTTGGATTTCTTTTTGTAAATATTTGATTCAACTTTCTATTTTGGTTATGTTATAGTATTATTACCTATGTTTGACACTTATTATATTACACTTGTTTTTGGCATTTTTCGTTTCTTCTTCTTCTGACAAGATTTCACTTCTCCATAAAGCTATAATCACTTGGGCAGTATTACTAACCTTCTTTCCATTTTCTTTATTTTAGTCCAAATTGGATGTTGTTAGTGTTATATTTATGCCAATGAGGACATTGTCTGATTTAAGTGTGGGAGAAGGGTTAGCTTTATGCTTTCTTCAAGTTTATTATGCAAGAAGTTGTTGTACCATAATCTGGGCCATTTTTTGTTAATTTTGAGGAGTTACGATATTGAGCAAATTTTTTTTCAATTTTTGGACTTTGTTAGGCCTTGATGGCATTGTTGTTGTCCCCTTTTTAGCTTGAGAATTGAATTTAACTCCTATTGGATAAGTTTATTTTTGGGTAAACTTGTACATTAAGAATGAAATAGTTAGATCTTGAGAATTTAAATTAACCTTGTGTAGACTTTAGTAAAAGTGACACCATGTTATTTCTTAGGAATTGAGGTAGTGGTTATGATAAAGTATAGGCATGAAACTTTAGGTTAATCTTTGTTATATGATTACTCAATTTGTCCTTATTCTGGGTGTGTAAATGTGGATTGTGATAAAACAATGAGAGAATGAAACAAGGTAGTACAAAAGCTAAAAAATCTTTATCTATATCCTTACTAGGCCTTTGTATGACCTTGCCTAATCAACAAAAATATAGAAAAATTTTATGGAGCAAGGTAACGCAAAAGCTGAAAATCATTATTATACATCTTTACTAGGCTTTTGCATTACCTTATTCCAAGAAAAAGAAAAAAAAGAATAATAGAAAAAGCATTGAGAGAATAACGTGAGTTGATGGAGCAACCTTACATTTGCCTATTTGGACTTTGGTGGTTTAGAGATCATAGAACATAGAATTAATTTATTGGGCCTACATTATATAAATCACTCTACTCACTTTTGAAACCTATAGAACTAAAATAGAATACCTTAAATGAGTATAGACTTGTTTAACTTAACTTCGATAGCTTTGATTATTTCCTTCCTAATTTATTAGTTTACACAAAAAGTGGCCTAGAAAATTAGGTGTTAGACTTGATTCTAAACTTAAAAAGGAAATAACATCTTTACCATCTTGGCCGACTTGTGTTTAAAAGTCCCATTTTATCATGTAAAAAGTCATTTTGTATGTGGTACTTTTTGGTTTGCTTGATGACAAGCAAAGATTTAAGTGTGGGGGTGTGTGATGAGGCTTCACTGCGTATATATTTTCTACTATTTTTATGCTTCAATGGAGATATAGTTTTTTTCAAATCACCACCCACCATTCCATTCTCATTGTGTTTTTGCTAGGAAATGGAAAAGATCATGTGAAGATGAAAGAAAGAAGAACAAGGAAGAAATGGAAATGAATAGAAGATAAGAAGAACATTTGCAATTTTGTCCAAGAAGAGGGCGGCCAAGGGAACCTTAAGCTTCCTAGGCCACTAAGTTTTGTGAATTATACATGTTGTCCAGAATGTTGGCGGCCCAGGGAACCTGAAGTTTCCTGGGCTACTAGCTTCATGTAAATATGAATAGGCTTAGTTTTGTTGGTAGGCTAGGGAAATGGAACATCCCTAGGCCACCTAGTTTCTGTTCCCTTTGTCTAAAATTCCAGAAACATCACGGCCTAGGAAAGTTCCCTAGGCTGCCTAGTCTTTTGAGTATATATAGTGAATGAACATAGCGGCATAGCCTAGCTTTTCCAGAAACTAGGCGGGCTAGGGAAGTTCAACATCCTTAGCCCACCTTAGTTTTGGAAAAACATGGCGGCCAAGGGAAGTTGAACTTCCCTAGGCCCTCCACTTGCAGAGAAAGCATATTGTTCAATATATTTTCTGGGTTTTGAACAATTAATACACTGTCTAAGCCTTCTTTAAACCTAAAAATAAAGGAGAAAGTTAAGAAAAGTCTAGAGTTTCTCTCAAGAACCCTAGTTCTGGTAAGTTTGAGTGCCAAGAAGAAGGAAGGATAAGAGATCCAAGAAGAGGAAAGGAGTCTAGTTGAAGATTTCAAGAGGAAGAGAAAGAGGAAGAAAAGCTTGTCTTTAGGTTTACCTTTCTACTCCTTTTGTAATACTTCTTGTATTCTTGTGTTAAGAATGGATTTTTAATTGTAATGAAGGGTTGTGCTCTATTTTTTGTTAGTGTTATACCCTAGAGGCAATCACATGTATTTTGTATATTACACATTTATTTAATAATACAAGGCATCCTTTATCTTTCAGTTTGTTTTATTTATATTTTCATATAAATATAACTATTAGATAAATTTCCAAGTACAACACTGTGTTAAGAAAATCATGATAGAGATCATAATGTGAGGTTCCTACTACACTAAATAAGTGTTTGTACTTAAATTATCCACAGTCGTGGTAATAATGAGATAGGACATCATTAATGTGTTAAGACTAGCCCGTACTATACTTCCTAATTTAATCAGGCAGTGGTTCTCACATCTGTGAGTATTACATTGGATGATTTAGCTATGAGATAATCATAGAAAATGTGCAAGTATCCTTAGACTTAAAATCTCCAAGGTACTTTGTTTGCTAAACGTTGTGCTTTGATTCCAATCTTTGGATTTTTGACAAGATACCCTATAGGATGGATATTAGGTACAACATGAAGTAAATGAAAGAAGTTGAAAGGTTCAATAAAGGATTTACCGCCCCTAATAATAGGGGTGAATATCTCAAGGCCACATATAGGAATCACTACTCTAGAAGTCCTTGGCCAATGCAATTATGCTTTAAAAATTGTTCCAATTGATAGATATGATGAGAAATGGATTCCAAAAATAAGTACTAAAGTATTCGGACCAGAATTAATTCATATTCTAAAAGGAGTTGGCACTACTTCCATACTCCAAACCGAATGAGATATTGTATGGTGAAACGAGTTTATTGCACTGTTGTTTGCTATTGAAAGGTTCATGTCAAGCCACTTGACCTTCTGGACTTTTGGGTAGTCATAATATATTGCTAGATACCGCTCATGATCTGTTGTATGTAGATTTATTAACTAGAGAATTAATAAATCAATTCTAATTAGAATTAATAAGTTAATTCTAATTATTAAGGATTATTAATCTTAAAGATATTTGGATTAATTCATATGTGCTACCCATAGACCAGAAAACCTAATAGGTCATACACATAGAGGATTAAGGACTTGAAATGTCATTTGATGACATAATAAGGTTAATTGCAAGAAGAAGAAGTTTTGTGTCCAAATTATAAATAATTATAATTTACGGGCCAAAATATAATTATGAAAATTATGGTTTCTAAACATAATTACTAAATCATAAATTGATTAGGATTCTGAAAGGATGCACGAACGTTATATGAGATAACATATGCTGTGTTTTTTCTGGGGTTGACTTTTCATAGAAACAGAAACACTCTTTTGCCGTGTTTTCTTCTTCTTCTTCTTCTTCTTCTTCTTCTTCTTCTTCTTCTTCTTCTTCTTCTTCTTCTTCTTCTTCTTCTTCTTCTTCTCTATAACCCTAGACGCCTATCGATTCTAGCTAGCACTAGAATTAGGTGGTCCTAGTTTTGAATCCTCGTGTGGATATTGTTGGAGAAAAGCCTACTCTTAGTCTGTGGCGGCAGTGACTGAATGACGAAGAAGACAAACAATGGTTGAACGATCGTTGGATTGTGCCTTCCACAAAGAAGAAATTTTTTTTTTTTATAGAGACAAAATTGTAGGTAATTTTATTAATTTTTCTTTGGTCCATTCATCGCATATAAGGTGATCTGAATTGTAGTTTCGTGTTTTAATTCCATCTGTAATATGATTGCACGATCGTGAAACACTAACAGTGGTATCAAAGACCCATTTATATGCATTTATGGATGATTTATTTTGCCATGAAATTGTTTCATTGTAGTCTCTGTTTCTTGTATGAAAGTTGTTTCATGTGAGTATGGTATCTGAAAATGTTTTCAGCTTGATTCTTGAAATTGTTTCAAGAATATTTGGGTCTTTCTTATGCCTGAAATTGTTTCACGTATAATGTTGAATTATAGAAATTTTTTCTATGTTTGTTTCCTATAAAAATCGTTTCAAGTTTGTGTCTCTATTGTGTTCTGAAATTGTTTTGAATTCACCCAGTTTCTAAAAAATTGGTTATGTGGTTTCTGTTTGGTGGTGCATATTATATCTATAAAAGTTACAACAAGTTTCGAAAACCTAATTAATAGTGTTTTGGTTTTCCTGTTAAAATTATTTTTTGAATACGCTACGTTCATACAAAAAATTTGTTTCTAGGATTTTTGCAGTTCTTTATCTATTTTAATTTTGTTTTTGATTAACAAAATGTCAGTTAATTTGAGTACTGAGAATAGGATAAAGGTTGAATTCACTAAGAGAATTGTTCTCTAAAATCACTGCAGAAGTTTTGAAGAATAATTCCAGAAATTGTTTCTAGAGAAAACAAGAAAAACGAAAAAATATATATTTTTTGGCCACATCTGCGCACGATATTATCAATGTCATGGCCGGCTTAGGCAATTTATTTTGCCCAAGACATGGACGGCAATCACGAAGCCCTCGCGGGCTTGGTGTTTTAAGTATAAAAAAAAAACTTTTTTCTTGCTTTTTAGTTCTTCACTAATGGCCTGTGGACTTTCTCTTTTTCATTTAGCACCCAAACTTTCCCCAACAATTCTGTTTTGGGACTAACAGAGTTATTTTTCCAAAAAATTGATTTTGAAAAATAATATATATTTTAAAATATTAATTTTAGATTATATATTACTTAATTCCTAAAATATGATTTTATCAACTAATATATTTTCTAAAATATTGATCTTAGATTATATATTATTTTAATTCCTAAAATATGATTTTAGCAATTAATATATTTTCTAAAATATTGATTTTAGAATTTATTCTATTTTTCCAAAATAGTGATTCTAGAATTATTTGCTATGTTTAATTTTATTTTAAGCATAAAATCAGCATGGTGGTTTGGTTATGGACTATGGACCTAATTAAATTACTCATGCATTTTATCGCTTTGGTTATGAATTAAATAGGGATTGCGTGTCATGCCTTCTCTATTTTTCTTGCACTATTTCTCTTCTCATCTAACTCCCCTCGAATGTAACTTGAGGTTTCTATATTTGAATTTTATGTAATTAGATTGCATAGGTTAGATAGGATTAGAATTTATTACAAGATAAGGAGAAAAGATTAAGACCAAAAGGAGAATGGTAAGGTTTTCTTCCTATATCATGCATGAATACATAGGATTGGCCAAATTAATTTCCTTTGTGACTCAAAGAAATATAGCAAAGTTCATAACCAAACCACGTTATTATTATTATTATTATTATTATTATTATTATTATTATTATTATTATTATTATTATTATTATTATTATTATTATTATTATTATTATTATTATTATTATTTTGTGATGTATGAATATGATAATATTATGCATGTAATGTATGAGACACAAATATCACAAATCCCCCAATTAATATTAAATCTAATGCCTTTCATTAATATAGTAAGAACAGAAGTCCTTTTTCGAGACCAAGTTATTGGGCTAACCAAAGCCTACTTAACTTGTTCAAGCTATGGAGTTTTAAATTCCTGATTAATGGGTTATGTTTAACTAATTTCTTTATTCCGGTTGCACTAACTCAAGTATAAAGAAAATTAGATGCAAGGTTTGGTTCACTTAAAAAGGTTTTAAGATTAAAATATGTTAATCACCCAACGATCCGGTTATTACATTTGATGTAATTAGTATTTTATAACTACCATTGAACTTATGGGTGGCTTGTTGGGCAAACCCAAAGTAATTCTTGAGGAATTTGGATACTAGTCCACTAGGAAAGCTTCCAACGGGCTTTTCCGAATTAATAGTGGGGGCTATTAGTTTGCGTAAAATAATGGAATAATTATACGTTTTTATTATAGAACTTATTATTCACATACTATGTGCATATACATTTAGCTATTTATTCTACCTTTACATCTAGGTCATCTGCATCATGTCAACCAACCTAAACCTATGCAGTATCTTAGAAACCAACAAACTTACTGAATCAAACATTCTCAACTGGTATAGAAACTTGAGAATTATTCTGAAGTCGAAAAGTTGCTCTACGTCCTAGATGCTCCAATTCGGCTACTACCAGCTCAAGATGTTCACGCTGATGATTATAATGTCCACAAAAAGCACAAAGAGGATAGTGACAAAGCATCTTATGTGATGTTGGCATCAATGACCCCTTGACTGCAAAAATATCATGAGCATATACATGCTTATTCGATCATTTTATATCTTCGAAAGCCATTTGACGCCCAAGCCAGAACAGAGAAATATGAGATCTCAAAACAATTGTTCTGTTCAAAGATGGCTGAAGGTACTTTTGTGGGCACTCATGGGATGAAGATGCTGGGCTTAATTGAGAAGCTTGGGTCTCTTAGGTTTGTGATGGACAATGAATTAAGTATTGACTTAATTATGTAATCTTTGCCAAGTAGTTTTTTACAATTTGTAATTAACTATCAGATGAACAAGATTGAGTCCACTATACCTAAGCTGATAATGTTAGGTATCTCATGCATATCATACATGGCGCAGCAGAAAGAATAAGAACAAGATACCATCCCAGGATCTGCATACGTGAGGAAACAAGATATAAAGAGAAAAAGATCACCTTTCTAGTGAGTCTTTGTCATTAAAATTTTTCCTTGCTCGTCTGAGGAACGATCCAGCAATCCTCTTGATCAACCACCACGAGAGTAGAATGTCTAACCGCTACAATCACAATGTGTGATTATCTCTAACAGAAATCCACATGGAGAATCACTCTCAAGCACTAAGATATTTCTGTGCTAGCAGAAAACAAAATGGCAGCTAAGTTTTTGAGAAGAACAACGAGAGAGAGAGAGAGAGAGAGAGAGAGAGAGAGAGAGAGAGAGAGAGAGAGAGAGAGAGAGAGAGAGAGAGAGAGGGTCGTGTGTGCCCCTAGGGTTTTGGAGTTGTTTTCCTTAATCCCCTTGACCCGAGGTTTCATGCATATCTCCTATATGTCATGAAAATCACTGAAAAACTGAGAATTTTAAAACAATTAGAATTTCCTAATTGTGATTGGAAATATCAAGTTCTCACAATTACAATTTTACCCATAAATTATCATAAATTATAATTTGACCATAACTACTTCTCTTTCTCGCAATTAAACCCCACTATGTTATCAAATAACATTTTGAGTGTATAATCCTCTATTATGTGTGACCTATTAGGTTTCCCAGTCAATTGGTAGCAAACATGAATTAATTCAAACGTCTATGAGATTAATAATCTATAATTATTTAGAATTAATCATATTAATTTTAAACAGGATTGGTTTATTAATTTATCAATTAATAAACCAATATTCCGCAGATCATGGGCGGTATATAGCAACACATCATGACCACCCAAGAGTCCAAGAAGTCAAGTGGCTTGACATGAACCCTTTAATAATAAAGTACAGTGTAATTAATTCCTTTCACCATACAATATCTCATTTAGTTTAGAGTACAGAATTAATGCCAACTCCCTCTAGAATATATTAATTCTGGCCTAAATATAATAGTACTTGTACCAGGAACCCACTACTCTAGATGTGAATCAATTGAAACTATTTCCAATACACAGTCGCCTTGGCCAAGGACTTCTTGAGTAGTAATTCCTACAAGTGGCCGTGAGATATTTGCCCCTACTATTAGGAGTGGTGAATCCTTTATTGACCCTTTCAACTACTTTCGTTTACGTCACAATGTACCCAATATCCATCCCATAGGCGGCCCTCGATCTGGCTCCCAAGATTGGAATCAAAGCACAATTATCAACAGACAAAGGACCTTGGAGATCTTAAGTCTAAGGATACTTGCAAATTTGCTATATTGAGATTGTATCATTAGCACAAAATACTTATCCATGTGATTATTTCATAGCTAGGTCATCCAATGTACTTATTCTATTAATAAGCATCTACGTGTTAACTTTGAATATCTCAATACTCATGGATATAAGAAAGACCACCTAATCAAATCAGGAAGTCTAACACATGTTGGGTATCTCAGGCTCGTATCCTATATGGCATAGTAGAAAATAAAACGAGATACCATCTCAGGACCCATCTATATGTGGAAAACAAGACATAATGAGAGTAAAGGTAACAACTTTTACCTTTGCGTGATCATACGAAGAACAAAAATTTCTTCTTCAAGTTGAGGCGCGATCCAGCAATCCTTGTGATCAACCTCCACGTGAGTTGAACGTCTACCCACTATAATCACAGAGTGTAATTATCTCTAATAGTAATCCACACAGAGGAATACTCAAGCACCAAAATTTCTGTACTAGCAGAAAAAAATGGCGGCTAGGTTTTTCTTTCAAGAAGAAAACGAGAGAGAGAGAACAAGAGGCTGATTTCATGTATCATGCTCTATGGTTTTTTTGGGTCCAATTTCAGCTTAGGTTTTTTGTGTGTATATTCACCAATATACACGAAATTCCCTTACCAAAAACAGGGGGTTCCAATCCAATTAGAATTCCCTAATTGTAATTGGGAACATCAAGTTCTCATAATTACAATTTGTACCATAAATTATAACTAATTATAATTTGTCCACAACAACCTCTCTTTCTCGCAATTAACCGCACTATATTATCAAATAACATCTTGAATATATAATCCTCTATTATGTGTGACCTATTAGGTTTCCCAGTCAATTGGTAGAGAACACGAATTAATCCAAACGTCTTTGAGATACATAATCCATAATTAATTAGAATTAATCCTATTAATTCTAATCAGGACTGGTTTATTAATTCATCAATTAATAAACCCATATTCTCAAATCATGAGCGATATATAGCAACACATCATGACCACCCAACAGTCAAGGAAGTCAAATGGCTTGACATGAACCCTTCAATAACAAACTTCAGTGCAATCAACTCCTTTAACCATATAATATCTTATTTGGTTTGGAGTACGGAATTAGTGCCAACTCCCTCCAGAATTAATTCTGACCCGAATATAATAGTACTCGTACCAGGAACCCACTACTCTAGATGTGTATCAATTGGAACTATTTCCAATACACAATTGCCTTGACCAAGGACTTTTGAGTAGTAATTCCTACAAGTGGCCGTGAAATATTCGCCCCAACTATTAGGAGTGGTGAATCCTTTATTGACCCTCTCAACTACTTTCGTTTCCCTCACCATGTACCCAATATCTATCCCATAGGCAGCCCTCGATTGAGCTCCGGAGATTGGCATCAAAGTACAAAACTCAGCAAACAAAGTACCTTGGAGATCTCAAGTCTAAGGATATTTACACGTTTGCTATATTGAGATTATATCACTGGCAGTAAATAGTTATCCATGTGATTATCTTAAAGCTAGGTCATCCAATGAACTTGTTCCATTAACAAGCATTCATGTGTTAACTTTTACTATCTCAATACTCACGGTTATGAGAACCACCGCCTCATCAAATCAGGAAATCTAACACATGCTAGTCTTAACGCATTAATGATGTCCTATCTCATTAATACTATGACTAGGGACTATTTAAGTACTAACATCATCCAGTGTAGTAGGAATCTCATATCATGATCTCTATCATGATTTCCTTAACACAATGTTGTACTAAGGACTTTATCGAACAGTTATATTACTTAAAGTAAACAAAATAAACTGCAAGATAAATAATGCATTTTATTAAAATAAAATGTGTCATATAAAATATATAAGTGATTGCCTCTAGGGCACAACACTAACAAACTCCCACTTGCACTAGAGCCAATCATTCATGTATCTAATACCAAATGACTCAACATGACAATCATGTTTCTTCTGGGATAGTGCTTTCGTAAGCGGGTCAGCTATGTTCTCATCCGTAGGAACTCTCTCGATCTTTACATCATTCCTATCTATGATCTACCGGATCAGATGATAGCGTCGCAGTACGTGTTTGGATCGTTGGTGAGACCGCAGCTCCTTTGCTTGTGCAATGGCTCTGTTGTTGTCACAGTTCAAAGTTATTGGACCAACAACACTAAGAACCACACCCTGTTCTGTCACGAACTTCTTGATCCAAAGAGCCTCCTTAGCTGCTTCAGAAGCAGCTATGTACTCAGCTTCTATCATAGAGTTGGCAATAGTCTCTTGTTTGGAACTTTTCCCACTTATTGCCTCTCCGCACAACGTAAACACGTATCTGGATTGTGATTTGAAATCATCTTTATCACATTGAAAACTGGCATAAATATACCTGTTTATTTTCAAATCACCTTCTCCATATACTAAGAATATATCTCTTCGTAATTACTTAAGGATGTTCTTTACAGCCGCCCAATGACCCTCACCAGGGTCGGATTGGTATCTGCTCGTCAAACTAACAGCACAAGATACATCAGGCCTAGTACATATCATAGCATACATGATAGATCTAACTACCGAAGCATTTGGAATCTTACTCATGTGATCCCTTTCCACTTGTGTCTTGGGAGACATCGACTTTGAAAGGCTTACACCAAGTGACATGGGCAAGAATCCGTTTTTGGATTAATCCATGATAAACCTCTTTAGCACATTATCTATGTATGTAGACTGCGAAAGATCAAGCAACCTTTTGGATATAACTCTATAGATCCTTATTCCAAGAATATAGGTTGCTTCACCAAGGTCTTTCATGGAGAATAGTTTGGACAACCAAATTTTAACCGTTTGCAAGATAGATATATCGTTTCCTATTAACAATATGTCATCTACATAAAGCAGTAAGAAAACGATTGCAATCCCACTAACCTTCTTATATACACAAGGCTCATCCATATTTCGAATGAAATCAAACTCTTTGATTGTTTCATCAAAACGAATATTCCAACTCCTAGAAGCTTGCTTGAGTCCATAAATAGACCTTTGCAGCTTACACACCTTTGTGCCATCACTGGATGTGAAACCCTCAGGTTGTGTCATATACACTTCCTCAGTCAGATTTTTATTTAGGAAAGCTGTTTTCACTTCCATTTGCCAAATTGCATAATCATAATGAGTAGCAACGACTAGGAGTATCCTGATGAATTTCAACATGGCTACTGGCGAGAAGGTTTCGTCATAGTCAATACCATGTTGTTGACGATAACCCTTCGCCACTAGTCGTGCTTTATAGGAAACTAAGTTACCATCTATGTCCATTTTCATTTTGAAAACCCACTTGCACCCAATAGGTTTAATTCTTTTGGGTGGATCAACCAAAGTCCATACTTGGTTGTCGTACATGGAATCCATCTCTGACTTCATGGCCTCAAGCCATTTGTCAGATTCTGAACTATTCAGAACATCCTTGTAGGTAGTAGGCTCATCTTCATCTATGAGTAATACGTCATTATGGGCAATAAAGAGAAATACATATCTCTCAAGTGCTATATGTATCCTATTAGATCTACGAGGTTCTTGTGCATTAGAAAGTGCATATATTCTCTCAATAGATATGGGGTTAGACGGTTGATCCTTGTTTGTTTGATTTTCATGAACTTCACTAAGTTCAACCTTACTCCCGCTGTCCCCCATGACCATGTGCTCCTTCTCTAAGAAGACGGCATGCTTCGAAACAAATAATTTGTTTTCGGAAGGTTAATAGAAGTAATATCCAAAATATTCTTTTGGATATCCCAGAATTAAACACTTGTGAAACTTATTATCAAGTTTGTTTGACTGTGGCCTTATTACAAAGCCAGGACAATCCCATACTCGCAAGTGAGATAACTTTGGTTTCTTACCAAAAAACATCTCAAATGGGGTAGAATCAACTGATTTTGTCGAAACTCTATTTATTATATAAATAGAAGTCTCTAGTGCATAACCCCAAAACGATTTTGATAGGTCTGCAGAAGCCATCACGGTCCGTACTATATCTAAAAGGGTTCGATTCCTTCTCTAAGATGCACTGTTATGTTGAGGTGTATGTGGTGGAGTCCATTGAGATAATATCCCATTATCTCTAAGATAACTCAGAAACTCTTGACTCAAATATTCTGCTCCTCGATCAGATCTGAGAATCTTAATACTTTTGCCAAGTTATTTCTCTATTTCATTCTTGAAGTCTTTAAACCTTTCAAAGGCCTCAGATTTGTATTTCATTAAATACAAATACCCGTATCATGAGAAATCATCGATAAATGTTATGAAATAGTTATAACCTCCTCTTGCTTGTATTGAAATTGGGCCACATACATCAGAATGTATGAGTTCTAATAACTCTTTGGTCCGTTCTCCTTTTCCTGGAAAATGAGTTTTAGTCATTTTGCCTAGTAAACAAGACTCGCATATGCCATATGATTCATAACCAAATGACCCTAAGTCACCAAGCTTATGTAACTTAGAAACACGGTTTTTGTTTACATGGCCTAAACGACAATGCCATAAGTAAGAGGTGTTAGAGTTATCTATTTTAGATTTCTTATTGTTTATATTGAGAAGTGGATTGTCCAAGTCTAGAACATATAAACCATTAACCAAAGGTGCTGAACCATAATGAATATCATTCAATGAAAAAGAACAACATTTATTCTTAAATATTAAATGAAATCCATATAAGTCTAAACACGCAACTGAGATAATATTTTTTATTAAAACTAGTACATAATAATAGTTTTTCAGTTCTAGAATCAATCCCGAAGGTAGCTTCAGCTCGTATGTCCCCACAACAAGTGTAGCAACCATTGCCGCATTCGCAGTACGTAGGTCCACGTCGCCTTTCTCTAGCCTTCTACTGCTCTTTAGTCCCTGCAAGTTATTGTACAAATGAGATCCACGTCCAATATCTAATACCTATATCTCATTTCTAAATGCAGTATTTATCTCAATCATAAACATACCTAGAGAAGAAGTAGAAGTGCTTGTAAGCTTCTCCTTCTGCTTCCTGTCCTTGATAATCTCCAAGTAGGCTTTGTAGTTGCGCCTCTAGTGGCCGATCTTCCCACAATGATGGCATGGGGCCTTGGTAGCTGCGTCCTTCTTGTTCACACCACCTTTGGGCTTCATGAGAGCATTCTTCTTCTTCTTTTGAACTTTCATCTTAGAAAAGGAAGATTCTAACATTAAAACCTCATTGGAATCCCTCTTCATGGAGGACTCCACAGTTTTGAGAAGATTGATCAACTCAGGGATAGTGGACTCAATCTTATTCATCTGATAGTTAATCACAAATTGTGAGAAACTATTAGGCAAAGACTAAAGAATTAAGTCAACACTTAAGTCAAGTTCCATTGTAAACCCGAGAGATCCAAGCTTCTCTATCTAGCCAAGCATCTTCAGCCCATGATTGGCCACAGAAGAACCCTCTGCCATTTTACAACAAAATAGTTGCTTCGAGATCTCATATCTCTCAGTTCTAGCTTGGGCATCAAATAGCTCTCAAAGATGTAAAATGATCAATTGAGCATCCATATGCTCGTGCTATTTTTGCAACTCAGGAGTCATGGATGCCAGCATAATACATGATGTTATATCGCTATCCTCCTTGTGCCTCTTGTGGACGGCATGCTTATCAGCATGAGTATCTTGGGCTGGTGGTGGTGGAATAAGAGCATCTACCACATAGAGCAACTTTTTCGATTTGAGAACGATTCTCAAATTTCTATACCAGTCGAGATAGTTTGATTCGGTTAACTTGTTGGTTTCCAAAATGCTACGTAAGTTCAAGTTCGTTGACATATGCAAATGACTTAAATATATCGATAGAGAGCATTTGCTACTTGTATATGCACATGATATGCAAATAATTAGGACTTTAATTAAACGCATTTTTACTCCACTATTTTACTCAAACCAATAGCCTCTACTACTGATTCGGGAAAGCCCGTTAGAAGCTTTTCTAGTGGTCCGGTATCTAAATTCCTCAAGAATAACCTTGGGTTTTCCCAATAAGCCACCCTTAAGTTCATTGGTAGGTATCCAATACCAATTACATCGGATGTAATTACCTAATCATTGGGTGATTAACAGCTTTTAATCTTAAAGCCTTTTGGACTACCCCCACTTTTCCTCTAAATTTCTTTATGCTTGAGTTTACCCAATTGGGATAAGGAATTTAGTTAAACCCGACCCATTAATCAGGAATTTAATTCCATAGCTTGAACATGCCCAATGTCAAGTAGGTTTGAGTTTGCCCAACAACCTGGTCTTGGAAAGGGATTCTCGTTCTTACTATATTAATGGAAGGAACTAGGTTTAATATTAATTAAGGGATTTCTTCA
The DNA here is from genome assembly GCA_026120185.1 of Voacanga thouarsii. Lineage (NCBI taxonomy): Eukaryota > Viridiplantae > Streptophyta > Magnoliopsida > Gentianales > Apocynaceae > Voacanga > Voacanga thouarsii. The sequence continues at coordinate 220,341 of JANUWF010000952.1, forward strand.
TTTTAGAGATTTCGTTGAATGACATGCATAATAATCAATAAATCACATAATTGATAATTATGGTAATAAAGCGATTACGTGGTATGGTTATGGACTTTTTCTAAATTAATTTCTTTGAGCCATAAAAGAAATTAATAGAGTTAACCCTATGTGTTCATGCATGATTTAAGTGAAAGGTCTTAACTCCTCACCTTGTTTTGGTTGCCATCTTCAGAATAAAATAATTCTACTCCTATCTAACCTATGTAAACTAATTACACAATTTCCTAAAGTGAGAAACCTCGAGTTATATTTGAGGGGAGTTAGATGTGAAGAGAATTACACAAGAATTTTAGAGAAGGCATGACACGTAGGCCCTATTTCATAAAAACCAAAACTGTACAATGCATGAACAGATATAATTGGTTTTAGTCCATAACCATCCACCATGCCATTGACTATGCTTAAACAAAATAAACATATACTTTTATTATTCCAAAATCACTATTTTAGGAAAAATAAAACAAATTCTAAAATCACCATTTTAGAGAATACATCAATTTTAGATTTTCAAAATCATTTTTTTGAAGAACAAAATTGATTGTCTCAAAACTAATTTTGAGAAAATGCTTTTGGGTCCTATCTCTCATCAAATGACGTTTTTCCTTTTCAAAATTCTATTCCGATTTTTTTTTTAAATAGTAGGAAGTCGCAAACAGAGCAGAACCGGCGCCGGTTCGGAAGCCGGAGCCGGCTCTGTTCTGGTTTCCAAAAAAAAAAATCTTCCAAAAACGATTTTCGGACATCGCGAACAGAATGGAACCGGCATCGGTTTGGAGGCTAGAGCCAGCGCCGCCTGTGTTCTGCAACAGTGGTGGCGATTTTCAAAAAATTCCAGAAACAATTTCTGGTGCCTTCTTCTTCTGCAAATTTTCAGTTAGAACAATTCTCAGCTGTATTTTCTATTTTGAAGCTATAAATAACAACCAATTTGTTAGTGTAAACAAAATCAAAACGGAAAATTAAGATGAAACGGAGGGCAACATCCATGTTGCAAGAAAACGTTTTCTGCAGATATTTTTCAGCTCCAAAGAAAGCATCTTTTCGAAATACTCTGTGACTATAACACAATCATATTGTGCTACGGACCTAACTCATAAAGATCGAAACGATTTCGACTCGAGTGAAAACGATTTTCACAGCAAATAAAGACAAACACGAAAACAGTTTTTCATGCCAAAATAATGTCCGTATACCACATATAGCATGGCTCTGATACCACTGTTGGGTATCTCAGGCTCGTATCCTATACGGTGCATCGAAAAATAAAACGAGATACCATCCCAGGACCTATCTATGTGTGGAAAACAGGACATAATGAGGGTAAAGGTAACAAATTTTACCTTTGCGTGATCGTCCAAAGAACAAAAATTTCTTCTTTGAGTTGAGGCGCGATCCAGCAATCCTCGTGATCAACCTCCACTGAGTTGAACGTCTACCCACTATAATCACAGAGTGTGATTAGCTCTAATAGTAATCCACACAGAGGAATACTCAATCACCAAAATTTCTGTGCTAGCAAAAAAAAAAAATGCCGACTAGGTTTTTCTTTCAAGAAGAAAACGAGAGAGAGAGAGAACAAGAGGCTGATTTCGTGTTTCTTGCTCTAGGGTTTTTTTTTTTTTTTTTGGGTCCAATTTCAGCTAAGGTTTTTCTTGTGTATATTCACCAATATACACGAAATTCCCTTACCAAAAATAGGGGATTCTAATCCCATTAGAATTCCCAAATTGTAATTGAGAACATCAAGTTCTCATAATTACAATTTGGACCATAAATTATAACTAATTATAATTTGTCCACAATAACTTCTCTTTCTCGCAATTAACCCCACTACGTTATCAAATAACATCTTGAGTATATAATCCTCTATTGTGTGTGACCTATTAGGTTTCCCAGTTAATTGGTAGAGAACATGAATTAATCCAAACGTCTTTGAGATTAATAATCCATAATTAATTAGAATTAATCTTATTAATTCTAATTAGGATTGGTTTATTAATTCATCAATTAATAAACCCATATTCCCAAATCATGAGTGGTATCTAGCAACACATCATGACCACCCAAGAGTCCAGGAAGTCAAGTGGCTTGACAAAAACCCTTCAATAATAAACTTCAGTGCAATCAACTCCTTTCACCATATAATATCTATTTCGGTTTGGTGTACGAAATTAGTGCCAACTCCCTCCAGAATTAATTCTGGCCGGAATACAATAGTACTTGTACCAGGAACCCACTACTCTGGATGTGTATCAATTGGAACTGTTTCCAATACATAATTACCTTGGCCAAGGACTTTCGAGTAGTAATTCCTACAATTGGCCGTGAGATATTCGCCCTTACTATTAGGAGCGGTGAATCTTTTACTGACCCTCTCAACTACTTTTGTTTACCTCACCATGTACCTAATATCCATCCCATAGGCGGCCCTTGATCGAGCTCCGGAGATTGGAATCAATGTACAAGGCTCAGCAAACAAAGCACCTTGGAGATCTCAAGTCTAAGGATACTTGCGCGTTTATCATATTGAGATTACATCACTGGCACTAAATAGTTATCCATGTGATTATCTCAAAGCTAGGTCATCCAATGAACTTGTTCCATTAACGAGCATCCATGTGTTAACTTTGAGTATCTCAATACTCACGGTTATAAGAACCATCGCCTTATCAAATCAGGAAGTCTAACACATGCTAGTCTTAACGCATTAATAGTGTCCTATCTCTTTAATACTATGACTAGGGACTATTTAAGTACTAACACCATCCAGTGTAGTTGGAATCTCATATCTTGATCTCTATCAAGATTTCCTTAAAACAGTGTTGTACTAAGGACTTTATCGAACAGTTATATTACTTAAAGTAAACAAAAGAAACTGTAAGATAAATAATGCCTTTTATTAAAATAATATGTGTCATATACAATGTACAAGTGATTGTCTCTAGGGCACAATACTAACAACACATGCTAGTCTTAACGCATTAATGATGTCCTATCTCATTGACACTATGACTTGGAACTATTTAAGTACTAACAATATACAGTGTAGTAGGAATCTCATATCAAGATCTCTATCATGATGTTCTTAACACAGTGTTGTACTAAGGACTTTATCTAATAGTTATATTACACAAAGTAAACAAAAGAAACTGTAAGATAAATAATGCCTTTTATTAAAATAAAATGTGTCATATACAACGTACAAGTGATTACCTCTAGAGCATAGCACTAACAATCTCCTACTTACACTAGAGCCAATTATTCATGTATCTAATATCAAATGACTCAATATGCCAATCATGTTTCTTTTGGGATAGTGCTTTTGTAAGTGGGTCAGCTATGTTCTCATCCGTGGGAGCTTTCTCTATCTTTACATCATCCTATCAATAATCTCCCAGATCAAGTAATAGCGTCGGAGTTCGTGTTTGGATCGTTGGGGAAACCGTGGCTCCTTTGTTTATGTAATGGCTCCATTGTTGCTACAATACATAGATATAGGACCAACAACGCTAGGAACCACACCCAGTTTCGTCACGAACTTCTTGATCCAAACGGCCTCCGTAGCTGCTTTAGAAACGGCTATGTACTCAACTTTTGTCGTAGAGTCGGCAATAGTCTCTTGTTTGGAATTGTTCCAACTTATTGCCCCTCCGCACAACGTAAACATGTAGCCTGATTATGATTTGAAATCATCTTTGTCAGATTGAAAACTGGCATCAGTAGACCATTTATTTTTAAATCACCTTCTCCATATACTAAGAACACATCCTTAGTCCTTTGTAAGTACTTAAGGATGTTCTTTATAGCCACCCAATGGCCCACACCAGGGTCAGATTTGTATCTGCTCGTCAAACTAACAGCACAAGAGATACATCGGGCCTTGTACATATTATAGCGTAGATGATAGATCCAACTACCGAATCATATGAAATCTTACTCATGTGATCCCTTTCAACTTGTATCTTGGGAGACATCGACTTTGAAAGGCATACACCATGTGACATGGGTAAGAATCCCCTTTTGGAGTGATCCATGCTAAATCTCTTTAGCACTTTATCTATGTATGTAGACTGTGAAAGACCTAGCAACCTTTTTGATCTATCACTATAGAACCTTATTCCAGGAATATAGGCTGCTTCACCAAGGTCTTTCATGGAGATTTGTTTGGACAACTAAACTTTATCCGTTTGCAAAACAGGTATATTGTTTCCTATTACCAATATGTCATTTACATAAAGCAATAACAAAACGATTGCGCTCCCACTGACTTTCTTGTATACACAAGGCTTATTCTTATTTTGAATGAAATTAAACTCTTTGATTGTTTTATCAAAATGGATGTTCCAAATCCTAGAAGTTTGCTTAAGTCCATAAATGGGCCTTTGCAGCTTACATATCTTTGTGCCATCATTGGATGTGAAACCCTCAAGTTGTGTCATATACACTTCCTCAGTAAGATTTTCGTTTAGAAAAGCTGTTATCCCATCCATTTGACAAATCTCATAATCATAATGAGTAGTAATGGCTAGGAGTATCTTGATGGATTTTAACATGGCCACTGGCGAAAAGTTTTGTCATAGTCAATACCATGTTGTTGACGATAACCCTTCACCACTAGTCGTGCTTTATAGGTAAATACGTTACCATCAATGTCTATTTTCTTCTTGAAAACTCATTTTCACCCAATAGGTTTAATTTCTTTGGGTGGATCAACCAAAGTCCGTATTTGGTTGTCGTACATGGAATCTATCTCTGACTTCATGGCCTCAAGCCATTTGCTAAATTCTAAACTATTCAAAACATCCTTGTAGGTAGTAGGCTCATCTTCATCAATGAACAATATGTCATTGTGGTCACTAATGAGAAATCTATATCTCCCAGGTACTACACGTATCCTACTAGACCTACAAGGTTCTTGTGTAATAGAAGGTTCATCTATTCGCTCAATAGATGTGGGATCAGACGATTGATCCTTAATTGTTTGATATTCTTGAACTTTACTAAGTTTAATTTTATTCCCACTGTCCCCTTTGAGCATATGCTCCTTCTCTAAGAAAACGGCATTCTTCGAAACAAACACTTTGTTTTCGGAAAGGAGGTAAAAGTAATATCTGAAAAATTCTTTCGAATATCCCACAAACAAACACTTGTCAGACTTACTATTAAGTTTGTTTGACTGTGGCCTTTTGACAAAGCCAGGATAATCCCATACTCGCAAGTGAGAAAACTTTGGTTTCTTACCAAAAAAACATCTCAAATGGGGTAGAATCAACTGATTTTGTCGGAACTCTATTTATTATATAAACAGAAGTCTCTAGTGCATACCCCCAAAACGATTTTGATAGGTCTGCAAAAGCCATCATGGTTCGTACCATATCTAGAAGGGTTCGATTCCTTCTCTTAGATACACCATTATGTTAAGGTGTATGTGGTGGAGTACATTGAGATAATTTCCCATTATCTCTAAGATAACTCAGAAACTCTTGACTCAAATATTCTCCTCCTCGATCAGATCTGAAAGTCTTAATACTTTCACCAAGTGGTTTTTCTATTTCATTCTTGAAGTCTTTGAACCTTTCAAAGGCCTCAGATTTGTATTTCATTAAATACAAATACCCGTATTGTGAGAAATCATCGATAAATGTTATGAAATAGTTATAACCTCCTCTTGGTTGTATTGAAATTGGGCCACATACATCATAATGTATGAGTTTTAATAACTCTTTGGCCCGTTCTTCTTTTCCTGGAAAATGAGTTTTAGTCATTTTGCCTAGTAAACAAGACTCGCATATGCCATATGATTCATAACCAAATGACCCTAAGTCGCCAAGCTTGTGTAACTTAGAAACACGTTTTTTGTTTACATGGCCCAAACGATAATGCCATAAGTAAGAGGTGTTAGAGTTATCTATTTTATATTTCTTATTGTTTACATTGAGAATTGGATTGTCCAAGTCTAGAACATATAAACCAGTAACCAAAGTTGCTGAACCATAATGAATATCATTCAATGAAAAAGAACAACATTTATTCTTAAATATTAAATGAAATCCATGTTAGTGTTGTGCCCTAGAAGCAATCACTTGTACATTGTATATGACACATTTTATTTTAATAAATGGAATTATTTATCTTACAGTTTCTTTTGTTTACTTTATGTAACATAACTATTCGATAAAGTCCATAGTACAACACTGTGTTAAGAAAATCATGATAGAGATCATTATATGAGATTTCTACTACAGTGGATGGTGTTAGTACTTAAATAGTCCCTAGTCATAGTATTAATGAGACAGGACATTATTAATGCATTACGACTAGCATGTGTTAGACTTTTTGATTTGATCAGGCGGTGGTTCTATAACCGTGAGTATTGAGATACTCAAAGCTAACATGGATGCTTGTTAATGGAACAAGTTCATTGGATAACCTTATTGGGTATCTCAGGCTCGTATTGTATACGGCGCAGCGGAAAATAAAACGAGGTACCCTCCCTGGACCTGTCTATGTGTGAAAAACAAAACATAAAGAGAGTAAATGTAACAGCTTTTACCTTTGGGTGATCGTCCGAAGAACAAACAATTTCTTCTTCAAGTTGAGACGCGATCCAGCAAACCTCATGATCAACCTCCACGGGAGTTGAACGTCTAACCACTATAACAGTATGTGATTATCTCTAACAGTAATCCACACAGAGGGTACACTTAAGCACCAAAACTTTCTGTGCTAGCAGAAAAAGATGGCGGCTAGGATTCTTTGATCAAGATCAAATCGAGAGAGATAGAAAGAAGAGAGAATGTTCGTGGCTGTTGTTTTGTGTGTTGTTCAGCTAGGGTTTTCGTGTGTTACATATACCATATATTACACGAAATTTCCCTCCCAAAACTGAGAATGTAAATCCTATTAGAACTCCCTAATTGTAATTGGAAACATCAAGTTTTCACAATTACAACTTGGACCACAAATTATAACTAATTATAATTTATCCACAACAACTTCTCTTTCCTGCAATTAACCCCTCTATGTTATCAAATAATATCTTGAGTATATAATCCCTTATTGTATGTGACCTATTAGGTTTCTCAGTCAATTGGTAGTGAACATGAATTAATCCAAATGTCTTTGAGACTAACAATTCATAATTAATTAGAATTAATCCTATAAATTCTAATCAGGATTGGTCTATTAATTCATCAATAAATAAACCCATATTCCCAGATCATGAGCGATATCTAGCAACACATCATGACCACCCAAGAGTCCAGGAAGTCAAGTGGCTTGACATGAACCCTTCAATAACAAACTTCAGTGCAATTAACTCCTTTAACCATACAATATCTTATTCGGTTTGGAGTACGGAATTAATGCCAACTCCCTCTAGAAATAATTTTGGCCCGAATACAATATTACTGGTACTAGGAACCCACTACTCTAGATGTTTATCAATTGAAACTATTTCCAATGCACAATTGCCTTGGCCAAGGACTTCTCGAGTAGTAATTCCTACAAGTGGCCGTGAGATATTCGTCCATACTATTTGGAGTGGTGAATCCTTTATTGACCATCTCAACTACTTTTGTTTACCTCACAATGTACCCAATATCTATCCCATAGATAGCCTTCGATTGAGCTCCGGAGATTAGAATCAAAGTACAAAGCTCAGCAAACAAAGTAGCTTAGAAATCTCAAGTCTAAGGATACTTGCACGTTTGCTATATTGAGATTATATCACAGGCACTAAATAGTTATCCATGATTATCTCAAAGCTACGTCATCCAATGAAATTTTCCATTAACAAGCATCCATGTGTTAACTTTGAGTATCTCAATACTTATGGATATAAGAACCACCGCCTGATCAAATCAGGAAGTCTAACACATGCTAGTCTTAACGCCTTAATAATGTCCTGTCTCATTAATGCTATGACTAGGGACTATTTAAGTACTAACACCATACAATATAGTAGGAATCTCATATCATGATTTCCTTAACACAGATTGTACTAGGGACTTTATCAAACAATTATCTTACTTAAAGTAAAAAAAGAAACTGCAAAATAAATAATACCTTTTATTAAAATAAAATGTGTCATATACAATGTACAAGTGATTGCCTCTAGGGCACAACACTAACAAACTCCCACTTGCATTAGAGCTAATCATTCATGTATCTAATATCGAATGACTCAACATGACAATCATGTTTCTTTTGGGATAGTGCTTTCGTAAGCGGGTCAGCTATGTTCTCATCCGTGGGAACTCTCTCTATCTTTATTTCCTTAGCTGCTTCAGAAGTGGCTATGTACTCTGCTTCTGTTGTAGAGTTGGCAATAGTCTCTTATTTGATACTTTTCCAACTTATTGCCCATCTGCACAACGTAAACACGTAGCCGGATTGTAATTTGAAATCATCTTTGTCAGATTGAAAACTGGCATCAGCATACCCGTTTATTTTCAAATCACCTTCTCCATATGCTAAGAACATATCCTTAGTCTTTCGTAAGTACTTAAGAATATTATTTACAGCCATCCAATGACCCTCACTAGGATCAGATTGGTATTTGCTCGTCAAACTGAGAGCACAAGATACATCTAGCCTAGTACATATCATAGCATACATGATAGATCCAACTGTCGAGGCATATGGAATGTTACTCATGTGATCCCTTTCAACTTGTGTCATGGGAGATATAGACTTTAAAAGGCTTACACCATGTGACATAGGTAGGAATTCGCTTTTGGATTGATCCATGCTAAACTTCTTTAGCACTTTATCTATGTATGTAGACTGCGAAAGACCAAGCAACCTTTTGGATCTATCTCTATAGATCCTTATTCCAAGAATATAGGTTACTTCTCCAAGATCGTTCGTGAAGAATTCTTTGGACAACCAAATTTTAACCGTTTGCAAGGCAGGTATAACGTTTCCTGTTAGCAATAGTCATCTACATAAAGCAGCAAGAAAATGATTGCACTCCCACTAACCTTCTTGTATGCACAAGGCGCATCCATGTTTTGAATGAAACCAAACTCTTTGATTATTTCATCAAAACGGATGTTCCAACTCCTAGAAGCCTGCTTAAGTCCATAATGGACTTTTGCAGCTTGCACACCTTTGTCTCTCAATGGATGTGAAACCCTTAGGTTGTTTCATACACACTTCCTCAGTCAAATTTCCATTTAGGAAAGCTGTTTTCACATCCATTTGCCAAATCTCATAATCATGATATCAGCAATGGTTAGGAGTATCCTGATGGATTTCAACATGGCTATGGGCGAGAAGGTTTCATCATAGTCAATACCATGTTGTTGACAATAACCATTTGCCACTAGTCGTGCTTTCGAGGTAACTAAGTTACCATCCATGTCCATTTTCATCTTGAAAACCCACCTGCTCCCAATAGGTTTAATTTATTTTGGTGGATCAACCAAAGTCCATACTTGGTGGTCGTACATAGAATCCATCTCTGATTTTATGGCCTCAAGCCATTTGCCAGATTCTAAATTGTTCAGAACATCCTTGTGGGTAGTAGGCTCATCTTCATCTATGAACAATTTGTTATTGTGGTTACTGATGAAAAATCCATATCTCTCAGGTGCCACACATATCCTACTAGATCTACGAGGTTCTTGTGTATTAGAAGGTTCATCTACGCTCTCTCAATAGATGTGGGGCTAGATGGTTGATCCTCATTTGTTTAATCTTCATGAACTTCACTAAATTCAATCTTACTCCCACTATCCCGTTTAAGCTTGTGCTCCTTCTCTAAGAAGACGTCATGCTTTGAAACAAACAATTTGTTTTCGGAGGGTAAATTGAAGTAATATCTGAAAAATTCTTTCTGATATCCCATAAACAAACATTTGTCAGACTTACTATCAAATTTGTTTGACTATGGCCTTTTAACAAAGGCAGGACAACCACATACTCGCAAGTGAGATAACTTTGGTCTCTTACCAAAGAACATCTCAAATGGGATAGTATCAACCGATTTTGTCGGAACTCTGTTTAGTATATAAATAGAAGTTTCTTGTGCATACCCCTAAAATAATTTTGGTAGGTCTGCAGAAGCCATCATAGTTCGTACCATGTCCAGAAGGGTTCTATTCCTTCTCTCAGATACACCGTTATGCTGAGGTGTTTGTGGTGGAGTCCATTGAGATAATATTACATTATCTCTAAGATAACTCAGAAACTCTTGGCTTAAGTATTCTCCTCCTCGATCAGATCTTAGAGTCTTTATACTTTTACCAAGTTATTTCTCTATTTCATTCTTGAAGTCTTTGAACCTTTCAAAGGCCTCGGATTTGTATTTCATTAAATACAAATACTCGTATCATGAGAAGTCATCGATAAAGGTTACGAAATAGTTGTAACCTCCTCTTGCTTGTATTAACATTAGGCCACATATATCAGAATGTATGAGTTCTAATAGCTCCTTGGCCTGTTCTTCTTTTCCTGGAAAATGAGTTTTAGTTATTTTGCCTAGTAAACTAAATTCGCATGTGCCATATGATTTATAATCAAATGACCCTAAGTCACCAAGCTTGTGTAACTTAGAAACACGATTTTTGTTTACATGGCCCAAACGACAATGCCATAAGTAAGAGGTGTTAGAGATATCCATTTTAGGTTTCTTATTACTTATATTGAGAACTGAATTATCCAAGTCTAGAATATATAAACTGTAACCAAAGTTGCTGAAGCATAGTGAATATCATTCAAAGATAAAGAAAAATATTTATTCTTAAATATTAAATAAAATCTATATAAGCCTAAACACGCAACTGAGATATTGTTTTTTCATTAAAATTGGTACATAATAATAGTTTTGCAATTCTAGAATTAATCCCGAAGGTAGGTTCAGCTCGTATGTCCCCACAGCAAGTGCAGCAACCTTTGCCCCATTTGCAGTACGTAGGTCCACATCGTCTTTCTCTAGCCTTCTATTGCTCTTTAGCCCCTGTAAGTTATTACACAAATGAGATCCACATCCAGTATCTAATACCCATATCTCATTTCCAAAGGCAGTATTTATCTCAATCATAAACATACCTGGAGAAGAAGTAGAAGTGCTTGTAAGCTTCTTCTTCTACTTCTTGTCCTTAATGGTCTTCAAATAGGCTTTGCAGTTGCGTCTCTAATGGTCCATCTTCCCACAATGATGGCATGGGCCCTTGGTAGCTACGTCCTTCTTGTTCACACCACCTTTGGGCTTCATGGGAGCCTTCTTCTTCATCTTTTGAACTTTCTTCTTAGAAGAGGAAGATTCTACCATTAAAACTGCATTAGAATCCTTCTTCATGGAGGACTCCACAGTTTTAAGAAGATTGATCAATTCAGGAATGGTAGACTCAATCTTGTTCATCTGATAGTTAATCACAAATTGTGAGAAACTATTAGGCAAAGACTGTAGAATTATGTCAGTACTTAAGTCATGATCCATTGCAAACCCGAGAGATCTAAGCTTCTCTATTAAGCTCAGCATCTTCAGCCTATGAGTGGCAACAGAAGAACACTCTGCCATTTCACAACAAAATAGTTGGTTTGAGATCTCATATCTCTTAGTTCTGGCTTGGGCATCAAACAGCTCTCGAAGTTGTAAAATGATCGATTGAGCATCCATATGCTTGTGCTGTTTTTGCAACTCAGGAGTCATGGATGATAGCATAATACATGATGCTGTATCACTATCCTCCTTGTGCCTAGTATGAATAGCATGCTTATTAGCATGAGCATCTTGGGCTGGTGGTGGTGGAATAAGATCATCTAGCACATAGAGCAACTTTTTCGATTTGAAAACAATTTTCAAATTTCTATACCAATCGAGATAGTTTGATTCGATTAACTTGTTAGTTTCCAAGATGCTACGTAGGTTTAGGTTTGTTGACATGATGCAAGTGACCTAGATATAAAGATAGAGAGTATTAGCTACTTGTATATGCACATGATATGCAAATAATTAGGACTTTAATTAAGCGCATGTATACTCTACTATTTTACTCAAACCAATAGCCCCCACTACTGATTCGGGAAAGATCATTGAAAGCTTTCCTAGTGGATCGATATCCAAATTCCTCAAGAATAACCTTAGGTTTGCCCAACAAGCCACCCTTGAGTTCATTGGTAGGTATCTAATACCAATTACATCGTATATAACTAATAGATCATTAGATGATTAACAGCTTTTAATCTTAAAGCCTTTTGGGCTATCCCAACTTTTCCTCTAAATTTCTTTATGCTAGAGTTTGCCAAACCGAGATAAGGAATTTAGTTAAACCCGACCCATTAATCAGGAATTTAATTCCATAGCTTGAACATGCCCGATGTCAAGTAGGCTTGGGTTTGCCCAACAACCTGGTCTCGAAAAAGGACTCTCGTTCTTACAATATTAACGGAAGGAATTTGGTTTAATATTAATTGAGGGATTTGTTCCTTTTAGTGATTTCGTTGAATGACATGCATAAAAATCAATACATCACATAATTGATAATCATGGTAATAAAGCGATTACATGGTATGGTTATGGACTTTTCCTACATGAATTTCTTTGAGCCATAAAAGAAATTAATATAGTTAACCCTATGTATTTATGAATGATTTAAGTAGAAGGTCTTACCTTCTCGTCTTGTTTTGGTCGCCATCTCCAAAATTGAACAATTCTACTCCTATCTAACCTATGTAAACTAATTACACAATTTCCTAAAGAGAGAAAACCTCGAGTTATATTTGAGGGGAGTTAGATGTAAAGAGAATTACACAAGAATTCTAGAGAGGGCAGGACACGCAGGCCCTATTTCGTAAAAACCAAAACTATAAAATGCATAAGCATATATAATTGGTTTTAGTCCATAACCATCCACCATGCCATTAACTATGCTTAAACAAAATAAACATATACTTTTATCATTCCAAAATCACTATTTTGGAAAGACAAAACAAATTCTAAAATCACCATTTTAGAAAGATACACTAATTTTAGATTTTCAAAATCATTATTTTGATAAACAAAATTGTTTTTCTCAAAACTAATTTTGAGAAAATGCTTTTGGATCCCGTTTCTCATCAAATGATATTTTTCCCTTTCAAAATTCTCTTACAGAAATATATATATATTTTTTAAAAATACCTGAAAGTTGCAAACAGAGAAGAACTGGCACAGGTTTGGAAGATGGAGCCAGTGTCGGCTCTGTTCTGGTTTAAAAAAAAAAATTCCTTTCCAAAACCGATTTCTGGACATTGCAAACAGAATGGAACTGGCGCTGGCTTGGAGGTCGGCGCCGCCTATGTTCTGAAACAATGGCGGCGATTTTTCAAAAAATTTTAGAAATAATTTCGGGTGCTTTCTTCTTCTACAAATTTTCAGTCAGAACAATTCTCAGCAGTATTTTCTATTTTGAAGCTATAAACAACAACCAAGTTGTTAGTTTAAACAAAATCAAAACGAAAAAATTAAGATGAAACGGAGGACAGCACCCATGTTGCAAGAAAACATTTTTCCTGCAAAAATTTTCAGCACCAAAGAAAGCATCTTTTCGAAATACACTGTGACTTTTACACAATCATATTATGCTACAGACCCAATCCATAATGATCGAAATGATTTCGACTCGAGTGAAAACGATTTTCACAGTAAACAAAGACAAACATGAAAATAGTTTTTCATGCCAAAATATTGTCCGTAGACCAACATAGCATGGCTCTGATACCACTATTAGGTATCTCAGGATCGTATTGTATACAGCGTAGCAAAAAATAAAATGAGATACCCTCCTAGGACCCATCTATGTGTGAAAAACAAGACATAAAGAGAGTAAAGGTAACAGTTTTTACCTTCGGGTGATCGTCCAGAGAACAAAAAATATCATCTTCAACTTAAGGCGCGATCCAACAATCCTCGTGATCAACCTCCACGTGAGCTGAACGTCTAACCACTACAATCACTGTGTGTGATTATCTCTAATAGTAATCCACACAGAGGGTACACTCAAGCACCAAAATTTCCTGTGCTAGTAGAAAAAGATGGTGGCTAGGGTTCTTTGATCAAGATCAAATCAAGAGAGATAGAGAGAAGAGAGAATGTTCGTGGCTGTTGTTTTGTGTGCTGTTTAGCAAGGGTTTTTCATGTGTTACATATAACATATATTACACAAAATTTCCCTTCCAAAACTGAGAATTCTAATCCTATTAAAATTCCATAATTGTAATTGGAAACATCAAGTTCTCACAATTACAACTTGGACCACAAATTATAACTAAATATAATTTGTCTACAACTTCTCTTTCTCTCAATCAACCCTATTATGTTATCAAATAACATCTAGAGTATATAATCCTCCATTGTGTGTGACTTATTACGTTTCTCAGTCAATTAGTAGCAAATATGAATTAATCCAAACGTCTTTGAGATTAATAATCCATAATTAATTAGAATTAATCCTATTAATTCTAATCAGTATTGGTTTATTAGTTCGTCAATTAATAAACCCATATTCCTAGATCATGAACGGTATCTAGCAACACATCATGACTACCCAAGAGTCCAGGAAGTCAAGTGGTTTGACATGAACACTTCAATAACAAGCTTAAGTGCAATTAACTCCTTTCACCATACAATATCTCATTCGGTTTGGAGTACGGAATTAGTGACAACTTTGTCCAGAAATAATTCTGGCCCGAATACAATAGTACTTGTACCTGGAACCCACTACTCTAGATGTGTATCAATTGGAACTATTTCCAACACACAATTGCCTTGGCCAAGGAATTCTCGAGTAGTAACTCCTACAACTGGCCGTGAGATATTCGCCCATACTATTTGGAGTGGTGAATCCTTTATTGATCCTCTCTACTACTTTTGTTTACCTCACAATGTACCCAATATCCATCCCATAGGCGGCCATCGATCGAGCTCCGGGGATTGGAATCAAAGTACAAAGCTCAGCAAACAAAGTACCTTGAAGATCTCAAGTCTAAAGATACTTGTACGTTTGCAATATTGAGATTATATCACTGGTACTAAATAGTTATCTATGTGATTATCTCAAAGCTAGGTCATCTAATGAACTTATTCTATTAACAAGCATCCATGTGTTAACTTTGAGTATCTCAATACTTACGGATATGAGAACCACTGCCTGATCAAATCAGGAAGTCTAACATCTACTAGTCTTAACGTATTAATAATGTCCTATCTCATTAATACTTTGACCAGTGACTATTTTTGTACTAACACCATACAATATAGTACGAATCTCATATTATGATCTCTATCATAATTTCCTTAACACAATGTTGTACTAGGGACTTTATTGAACAGTTATATTACTTAAAGTGAACAAAAGAAACTGTAAGATAAATAATGCCTTTTATTAAAATAAAATGTGTCATATACACTGTACAAGTGATTACTTCTAGGTCACAAGACTAACAGACCTAGCTTTGAGATAATCACACGGATAACTATTTAGTGCCAGTGATATAATCTCAATATAGCAAACGTGCAAGTATCCTTCGACATGAGATCTCCAAGGTACTTTGTTTGCTGAGCTTTGTACTTTCATTCCAATCTCCGGAGCTTGATCGAGCGCCGCCTATGGGATAGATATTGGGTATATTGTAAGGTAAACGAAAGTAGTTGAGAGGGTCAACAAATGATTCAACACTCCTAATAGTAGGGGCGAATATCTCACGACCACTTGTAGGAATTACTACTCGGAAAGTCCTTGGGCAAGGCGATTATGTATTGTAAACAGTTCCAATTGATACACATCTGGAGTAGTGGGTTACTGGTACAAGTACTATTTTATTTGGGCCAGAATTAATTCTGGAGGGAGTTGGTACTAATTTCGTACTCCAATCTGAATGAGATTTTATATGGTGAAAGGAGTTAATTGCACTAAAGTTTGTTATTGAAGGGTTCATATCAGGCCACTTGACCTCCTGGACTCTTGGGTGGTCATGATGTGTTGCTAGATACCGCTCATGATCTGGAAATATGAGTTTATTAACATATTAATTCTAATTAATTATGGATTATTAATCTCAAAGACGTTTGGATTAATTCATGTTCACTACCAATTGACTGGGAAACTTAATAGGTCCCACACAATAGAAGATTATATATACTAAAGATTTTATTTGATAACATAGTGGGGTTAATTGAGAGAATTAGAAATTGATGTGGATAAATTATAATTAGTTAAAATGTATGGTCCAAATTATAATTGTGAGAACTTAATGTTTCTGATTACAATTAGTAATTACAATTAGGGAATTCTAATAGGATTAGAATTCTCAATTTTAGAAGGGTTTTTCGTGTGATGTGTGATATATTGATAGTCACACGAAACCCTAGCTAAGTGTTTGTCACGTCATACAACTAAGACACTCGACATTCTCTTCTCTCTATCTCTCTCGATTATCTTGTGAAACAACCCGAGCAGCCATCTTGTTTCTGCTAGCACAGAAAACTTCGTGCTTGAGTATTCCTCTGTGTAGATTACTATTAGAGATAATCACAAATTGTGATTATAATGGTTAGACGTCCAACTCACGTGGAGGTTGATCACGAGGATTGCTGTATCGCACCTCAACTTGAAGAAGAAATTTTGTTCTTCGGACGATCAAACAAAGGTAAAAAGCTGCTACGTTTATTATCTTTATGTCTTATTTTCCACACATAGGCGGGTCTTGGGATGGTATTTCATTTATTTTCAGCTACACCGTATAGGATACGAGCCTGAGATACCCAACAATCCATTTAAGTCTAAACACGCAACTGAGATAATATTTTTCATTAAAACTAGTACACAATAACAGTTTTGTAATTCTAGAACTAATCTCGAAGTCATGGTTCAGCTCGTATGTCCCCACACCAAGAACAGTAAGCTTTGCCCTATTTGCAGTACGTAGGTCCACGTTACCTTTCTCTAGCCTTCTACTGCCCTTTAGTCCCTACAAGTTATTTCACAAATGAGATTCACATCTGGTATCTAACACCCCTATCTCATTTCTAAAGGCAGTATTTATCTCAATCATAAACATACCCGGAGTAGAAATAGAAGTGCTTGTAAGCTTCTCTCCTTCTACTTCCTGTCCTTAATAGTTTCCCTGTAGGCCTTGTAGTTATGCCTCTAGTGGCCCATCTTACCACAATGATGGCATGGGCCCTGGGTAGTAGCATTCTTCTTAATCACACCACCTTTGGGCTTTATGGGAGCTTTCTTCTTCTTCTTTTGAACTTTCTTCTTAGAAAATAAAGATTCTACCATTAAAACTGCATTAGAATCCATCTTCAAGGAGAACTCTGCAGTTTTGGGAAGATTGATCAACTCAGGAATGGTGGACTCAATCTTGTTCATCTGATAGTTAATTACAAATTATAAGAATATATTAGGTAAAGACTGTAGAATTAAGTCAATATTTAAGTCATGATCCATTGTGAACCTAAGAGATCCAAGCTTTTCTATTAAGCCCAGCATCTTCAACCCATGAGTTGCCATAGAAGAACCATATGCCATTTTGCAACGTAATAGTTGCTTCGAGATCTCGTATCTCTCAGTTCTGGCTTGGGCATCAAATAGCTCTCGAAGATATAGTATAATCGATTGAGCATCAATATGCTCGTGCTGGTTTAAGTAGAAGGTCTAACCTTCTTGCCTTGTTTTGGTTGCCATCTCCAAAATAAAATAATTCTACTCCTATCTAACCTATGTAAACTAATTACATAAAATTCTAAAGAGAGAAAACCTTGAGTTTCATTCGAGGGGAGTTAGATGAGAAGAGAATTACACAAGAATTCTAGAGAAGGCAGGACACATAGGCCTTATTTCATAAAACCAAAACTGTAAAATGAATGAATAGATATAATTGGTTTTAGTCCATAACCATCCACCATGCTATTAATTATGCTTAAACAAAATAAACATATAATCTTTATTTTTCCAAAATTATTTGCTAGTGTTATGCCCTAGAGGCAATCACTTGTACGTTATATATGCCGCATTTTATTTTAATAAAAGGCATTATTTATCTTACAGTTTCTTTTATTTACTTTTGTGTAATATAACTGTTAGATAAAGTCCTTAGTACAATATTGTGTTAAGGAAATCATGATAGAGATCATGATATGAGATTTCTACTATGTTGTATAGTGTTAGTACTTAAATAGTCCCTAGTCGTAGTATTTATGAGATAGGACATCATTAATGTGTTAAGACTAGCATGTGTTAGACTTCCTGATTTGATCAGGTGGCGTTTCTCATATCCGTGAGTATTGAGATACTCAAAGTTAACACATGGATGCTAGTTAATAGAACAACTACATTGGATGACCTAGCTATGAGATAATTACATGGATAACTATTTAGTGCTAGTGATACAATCTCAATATAGCAAACGTGCAAGTATCTTTAGACTTGAGATCTCCAAGGTACTTTGTTTGCTGAGCATTGTTCTTTGATTCCAATCTCTGGAGCCAGATCAAGGGCCGCCTATGGGATGGATATTGGGTATATTGTGAGGTAAATAAAAGTAGTTGAGAGGGTCAATAAAGGATTCACCACTTTTAATAGTAGGGGCGAATATCTCATGGCCACTTGTAGGAATTACTACTCGAGAAGTCATTGGCCAAGGCGACTGTGTATTGGAAACAGTTCCATTTGATACACATCTAGAGTAGTGCGTTCCTAGTACAAGTACTATTATATTCAGGCTAGAATTAATATATTTTGGAGGGAGTTAGCACTAATTTCGTACTCCAAACCGAATCAGTTATTGTATGGTAAAAGGAGTTAATTGCACTGTAGTTTGTCATTGAAGGGTTCATGTCAAGCCACTTGACTTTCCTGGACTCTTGGGTGGTCATGATGTGTTGCTAGATACTGCTCATGATCTGCGGAATATGGATTTATTAATTGAAGAATTAATAAACCAATCCTAATTAGAATTAATATTATTAATCTCAGAGACGTTTGAATTAATTCATGTTTACTACCAATTGACTGGGAAACCTAATAGGTCACACACAATAAAGGATTATACACTCAAGATGTTATTTGATAACATACTGGGGTTAATTTCGAGAAAGAGAAGTAGCTGTTGCCAAATTATAATTAGTTATAATTTATGGACTAAATTGTAACTGTGAGAACTTGATGTTTCTAATTACAATTAGGAAATTCTAATTATTTTAGAATTCTCAGTTTTTCAGTGATTTTCGTGACACATAGGAGATATGCATGAAACCTAGGGTCAAGGGGATTAACGAAAACAACTCTAAAACCCTAGGGGCATACACAATCCCTTCTCTTCTCTCTCTCTCTCTCTCTCTCTCTCTCTCTCTCTCTCTCTCTCTCTCTCTCGTTGTTCTTCTCAAAACCCTAGCCGCCACTTTGTTTTCTGCTAGCACAGAAATACCTTGGTGCTTTAGAGTGATTTTTCGTGTGGATTTCTATTAGAGATAATCACATACTGTGATTGTAGCGGCTGGACATTCTACTCTCGTGGTGTTTGATCAAGAGGGTTGTTGGATCGTGCCTCAGACGAGAAAGGAAAAATTTTAATGACAATGACTCACTAGAAAGGCGATCTCCTTCTTTTTATGTCTTGTTTTTCACACGTATGCGGATCTTGGGATGGTATCTTATTATTATTCTTTCCGTTGTGCCATCTATTATATGCATGAGATACCTAACAGATCAATCTTCTCAAAACTGCAGAATCTTCCATGAAGAAGGTTTCCAATGCAATCATGTTGGTAGAATCTTCCTTGTCTAAGAAGAAAGTTCCTAAGAAGAAGAAGAAGGCTTCCACTAAACCCAAAGGTGGTATAAAGAAGAATGACGCAACCACTAAAAGCCTATGACATTATGGTGGAAAGATGGGCCATTGGAAGAGCAACTGTAAAGTCTACTTGGAGACAGTTAAAGAAAATAAGAAGAATGAGAAGCTTGCCGACACTTCTATTTTTGCTCCTGGTATGTTTATTATTGAGATTAATACTGGCTTTAGAAATGAGATATGGGTATTAGATACCGAATGTGGATCTTATTTATATAATAACTTGTAAGGATTAAAGGACAGTAGAAGGCTTGAGAAGGGTGATGTAGACATACGTACTGCAAATGGACAAAGGTTGTTGCACTTGTTGTGGGAACTTATGAGCTACACCTGCCTTTTGGATTAGATTTAGAACTACAAAACTATTATTATGTACTATTGTTATTGAAAAACACTATCTCAGTTCCGTGTTTAGACTTGCATGGATTTTATTTAATTTTTAAGAATAAATATTGTTCTTTTTTATTGAATGATATTAATTATGGTTCTACAACTTTGGTTTAATGGTTTATATGTTCTAGACATGGATAATCCAATTTTCAATATAAATAATAAGAAACCAAGAAAAGATAACTCAATCTCATGTTATTTATGGAATTTTCGTTTAGGCTATATAAATGAGAATTGTGTTTCTATGTTACACAGAATTGCTAACTTAGGGTCATTTGATTACGAATCATATGGCACATGCTAAATCTTGTTTACTTGGTAAAATGGCTAAAACTCTTTTTTTTCTAGAAAAGGATAAAGAGCAAAAGAGTTATTAGAACTTATACATACTGATGTATGTGGCCCAATGTCTATATAGGCAAGAAGAGGTTATCGCTATTTCATAACCATTATCAATGATTTTCACAATATAGGTGTATGTATTTAATAAAATACAAATCTGAGGCCTTTGACAAGTTTAAAGACTTCAAGAATAAAGTAGAAAAACAACTTGGGAAAAGTAGCAAGACTCCAAGATCCAACCTAAGAGGTGAATACTTAAGCCAAGTG
This sequence comes from Voacanga thouarsii, assembly GCA_026120185.1. Classification (NCBI taxonomy): domain Eukaryota; kingdom Viridiplantae; phylum Streptophyta; class Magnoliopsida; order Gentianales; family Apocynaceae; genus Voacanga; species Voacanga thouarsii. The sequence goes on from JANUWF010000952.1 coordinate 241,224, forward strand.
ATTCGGAGTTATCTTAGAGATAATAGGATATTATCTCAATGGATCTATCAGATACACTTCAACATAACGGTGTATCTGAGAGAAGGAATCGAACCTTTCTAGACATAATATGAACCATGATGGCTTTTGCAGACTTACCAAAATCGTTTTGGGAGTATGCACTAGAGACTTCTATTTATATTCTAAGCAGAGTTCCGTAAAAAACGATTGACACTACCCCATTTGAGTTATTCTTTAGTAAGAAAACAAAGTTATCTTACTTAAAAGTATGGGGTTGCCCTACATTTGTTAAAAGGTAACAGTTAGACAAATTTGACAGTATGTCTGACAAGTGTTTGTTTGTAGAATATCTAAAAGAATCTTTCATATATTACTTCTACCTCCTTTCCAAAAATAAAGTGTTTGTTTTGAAGCATATTATCTTCTTAGAGAAGAGCACATGCATAAAGGGGATAATAAGAGTAAAATTGAATTTAGCGAAGTTTAAAAGGAACAAATAAACAAGGATCAATCATTTGATCCCACACCTATTGAGAGAATAGATGAACTTTCGACTACACAAGAACCTTATTGGTCGAGTAGGATACATATGGCACCGAAGAGATATGGATTTCTCATAAGGGACCACAATAGTGTATTACTTATAGATGAAGATAAGCCTAATACTTATAAGAAAGTTCTGAATAGTTAAGAATCTAAAAATGCTTGAAGCTATGAAGTCAGAGATGGATTCTATGTATGACAACTAAGTATGGACTTTGGTTGATCTACCTAAAGGAATAAAATGTATTAGGTGCAAATGGGGTTTCAAGAAGAAAACCAACCTGGATGGTAATGTAGTTACCTATAAAGCATGACTGGTGGCTAAGAGTTATCGTCAATAGCATGGTATTGGTTATGATGAAACCTTCTCACCAGTTGCTATTCTGAAATCTATCAGAATACTCCTAGCTATTGCCGCTCATTATGATTATGAGATCTGGCAAATAGATATGAAAACAGCTTTCCTAAATGGAAATCTGACTGAGGAAGTGTATATGACACAACCTGAGGGTTTCACATCCAATGATAGCACAAAAATGTGCAAGTTGTAAATGTCTATTTATGGACTTAAGCAAGCTGTTAGGAGTTGGAACATTCATTTTGATGAAACAATCAAAGAATTAGGTTTCATTCAAAATATGGATGAACTTTATGTATACAAGAAGGTTAGTGGGAATGCAGAAGTTTTCTTGTTACTTATGTAGATGACATATTGTTAATAGAAAACAATGTACCTATCCTTCAATCACTAAAAGTTTAGCTATCTCAAAAATTCTGTATAAACAACCTTCGAGAAGTAACCTATATTCTTAAAATAACGATCTACAGATATAGATCAAAGAGGTTACTAGGTCTTTCACAATCTACATACATATACAAAGTACTAAAGAGGTTTAGCATGAATCAATCTAAAAAGGGATTCAGTAGGAATTCCCCATGCAAAAGCAAATTTACGCAGCGGAAGAAAAACAGGAAATCCAAGCACGAGGATCACTCTTGTGCGTTAAAAGGAATCAAAAATAGGTGAAGAAAAATACCTAATGGTGTCTCTATAAAATAAAAAATTTCTTCTTCAATTTGAAGGCGTGATCCAGTCAGACCAAGAGAATGTCTTCTCTTTTGTTCCATCAAAGCACTGCAATCCAAGTGTATGATTTTCTCCAATATAGTCCACATGAGAATAGCACTCAAAATCACTAGACTTTTATGCTAGCAAAACTAAACTTGGGACCAGGGTTTTTGTTGTTTTTTAGAAGAATAAGATGATCAGGAGCTCTTGGTTTCCTTTCGAAAAAAAAAAAAACTCTCTGTAATTCACTTAATCATAATCCCCATGGATTCGATACAATAATATTTATTATTCGTGTAAAGTTTTGGTAATTAGAATCCATAATAAATATGGATTCATTAATTACGAATAAATATTATGATTTTTTTAAAATTACAATATGGCCCATAAATTATAACTAATTAAAATTTGACCACAACAATTACTTCTTTTCACAATCAACCACGTAATGTTATCAAATAACATCTTGATTACTCAATCCTCTATTGTGTGTGACCTATTAGGTTTTTCGGTCTATTGGTAGCAAAATATGAATTAATCTAAATATCTTTAAGATTAATAATCCTTACTAATTTTAGAATTAACTTATTAATTCTAATAAGTATTTATTTATTAATTCTCTAATTAATAAATTTATATTCAGCAGATCATAAGTGGTATCTAGCAACACATCATGACCACCCAAAAGTCCATAAAGTCAAGTGGCTTGACATGAACCTTCCAATAGAAAACAATAGTGCAATAAACTCCTTTCACCATTCAATATCTCATTCGGTTTGAAGTGCAGAATTAGTACCAACTCCTTCAAGAATAATAAATTAATTATTGCTTGAATATTTTAGTACTTATTCCCAGAATCCACTACTCGTCATATGTATTAATTGGAACCATTTACAAAGAACAATTGCCTTAACCAAGGACTTCTCGAGTAGTGATTCCTACAAGTGGCCGTGAGATATTCATATATACTATTAGAAATGATGAATCCTTTATTGATCATCTCAAATACTTTCATCTACTTCATGTTGTACCTAATATTCATCTCATAGGCTGTCTTGTCAGGACTCTAGAGATTGGAATCAAAGTCCAACACTTAGTAAATAAAGTACCTTGGAAATCTCAAATCTAAGGATACCTGTACATTTTCTATGATGAGATTCCATCACTGGCACTAAATAGTTATCCATGTGATAATCTCATATTCAGGTCATCCAATATACTTGTTCAGGTAACAATCATCCGCGTGTTAACTTTGAGTATCACAATACTCATGGATATGAGACTACCACCTGGTCAAATCAGAAAGTATAACACGTGTTAATCTTAGTGTATGAATGATGTCCTATCTTATTAATACAATGGCTAGGGATAATTTAAGTATTAACACTATCCAGTATAGTAGGAACCTCACATCATGATCTCATCATGATTTCCGTAATACAGTATTACAATTGAGACTTTATCTAACAATATTTTACATGAAAGTATAAATAAAATAAACTTAAGATAAAGAATGCCTTGTTTTATTTAATAATGCATAATATACAGAATACATGTGTTTGCCTCTAGAGCATAATACTAACAAGCTCCCACTTGCACTAGATCTAATCATTCATGTATCTAATATCGAATGACTCAACATGCTTGTAATATTTCTTTTAGGATAGTGCTTTTGTAAGTAGGTCAGCTATGTTCTCATCTATAGGAACTCTCTCTATCTTTAAATCTTGTCTATCTATGATTTCCCTGATCAAATGAAAAAACCTAAGGACATGCTTGGATCACTGGTGAGACCTTGGCACTTTTCCTTGTGTAATAGCTCTATTGTTGTCATAATATAGATATATTGGTTCGGCAACATTGGCAACCACTCCAAGCTCAGTCATGAACTTCTTGATCCAAACAGCTTCCTTAGCTGCTTCGGAAGCAATTATGTACTCAGCTTCAGTCGTTGAGACAGCAATAATATCTTATTTGGAACTCTTTCAACTTATTGCCCCTCCACATAATGTAAACACATAGCCAGACTGTGATTTGAAATTATCTTTATCAGATTAAAATCTTGCATCAGTATACCCATTTATTTTCTAATCACCCCTCCATATACTAAGAATACATCCTCAGTCTATCTTTACATCTTGTCTATCTATGATTTCCCTAATCAAATGAAAAAATCTAAGTACATGCTTGGATCACTGGTGAGACCTTGGCACTTTTCCTTGTGTAATTGCTCTATTGTTGTCATAATATAGAGATATTGGTTTGGCAACATTGGCAACCACTCCAAGCTTAGTCATGAACTTCTTGATCCAAACAGCTTCCTTAGCTGCTTCAGAAGCAACTATGTACTCAACTTCAGTTGTTGAGACAACAATAATATCTTATTTGGAACTCTTTCAACTTATTGCCCCTCCACATAATGTAAACACATAGCCAGACTGTGATTTGAAATTATCTTTATCAGATTAAAATCTTACATCAGTATACCCATTTATTTTCTAATCACCCCTCCATATACTAAGAATACATCCTCAGTCTATCTTTACATCTTGTCTATCTATGATTTCCCTAATCAAATGAAAAAATCTAAGTACATGCTTGGATCACTGGTGAGACCTTGGCACTTTTCCTTGTGTAATAGCTCTATTGTTGTCATAATATAGAGATATTGGTTTGGCAACATTGGCAACCACTCTAAGCTCAGTCATGAACTTCTTGATCCAAACAGCTTCCTTAGCTGCTTCAGAAGCAACTATGTACTCAGCTTCAGTTGTTGAGACAGCAATAATATCTTGTTTGGAACTCTTTCAACTTATTATCCCTCCACATAATGTAAACACATAGCCAGACTGTGATTTGAAATTATCTTTATTAGATTAAAATCTTGCATCAGTATACCCATTTATTTTCTAATCACCCCTCCATATACTAAGAATACATCCTTAATCATTCGCAAGTACTTAAAGATATTCTTCATAGTTGCCCAATAACCTTCACCAGGGTCAGATTGGTATCTGCTCGTCAAATTGAGAGCACAGGGTACATTGGGCCCAATGCATATCATAGCATCCATGATGGATCCAAATGCTGAAGCATATAAAATCTTACTTATATGATCCCTTTCAACTTATGTATTTGGAGACATAGATTTTAAAAAGCTTATCCCATGGGACACGAGTAAGAAACCTCTCTTAGATTGATCTATGCTAATCCGCTTTAGCACTTTGTCTATATATGTAGACTGTGAAAGACCTGGCAACCTTTTGACTTATCTCTATAGATCCTAATTCCAAGAATATAGGTTGCATCTCCAAGCTTTTCATGGAGAATTTCTTGGACAACCAAACTTTTACTGACTGAAGGACAGGTACATCATTTTTATTAATAGTATGTCATCTACATAAAGTAATAAGAAATTACTGCACTCCCACTAACCTTCTTGTATACATAAGGTCCATCCATATTTTGAATGAAACTAAATTCTTTGACTATTTCATTAAAACGGATGTTCCAACTCCTAGAAGCTTACTTAAGTTCATAAATAGACCTTTACAGCTTACACACTTTTGTGCTATCATTAGATGTGAAACCCTCAGGTTTTATTATATACACTTCCTCAGTCAGGTTTCCATTTAGAAAAGCTGTTTTCACATCAATTGGCCAGATCTCATAATCATAATGAGCGGCAATGGCTAGGAGTATTCTGATGGATTTTAGCATAGCAACTGGTGAGAAGGTTTCATCATAAATAATACCATGCTATTAATGATAACTCTTAGCCACCAGTCATACTTAGTTAACTAGGTTACCCTCCATGTCAATTTTCTTCTTGAAAACCCATTTACAACCATTTGGTGTAATTCCTTTGGGTGAATCAACCAGAGTCCATACTTGGTTGTCATACACGAAATTCATCTCTAATTTTATGGCTTCAAACCGTTTATTAGATTCTGAACTATTCAGAACTTTCTTGTAACTAGTAAGCTCATCGTCATCTATGAGCAATATATCATTGTGGTCACTAATGAGAAATTCATATCTCTTAGGTGCCACACGTATCCTACACAACCTACGAGGTTCTTGTGTAGTTGAAGGTTTATCTATTCTCTCAATAGACATGCAATTAGACGGTTGATCCTTGCTTGTTTGTTTTTCTTGAACTTCACTAAGTTCAATCTTACTCTCACTCTTCCATTTAAGCATGTGCTCCTTCTCTAAGAAGACAGTATGTTTCGAAATAAACACTTTGTTTTCAGAAGGGAGATAGAAGCAATATCTAAAAGATTCTTTCAAATAATCCACAAATAAACACTTGTCAGACTTACTGTCAAGTTTGTCTAACGATAGCCTTTTGACAAAGGCAGGGCAACCCCATACTCTCAAGTGAGATAACTTTGGTTTCTTGCTAAAGAATATCTCAAATAGGGTACTATCAACTGTTTTTTTACGGAACTCTGTTTAAAACATAAATAGAAGTCTCTAGTGCATACCCTTAAAATAATTTTTGTAAGCTTGCAGAAGCCACATGGTTCGTACCATATCTAGAAGGGTTCGATTCCTTCTGTCAAATACACCATTCTGTTGAGGTGTATGTGGTAGAGTCCATTGAGATAATACCCCATTATCTCTAAGATAATCTGGACACTTTGGCTTAAGTATTCACCTTCTTGCTCAGATCTTAAAGTCTTAATATTTTTCCCAAATTGTTTCTCTACTTCATTCTTGAAGTCTTTAAACTTTTCAAAAGCTTCAAATTTGTATTTCATTAAATACAAATATCCATATCATGAATAATCATCGATAAAGGTTATGAAATAATGGTAACCTCCTCTTTATTATATAGACATTGGGCCATATATATTAGAATGTGTAAGTGCTAATGACTCTTTGGCCCTTTCTCCTTTTCCAAAAAAATGAGTTTTAACCATTTTACCAAGTAAACAAGACACACATATGCTATACGATTCATACTCAAATGACCCTAAGTCACCTAGCTTGTGTATCTTAGAAACGTGATTCTTATTTATATGGCCTAAATGAAAATGCCGTAAATAAGACGAGATTGAATTATTTATTCTTGGTTTCTTATTATTTACTTTGAGAATTGGATTATCCATGTGTAGAACATATAAACCATTAACTAAAGTTGAAGAACCATAATGAATATCATTTAATGAAAAAGAACAATATTTATTCTTAAAAATTAAATGAAATCCACACAAGTCTAAACATGCAATTGAGATAATATTTTTCAATAAAACTAGTACTTAATAATAGTTTTGAAGTTTTAAAACTAATCTTGAAAGCAGGTGTATCTCGTAAGTCCTTGCAGCGAGTGCAGTAACATTTGCTCTATTTGCAGTACGTAGGTCCACCTTGCCCTTTTCAAGCATTCTACAATCCTTTAGTCCCTGTAAGTTATTGCACAAGTGAAATTCAAATCCGGTATCTAATACCCATATCTTTTTTCTAAAGGTAGTATTAATCTCAATCATAAACATACTAGGAGTAGAAGTACAAGTGTCTACAAGCTTCTCCTTCTACTTCTTTTCCTTAACGGTCTCCAAGTAGGCTTTGCAGTTACACCTCCAATGACCCATCTTTCCATAACGATGGCATGGGCCTTTGGCGGTTGCTTCCTTCTTTTTCACACTACCTTTGGGCTTAGTAGAAGTCTTCTTCTTTTTCTTCTTAAGAATTTTCTTCCTAGAAGACAAAGATTCTACTAATATAACTTCATTAGATTCCTTCTTCATGGAGGACTCTACAGTTTTGAGCAAATTGATCAACTCAGGTATGGTGGACTCAATCTTGTTCATCTGGCAGTTAATCACAAATTGTGAAAAATTATTTGGCAAAGATTACAGAATTAAGTCGATACTTAATTTATTGTTCATTACGAAATCAAGAGACCTGAGCTTCTTGATTAAGCCCAATATCTTCAGCCCATGAGTGGCCACAGAAGTATCCTCAGCCATCTTCGAACGTAATAGTTACTTTGATATCTTGTATCTTTCCATGCTGGCTTGGGCATCAAATATCTCTCGAAGATGCAATATAATCGAGTAAACATCTGTATGCTCGAGCTGGTTTTGCAGTTCAAGGGTCATTAAAGCCAACATCACATAAGATGTCATGTCACTATCCTCTTTATACTTCTTGTGGACAACATGCTCATCAGTATGAGCATCTTATGCTGGTGGCGATGGAATAGGAGCCTCTAACATATAGAGCAACTTTTCCAACTTGAGAATAATTCCCAAGTTTCTATACCAATTGAGAAAGCTTGTTTCAGCTAGTTTGTTGGTTTCAAAAATGCTACACAAGTTTAGTTTGGTTGACATGATGCAGATGACCTAGATATAAAGATAGAGAAAATTAGCTAACTGTATATGCACATGGAATGCAAATAATTAGATTTTTAATCAAGTGCATTATTATTTCACTATTTTACTCAAACCAATAGCCCCTACTATTGATACGAGAAAACCTGTTGAAAGCTTTCCTAGTAAACTGGTATCCAAATTCCTTAAAAATGACCTTGGCTTTGCCCAACACGCCACCCTTAAGTTCAATACTAGCTATCTAATACGAATTACATCGTATGTAATTACCAAATCATTGAGTGATTAACATCTTTTAATCTTAAAGCTTTTAAACTAACCCAATCTTGCCTTTAATTTTCTTTGTGCTTGAGTTAACCCAACCAGGATAAAGAAACTAGTTCAGCCCAACCTATGAATCAGGAATTTAAAACTCCATAGCCTGAACATGCCTAATGTCAAATAGGCTTGGGTTAGCCCAACAACCTGGTCTTGAAAAAAGACTCTTGTTCTTACTATATTAAGAGAAGGCATTTGGTTTAATTTTAATTGAGGAATTTGTGATATTTATGTCTTACAATTAGTATGCATAATATCATTATGTCCATACATTGCACGATAATAATGTGGTTTGGTTGTGGACTTTAATAGATTAATTTCCTTGAGCCACAAAGGAAATTAATTGGGCCAACCCTAAGTGTTCATACATGATATAAAAAAAAAACCTTACCATCCTCCTATTGGTCTTGATCATCTTCTCCTAAACTTGTAATAAATTCTATTCTATCTAAACTATGTAATCTAATTACATAAAATTCTAATAAAGAAACCTCAAGTTACATTTGAGGGGATTTAGATGAGAAGAGAAATTTACACTAAAAAAATAAAGAAGGCAGGACTCACAGGCCCTGTTTTTAAATCAAAACCAAAATGATAAAATGCATGAACAATTTAATTAGGTCCCTAGTCCAAAACCAAACTATCATGCTAATTTTATACTCAAAATAAAATTAAACATAGCAATTAATTCCAAAATCACTATTTTCTAAAAAATAGAATAAATTCTAAAATCAATATTTTAGAAAAATATATTAATTCCAAAATCACTGTTTTGGAAAAATAGAATAGATTCTAAAATCACTATTCTAAAACATATATTAATTACTAAACTCAAATTTTAGGAATTAAAATAATGTCTAATCTAAAATCAATATTTTAGAAAATATATTATTTTCCAAAAATAAGATTTTTGAAAAATAAATAAGTTAGTCCTAATGTATAAACTTTGGGAAATAATGGCTACAAGATGAAAAAACAAAACTTGAACTATGCACCACTAGCTGAAAAGAAAATAAAGATAATTCATGGGCCATTTTCACAAGAAGACAAATTGTGTGCTTTGGACAAAACAAAGAAAAGAAAAAAAATTTATAAGTTGCATCCTGGGGAGGTTTTGTTTATGCCTCCCGAGGATTGCAACAAAACAATCCACCAAGTGGAAACTCAACATGGGCGACCCGCAGCTTAGGGCAAATTTTTTTTTTTTTTTTTCTTCTTCATCTTCCCTAGAAACGATTTTTGGAAAATATTTTTGAAAAACTTCTACAAGAATTTCAAAGAACAATTCTTTGAGACATTCCAATTTTTCATTCCTTGAACTCATTCAAAATAATCTCCTTACGATAAAACGAAAACAAAACAAAATATAGTTTCAGGAAAAATGTTTTCCTTTTAAGTTACAGAACAAAGACGCCCAGAAAAACCATTTTTTTCCAAAGCCCATAGAACCAATTTTTTTTTTCTTCCACAAACAGCCTATATTCTGAACAATTTTACAAACTAACAGAGATCTAATCCAGAAATGAATTTCATGAAAATACTCACAGAAACAATTTCTATAATTCAACCTTAAACATGAAACAGTTTTCAGGCATAAAAAAAAACTCAAAATTTCTGAAAACAATTTCAAGAAATGGGCTGAAACGTTTTCAGTTAAACATGGTCACGTGAAAAACAATTATCACAGAGGACACAGAGACTACAATGAAACGTATTTCATGGCCAAAGACACAACCCATTAATGCATAAAAGAGGCTCTGATACCACTTTAGGAATTCTCCATGCAAAAACAGATTTACGTAGCAGAAAAAAATAGGAATTCCAAGCACGAGGATCATTCTTTTACGTTAAAAGGAATAAAAAACAAGTGAAGAAAAATACCTTACGGCGACTCTGTAAAACAAATATTTTCTTCTTCAATTTGAAGTCGCCATCCAGACAGAACGAGAGAATGTCTTCTCTTTTGTTCCGTCAAAGCACTACAATCCAAGTGTAGGATTTCCTCCAATATAGTCCACACAATAATAGAACTCAAAATTAGCAGACTTTTGTGCTAGCAAAACTAAACTGGCGACCAGGGTATTTGTTATTTTTTAGAAGAAGAAGATGATCAGGAGCTCTTGGTTTTCTTTAGAAAAAACCCTCTGTAATTCACTTAATCATAATCCCACAGATTCTTTTCAATAATATATATTCTCCGTGTAAAATTTTGGTAATTAGAATCCATAATAAATATGGATTCTTTAATTACCCATTAATATTATGGTTTTTGCTAATTATAATATGGCCCATGAATTATAACTAATTATAATTTGACCACAACCTTTTCTTTTCACAATCAATCCTGTAATGTTATCAAATAACATCTTAAGCACTCAATCCTCTATTGTATGTGACCTATTAGGTTTCTCGGTCTATTGGTAGCAAAATATAAATTAATCTAAATATCTTTAAGATTAATAATCCTTAATAATTTTAGAATTAACTTATTAATTATAATAATAATTGAGTTATTAATTCTCTAATTAATAAATCTATATTCAGCATATCATAAGCGGTATCTAGCAACACATCATGACCACCCAAAAGTCTAGAAAGTCAAGCCAGTGGCTTGACATGAACCTTTCAATAGAAAACAACAGTGCAATAAACTTCTTTCACTATATAATATCTCAGTCAGTTTGGAGAAAGGAATTAGTGCCAACTCCTTCTAGAATAATAAATTAATGCTGGCCCGAATATTTTGGTACTTTTTCCCAAAACCACTACTCATCATATGTATCAATTCAAACCATTTCCAAAACACAATTGTCTTGGCCAAGGACTTCTCGAGTACTGATTCCTACAAGTGGCCGTGAGATTTTTGCTCCTACTATTAGGAGTAGTGAATCCTTTATTGATCCTCTCAACTACTTTCTTCTACTTCATGTTGTAGCCAATATTCATCCCATAGGCAGTCTTGTTAGGACCCCAAAGATTGGAATCAAAGTCCAACACTTAGCAAATAAAGTACCTTAGAGATCTCAAGTCTAAAGATACTTGCACATTTGCTATGATGAGATTCCATCACTGGTACTAAATAGTTACCCATGTGATTATCTCATAGTCAAGTCATCCAATGTACTTGTTCAGGTAACAAGTATCCACGTGTTAACTTCTAGTATCACAATACTGATGGATGTGAGAACTACTGCTTGATCCAATCAAGGAGTGTAACACGTGCTAGTTTTAGCATATTAATGATGTCTTATCTCATTAATACTATGACTAAGGATAATTTAAGTACTAACACTATCCAGTGTACTAGGAATCTCACATCATGATTTTCTTAACACAGTGTTGTACTTGGGACTTTATCTCATACTTATTTTACATGAAAGCATATATAAAATAAACTAAAAGATAAAGAATGCCTTATTTTATTTAATAATGCACAATAAATAGAATACATGTGATTGCCTCTAAGGCATAACACTAACAGATTCTTACTTATGTCTCATGGGATAAGCCTTTTAAAGTCAATATCTTGCAAGACACAAGTTGAAAGGGATCACATGAGTAGGAATCCGTATGCTTCAGCAGTTAGATCTATCATGTGTACTATGATATGTACTAGGCCCGATATATCTTGTGCTCTTAGTATGATGAGTAGATAACAATCTAACCCTGGTTAGAGTCATTGTACGGCTATGAAGAATATCTTTAAATGCTTGCAAAGGACTAATAATATATTCTTAGTATATGAAGGAGGTGATTTGAAAATAAACAAGTATACTGATATAAGTTTTCATTCCGATAAAGATGATTTCAAATCACAGTCTATTTACGTGTTTACGTTGTGTGGAGGGGCAATAAGTTGGTAAAGTTCTAAACAAGATACTATTGCTGACTCCACAACTGAAGCTGAGTATGTAGCCGCTTCTGAAGTAACTAAGGAAACAGTTTGGATCAAGAAGTTCTTGACAGAACTAGGAGTGCTACCTACCGCTGTTGGTCCAATATCTTTGTATTGTGATAACAATGGAGCCATTGCACAAGCAAAGAAATCACGGTCTCACTAGCAATCCCAACAGATACTAAGATACTATCACCTGATCCAGGAGATCATAGATAGACAAGATATAAAGATAGAAAAAGTTCCCACATATGAAAATATAGCTGACCCACTTACTAAAGCTCTATCCGAAAAGAAATATGATAGACATGTTGAGTCATTTGGTATTAATACATGAATGATTAGCTCTAGTGTAAGTAGGAGTTTGTTAGTGTTATGCCCCAAGGGCAATTACATGTATTTTGTATATTGCACATTTATTTAATAATACATGATAATCTTTATCTTTTAATTTGTTTTATTTATATTTTTGGATGAATATAACTGCTAGATAAAGTCTCAAGTGCAACACTGTGTTAAAAAAATCATAATAGATATCATGATATGAGATTCCTACAACATTTAATAAGTGTTCATACTTAAATTATCCATAATCATAGTATTAATGAGATAGGACAACATTAATACGCTAAGACTAGTATGTGCTATACTTTCTAATTTGATCAGGCGGTGGTTCTCACATCTGTGAGTATTGTAAAACTCAAAGTTAACACATAGATGCTTGTTACTAGAACAAGTACATTGAATGACCTAACTATGAGATAATCAAATGGATGACTATTTAGTGTCAGTGATAGAATCTCATCATAGCAAATGTGAAAGTATCCTTAGACTGGAGATCTCCAAGATACTTTGTTTGCTAAGTGTTGTGTTTCAATTCCAATCTCTAGAGTACTAACAAGACCACCAGTGGGATGAATATTGGGTACAACGTGAAGTAAACGAAAATAGTTAAGATGACCAATAAAGGATTCACTACCCCTAATAGTAGGGGCAAATCTCTCAAGGCCACTTGTAGAAATCACTACTCTAGATGTCATTGGCCAAGGCGACTGTGTATTGAAAATTGTTTCGATTGATACACATAATGAGTAGTGAATTTTGGGAACAAGTACTAAAGTATTTAGGCCAGAATTAAATCATATTCTAGAAGAAGTTGGCATTAATTTCATACTCCAAATCAAATAAGATATTGTATGGTAAAAGAAGTTTATTGCACTGTTATTTGCTATTGAAATGTTCATGCCAGGCCACTTGACTTTCTGGACTTTTGGGTAGTCATGATGTGTTGCTATATACCGCTCATGATATACTATATATGGATTTATTAACTAAATAATTAATAAATCAATCTTAATTAGAATTAATAAGTTAATTCTAATTATTAAGGATTATTAATCTTAAATATGTTTTGATTCGTATTTTACTATCAATAGATCAGGAAACCTAATAAGTCACATATAATAAAGGATTAAGGACTTGAAATGTTATTTGATAACATAATATTGTTAATTGCAAGAAGAAGAAGCTTCAATTGCTAAACTATAAATAGTTATAATTTACGGCCAAAACATAATTATGAGAACTTATGGGTTCTAAACATAATTATAAATCCTAAATTATTTAGGATTCCGAAAGGATACACAGACGTTATATGAGATAACAGATGCTACATTTTTTCTTGGGTTGATTTGTCATAGAAATAGAAACACTCTTTTACCGTGTTTTATTCTTCTTCTTATTGTCCTCTATAACCCTAGCCACCTATCGATTCTTGCTAGCACTAAAATTAGGTGGTCCTGGTTTTGAATCCCCTCCTAGACACTATTAGAGACAAATCTACTCTTGGTTTGTGGTGGCAGTGACCAAACAACAAAGAAGACAAACATCGGTTAGATGATCGCTAGATCGCCCCTTCAACAAAGAATAAATTTTTTTTTTTATAGAGACAGCATTGTAGGTAATTTTCTTACCTTTTCTTTGGTCCATTCATCGCATATAAAGTTATCTGAAGTCTAGTTTCATATTTTAATTCTGTCTGTAATATGATTGCATGATCATGAGATACTAACATTTTTGTGCTTGAGAATGATGTATTTTCCTTAGATCTATGATTCTTGTTCTTAGGTTTTTGGTTATTTGAACTTATTTGACTATCTTGGTTGAATAGGTTTTGATTGATGTATTTCAATTGATTGTTCCTCCTTAATGATTTTGAGAGATAAGATTCAGGATAGAACACCTATTTGATTAGATTAGCATTTGCCATTTTCAATTAACCCAAGAAGGATGTTGAGAATTAGGATGATAACCAAATAGTTTATGAAATTACCAAGAGATACGGATTTTGTGAACTTCAAATAGTTTGGGAGGGCGAGTGAAGACTAATGCACCTTTATTCTTGGTTGGTTAGGTACAAATATCGATCAATCAAATATAAGGGTAGAAATCTCATATCTCGAGAAAGTGTGAGATTAACACGTAACTCACTCTGGTGCCTAGAATTAGGCATTGTGGGTTCAAAGGGTACTCATTTCTTAGGTCTTAAGTAGGGGACTTCATCTTTGTTGCATAGGTTTTTTTTTCCTTATTCCTTGGAGGTACTATGACCCTCTCTTGCATACAAGAACATAACCTTTCTTCTCATGTAGTTAGTTTACACCTTATATTTACTTTTGGCTAAACAATGAGGAAATAAGGAAGTAGGTGTGATAACCCTCATTCCCTAAGGTATTTTAACAGTTGCCAATAACACTAGACTACACAATAGGTGCACTTGCCTCTATAAATGTGTGTTGTATGATTCTATTTGTAGTTTCACTATTAAAACTTGTGTGCATATGAAGCACAACGATCAAGATTTTTCTATACATGTGAAACCCCACCTAAAGTCAACATTAGAGTAAGGGGATCGAGATGCATATCATATTATTTTGCTTGAATATATATCTTTTTGAATAATTTTATGTGCTTTAGAATTATAATTTATAGGCTAAAAGGCCTAGTTATGCTTATTGAGCAAGAAGGGTAAAATGGTAATTTTGCTTGAGGACAAAATAGGAAGATTGCTTGAGGATTAAATAAGAAGAATATTTGGGTGAGGAAATAAGAACAACAGTTGTTGTGGTTTAGTGGTTAAAGCTTTGGAATTAATCTCTAGGTCTTGAGTTCAAATCCCATCATTTAAGTTTTATCAACATTTTTTTTTTTTTATTTAGGGTTGGATTTTCGTTCTTTCATTGCATGAAAAAAATAGGAGTGTTGTCCTAGAGGAGAAGTGAAAGGAATGTTCTAATCCTATCCTTATGTTCTAAAAAGGATTCTAGAAGAATTCTTTGTCCCTCCATTACCTCTAGCTTGTTTTAACCTTTTCACCAATTAAGCTTGTGCAAAATTTATCTAAATCTATGTTTTAATTCTAGAAAAATCAGCAAGGATTATTGGTCTTCGAATTCTTAGAGGTTGGAGATTTGACTGAAAATAGGGAAGGAGTTAAGCAAGGTTCCCAAGAGAAATTAATCTCTATGATTGAGCCTTCAAACTCCATTCCATAGTGTTCATATCCTCCATAAAAGAAATCGGAAAAATTTCTAGATTGTTGAGCAGCCTAACCTTCAAAAATCTCAACCATCTATCTTAATCAATTGCTGCCAGAAAAATGGCCAATTGATTCAGCTTGAAGAATGAAATTCGTGTGCAAAAATTGGACTGCACAAACTAGAAAAAAAAAATCTGGGCAGTTTCGCAGCATAGCAGGCCGAAATCAAAGTTGTTTCTTCTACCTTCAAACCAGTAAAATACCTCTTCTTTTCCTCCATAAAGAAGGCTGGAAAACATCCTTAAAGGATCCTTAAACACCTCTCAAAACCCTCTGCAAATCGGCTAGAATATTGCTGGAAAAACTGCACAGGAAATTCTTCAACCATTCGAACCATAACAAAAAAATTCCAGCCTTGTTCCCTTCAAGCCTTAGCCGAAACCGCCCTCAAATCTCTGTAAGTTAACCCTTGTTCAGCCATGAACTGAACACCATTACATCCCTCAACTTACCTTGCACAACTGGACTCCATAACCACACCTCAAATTCCTCCTACAATCACTCCCATCAAACTTCCATTTGGATTTCAAAATTTCCAGCATTTGCTCCATGAAAACACCCTTAGATTAGGCTTCATAACCAGAAAATTCTTCTGCTATTGTACTAAAAAATTCAGCCAGCCTTAAAGCTCCCTCAACCCTCATTCATTTAAGCAAAACACAAGCAATCCAGTCGGCCATTCACAGCTCCAAGAAACCTCCATCAATCAAACACCATTAACATATCTTTTACCTTAAAACACTCCTTAAATTTCTCCATTTGAATTTCAAACAACAAGATTTTTCTCTTCCTCCCTAAACTAAAAAACCAAAATCTATGAACTCCCACAATCATTCGGCTAGTCCTCTTCAGACAATTCGTCCAGCATTCCCCTCTAATCCTCTCCATTTTCAGTAAGAACACCAAGAACACACACTACATTTCTTCAAGCCAAAGACCACTCTAAACACCTCCAATCCCTCCCAAAAACTGCAGAACATGCCTGTATACAACATAGAGTACATTTCTAGATTTTATAACATCAAATCTCGAAAACAAAAATTAACAATCGGATCAAAACCAGAATTTTCCTTGAAGTCTCAAGAACATCATCAAGGTAACCAAGAACAACTTTTGTTCATCTTCTTTCCTTCAACCTTTAATATATCATACTAATGCTCTCTCTCTCTCTCTCTCTCTCTCTCTCTCTCTCTCTCTCTCTCTCTCTCTCTCTCTCTCTCTCTCTCTCTCGGCCGAAATGGTTGCTACAACCATGGCTGTTTTCTTTCTCCTCTCTTGGACAATTCAACACTCTCAAGCGCGTGGATCTTCTTAAATCTTCATTGAGATAATAATCAACCAAGTATTTCTCATTAACCTTTCTTTTAAATTCTGGATTCATGTCTCATAGATGTTGATAGAGAGGATAGAATATTAATGGGGGATTAAGTATATGCATATGTATGAAAGGGTTGAGATTGGAGCATAAGAATGATTGATCATGATTAAGCTTTGAGAAATTCCTTGAGAATCGATGTATGCTCTCCGTGTCTAAAGAGATTATGAATGTTTAAGCATGCTAGATGTTATGTCACCTTTGGTGAATATGATATTATGTTCTTATTTTCATTGAAACTGTGAGTATGATTATGCTTAGTAGAGATTTGGCCATGTGATAGTATGATGGATTTAAGCCTTGTTCATGAATAGAATAGTTTGTTGATTGATGCTAGAGTATATGTTCACGATTCTTGTTAGCAATAGGAAAATTATGATCATGACCTTGTTGATCGTAGGCTATTTTCATTACAAAATTTTATTACCCTAATTAAAATTATTTCTAACTTTTTCTCCAAAGATTTCAAAATTCTTAGGAATTTTTGGAAATGGAATATTCATTGAGATAGTGATATTTTACTAGTCAAATAAATAATATCTTTTATTAAAAATAATATATATGTATTTATACATAATAATAATACTTCTTATATAATAAATAATAATAATAATAATAAATAAAATATTAATGACCTTGAAGACCATATATTCATAAATATTATTTATATTTATTTATTAATCAAAATTTAATAAAAGTTATTTATTATTAATTTTGATACATATTGATTATTAGCTAAAAGAGTAGCAATAATTTATTTTACTATTTAAGAATTACCATATTTTAGTAACACCTCGGACTTAGGATTCTTCATTAATTAAACCCTAGTTTATTTATTAATATCTACACTCAAGATTTATTATTTGAATCTATAAGTTATTAGTAATTATTTTACAAACCCTAGTTATTTTAACTTATCGAGCAAGACTTATTTTATAAAATCCATTTTCATCTAGCCTTGAAGCTTAGGACATTAGGGTCATGATTATAATAAGTTGAACTAGGATTATTTATGTAAGCGAATATTGCTTGAGTATAACCTTATGAGTTGTGTTTACCCCTGGCGGGGTTAGGTCAGCTTTGGAGGATTTTTGAATTTGATCGAGCAAAGGATCAAGAAAGCTCCTGCATAAACTTATTTGAAGATAAAAGGTTACTATGGCAAGCCAAATGCAATGTGTATGGACACTCATTTTGTAAAGGCAATTAAGGACTATTTCCTTTTTGTTTTAGTCAAGCTAATCATTTGAAAATTTAAACAAGCAGTTTTGCATAAATACTAAACTCTTTCTAAAACCCAACTTTGACAAGAATTTTAGAAACCCGTAATTGCTATTTTCGAATAAAGCAATGTTTTATCAGTTTTTTCCTAAGTGGGGCAATCAACGTTGAGTACTCAATAAGGGTAGACCACTAGGACTAGTCTTTGAAAGGTTAGGGTAAGTCTCTCAGTAGGTGGCTACCTCTAAGGGGTAAGTCCTTCCCGAATAGGATGCCAATCTAGTAGGTCATACCAGTCCGAATTAGCAAGTTTCAATCATGTTGACTGTGTATTTTTGGAGTGGACAACCGGTAAGTTTGGGTGTGGAGAAGGAGGAGTATCTCACCCAGTAGGCCGTACACCGACCTTTTGTCAGTCTGCACAAAGTGTGGTATTCTAACCGTTATATGTTCATGAGGCCCAACGTGTAGTAACCTATGGCTACTCGTTGGAATAGTTGTATTTATTGTCCACATGTATGATTTGAAAACAAAAAATTCACCCTTTATTTTAACATTATTTCATGCTTGCCAGTACTTTCTCTTATACAATTTTTACAACTTGCATACATGAACTGTTTTACCTAAAACACTCAAAGTACACACGAGCTTACTGAGATTTTTATCTTATTAGCTTTTATGCCTTGTTTTCAAGTCGATCCTGCTGTGGAAATGAGTAGCTAGATTTGTTGCATGCTTTGAAGTTTTTATGTTATTTGTCTTATGTGTTGTTTCAAGAGATAGTAGTAATCAATTTATTTTAGATTTGTACTTGTATTTTTTTTTTTTTTGTAATAAGTTCAATTTCAAAGTATTACTTTTATTTATTTTTTTTTTTTTGAAACCTAGTTATAAAGACCCCTTGTCCTATGGACAGGGCAACACCCCCGGCCCTGTTGGGCTTAGGTAGTGTGGTGTTACAAGGGGTATTAGAGCCTAGGTTTAGGCAAATATTGATAGTGTATATTTTGTTTTATTTTGTTCAAATCTTTTATCTAACCTGTCTTATTTATGCTGTAGGACGGTTAGAATACTTAGAACTGTAAGGAAAGGGCAGCAATGGCATCCTCCCATCCCTATCTACCCAGAAGACCTACCAATACCTCAGCCTGCACCGCAGCCAATGATTCCCTTGGATGATAGCAGTGACGATGAGGTCCAGATTTAACTCAACAGCTGATAGTGATGATCCGGGGGAGATAGATTATGAATCTCCACCTAGACCTTCCTTCATACCCCCACCCAACCAGGTTGAGACCGGGGAGAGTTCTAGGGGACCTGAGAAAGAGCCAATAGATGGGTTTGCAAATGTGGCTGGGATAGACTTTACGAAGAATTCTGGGGGATGGTTATATGAGGCCGACTTTGAAGACTTCGATGAGGACTAGGGAGGCTAAGTGCTGCTATGATTAGAATGTTTTATTTACAGCTTTCCATAAACTCCTATGTTAAGGATTTCATTCCTGTTTTTTGCTTTAATTCCAAATTTACATAAATAAGAACACTTGGAGTACTCTAAGGTTTGAATTTTTTTTTTTTTATGCAATTCTTTATACAAAAACTTGCATATGATTTTCTTCTACAAAAATCTGGATGTGAATGCATGCTCAAATGAAATATTTTAAAACTTGAATACATAAACTCATTATCTGGGTATGATTTAGAATGTCACCCAAGGGTCGTGTAGCCACATCAGGTAGAAGAGTTCCAGAAGCAGAACCGGTGATGCCGAAGGTTGAGACGACTTAAATGCAGTCACCCAACCAGGGAAATAAGAGCAAGCCAGATTGGGAAATAGGGTCAAAAGAACCTATGGGAGTGATAGTGGGGTAAGTATTCAGCAAGATGACCGAGATTCTTCAAACTCTGACTGAGCGGAGGAATCCAATAGAAGAGGACGAAGCTTTGGAGTGGTTTCTAAAATTCCAACCGCCCATCTTCTTTGGACAAGCCGAGCAGGATCAGAAAGCTAAACAATGGATAGAATAGATAGAAGACATCTTCGCTATGCTTCAGTACACTAAGAAGCGGATGGTGAAATTTGCTGCATTTTGATTGAGGGGCCCAGCTCGGGCATGGTGGTAATGGGTTCAAGACGACTGGGAGATGATTGACCAAGACTGGATGTAGGCCAATATTATGGAAGCATTCAGAGCTGAATATATCCTCAGTGGAAAGTTGAGAAGCAGGAAGATAAGTTAGAGAATCTCAAGCAATGAGGCATGACGGTAGCTTAGTACGCGGCACGGTTCACCCAATTGTCAAAATGCTGTAAGAGATTGGTAGACACTGAGCAAAACAGGACAAGATAATTTGTCAAGGGGTAAGGCAGGAGTTGAGAAGGGCGTTAGCACCTTCTCCTCCGATGACCTACTCAGGGGTCGTGGACGTAGCCACCCGGACTGAAAATGAAGACCGCAACAGAATGGCACCAAGACCTTTTCAACCGCCAAGACCACCACCGAGACCTTTTCAAAGGCAGCAATCCAACAAGCACCCCGCCAACTAACAGTGGCAGAACTCGAGAAAGTAAGCTCGGACAGCACCGGTTGGTCCTACGTAAAATCTTCCGTTCTGCTGGCAAAGTGGAAAAAGGGGCCACACAGAGAAAAATTGTTGGTCTAGAGGAGGTGAATAGAAATGTTACCACTATGGATACCCGAACCATCTCCAGAATGCCTGCCCTAAACTTCTTCGAGTCGGGTAAGGAAATCTGGCTCAAATCCGGGGGGCCAATCGAGCCAATACCACGGGAGCATTCAGGAGTGGAGTGCAGAAGCCTCAGGTGAAAGCAAAAGTTTTTGCTCTCAACTGGAAGGAGGTTGGAGCTGATGCGGCAATGGTGGAAGGTCCGTTTACTATCCAAGGTCATTCCGTTAATGCATTGCTAGACCCTGGATCTACCCATTCCTATTTAAACAAGAATTGTGCATGTCACTTGGAGTAGAACTACATTTTACTTTGATGGTGAGCATGCCTTTGAGGAAGAAGGTGCAAGCAAATCAGTATGTGCGAAATTGTAAAATTAAGGTGGGGAGAGAAAGCTTAGAGGGAGAGTTGATAGTCTTGGCTATTGATGATTATGATTTGATATTAGGAATGGATTGGCTAGCAAAGCATGGAGCTAGAGTAGACTGTAAGAATATTTGGCTAGCGAAGTATGACGGTTCAATTCATTAGACCAGGATGTGATATGTTGGAGTTTAATGGCAAGAGGGTAAAGGAATTGAAGTTCTTGATAGCTGGGGCTAAAGCCTAGAAATTGTTGAAGCAAGAATGTCAAGAATATTTGGCTTATGTGATAAACAAGCCAAAGGACTAGTGCACTCTGGAGGATACCGAGATGGTGAAGGATTTTTTCGACGTGTTCCCTGCGGAACTCACTTCTTTACCTCCCAACTGAGAAATTGAGTTCACCATTGATCTAGTCCTAGGAGCGGAACTGGTGTCTCGGACTCCATATCGGATGGCACCGATGGAGCTAAAAGAATTGAAAGAGCAGCTAGAAGAGCTGGTGAGGTAAGGCTACATTAGACCTAGCACGTCACCTTGGGGAACACCTGTGCTATTTGTGAAGAAGAATTATGGGACTCTGAGGTTGTGTATCGACTACCGGGGCTTGAACAACCTGACGATCAAGAATAAGTGTAACACCCCACTATGTAGGGCTAACAGGACCGAGGATGTTGCCCCGTCCAAAGGACAAGGGTCTTTATAACTAGGTCACACAATCAAAATAATAGAATAAAAATAATACTTTAAACATAAAATTTATTACAATCCATGAATGAATCCAAGAATTCCAAAATCAAATCCATAATAAAATCATCCACTCTCAACTCCCCAAAGCATTACACAAATTAAATATCAGAAAAATCCTCCAAGGCAGGCAATATCTAGCTACTCATCCCCATAGCAGGATCGACCTGAAATCATGATGAAAAGGGTCATGAGATAAAAATCTCAGTAAGTCCGTGTGTGCTTTGAGTGTCCAGTGAAAACAGTTCGTGAATGCAAAGTATAAATCTTTTTAAGAGAAATACTGGCAAGCAATAAACATTAGTTAAAATCAAGAATGGTGTTTTGGCTTTTCCAACCATACATAGTCAAAAAAATCAACCACTCACAAGAAATGATCATGGGTTACCACACGTTGGGCCCCATAACTGGTCAAAATGCCGACACTTTGTGCAGACTGACAAAAGGTAGGTGATTGGCCTACCGGGCAAGATACTCATCCTTCTCTATACCCAAACAACAACCGGTTGTCCATTGCAGCAACACACAGTCACTTGATTGAAAAAAAACTACTAGCTCGGACCGGCACGACCTACTGGACTGACATCCTATCCAGGGAGGACTTACCTCTCAGAGGTGGCCACCTATTGAGAGACTCACCCTAACCCTTCAAAGACTAGTCCTAGCAGTCCACCCTTATTGAGTACTCAACGTAACGTATCCCACTTGGGAAAGTGAACAAAACACAGTTCCACATGAAAATGGCAATTAAGGATTTCCAAACTCTTTGTCAAAATCAAATTTGGAAAGAGTTTTGAGTTTGAGTAAATCTGCTTATTGGTTTTCAAATAATTTGTTTGACTAAAATAAGAAAGGAGTCAATCCTCAATTACCTTTTACAGAAATGAGTGTCCATACAATTTACATTTGGCTTGCCATAATAAACATTTTATATCAATTAGGTTTTATGCATGAGCTTACCTGATCCTTAGCTTGAGATAAAATAAAGGTCTTCAACAGCTGACCCAACCCCCGCATGGGGTAAATATAAGCCATAATTAATCTCAAGCTAAAATCCACTTTCACAAATAAAGCTAGTTCAACTCACTACTACCATGATCTTAGTGTGTCAAGCTTTAAGACCAAATAATAAATAAAAATGGTTTATAAGCTAAGTCTAATTTGATATTTAAAACAATTAGTGTTTTGGGAAATCGGTACTGACAAGTTGAAGGTTTAAATCTTGCTAAGAATAAATTAGAGTTTATTTGATGAACAGTCCTAGGTGGTATTAGGTAAAATAATAATTTATTAATAATTAATTGTTTGAAAATAATTTATATCTAAAATTAGTTGAAAATAAATTTTAATGGGTCTTGATTGGAAGATAAGAAATAAATTTTAACAGGTTTTGATTAAAAGATAATAATTGGAAGATAATAAATTTTAATAGTATTTATGAATATAAGACTTACAAAATTAATATTTTTACTTATTATGATTATTTATATAAAAGTCTTTATTTGATATTATTATATATAATATCTATATATTTTATTTCTTTAATAAAAGCTATCATTTATTTGACTAAAATATCCTTATTATATATATAATAATCCAAATCTACCTTCCTAGGGTTTTCGAATTTACTAGCAAAATTATAATATTAAATATTTTATTGATGAAATAAAATTAGCTTTGGGACAACTAGATCATGATCATATTTCTATTGCTAACCACAATAATGAACATATACTCCACTTCAATTAATCAAATCATCCAAATCATGAATAAAAGCATAGATCTAAATTTATCAAGGCATGATCCAACCTCTACTAGCATAAACACAATCAAGGCTTTAACAATCATACATGAATATAAATCCTATTCACCATAGGTGACATAATCTCTAGCATACTTGATCACAAATACTACTTACGACATGAAGACATGCATTAAACCCTAAAAACACCATACAATCAACCAAGATAACCAACTCATGTAGAAATCCCATCTCCATCATATACACACATTTATTCAAGCTTCAATCTCAACTCATCATAACAATACATCCTCAAATCCTATTCATAATCCATCTCCTACCAATATCATCCTAGAGACATGAATCTAGAATTAAAATGGAGGGTTGAAAAGGCTTACTTGATTGATGAGTACCTTGAAGGAGTTTCAAATGGATCTCAACTCCTAGATGACTAGATCCGTCCAAGAGAGATGAAGAAAACATGGCCATTGGTGAAGAATTCATTCGGCCAAGAGGGAGAGGGTATTCGGCCAAGAGAGATAGATAGAGAGAGAGAGAGAAAGAGTGTGTGTGTGTGTGTGTGTGTGTGTGTGTGTGTGTGTGTCCATTAGCATGCTTATACACATATACATTCATTAGAGATTAGAAATTAGAGAAGATGAAGTTGATTGCACAAACTTACCTTGAAGGTGTTCTTGAGCCTTCAAAAAAATACTAATATTTTATCCAAATGAGAGAGTTGGATTTTAGAGTTTGATGTTAAAAATGGTATGGATGGACTCACAGTAATGAGTAGATGAAATCTGGAATTTTTTTTTAAAGGAGATTGAAGTAGTTTGGAGAGGTATTAGGCGAGAGAAGTGAGTAGGTGTTCTTGGTGTTCTATATGTGCTTGAAGGTTGAAAAGAATGGAGGGATTTTGGATTTGAAGCTGCCGAAATTTTGTATGTTTGCAGTGGCTGAATTGTTTGTGTAGTTTAGATAGATGATTTTTCTGGTTTGAAAGGAAAATGAAGGCTGGTTGTTGAAATCCTAAAAGAATATTTTTGGGAATCAAATTTGGAAACAAAATATAGCAAAAATATCTTTGATCAATGGAGAGCGTTTTGGAAGCTGCTATGGCCGACTGATGTTTAGTGATTTTGCTGGATGAAAGCGGGTTGAAGAAGGTTAATAGTGGTCGAAAAGAGGGAGTATAATGGTGAAGGAAAGGTCTAGTTTTTTAAGGGACATTTTATGAAAGTTTACTAAATTAGGATTGCTAGAATTTTGGTCTCCAATCAGGGTATGATCGGAGTAATTTGTTGGAGATATTTTAGGGCAGCCATGACTAGTTTTCGTGCAGAACGTTGGGGAAGATAATGGGGTTCAATTCATGGCTGTTCAAGAGAGGTTTGTGCAGAAAAAGGGTGAAGTTTCGACCAGGGCTGAAAAAGGAAACAAAGCTGGAAATAAAATCCTGTACAGTTTCGCCTTTGCTGGAATTTTCCTGGGCAGCTTTTGCTGCCATTTTCTAGTCAGATTGCAGAGAGTTTGAAGGGGCATTTAGAGTTATTTCAATGCTAGTTTCTAGCCTTCTTCATGGAGGAAAAACATGGCTAAGGAGTTGGGAGAAAACTGGAAGAAAACAGCTTGGTTTAAGCTCATATATGCTACGATTTTGCCCAGAAAATTTTCTGATTTTGCACAACATTTGTGCAGTCTGAATTTGGCTAGAAAATTTCAGATTTCAAGCTGGTCAAGAGGGCTATTTTCTGGCAGCATTTGGGAGGGAATAATGGCTGAAATTTTCGACACTTTGAATACACAAGAAGCTAGAAAAATTCCAAATTACTTCATGAAGGAAAATGAACATAGCTAGAGTGGAGTTTTGAAGGTTCACTGGGGGGATTAATTCTCGTAGAACCTTCCCCATCTCTTCCACATTTTTGGTCCATAAGATGTCTTTCACTTAGACATTTTGAACCTTCAAAGCCCCATCACTTTACTGAAATTTTTGGAATGAAATTGGCTTGAATAAATTGAATAACTTAAGAAATTGAGGAGTAAGGAAAACTAAGGATTAAGAAGGGTATGAATTCCCTTAGGAATTATTGTAAGGTACAAGAGTAGGATTAGGGTACTCCTATCATGCCTCCCCTAGGACATCACCTTTACCTTTCTCTAGAGCACTCAAGGATGAAAATCTAACCTTCCCTAACAAAAATAAAATTTAATCATGCTAAAGCTCCAATGATAGAATTTGAACCCAAGACCTTAAGAATTAATTCCAAATCTCTAACCACTAAACCACAACAAGTCTTGTTCTTATTTTCTCTCTAAAATATTTTTTTCCTAGTTAACCCTCAAGCTATCTCCCTATTTTCACCTTAAGCAAAAATTACCATTTTGCCCTTCTTACTCAATGAACACAATTAAGCCCTCGAGACTATCAAACACAAATCCAAAGTATATAAAATCATATAAAAATATATTTAAATATGTAATAAAATATGATATGCATCCCAACCCCCTTACTCTAAGGTTGGTTTCGACTGGAGTTTCACAATAAGTATCCCCTACCGCTGATTGACGAGCTGTTTGACCAGTTGCAAGGATCCAGTTGTTACTCCAAACTGGATTTAAGACAAGGATACTATCAAGTGAGGATAAAAGATGAGGATATCCCCAAGATGGCCTTCAACACAAGATATGGTCACTATGAGTTCGTGGTGATACCATTCAGGGTAACCAATGCACCCGCGGTACTTATGGATTTGATGCATCGAGTGTTCCAACCCTACTTGGACAAGTTCATGGTTGTTTTCATCGATGACATACTCATTTACTCCAAGAGCCCAGAGGATCATGCAGAACATTTGAAGCTGGTAGTGGAGAAGCTACGAGACCACAAGTTTTTTGCCAAGTTTAGCAAGTGTGATTTTTGGCTGGATAGTGGGGCATTTCTTGGCCACGTAGTGACCAAGGATAGCATCAAGGTGGACCTAGCGAAGGTTGAAGTAGTTTCAGACTGGAAGCAGTCGGAGAACATCACCGAGATTCGAAGCTTATTGGGATTGGCTGGCTATTTTAGGAGGTTTATTAAGGGATTTTCAATGCTCGCATCACCTATGACTCGACTATTGAGAAAGGATGTACCATTTGTTTGGAGTGAAAAATATGAGAAGTGTTTCCAAGAGTTGAAACGAAAATTAATGACAGTACCAATGTTGAGTCTGCGAGAGGAAGATAAGCCTTACGCGCTGTATACCGATGCTTCGAAAGAAGGTTTGGGAGCAATTTTGATGCAAAACCAAAAGGTGATTGCCTATGCTTCTCAGAAGTTGAAGCCTCATGAAGTTAATTGTCCCACGCATGATCTAGAACTGGCTGCCATTATGTTCGCTTTAAAGAAATGGTGGCACTATCTGTACGTGGCAGAATATGAAGTGTTCACTAATCACAAGAGCCTGAAGTACATTTTCACTTGAACCTGAGACAACAAAGATGGATTGAATTTTTGGAGGAGCACCGTTGTCCAATCAACTATCATCTCGGGAAAGCCAACGTTGTTGCTAATGCCCTAAGCAGAAAAATTAGTATGGCGAGGCTAAGAGTGCAGGAGGTTCAAGTGGTTCAAGACGTGTTGGATAGAAGAGTGGATGTGCAAGAGGAGAGAATTGTAGTTAGCAACCTAAAGTTAACACCAGATCTAAGGTAGGAAATTATTGAAGCTTAGCAAAGTAATGCAGAATTTCAACTTTTCAAGGGCAAGGAACTCAAACAGCAAGGCAATGAAATCCGGCAGGACGAAGCGGGAGTCTTGTATTTCAGAGACCGGTTGTGTGTACCCGAAGGGAGCCAATTGAAGGATAGAATTTTGGAAGAGGCGCATAAGAGCAAGTACGCCATTCATTCGGGTGAGGTTAAAATGTATCAGGATCTGAAAAGGGCTTATTGGTGGCCCAGAATGAAACAGAATGTGGTTAAGTATCTCTCGACGTGTCTCACCTGTCAGAAAGTCAAAGCAGAGCACAAGAAGTCGGCGAGATTGTTACAACCGTTACCAGTGCCTGAATGGAAATGACAGGAGGTGACCATGGACTTTATTACTGGACTCCCTATGGCAAGGACCCAAAAAGACGCCATATAGGTAGTAGTGGATCGACTAACCAAATCAACGCATTTTATACCAGTGAATGTAAGGGATTCTATGGTGAAGTTAGCTCAAACCTATGTGTGAGAAATAGTCCGACTGCATGAAGTGCCTTTAAGTATTGTGTTTGACCAAGATCCAAGATTTACATCCCAATTTTGGGGTAAGTTTCAAGAATCAATGGGTTCGACTTTGAAGTTCAATACGACGGCGCATCCGCAAATCGATGGACAGTCAGAAAGGTAATACAGATATTAGAGGATATGCTGAGAACCTATGTACTAGATTTTAGAGATAAGTGGATCGAATGTGTACCGTATGCGGAGTTGTCATACAATAACAGTTATCAAGATTCGATTAGAATGGCTCCATATGAAGCATTGTATGGAAGCAAGTGTCAGGTATCGCTATACTGGAGTTGGTCAGAAGATGGCCGCGTGAGCAAATCAGGAGAAGTTTGTGTCAAAGAAATGCAAGACAAGGTCAAGTTAATCAGGGAAAGGTTGAAAGTAGCTCAGAGCCGACAAAAGAGCTATGTGGATAATAGGTGGAGAGAGTTAGAATTTCAGGTGGGAAACAGGGTATTCCTAAGACTGACATCGAATAGAGAAATTCTAAAGCATCCGAAAGGTAGGAAACTAAATCCGAGGTATTTGGGACCCTTTCCCATAAAGGTGAGGATTGGGCCGGTGGCGTATCAATTGGACTTGTCGGATGGATTGATGGGAATTCACGACATGTTTCATATATTGCAGCTAAAGAAGTACAATGCCGATCTCGGGCATGTTTTGAATGATGAGCCGTTAGCGTTGCAACCAGACCTGAGCTATGTGGAGAAACCCGTGAGGATATTGGACCGAAACACCAAGACTCTTCGGAACAAGTAGATTCCAATGGTTAAGGTACAGTGGGAGTATTACGGCACGCGAGATGCTACATGGAAAACAGAAGAGTGGGTAAAGCGGAAGTATCCCAATCTGAGATAGAGGTATGCCTGAATTTCGGGACGAAATTCTCCTAAGGAATGGAGGATGTAAAACCTTACCTAAAGCCAACTCTAGAGTAAGGGGGCCGGGATGCATATCATATTATTTTGCTTGAATATATATATTTTTGAATGATTTTATGTATTTTAGAATTATGATTCATAGTGTAAAAGGTTTAGTTATGCTCATTGAGAAAGAAAGGTAAAATGGTAATTTTGCTTGAGGACAAAATTGGAAGATATCTTGGGGATTAAATAAGAAGAATATTTGGGTGAGAAAATAAGAACAAGAGTTGTTGTGGTTTAGGGGTTAGAGCTTTGGAATTAATCTCTAAGATCTTGAGTTCAAATCCCATCATTCAAGTCTTATCATGATTTTATTTTTTTATTTAGGGTTGGATTTTCGTTCTTACATTCCCTGAAAAAAAATACGAGTGTTGTCCTAGAGGAGAACTGAAGTGAATGTCCTAATCCTATCCTTATATCCTAAAAAGGATTCCAGAAGAATTCTTTGTCCCTCCATTGCCTCTAGCTTGTCCTAACCTTTTCACCAATTAAGCTTGTCCAAAATTTATCCAAATCCATGTTTCCATTCAAGAAAATTCAGCAAGGATTATTGGTCTTCGAATTTCAAAAATGACTCTTAGAGGTTGGAGATTTGACTGAAAATAAGGAAGGAGTTAAGGAAGGTTCCCAAGAGAAATTAATCTCCATGGTTGAGCCTTCAAACTCCACTCCATAGTGTTCATATCCTTCATGAAAGAAATTTGAAATTTTTCCAGATTATTGAGTAGCCTAACCTTCGAAAATCTCAACCATCTATCTTAATCAATTGCTGCCAGAAAAATGGCCAATTAACTCAACTTGAAGACTGAAATTCATGTGCAAAAACCGGATTGCACAACACTGGACAAACCAGAAAAAAATCTGGGCAGTTTCGCAGCATAACAGGCTGAAATCAAAGATATTTCTTCTAACTTCGCACCAGTAAAATACCTCTGATTTTCCTCCCTAAAGAAGGTTGGAAACCAGCCTTAAAGGATCCTCAAACTCCTCTCAAAACCCTCTACAAATCAGCTGGAATATTGCAGGAAAAACTGCACAGGAAATTCTGTAACCATTCGAACCATAACAAAAAAATTCCAGCCTTGTTCCCTTCAAGCCTTGGCTAAAACCACCATCAAATCTCTGTAAGTTAACCGTTGTTATGCCATGAACTGAACACCATTATCCCCCTCCACTTACCTTGCACAATTGGACTCCATAACCACACCTCAAATTCCTCCTACAATCATTCCCATCAAACTTCCATTTGGATTTCAAAATTTCCAGCATTTGCTCCATGAAAACACCCTTAGATTAGGCTTCATAACCAAAAAATTCTTCTGCTGTTGTACTCAAAAATTTGACTAGCCTTAAAGCTCCCTCAACCCTCATTCATTTAAGCAAAACACAAGCAATCCAATCGGCCATTCACAGCTCCAAGAAACCTCCATCAATCAAACACCATTAACATATCTTTTACCTTAAAACACTCCTTAAAATTTCTCCATTTGAATTTCAAACAACCAGATTTTTCTCTTCCTCCCTAAACTAAAAAACCAAAATCCCTGAACTCCCTCAATCATTTGGCCAGTCCTCTTCAGAAAATTCGTCCAGCATTCCTCTCTAATCCTCTCCATTTTCACTAAGAACACCAAGAATACACACTACCTTTCTTCAAGCTAAAGACCACTCTAAATACCTCCAATCCCTCCCAAAAACTCTAGAACATTCCTACATACTCCCTAGAGTCCATTTCTGGATTTTATAACATCAAATCTCGAAAATAAAAATTGACAATCGGATCAAAACCAGAATTTTTCATGAAGTCTCAAGAACATCATCAAGGTAACCAAGAACAACTTTTGTTCATCTCCTTTCCTTCAACCTTTAACATATCATACTAATGCTCTCTCTCTTTCTCTTTCTCTTTCTCGGCCGAAATGGTTGCTACAACCATTGCTGTTTTCTTTCTCCTCTCTTGGACAATTCAACACTCTCAAGCGCATGGATCTTCTTAATCTTTATTGTTTTAATCATCAACCAAGTATTTCTCTTTTACCTTTCTTTTGAATTTTGGATTCATGTCTCTTAGATGTTGATAGAGAGGATAGAATATTAATGGGGGATTGAGTATTTGCATATGTATGAAAGGGTTGAGATTGGAGCATAAGAATAATTGATCATGATTAAGCTTTGAGAATTCCTTGAGAATCGGTGTATGCTCTCCATGTCTTAAGAGATTATGAATATTTAAGCATGCTAGATGTTGTGTCACCTTTGGTGAATAGGATATTATGCTCTTATTTTCATTGAAGCCGTGAGTATAATTATGCTTAGTAGAGATTTGGCTATGCGATAGTAGGATGGATTTAAGCCATATTCATGAATAGAATAGTTTGTTGATTGATGGTAGAGTATATGTTCATGATTCTTGTTAGCAATAGGAAAATTATGATCATGACCTTGTTGATCCTAGGCTATTTTCATTAGCAAATTTTATTACCCTAATTAAAATTATTACTATGCTTTTTCTCCAAAGATTTCGAAATTCTTAGGAATTTTTGAAAATGGAAAATTCAATGAGATAGTGACATTTTACAAGTCAAACAAATGATATCTTTTATTAAAAATAATATATATGTATTTATATACAATAATAATAATAAATAAATAAAACCCTTTATATAAATAATAATAATAATAATAAGTAAAATATTAATGACCTTGTAGACCATATATTCATAAATATTATTTATATTTATTTATTAATCAAAATTTAATAAAAGTTATTAATTATTAATTTTAATACGTATTGATTATTAGTTAAGAGAGTAGTAAAAATTTATTTTACTATTTAAGAATTACCATATTTTAATATCACCTAGGAATTAGGATTCTTTATCAATTAAACCCTAGTTTATTTATTAATATCAACACTCTAGATTTATTATTTGAATCTATAAATTATTAGTAATTATTTTACAAACCCTAATTATTTTAACTTATCAAGCTAGACTTATTTTATAAAATCCTTTATCATCTAGCCTTAAAGCTTAGGACATTAGGGTCATGATTATAATAAGTTGAACTAGGATTATTTATGTAAGTGAATATTACTTGAGTATAACCTTATGACTTGTGTTTACCCTATGCGGGGTTAGGTCAGCTTTGGAAGGTCAGCTTTTGATCGAGCAAAGGATCAGGAAAGCTCCTGCATAAACTTATTTGAAGACAAAAGGTTACTATGGCAAGCCAAATGCGATGTGTATGGACACTCATTTTGTAAAGGCAATTAATGGCTATTTCCTTTTTATTTCAGTCAAGCCAATCATTTGAAAATTTAAAGAAGCAGTTTTACACAAATACTAAACTCTTTCTAAAACCCAACTTTGACAAGAATTTTAGAAACCCTTAATTGCTATTTCCAAATAAAGCAATGTTTTATCAATTTTCTCCCAAGTGGGGCAATCAACGTTGAATACTCAATAAGGGTAGACTACTAGGACTAGTCTTTGAAGTGTTAGGGTAAATCTCTCAGTAGGAGGCCACCTTGAGAGGTGAGTCCTTCCCGGATAGGATGCCAGTCCAGTAGGTCATGCCGATTCGAGCTAGCAAGTTTCAGTCATGTGGACTGTGTGTTTTTGGTGTGGCCAACTGATAAGTTTAGGTGTGGAGAAAGAGGAGTATCTCACCCGGTAGGCCGTACACCTACCTTTTGTCAGTCTGCACAAAATGTGGTATTCTGACCGTTATATGGTCATGGTGCCCAACGTGTGGTAACCTATGGCTACTCGTTGGAGTGGTTGTATTTATTGTGCACATATATAGTTTGAAAAGAAAAACGCCACTCTTTATTTTAACATTATTTCATGATTGCCAGTACTTTCTCTTATGCAATTTTTACAACTTGCATACTTAAACTATTTTACCTGAAACACTCAAAGCACATACAGGCTTACTGAGATTTTTATCTCATCACCTTTTATGCCTTGTTTTCAGGTCGATCCTGCTGTGGAGATGAGTAGCTAGATTTGTTGCATGCTTTGAAGATTTTATGTTATTTATCTTGTGTGTTGTTTCGAGAGATAATAGTAATCAATTTATTTTAGATTTGTACCTGTATTTATTATTTTTTTTTGTTGTAATAAGTTCAATTTCAAAGTATTGCTTTTATTTTCTTTTATGTGACCTAGTTATAAATACCCTTTGTCCTATGGACGAGGCAACATCCCTGGCCCTGTTGGGCCTAGGTAGTGGGTTGTTACAATACATGCAAAAGAGCACATCAGACTATCTCCCATTTCTAGATGAACTCTCGGATCAAGTGATACTTCCTCTCAATGTGCCTACCTTTTCCATGGTTTCTTGGTTCCTTGCATTTCAACGCAACTCTATAATTATCGCTGTGAAACCCCACCTGAAGCCAACCTTAGAGTAAGGGGGATGGGATGTATATCATGTTATCATGCATAAAATATACCTTTTTGAATGATTTTATGTGCCTTAGAATTGTGGTTTATAGGTTAAATGGCTTATTTGTGATTGTTGGGTAGAAAGGGTAAAAAGGTAATTTTACTTGTGGTCAAAATAGGAAGATGGCTTGAGGTTTAGATAAGAAGAATATTTGAATGAGAAAATAAGAACAAGAGTTAGTGTAGTTAAGTGGTTAGAGCTTTGTGAATTAATCTCTAAGGTCTTGAGTTCAAATCCCATCACTTAAGTTTTATTTATAATTATCTTAACCATGTTTGAATTTTTTATTCTCTTACATTCCTTAAAGATAGGAATGTTGTCTTAAGGGAGACATGATGGTAATATCTTGACCATGTGGTCTTGTCCTAAAAAGAATTCTAGAAGAATTCTTGTCCCCTTTAATTTTGTTAGTCTTGTCCTAATATCTTTGAAATTTAAACTATCATTAATTCATTGATCCATTTTTAATAAAAATTCTGTGATAAGGATGGCTGAAAATAGGGAGGAAAATTAGGTAGAGATTCCAAGGAAAAGAAAACACCATAACTATTCCTTCAAACTCCATCTTCATCTTGTTCATGTTTTGGTAAAGAAAAATCTGGAAATTTTTCTAGATTTCTTTCAAAGCTGTTTTCTAAAGTTTCAGCCAACTTTTCTACCCAATTTCTGCAAGAAAAATAGACATTTTATCTAAAGTTGAAGGCTGGAAATTCAGTGAATTTTCGGACTGCACAAACATCCCAAAACTAGAATTTTGTTTGAACAATCTAGCCACATTAAACATGGAATTCGAAGCCACCGTTAGAACATAAGAACAGCTGGAACTTCCTTTGTTTTTCTTGAAGATGAAGGCTGGTAAACCACCATTAAAAGACCTTCAAACACCCTTAAGAATCAACTTCAAAACGGTGCCAAAGAGAACAGAAAATTCTGCACCAAAAACATCTTAATTCAAAGTTTTCTTGAAGCTTAAATTTCAGAAATTTTCCAGCTTATCTCCTCAAGGCTAAGGCTAAAATTCTTCACTCAAAACCATTGCAATTCAGACCTTGTTCAGCCATGGATTGAACATCTTAGCCTCCGCACCAACCTTAAATGCTAGGACTCCATGATCATACCTCAAAAAGCTCCATAGATTACTCTATCCAAAACTTATTCAAACTTCAAACTAAATTTCAGATTTTGTTCCATTAAAACATACCTATAGCTAAGTAATTAAACCAGAAAATCCTCTGACATTATAAGGCCATTTTTGTCCAGCCTTAGGTACTAAACAACCCTCTATTCTTTGATTAAAACCTAGCTAATTCAGCCTTACACCATTGAAGAACAAGAGACCTTCCATGAACAAACTCCATTAACTAATCTTATACCACAAACAACTCCACCTTTTTCTCCATTTGAATTTCAAAATAATCTGAAAACCTTCTCTCTTATTCTTGATAGCCGAAACTCCCTTCTATACTAGTCCATTCGGCCATCACATTTCCAGCAACTCTCAAAATCCATTTTCTCTCAAACTCTCTCAAAAAATACCAAGAATACACACTACTCATCTTCAAGCCTAAACTAATCCTAAACACCTCCAATCACTCCCAAACACTCTAGATCATCCATATTCAACCTATAATCTTCATTTCTGGCCTTTATAACACTGAATCACGTAAAGTGGAATTTCCAAATGGATCAAAACCAACATTTTTTGTTGAAGGTTCCAAGAACACTAAAAGGTAAAATAGGAACAACCTCCTTGTTCTTCCTCTTCTATTCAACTTCTAATATTCCTCTCTACTCTTATTCGTCTTCTTCTCACTGACCTCTCTCTTGGCCGAAATGGTGATGATCAACCATGGCTACTCTCGGCTACTAAAGGCCATCAAGCTTGTGAAGATCTTCACTAACCAAGGAAAATCCTTCATCAAGCGATCATCCATCAAGTATTTTGCCTTAAATCTTCCTTTTTAATTTTTAGAATCAAGACTCCTAGATGTTGATGGGATGATTAAATAAAGTAGGAGTTGAGTATATGTATGTGGGTGAAGATGATGGAGTTAGGACATGAGAGTTGGAATGTATGATTAGGCCTTATGGATTTTTCTTTTGAATCAATATATGCTCATCATGATTAAAGGGATTTATAGATGTTTTGATGCATGTTAGATATTATGACACCATTGGTGATTAGGCCTTTGTGTTCTTATTTTTCAATAAAGCCATAGATAATGATTATGCCTAGTAGGAGATTAGTCATGTGTTAGTATATGTTGATTCAAGTGTTTGTTCATAGGTAGATTACTATGTTATGCGAGTATATGTTCATAGATCTTCTATAACAATAGAAAATTATTGGAAAAATTATTTTCTATTAATTCTAGAATTATTTTAGTAACATTATTGTTATTTATTTAATTAGAATTATTATTCAATTTAATTCATGAAATTCGGAAAACATTAGGTAGGTGTGGAATTAGAGTATTATTGAAAAATATTATTATTTTATTAGTTAAAAAAGTCAAATCCTTTTATTAAAAATAAATAATAAAATATTAGGATTAATTAATATCAAATGACCTTGTGGACCATATTAATAATATTAGTTAGCCTTACTAAAACTTTTATCTATATCCATAAATATTATTTATATTAAAATTTATTTATTATTTATTAATTAAAAATTAAGTATAATTCATTTATTATTAATTTTATTGGTTATTTATTATCTATTAATTATTAATTAAAAATTAGTCGTAATTTGTAATTTAAAATAATAATACTATTTAAATATTACTAATTACCAATATTATTTAAGATTTATTATTATTTATTATTTAAATTTATTTATTAGAAATATTACTCATTATTTATTAGTTGAAACTATAACTTATTACTATTTATTTTATAACACCCATTTATTTTAACTTGTCAAGCTAGTTTATTTTATAAAAAAATTTATCAACTAGTATTAAAGCCTAAGATATTATGGTCATGGTTAGTTGTGGTTGTGACAAATTGAACTAGGAATTATTTATTTAAGGCAAATATGGTCTGGATATTGTCTTATACTTTTTGTTTACCCCAAGCGGGGTTAGGTTGACCTTGAAAGACTTTTGAATCTAAGAAGAGCAAAAGACCAGGTAAGTTCCTACATGAGACCATTTGAAGACCAAAGTTATTGTGGTAAGTCAAACTCAATGTATACGAGTGTTTGCACTAGAAAGGCAATTATAGACAATTTTTCCTTTTTCGTTCAGTCAAGCAAACTACTTAAAACTAAACAAGCAATTTCACACCAAACCCTAAACTTTTCCTTAAAATCTAACTTTGGCAAGAATTTTAGAAACCATAATTGCTATTTTGAAGTGAATCATTGTATGGGCTTTTCGTCCTAAGTAGGACAAACAACGTTGAGTACTCAATAAGGGTAGACCACTAGGACTAGTCTTTGAAGGGTTAGGGTAAGTCTCTCAGTAGGTGGCTACCTCTGAGGGGTGAGTCCTTCCCAGATAGGATGCCAGTCTTGTAGGTTATAGCAGTCCGAGCTAGCAAGTTCAGTCAGTGGACTGTATGTTTTCGAAGTGGACAATCGGTAAGTTTATGTGTACAGATGGAGGAGTATCTCACCCAATAAGCCGTACACCTACCTTGTCAATATGCTCAACATATGGCATTCTGATCGTTATATTGTCATGGTGCACAAAATGTGGTGCCATGGCTACCTCTTTTGGGGTGGTTGTATTTATTGTGCACATGTATATTTTGGAAAGCAAAACACCACTCTTCATTTATGAAATTTATTTAAGGCTTGCCAGCATTTTCTTTTATGAAACTTTTACAACTTGCATATATGAACTATTTTACTTGAGACACTCAAAGCACACACACGGGCTTATTGAGATTTTTATCTCACCACCTTTTATACTATGTTTTTAGGTCGATCTTGCTGTGAATGTTATTAGCTAGAGAATTACCTATGTTTTGAAGACTCGTTGTTATTTTTCCTATATATTTCTTTTGAGAAACAGTAGCAGATATTTATTTTTTATCTTCTTCATGTATTGCTTAGGTTGTAATAAGTTTAATTTTGATTTATTTCTTTTATTTATTTTGTGTGTCCTACTTATAAAAACCCCTTATCCTATGGATGGGACGACATCCCAAAAACCCTAATGGGGCATAGGTAGTGGGGTGTTACAATCGCAATATATGATAATAGGCATATCCATATGTGGCAAAACTCCAACATCAATGAAGAACTTTTAGAGCTAAATTGCTTCTTTTAAAGCTTCTAAAGCTATGAAATACTCAGCTTCCATGGTGGAATCAGCAATACAAGATTTCTTAACACTCCTCCATGAAATATGCCCTCCAGACAAAGTGAAAACATATTTACTAGTAAATTTTCTTTCATCTTTATCCACCTAGAAGTCTACGTTAGTGTAATTAGTAGAAATTAAATTGTCAGCTCTGTAAACAAGCATATAATTTCTCATTCCCTTCATGTACTTGAGTATGTACTTTACAGCTTGCCAATATTCTTCTCCTATGTTTAATTGAAACCTGCTAACCAAGCCTACTACAAAACAGAACTCTAGCCTTGTACAAAATATGGCATACACGAGTTTTCCCACTACTAAGTCATAGGGAATCCTTCTCATCCTTTCCTTTTCTTCCGGTGTCTTAGGATACTATTTAGAAAACAAGATCAATTTGTACCTAAAGGGTATGATTACCTTTTACACTAATCCATGCTAAACCTAGCTAATATCTTGTCAATGTAAGTAGATTATGATAAGCCTAATATTATTTTCTTTCTATCTCTAAGAAGCTTTATACCAAGAATGCAACTAGCAACTCCCATATCCTTCATGCTAAATTGACTTGATAGCCAAACATTTATAGATGGCAATATTCCTACATCATTTCTAATAAGTAGAATGTCATCTACATAAAGTACAATAAAAGACATGTTGTTCCTATTTGCTTTTCTATATGTGGTTCATCCATGTTTTGTATGAAATTATAAGATTTTACAGTCTTATCAAAACGTATGTTCTATGCATGTGTTGCTTGCTTAAGTCCATAAATAGACTTCTTAAGCTTACCGACCTTATGTTCTTGGCTTTTGGCAATAAAGCCTTCAAGTTGGGTCATATAAATGCCTTCACTAAGATAGCCATTAAGAAAGGCTGTCATGATATCTATCTTCTATATCTCATAGTCATAATGACATGCGATGGCCAAGAAATGCGAATGGACTTAAGCATGTCAATAGGTGAAAAGGTATCATAATAATTGATCCCTTCTTTCTGAGTATAACCATTTGTAACCAACCTTAATCTATAGGTTTCCACCTTTCCATCTGCACCTCTTTTTCCCTTGTATATCCATTTGTGCCCTATAAGTTTAATCTCTTCAGGTACGGTGACAAGATCTTAGACTTGATTGAGATACAGAGACTTAATCTTGGCATCCGTTGTTATTTTTCATTAGCTTGCATCAACATCAGTAATGGCCTCATCATATCTAGTAGGATATTATTTCTGATGGTCGAAGACTACCTTAAAGGCTTCTCTAATCCATTTCTCTAGAACCCTAGATATCCTCCCACGATGACCTAGTTCATTTTATATAAGAATATCTGGTAGTGTCTTTTCTGGTTCCTCAACTAAGTTACTAAAAGTTGAAGGGTCACTCAACTTCTCATCTAATTCCACTTTACTAGAAACCTTAATGGATACACTTTGTTCATTCTCCAAGTATCTAGCATGAGTACTAACAAGTACCTTTTGCTCTTGAAGAAGATAATAATATCCACCCCTTGTTCCTTTTGGATACCCCACAAAGTAGCACAACTCTGATACGAATCTTGTGTGGCTTTTTCTTGGTGTTGTGCGTGTTTTAGTTAGCTATGTGTTCAGCTCAACTCAAATGGACCAAAAATAGAGATTCTTGTGACAAAAGGGAGAAATAAAAAATAACAATCTACACTCTATCAAACCCTTGAAGAACTAAGCTTCAAAGACCCTCAAGAAAAATAGAAAGTTTTACTATAATCTCACCCCAATATCCTTGAAGCAACAAAGGCATACAAGAATAATTAGAATAGAGAAAATAGGCACCCAAATATTGGAATTCAAACAAACCTTAGAAGAACAAAGCAACTAAGACCCATTTAAGAAAATAACATTAGATTATCCAAAAGATTTATAGATTCAATCATAAGGAGGACTAACTCTTAAGTTTGGTCTTGAACAAGATGAACAAGGAGGTTAGGGCCTCTCAAGATTCTCTTTTAAATTTGAATTAAAAGTCTATGGATTGTATTGTCAAATCATTAAATGTGCAACTTATACTACCCAAACCCTAGCTAAGGTAATCCCTGAGGTTCTATTATAGTTTAGGGTCATAATAAGTCTTTACAAGCAATTAAAATTGAAAAAAATAAGAGAAAAACACAAAACAGTCGTCGGCTGCCTAGGGGGAAGCCGGCACCGACTAGGTCCCTTGAAGCCGGCGCCGGTTGTGCATTGCTTTTGGGTCGGTTCAAGTTGCTATTGAGGGGTTGTAAAGTAGATTGGAGCCGACGCCAGTTTAGCTGCTTGGAGCTGGCACCGGCTATCCGCTGGAAAGCCTTCCTTGGTTAAGTTTCGTCTGCCTTTGCTGCCGACTTGAGTTCTTATTGGGGTCCTTCGTCGATGGTCATCAACATGAACTCTTGGCTAGCTTCCTCAACCTTCCAATCCTTTTTCATCCTCAAGCATGGTTTGATGATCAATTGAGAATCATCTTGAAGTTTCTTGAACCTAGCTCTTATCATTGGTCCTAGTCCGTGCATGGTCGCACTTTCCCCTATTTGATCTTGACCTCCATGATGAAGTAGAGTCTCATCTTCTCCCCCTCCTTGAAAAGGATTCATCTTCGAATCATCACTATCATCTACATCAAAGGGAGAGAGGTCACTAATATTAAAGGTGGCACTAACATGATACTCATCGGATAAATTTATCTTGTAAGTGTTATCTCCAACTTTGGCAAGAACTTGAAATGGACCATCTCCCCTTGGATCTAGTTTACTCCATCGTTGCATGGGGAATCTCTCCTTGCGAAGGTACACCCATACCCAATCGCCCGACTCAAAGGACACTTTTTTCCTTCCATAATTGCGCTTATGGGCGATCTCTTCATTACATTTTGCAATGGTTGCTTTCACCTTCTCATGGAGTTCCTTCACCATCTCCGCCCTCTTAGCTCTATCGAGGTTCAACCGTTCCCCTATAGGTAAAGGAACCAAATCTAAAGGAGTTAGAGGATTAAAACTATATACAATTTCAAAAGGAGAATAAGAAGTGGCAAAGTGAATAGCCCTATTGTAAGTAAACTCAATGTATGGCAAGCATTCCTCCTAATTTTTCAAGTTCCTCTTGATTATGGTCCGCAAGAGTTAGGTGATATTCGGTTGGCCACCCCCGTTTGTCCGCCATTTGGGGATGATATTGTGTGGAAAACAAAAGATTAGTACCAAGTTTGTTCCATAATACCCCCCAAAAGTAGCTAAGGAACTTAGTATCCCTATCCGAGACAATAGTCCTTGGAATCCTATGCATTCTCACCACTTCCTTAAAGAATAAATTTGCAATATAGAACGCATATTAGTCTTGAAACAAGCCACAAAATGGGCCATTTTAAAAATTGATCAACAATCACAAATATAGAATCTTTACCTCCCTTAGACTTAGGCAATCCTAA
The DNA here is from genome assembly GCA_026120185.1 of Voacanga thouarsii. NCBI lineage: Eukaryota > Viridiplantae > Streptophyta > Magnoliopsida > Gentianales > Apocynaceae > Voacanga > Voacanga thouarsii. The sequence continues at coordinate 282,510 of JANUWF010000952.1, forward strand.
GATGAAGTTCATTAAAATATCAACCCAATGCTTACCAAGTTTGTGAGCAAAGCAGTATAAAGACTATGTGGAAGAGATCTAGACTTAGCTCATCTACAAATAATGCATTGAGAACAATATCTCTCCACATCCTTTCTCATTTTTGGCCAAAAGAAATGTTCCTTAAGGATGCCTAAGGTTTTTGCAATACCAAAAGGCCCCATTAGTCCCCCACTATGGGCCTCCCTAACTAGCAACACCCTAATAGATCCTTTTGGCACATAAAGCCTTTCTTCTCTAAACAAGAAACCATTATGCCTATAATATTTAGCAAATGCACTTTTATCACAAACATGGAAAATATCCCCAAACTCCTCATCATCAACATACAAATCTTTCACAAATTCAAAACCAAGAAGTTTAGCATCCAAAAAGTTTAGAAGTGTATACCTTCAAGATAGTGCATCTGCTATCAGATTTTCCTTACTCTTCTTATATTGAATGACATATGGAAATGTCCCAATAAACTCCATCCACCTTGCATACCTTTTGTTCAAATTTTGTTAGCTCTTGAGGTGTTTAAAGGTCTCATGATTGGTATGAATGGCAAACTCTCTTAGCAAAAGGTAGTGTTACCAATATTCTAAGGTCCTCACCAAGGCAAAAAGCTCTTTGTCATAGGTAAAATAATTGAGGGCCGCTCCGGACAACTTCTCTCTAAAGTATGCAATGGGTTTTCTATCTTGGGTCAAAATCGCACCTATTCCCACCTCACTTGCATCACACTCTATCTCAAAGGCCTTTTCAAAATTAGGAAGAATAAGAATTGGAGCTTGGCTCAATTTGTCTTTGAGGGTTTGAAAGGCTTATTGTTGGGCTTCCTCCCACCTAAACCCCACCATTTTCTTTACCACGTCGGTTAGAAGGGCTGCTATAGTGCTAAAATTTTGGATGAACCTCCTATAGAAGCTAGCTAGCCCATGGAAACTACGGACTTGGGTAATGGTGGTAGGGGTTGGCCAATCTTGGATGGCTTTCACTTTTTCCTCATTAACCTCAATCCCTTTGGCACTCACAACATATCCAAGGAATATAATCCTCTCCAAACAAAAAGAGCATTTCTTATTATTAGCATACAATCTTTTCATTCGGAGGGCAACAAGCACACGTTGAACATGATTCAAATGATCCACATATGATTTGCTTTAGAATAATATATCATCAAAGTACACAACAACAAATTTCCTAATGAATTCTCTCAAAACATGATGCATTAATCGCATGAAGGTACTAGGAGCATTAGACAATCCAAAGGGCATAACAAGCCACTCATATAACCCTTGTTTAGTTTTAAAAGCTGTTTTCCATTCATCCCCTTCTCTTATTCTAATTTGGTGATAATCGGATTTCAAATCAATTTTTGAGAAAATGCATGCACTAAATAACTCATCATGCAAGTCATCTAGCCTAAGAATAGGATAGCGGTATTTTACCGTTATGTTATTGATAGAACGACAATCTACGTACATACGCCATGTCCCATCCTTTTTGGGCACCAAAAGAACCGGAACCACACATGGGCTTAAGCTCTCTCTCACATGTCCCTTCTCAAGCAATGCCTCTACTTTTTTTTGCAACTCATTGGATTCCTCCGGGTTACTTCTCTATGTCGGTTGGTTGGGGATAATGGCTCCGGGCACAAAGTCAATTTGATGCTCATTTCCTTTTAAGGGTGGTAGTCATCCGGGCACCTCATTGGGGAAAACGTCTTCAAATTCTCGAAGAATAGCTACAATTTTACGAGGCAAAGATAATGTGGAATCATTAGTAGAAACATAAGAACCTTTGTGTAAAAGAAGAATAATCGGTTCCTTAGCTTCTATAGCCTCTATAACCTCACTCTCTTTTGCAAAGAAATTCACTCTTTTTTTACCTCCCCTCTCTTGTCCTTGCTCACTCCTATCCTTAATTGTCAAAGGCACTTGTTTGTTCATCCTCTCTCTCAATTCTTTTTCTTGTCTCTCCTTTTCTTTCCTCTCAAGTTCTTGTTTTTGCTTTACATCTTGGGCCCTCTTCTTCTTTTCTTTCTCCTTCATGATTCTTTGATCTTTGTTCACCTCACTAGGGGCTATGGGGGTGAGGGTAAACTTAGTTCCCTCCTTGAGTAGGGAATAAGTGTTCTTCTTCCCATCATGTTTTACATACCTATCATATTGCCAAGGCCTCCCTGGTAGTAAGTGACCCGCTTGCGCGGGTACCACATCACATAGCACATCATTCTTGTACTTCCCCATTTCAAAAGACACCAACACTTACTTTCTTACACTCATTTCCCCAGTATCGTTCAAACATTATAATTTGTAAGGCTTAGGGTGTTTAATCCAACTCATGTCCAATTCTTCAACCAAGTTTGCACTAATCACATTAGTCCAACTCCCACAATCCACAATAACACTACAAAACGTCTTGTTGATTAGACACCTAGTATAGAAAATGTTCTCTCTTTGTTGCTGATCTTGATCCTCAATAGCTTGTGAATTTAATGACCTTCTTGTGACTCCCACCAATAAGTATTCTTGACCAACAACTTCCCCTTCATCACTCTCCTCATCTCCGATACCTCCCTCTTGGTCTCTTTGGTATCTTTCACCCTTTTCTTTTTCGTCGGTAGAGACCTCACCATAGGGATTAGTATACATCGTTCTCTTACTTGGACACTCATATGAAGTATGTCCATATCCAAGGTACTTAAAACATTTGATATCCCTATTCCTTTATGGCCTCTCCATGGCTTTTCCCTTGTCCTTGTTCTATCCTTTCCTAGGTTTCCAATCCTCCCTAGACTTCCAATCCTCTCTAGGTTTCTATCCTTCCCTAGGTTTGTTAAAGTCCTTTTGGAATGGCTTAGGGCCTTCATCCTTCTTAATCGGCTCCTTACTAGTAGTGTTGGGGTTTAGAAGTGATGGTCTAGTAAATGCCCTCCTCTTTAATTTCTTCTCAATCTTTATAGCGGCATGTATCATATCCTCCAATCGATCATAGGGGTGCAATTCCACCAAATTGGCAATCTCCCCGTTTAATCCTCCCAACAATCTTGCTCTTGTTGCTCTAGGATCCTCATAGATTTGAGCTCTTATCAATATTACTTCCATTTCTTTATGGTAATCTTCCACACTCTTATTCCCTTGCTTAAGTGTTTGGAGCCTTTGATAAAGATCATTATAATAATAATGTGGTATAAACCTTGCCCTCATTATGTCTTTCAATAAATTCCAACTAGCCACAGTTTCCACTCCCATTTATCTCCTTTGTGCACTAACTTGCTCCCACCATACCAAAGCATACTCCGAAAATCCCAAACTAGCTAACCTCACTTTTGACCTCTTACTATAGGTATGACTTTCTAGAAATATCTCCATCTTACTTTCCCACTCAAAATATACTTCGGGGTCACTCTTGCCATAGAATGTGGGCGCTTTCAATTTGATGTGATTCAACTCCTTCTCCTCATCATTTCCTTCTCTCCTACCTCCTCTATTGCCCCATTCTCGATGATATTCCCCAAAGGCTTCAATTCGTTCCCCCTCGTACCAGTCATCAATTCCCTCAAACTCTCTTTCTAGCCCCCTTATGTTGTCCAACCATTCCTTCCTTGGCCCCTACCTCATCCTACTCTCATGCCATGTCTCTCCCCTCTCATAGGAGCTTGTTGGGATCCCCCAATTGAGTGCTCATCCCACTCTTCCCCTTGTTGGGCATTTAACGGAGGAGTATCCTAGGGCTAGACACTTCAAAATGCTCTTGGCCTCTCCTTTGTGCAACTATAGAAAACTGTCTAAGATGATTGATCAACTCCCTTGTCATGGTTTGGAACTCACTTTGCATAGTCCTCATCATGGCTTTCAAGTCTTCATGCAAATCCCTAGTAACAATTTGTTTTTGAGGTCTACTAGGTCCACTTAGATTAGGCGTAGAGATCTCTTGTTCATAGGCCATGGTGGTAGTGTATTTACTTGTCTATACTTGCAAAACAAATAGATTAGAAAGAAAAATTGATCCTCACTTCACTTTCTTGCGTATTGGCTCTCAAGGTCGTTCACTCCACGCTCGTGTTTTGCTCTCTTAGGCTCTTTTAATAATAGGCTCAACCTTTTACCTTTTTCACAACACCCAAGCCTTCTTGTTTAATCCTAATTCTCCCCAATGGCTAAAGTTTTAGTCTAATTTAGTGAATCACACAAATCAAAAGAATTTTCCAATTAAAAGGGTCTTAGGAGAATTTCAACAAACACTTGTTGGGCACCTCAAGCAAATAAGTTTTAAACAAGAATTTCAAAAAAAAAAAAAAAAAGGACTCAATCAGTACAAGAACAAGCACTAGACACAGAAGAAACACTTCTAAGCAAGAAACAAACAAAATTAGCAAGAACAAAGAAACAAGAACAACTAGAACTAAGACTATGAAGAACAATATGATCACAAGTGTGCAATAGAAAATTTAAGTTCAATGAACATAGAATTCAACAATAGGGTGATATACTAAATCCTAAAATCCCAATGAATGAAAATCAAGAATCAAAGTTCCCAACTATGACAAAAAATATTCTCATGGAACATTTATCAGACATCTTGGATGTAATTTCGTCACTTAAGAACAACCAGTATTTTCACCCATATTCAAGCCAATTTTCAACACAATCACAAGATAACTTTGTTTCTAAAGATTATAACAACATCAAGGACCAATTTCCCCCCAAAAAAATCAAGTTATAACAAAGATTTCATGACCTTTTTTGAGCATGTTTTTGAGTTACGAGATTTCCTCTGTTTTCTTTTGCTTCAACTTTGTAGGGCTCCTTTTTTTCTTTCTTTCAAGCCTTAATAGGAATCAAGGCTTCTCTTGCACTGATACCAAACTCTTTGATACAAAGATTGTGTGGCTTTTTCTTGGTGTTGTGGTTGTTTTAATTGGCCTTGTGTTCAGCTCAACTCAAATGGATCAAAAATAGAGATTCTTGTGACAAAAGGGAGAAATCGAAAATAACAACCTACACTCTATCAAACCCTTGAAGAACTAAGCTTCAAAGACCCTTAAGAAAAGTAGAAAGTTCTACTATAATCTCACTCCAATATCTTTGAAGCCACAAAGTCATACAAGAACAATTAGAATAGAGAAAATAGGCATCTAAATATTGGAATTCAAACAAACTTTAGAAGAACAAAGCAACTAAGACCTATTCAAGAAAACAATATTGGATTATTCAAAAGATTTATAGACTCAATATAAGGAGGACTAACCCTTAAGCTTGGTCTTGAACAAGGAGGCTAGGACCCCTCAAGATTCTCTCTCAAATTTGAATTAAAAGTCTATGAATTGTGTTGTCAAATCACTAAATGTGCTATTTATACTACCCTAACCCTAGCTAAGGAAATCCCTGAGGTTTTATTATAGTTTAGGGTCATAATAAGTCTTTACAAGTAATTAAAATTGAAAAAAATCGGAGAAAACATTAAAAACGCAGTATAGTTGTCAGCTGCCCAAGGGGAAGCCGGCGCTAGCTAGGTCCCTTGAAGCCGGCGCCGGTTGTGCACTACCTTTGGGCCAATTCAAGTTGCTATTGAGGGGTTGTAAAGCATATTGGAGCCGGCGCTGGTTTGGCTGCTTGGAACCGGCACCAGCTGTCCGATGGAAAGCCTTTCTTGGTCAAGTTTCGTCCACCTTTACTGTCGGCTTGAGTTCTTGTTGGGGTCTTTCGTTGATGGTCATCAACATGAACTCTTAGCTAGTTTCCTCAACCTTCCAATCCTCTTTCATCCTTAAGCATGGTTTCATGATCAATTGAAAATCATCTTAATATTTCTTGGACCTAGCTCTTGTCATCGGTCCTTATCTGTGTATGGTCACACTTCCCCCTCCTTGATCTTAACCTCCATGATGAAGTAAAGTCTCATCAAATTCTGATCTTGGGTCTAGCTTACTTTCCTTGGTCAGTGCATAAGTTGGACAACCGTATACTTTGGGATGATTCATACTTGGCTTGCGTCCAGTCCACATCTCATAGAGTGTCCTAGGCTCTAACTTAGAAGGCACCAAGTTTGAATATATACCGTTGTTTCTAGAGTATATCCCCAAAAGAAAGTAAGAAGAGTTGCATGACTCATTATACTCCTGACTATTTTTATCAATGTTCTATTTCTTCTCTTAGTTACTCTATTCTGCTAGGGAGTTATAGGTGCAGTTAGCTGAGATACTATTTCCTGATATGCCAAGTAATCCTTGAATTCACCAACGAGAGACTTTCCACTACGATCTGATCTTAGCTTTTTGATTTAGTTTACCTGTTTAACTCTCCACCTCAATCTTAAACTCCTTGAATTTATCAAATGAGTCAAACTTATACCTCATTAAGTAAACGTAACTAAATGCATATGATCATCCGTGAATATGATAAAGTATCCATAACCTCCTTTAACAGGTGTAGACATAGAATTGAACTACAAACATCAGTATGAACTAACTCTAATATTTCTTTAGCCTTTTTCACCTTTTAAGTAAAGAACATTTTGGTCATTTTACCCATAAGACAAAATTTACACTGAGGCCATTCCTCCAAGATTAACTTCTAAATCTAATTAGGATTTATATGCCCCAATCTTAAGTTTCATAAATGTAACTCATTTGATATGGCATTTCTATTTTTATTGTTAGGTTCTGTCTGAATATTATTTCTTTGACAAATAATATGATTAACATAGAAAATATTGCCATATATGTTTCCAGAACAAATAAGTTTTCCATCTCTACTAATTGAAATAAAAAAATAGAAAGAAACAAAATATTTTTGATTAATTAATTTAGAAACTAAAATCAAATTCTATTCAAAAGTAGAAATATGTAAAACATATTTTAAAAATAAAATCCTATTACAATCAAATAAAAGCTTCAAGTCACCCACTGCTTTGGCCCACATTTGTGCTCTGTTATCCACTCCAAGTCCATGTTCTCCTCTATTAAGTTAGCCTATCTTGCTAAACCTATGTAAGGAGTTACAGATATTTTCAGTGGCTCTGGAATCAATAATTTAAGTGGATGATGATCTAGCCATTAATATAAAGTCTAAGTAAAGAGCAGTACCTGAAGAGGACTTAGCCAAGAAGTCTAGGCAATCTTTCTTGAAGTGTCCTTTCTTGCCGCACTTGAAATATTTTCCCATGGGCTTGGCGTTGGGCTTTGATGGACCGGGTATAGACCCCTTAGGCTGGATCCCTACATTATTCTGGGCCTTCTTCTTCTTGAACTTCTTGAGGTGGGCCCTAATTTTAGAAGAACTAGAATGAGTAATCAAAACATTTGGTGCAAGCTTCATGGTTTTCTTAGTAGCTTGGAGTTCTTTCATTAACTCCAACAAAAACATGCTCAACCTGTTCATGTTATAATTTAACTTAAATTGAGAATATATTTTTGGTAAAATCTCAAAAATTATGTCAATTTAGCTCTCAGAATCGATTGTTTCCCTAAGACCTCGGCCTCTCGAAATGAACAATCATCTTAAGCATATGCTCGCAAACCGATACCCTCTTATCTGTCATAGTATTCATGATTGCCCTAAGAGCTTCCTGCCTTGTGGGTCAGCTCTTGTCAGCAAACATGGTGCAATAATACATCGATATCGTATAAAGTAGGTATGTTTCATGTTTAGACCGAAGAACGTTAGATATAGAAGCCAACATATAGTATCTAGCCTTTTCATTAGCTTTTTTCCATGCCTTCTCAGCCTCATAATCATGGTCCGTGAAATCTTTTCTAATTTCAGGACAGGGGTCAATCAGAACATTCTTGTACTCTTCTGCAGTGAGTATTATGTTTTAATTTCTTTTTTAGTCCACATATTAGGTCCAGTTAACTTATTCTCCCTAAGAATAATGGACAAATGACTGAAAACAAACATCTCTGTTGATGGGAAAAAAATCATTCAAAAAAATTTTTATTTTGAAAAACATACAAGAAATGCACATTTAAAACATCATATTATTTTTATGATATGGTTAACCTGTTAAAACCATTATCAAAAAATATGAAAATTTTGGCTCTTAGAAATATTAACAGAGCTTCGTAGGAAGGTTAACAATTTTTTAAATTAAGCGTATAACCATCACAAATTAAACTTCCGAAATAGGTAATGATACAGAGATAGTTCCATTGATAGGATAGCCACTACTCTCACCACCTATGGATAATTTAGTATTAATGCCTCCAACGATAGGTTGGGTAATACTAACACATATCTTAGGCATTAATTATAATTCCTCCGTTAGTTTTAGATTTTTATGGAAATCCATCCTATAGGGGGTCATATCAGTATGACATGAGGATAACCACAATCTCTAACAGAAATCTGTGATGGAAGCTATTTGGCCGTTGGAATCCCTTTCCCACTTAATCTTTTGAGAAATCCTTTGGGCAAAATATTTTCTTAAAAATAATTTGTTTTTATTAACTTTAGTGAAATCTCAAAAAATTCAACCATTATTCTCTATATCAAGAATAAAACCTTTTTAAGAGAACAAACTATGAGTTTTTATTTTTACTATTTAAGTTAAAACTATTTTATAAGAACTAAATTGAAAATACTTAAATTCAAAATATTCTCCATGTCAAGGATACAACCCTTTGGAAGAATAAACCATGAATTTTATTTTAAATTCCTTAGATCCATTTTAAAAACATTTTCCTTTAAGTGTTTTATCTAGAGAAAAAATTTATTTCTCAAAAATATTTGTGCATTTGATCACGAATTTAAATAAAATAGCCATACTTCAAAAATAAACTTTTTACATACTATTTCTAACATTTTTTTTTTTTGGACCAAATAATGGATTAAACAGTATAAAAATAAAATTAAAATAATCTTATTTAATCCTAAGGTGGTTCCTCCTTTACTAACCATTTTTATGCAAAATTAGTTAATACCATAAATAAACCATTGCAAAAAAAAAAAAAAAAACCCTTGTGTGATAAGGGCTCCAAAGAAGAGAGAGAGAGAGAGAATTACAAGGAAAAATTAAATGGAAATTTTTGAAAGATCGAAGCGCACAAACTATGATCGAATCGACTAAGAACAACCTCTCCTTGCTTACTCCAAAATTATGAACCATTTTCTCCAATTTTTTTTTTTTTCTTCCTTGGAGTTTTGATGTTGCTTAGGCACTAATATTGTTACAAAAATTCCCGTAAATAAATTTAAATACAATATCAATCACCTATACCTTTCAAAACAAGGTGTAGATGAATTCTACATAAAATGAATAATAACAAATACAAGTACCAATGCCTCCACACGCGAGACGTACACAACATATATCCATATAAAAAATAACAAGATATCCATACAATAACAAAGATTGAATCTTTTAATTAGTAAAGGAGCCACCTTTCCAGTTATTAACCCTAAAAATGCTCTTAGATTATAATTTGCCTCTGACACCACTTAAAGGATTACGGAAAAATAAAAACGCAAAGAAAGACAGCAAATTAAATTTTTTTTTCCAAACCAAAGTTTAGGATTACTTATTTTCAAGTTGCTTAAATTGAATAATCGGAAGATTTAGATTTGACGGACTACTTTAGTTTGTCATGACTACTTATTTTGTAGAAATATCGGCCAAATATCGACTCTTTCGTATCAAATATGGATACAAAAATTGCTAACTTTCAATCTTCCAAAGTTTTTTTGAACTTCCTATAGGTTATTTATCAATGAAAGTAGAACAATAGGTGAAAGAATAATAATATTGCAAGAATTAATCGGGAGAGCTTTTTTTTTTTTTTAAGGAAAAAGGCTAAAAAAAACAAACACACACACACAAGAACCCAGCGGCTACCAAAACAAAAAACCGAAAGCTATATATGTATTGTTTTCCTCGGTTGACCAAGAAAACGTGATCAGCAAATCACGCATGACACTTTAAAGACAAATCACAAACTTTCCAAAATTTTCAAATTGCCAAAAGCTATCAAGCTTTCCATATTTTCAGTTGCCAAAAGCTATCATTTTCCTTTTTCGTTTCCAAAAGATCTCGGTCAACCAAGTTAGCAACTTACATGTTTTTTTTTTTTTTTTTAAAAACTGCTTTCCTTTTTTTTTTTTTTTTCTTTTTTTCCACCGCTTTTTTTCTTCCTTTTTTTTTCTTAATTTTCCCAAGACTAATTAAATAGTTCATTTATTAATTTATCCACTTGGATCCAATATAAATTTATCCAAAATAATTAATTAATAAACTCATTTAATTAAATTAGCTTAAGACTAATTAAATAGCTCTCTTATTAATTAATTGATCTTCTTAGGCCCAATAAAAAATTATCCAAGATAATTAATTAATAACCGATTTAATTAAATTGGTCTAATAAACTATATTAATTAATTAATCCACTTGGGTCCAATATAAAATTATCCAAGATAATTAACTGATAAACTAATTTAATTAACTTGGCCCAATAAATTAGTCTAACCCAAATAAATAATTATTAAACCCCTAAAATAATTTCTTCTAATATTAATTTTACCCAACAAGCCCATATAGTAAGTAAAATTTATTAAAGTTACTTGAGCTACTTTGGGGACCAAAAGACATATTATTCTTGGTTACTAAAAATGACCAAAATACCATTTGCTAATAAATAGTTGTATTTTATTATTTTAAATATTTCATTTATCACCATATGAAAATATTAACCGTAAGAATAATATTACAAGCGCAATGTCTTTGACCTATCGGTGTAATGATGAAAATACCACTCTACGCAATACCCATCATTGAGATAGGAAAAATGTATTAATACCTTCCTCAATGACATCTATCATTCTTTAATAACTAGTCCGATAATCCATGACTTCTAGTATGTACCAACTTATTTTCGGGAGCTACCCAAAAGCATATATACTAAGTCATATTTTTCATAGTCTTAGATTATTTAGATTATCCCAAACAGTCATAAGGGGATGATTTCTTTAGGTAATGAAGTATAGAAATTCTATTGTATAAATCCGTCTTAATTAACTAAAGTTATATACCCAACATATAAGGTTATTAACCTTATAATAAGACATCACCTATCATACATCAAAATGCACAAGTCCAACTTCTCCAAACCACCAACTTATATTAAAAATTTATGGTACTTGTCCACACAATAGCAACGATAAACTAATTTTTATTTATTTTAGTACTTTTATAAAGATTATTATCCCGTAGTCTAATTTTATGTATTTTAAAAACACTTACACTATTGGCATGAGTGGACTATTTACTAGTCTAAGGTAAACCATTTCCCATTTAGAAATCATTATGTAATGGTCTAAACATTGATAAAGTGCCCAACTTTATCAATCGATCAAAAATAATTTTTTTCTCTTATGTGTTAGTAGTCTATAATCTATACCTTACTGTGAAAGCACGACCCTATCACATAGACTACTTACTACTATCACGTAGACTACTTACTAACACACTTAAACCTTAATGTGCATATATATATATATATATATATATATATATATATATGTAAATAAGCAAACATTACTGATTGAAGTATTTTATTAATTTTCAAAATACAGAAATACAATGCCTATTTTAGGCATACATTCCAACACTTCCATGATTGGAGGTAGAATTCATAGGTTTTATCTGGAATATGAAAATTTTAATTAGAGAAATTAATTTACTAAGGAATGTAATTTATGTGTTCTTTGAGGAATATGATAGTCTAATAGACATAGAATTAATGCCGAAGCATGGATCTTAGATTACTTATAGAGGTAGGATAATACATTTTTGAAGATTGATTCGGTGTGATTAATTATAGGTGAAGTGAGGTAAGGAAAATATAGTACTTTATATTAGTACGAGGAATTGTAAATTATTGGTGAATGAATGACTAGGAATATCTAGCTCAATTAGTCGAAGTACCCATGAAGTACGAGTTTAGGTTGATACTCGAGTAGTTATAGGTTTCTTAATACATTCCTAGTGAAATTGAGTCCATTACATCTGCCTGGGGAAGTATATGTGGTGAAGATAATGATAGGCTTGGAACAATTGAGATTTGCTTTAGTAATGATGAGGGGCAAAAACTCTTGACTAGTTTGGTAGGTGTGACTTTTGGTCGAACTCAATTTTACTTTCGAGAGATGTAGTAACTAAGCATGAGAATAAGATAGACCCGACTAGGTGTAGTGTTTTGTCACTTGAGGTTACCTAAGTCTATTATGGCAAATAAGAATTTATTAGTATTAGCATGACATTACTGTTGTTTCATTGGGGAAAATTCCCAATCATTGCATTAGCTTTGACTCAACTATTTTAGAAGATACATCGCAATTAGTGAGATGAGAAGTGGGAAAGAACCCTCCAAAGTCCAAGAGAAGGTCCATGTCTGAACTACGTTTACTCTGCCAGAAGAAGAATTTAAAACATCATGAAGGGATGCATCAAAGGAAGGATTTTAAGCCACAATGGTAATTACTTTAGTTAAAAGCACATTCTTCATGATCTCGCTTCTTTCCTCTTTCTCTTCAGCTTCTTATTACCAAATCTCTTACACCACCTTTTGTTGTTGATGTTAGTTTTCTTCCAAGACGTAGCTATTTGACGTGGCCTTAGGAACTTCACTTATGGTTTTTCAATTACTTCTCATTAAACTTCTCAATGTTATACCTAATTCCTCCTGTATCACTTTCATATTGACTACATATTTCTTGCTATATTAAGACCTTATTCAACTACTATTGACATGTATGCTCAAAATAGACTATGTATTTATGTATTTTGAGAACTAATAGAATATTTTATTCATTAATGTTTTTTTATTTACATATATTTTCACATTAAGGTTTAAGTATGTTAGTAAGTGATCTATGTGATTTGGTTGTCCTTTAATAGAAAAGTGTAGATCATAGGCTAATAACAGACAAGTAAAAATGTTCTTGATTCAATAGATGATGAAGTTAGGCACCTCATCAAGGTTTAGATCATTACACTATGGCTTCTAAATGGAGAATGATTTATCTTTTACCAGTGAGTAGTCCACTCACGCTGTGTAAGCATATTTGAAATATGTAGAATTAGACCATGTGATAATAATCTTTATAAAAGTACTATAATAAATAAAAATTGGTTTATCGTTGCTACTGCGTAGACGAGTACCTTTAGATTTGAGTATAAGTTGGTAGTCTGATAAAATTAGACTTGTACACTTTGATATATGATGGGTGAAGTTTTAACGCAAGGCCAATATACTTTGAGTTTATGACTCTAGTTAAATAAGACAGACTTATACAATAGATTTTTTACACTTCATTTAGTGAAGAAATCACTCCCTTGTGATTCTCCAGGATAATCTAAATAAATTAGGACCATAGAAAATGTGACTTAGTATGTATGCATTTGGGTAACTCCTAGAAATAAGTTGGTATATACTAGAAGTCATGGATTATCAGACTAATTATCAAAGGATGGTAGATGTCATTGAGGAAGGTGTTAGTATATTTTTCCAATCTCAATGATAGATGTTACGTAGAAGGGTATTTTCATCATTACACCTGTAGGTTGAAGACATCAAGCTAGCAATATTATTCTTGGGGTCAATATTTCCATATGGTGATAAATGAAATATTTAAAATGATAAAATATGGCTGTTTGTTAGCAAGGGTATTTAGGTCATTTTAGTAACAAAGAATAATATGTCTTTTGGTTCCCAAAGTAGCTCAAGCAACCTTAGTAAATTTTATTTACTATATGGGCTTGTTAAGTGAAATTAATATTCGAAGAAATTATTCTAAGAGTCTAATAATTATTTATTTGGAGTAGAAAGATTTATTGGGCTAACTCAATTAAATTCGTTTATTAATTAATTATCTCGGGTAATTTTATATGGGTCTAAGTAGATTAATTAATTAATATAATTTATTGGGCCAATTTAATTTAATTATTCTATTAATTAATTATCTTGGGTAACTTTATATTGGTCCCAAGAAGATCAATTAATTAATAAAAGAGTTATTTAATTAGTCTTGGGCTAATTAAAAATATTCCTTAACCCACTAGGGTTGTGAATGATGACTTTTGTTATTTTGAAAATAAAGTATAACCGTCACAAATTAAGAAAAAATGGAAAAAGAAAATAAAAGGAAAAAAAAACGAAACGAAAAGGAAATCACGGTATTGATCACATAATTCCAAATTTGCAATTTGTGCAATTTGTACAAATTTGGCAATTTGTTCGTCAACCGAGGTGTATAAGATATAAGTGTAGCATTCATGTTTCTTCTTCGGTTTTTCTTTTAGCCACCGATTTTTTTCTTTTTTTATTTTAGTTCTTCTTCCTTTAAAGAAAAATAATAGCTCTCTCAAAATTCTTCTAAGAAAATTATTCTTTCACCACTTATTCTACTTTCATCGGTAGATAACCTATACGAGGTTCGAGAATACTTTAGAAGATTAAAAGTGAGCAATTTTAATGCAATGTTTGATGTGAAGGAGTCGATGTTTGGCTGATATTCTAGTGGAACAAGTAGTCATGACAAACCAAAGTGTTCCGTCAAATCCAAATCCTCTGATTATTCAATCTAAGCGCCCTAAAAGTAAGTATTCCTAGACCTTGATTTGGAAATATTTTTTAATTAATATTTTCCGCTGCATCTTTATTTTTCTGCTATCGTTTAAGTAGTATCAGAGCCATGGTTATAATCTAGGAGCATGCTTAGGGTTAATAACCGGAAAGGTGGTTCCTTTACTAATTAAAAAAAATTCAATTTTTGTGATTGTATGGATCCCTCGTGGTTTTGAATATGGGTAGATGTTGTGTACGTCTCGTGTGTGGAGACATAGGCACTTTTTTTTCTTATTTGTTTTTTGTAGGATTCTTGAATGCCTTGTTTTGAAAGGTATATGGGATTAATATTGTATTTAAATTCATCTATGGGAATTTCTCGTAATAATATTAGTGCCTAAGCAACATTGAAAATCCAAGGAGAAAAAAAAAAAAAAAGAGAAAATGGTTGATGAGCAAGCAAGGAATTGTTTTTCTTGGGCGATTCGATCACAGTTCAAGCTTCCAAGTTTTTTCATTTAATTTTTCTTTGTAATTTTTTTACTTTTGGGGCCCATATTACACAAGATAATTTGTCTTATAATGGCATATTTATTTTGATAAATAAATTTGTATGAAAATGGTTAGTAAAAAATAAACCACCTTAGAATTAAATAAGATCATTTTAATTTTATTATTGTGATGTTCAATCCATTATTTGGTCACATAAGAATCAAAGATCAGAAATAGCATGTAGAAAGTTTATTTTTTGGAGCATGGCTACTTTATTTAATTTTATGATCAAATTCACAAAGGTTTTTGAGAAATTATTTTTTTTTCTCTAGATAAAACAATTAAAGGAAAATATTTTTAAAACAGAACTAAGGAATTTAAAATAAAATTCATGGTTTATTCTTCCAAATGGTTTTATCCTTGACGTGGAGAATATTTTGAATTTAAATATTTTAAATTTAGTTCCTAGAAAATTATTTTTAACTTAAGCAGTGAAAATAAAAATTCATAGTTTATTTTCTTAACGGGTTTTATCCTTGACATAGAGAATAATGGTTGAATTTTTGGGATTTCACTAAAGTTAATAAAAACCAATTAATTTTAAGAAAGCTTTTTTTTTTTTTTCTAAAAACCTATTTTTCTCAAAGTATTAAGTAAGAGAGGGGATCCAACGGCCATACGGCTTCCATCACGGATTCCAGTTAGAGATTGTAGTTATCCTCATGTCATTCTGAGCACGACCCCCTATAGGATGGATTTTTACGAGAACCTAGAACTAACAGAGGAATTATAATTAATGCCTAGGATATGCGTTAGTGTTGGTCAGCCTATCGTTGGAGGCATTAATACTAGATTATCCATAGGTGGTGAGAGAGTAGTGGCTATCTTATTGATGAAACTATCTTTGGATCGTTACCTATTAAGGAAGTTTAATTTTTGATGGTCATAGACATAACTTTGAAAATTATTGACCTTCCTACAAAACTCTGTCAATGTTTCTAAAAGCCAAGTTTTTCATATTTTTTATAATGGTTTTAATAGATTAACAATATCATGGAAATAACATGATATTTTAAATGTACATTTTTCTGAATGAAGCTTTTTTTCAATAAATAGAATGGTCTGGTTTTAGTCCTTTGTCCATTATTCTCAAGGAGAATAAGTTAACTGAACCTAATTACGTAGTACTTAGTACTCAATGAGAAAGAGTATAGGTCCTGAAATTGGGGAAGATTCCATAGACCAAGATCATGAGGCGGAGAAGGCATAGAGGAAAGCTAATGAGATGGCTAGATACTATATGTTGTTGGATTTCATGTTTTATGTCCTTCAGTCTACGCACAAGAACATGTCTATTGTGTATGATATCAATGTATCGTTGCACACCATGTTTGCTGACAAGAGCCGGCCTATAAGGTTGGAAGTTATTAGGGCAATCATGAATATAGGATGGCTGAGAGGGCGTCAATTCAATAGTATATGCTCAAAATAATTTCTCATCTAAAGAAGGTCAAGGTCCTAGGGCGATTCTGTGAGCCAAATTGACATAGTTCTTGAAACTTTACCAAATTCATATTCTCAGTTTAAGTTCAACTATAACATGAATAAGTTGAGTATATCTTTGATTGAATTAATGAAAGAACTCCAGGCTACTGAGAAAATCTGAAGCCTGCATCAAAGGTTTTAGTTACTCGTTCTGGTTCTTCTTCCAAAATTAGGTCTAAGCCCAAGAAATTCAAGAAGAAGGTCTAGAACAATGCAAGGACCCAGCCTAAAGGGTCTAAGCCCGATCCGTCCAAGCCCAAGGCAAATGTTTTCAGTGTGGCAAGAAAGGGTGATTAAAGAAAAATTGTCCAAACTCCTTGGCCAAGTCCTCTTCAAGTATTGTTATTTAGTTACAGTCTATATTAATGGTGTGAAGCCCCAATTAAAACTAACCCTAGAGTAGGGGGTCAAGATGTATATCATATTTTCTTACATGCATAAATATATTTTTGTATGATTTTATGTGCTTTGGATATGTGATTTATAGTCTAGAAGGCTTAATTGTGCTTATTGAGTAAGAATGGCAAAATGGTAATTTTGCTTGAGGTGGAAATAGGTAGATAGCTTGAAGATTAAATAGGAAAAATATTTGGGAGAGAAAATAAGAACAAGAGTTGTTTTGGTTTAGTGGTTAGAGCTTTGGAATAAATTCTTGAGGTCTTGAGTTCAAATTCCATTATTTGAGTTTTAGCATGATTAAATTTTATTTTAGATAGGTAGGCTATTTTCGGCCCTTACATGCCTTAGGGAGGAGTAGGAATGTTGTCCTAGGGAAGACATGAAAGGAATGTCCTAATCCTACTCTTGTGCCCTACAAAAATTCCTAAGGGATTCATATCCTTTTTGTTCTCTAGCTTACCTTAATTCTTGATCAAATAAGTTGCTTAATTTATTTAAGCCATTTTATTTACAGAAAATACTAGCAAGGTTCTATGATTTTGAAGCTTCGAAAATGCCGCTTGGAGTTGGAATTTTAACTGAAAATAGGGAAGAGTTATGGAAGGTTCCCAAGAGAATTAACCTCCATAGTTGAACCTTCAAACTCCAACCAATGTGTATTCATCTTCTTCATGTAGTAATCTGAAAAAAAATTTCAGCTTCTTGATCAGTCCAATTGTCGAAATCTTCAGCCATCTTTCCCTCTCAAATACTGCCAGAAGAATAACTAATTTACTCATCTTGAAGACTAAAACCTTTAGTCAAAATTCGGACTGCACAAAGCTGTGCAAACCAGAGAAAAATTTTGGGCAGAATTCGCAGCTTAATAGTCCAAAAACCAAGCTATTTCTTCTAGACTTCCAACCAATATTTCATCTCTGACTTCCCTCCATAAAGAAGGCTGGAAACCAGCCTTACAGTACCCTCCAATATCCTTTCAAACCTGCTACAAATCGGATGGAGCATGGCAGAAAAAAACTGCACGAAATTTCTAGCAAAACCTTCGAGCAAGCAACCAGAAATTCCAACTGTGTTTCCTCCTCACCCTTGTTCGAAACTCACACCATTTTTCTGTAAAACCAACCTTAGTCAGCCATGGACTGAACTTCATCATCTCCACCATTGTTCTGCATGAAAAGAGCTCTATGGCTACCCCTTGAATCATTCCATCAATCACTGCAATCAAGCCTTCAATTGGAGTCTAAAATTCCAGCAAATTATTTCATCAAACTTCCATAGATTAAGCCTCAACCACCCTGAAAATTCCCTCACCATTGCACTCCATAATTCGGCCACCCTAAAGCTCATTCAAACATCATTCATCTCAGCAAAATTCCAGCCAAACCAGTTGGCCATTGAAGCTCAAAAGACCTCCTTCAACCAAGATATTCTTACCATATTTGCTACCATAATTCACTCCCTAACTTACTCCTTTTGAATTTCAAACAACCAGCTTTCCTTTTTCTCCAAAATCTGAAAATTCAATCACCAGAATTCTCCAATCCATTTGGCCACCCTTTCCAAGCAAAATTTCAGCCAGCTTTCCTCCATTCTCTCCATTCTCTCCAAACCTCCAAGAACACCAAGAACACACACCACCATTCTGCAAGCCTAAGACCACTCTAAACCCCTTCAATCTTCTCCAAAAACTCCAGATCACATCTACTCACTATCTTGAATCCATTTCTACAATTTATAACATCCAACACTGAAATCAAGGTTCCACTTTCGAATAAAAAACTAGAATTTTCTTGAAGGCTCAAGAACACTCTCAAGGTAAACATGATCAATTATCTTCGTCGCCTTTCCTCTTTGACCTTTAATGAAATTAACTAATAAACTCTCTCTTTTCTCTTTGAACTTTAATGAAATAAACTAATAAAGTCTCTCTTTTCTCTTTCTCTCTTTCTCTCTCTCTCAACCGAAATGGTTACTCCAACCATGGCCATTTTTCTTCTTCCTCCTTGGACGGATCAAGCCTTCCAAACGCAAGGATTCTCTTGAAACGTCTTCAAGGTAGTCATCATTCAAGTAAGCCTCTTCAATCTTTTCTTTAAATTCTAGATGCATGTCTTTTGGATATTATTGGAAAAGGATGGATTATGTTTGGAGATTGAGCATGTGTTTATATGATGGAGTTGAGATTGAAGTATGAGGATGAATGTGTTTATATGATGGAGTTGGGATTGATGCATGAGAATTATTTGTCTTTGTTGAATTTTATGATGTTTTAGGGCTTGTTGCATGCCTTCATGTCGTGAGTAGTATAAATGATTAGGCATGATAGATATTGTGTCACCTTTGGTGAATAGGGTTTTATGTTCTTGTATCCTCGTAGAAGCCATGAAAATGATTATGTTTAGTGGAGTTTGGATCATGAGTTGATAGTTATGGATCTATGCTTTTATTCATGATTTGAATGGTTTGTTGATTGGTGTAGAGTGTATGTTCATAGTTAGCAATAGGAACTATGATCATGACCTTGATGTTCCTAATCTCTTTAAGTTAGCCAATTTTATTTCATTAATAAAAATTAATACTATATTTTCTTCTGGAGATTTCAAAAACCCTAGGAAAATGTGGATTTGGATTGTTATATGAAATAATGATATTTTAACCAAATAAATGATATCATTTGTTAAAATTAAAGTATAAAAATATTTTATATAATAATAATATTAAATAAAGCCTTTTATATAAATAATCATAATAGGTAAAATATTAATCTTGTAAGTCATATGTTCATAAATACTAATAAAATTTATTTATTATCTTTTAATCAAAACATATTAAAATTTACTTATTATTAATTTTATTTACCAATTATTTTCTAACAATTAATTATTAATAGATTATTATTTTAAATAATATCATCTAGGGCCTAGGGCCCTTTATCAAACAAACCCTAATTTATTTAATACAAGATTTAGACCTACAACTTATTAAAAACTATTTCACAAACCCTAGTTATTTTATTATCAAGCTAGATTTATTTTATAAAAATCTTTTTATTATCTAGCCTTAAAGTTTGGGATACTAGGGTCATGATTGTAGTAAGTTGAGTTAGGATTATTTGTAAAAGCAAATTTTGGCTTGAGTTTAATTATGGCTTGTGTTCACCCCAGGCGGAGTTAGGTCAGCTTTTGGAGATCTTTGATTTATCTCAAGCAAATGATCAGATAAACTCCTGCATAAAACTTGTTTGTTGTAAAAGGTTACTATGGCAAGCTAAACATGAAGTATGTGAACACTGATTTGGTAAAGGCAATTAAGGACTGTTTCCTTACTTATTTCAGTCAAACTAATTATTTGAAAATCAACAAGTAGTTTTACTCAAACACCAAACTGTTTCTAAAACCAATTTTGACACGGACTTTAGAAATCCTTAATTGCCATTTTCAAGTAAAGCTATGTTTTATTAGTTTTCTTCCAAGTTGGATAAACTACGTTGAGTACTTGAAAAGGGTAGGCTAGTAGTACTAGTTTTGAAGAGTAAGAGTGAGTCTTCTGACAGGAGGCCACCTCCAGAAGATGAACTCAACTTGGAAAAGCGACAGTACTACTTCGTCATGCTGATCTGAGCAAGCAAGTTTCAGTCATGTGGACTGTGTGTTGCCGGAGTGGACAACCGATTTTGTTTGGGTGTAGAGAAGGAGGAGCATTTTACCCGGTAGGCCGATCACCTACCTTTTGTCAGTCTGCACAAAGTGTGACATTTTGACAATTGTATAGTTATTGGGCCTAATGTATGGTAACCCATGGCCGCCTTTTTGAGTGGTTGATTTTATTGTACATGTATGGTTGGAAATGCCAAAACGCCACTCTTGCTTTTCAACATTGTTTATTGCTTACCAGTACTTTTTCTTATGAAGTTCTTACACCTTGCATACATGAACTACTTTCACTAAACACGCAAAGCACACACAGACTTACTGAGATTTTTTATCTCATCACCCTTTTGCCATGTTTTTAAGTCGGTCCTGTTGTAGAGATGAGTAGATAGTTTGTTGCTTGCTTTGATGGCCTTGTGTTATTTTCTATATGTATTACTTTGATAGGCGAGAGTATTCCATGTATTTGTGGATTTGTCTTGAATTCTTGGATTATAATAAGTTTTAATTTTAAAGTATTATTTTATTTTTGTTTGTGTGACATAGTTATAAAGACTCCTTGTCCTTTGGACGGGGCGACATCCCCGGCCCTATTGGGCCTAGGTAGTGGGGTGTTACAAATGGTTGGATCATCATCCACTTGGATTGTTAACTCTGGAGCCACTGACCATATCTGTAACTCCTTGCAGGGGTTCAACAAAATAAAACGACTCAGTAAAGGAGAGCACAGACTGCAAGTAGGTAATGGAGCACAAATATAGGCCAAAGCAGTGGGAGACTTGGAACTTTAATTTGATTGTAATAGGATTCTAGTTTTAAACAATATTTTATATGTTTCTAATTTTAAATAGAATTTGATTTCAGTTTCAAGATCAATTAATTAAGGATATTCTGTTTCTTTCCATTCTGTCATTCAAATAGTAGAGATGGAAAAATTATATTTTGGAAACATGTATGGCAAACTTTTCTATGTTAATCCTGTTAGTCATCAAATAAATAATATTTATACAAAACCTAATAATAAGAAGAAGAGAAATGTCACATCAAATAACTTATATTTATGGCACTTAAGATTGGGGAATATAAATCCTAATCAGATTCCGAGATTAATCTAAAATGGGTCTTTGGACTCATTGAAATTGGAGGAATGGCCTCAATGTGAATCTTGTCTTATAGGTAAAATGACTAGAAGGTCCTTTACTCAAAAGGCAGAAAGTACCAAAGAAATATTAAAGTTAGTCCATACTGATGTTTATAGCCCTATGTCTACACCTGCTAGAGGAGGTTATGAATACATTATTACATTCACGGATGATCACACGCATTTTGGTTTTGTTTACTTGATGAGGTGTAGGTCTGACTCCTTTGATAAATTCAAGGAGTTTAAAGCTGAGGTAGAGAGTTAAATAGGTAAACTAATCAAAAAGTTAATATCGGATCGTGGTGGAGAGTATCTTGGTGGTGAATTCAAGGACTATTAGCACATCAAGGAACAGTATCCAGCTAACTACACCTGGGACTCCCCAGAAGAATAGAGTAGCTAAGAGAATAAATAGACCATTGATGGAAATAGTCAGAAATATGATGAGTCATATGACTCTTCCTATTTCCTTTTAGGGATATGCTTTGGAAACAGTGGCTTATATTCTAAACTTGGTGCCTTCCAAGTCAGTTGCCTAGGACACCTGATGCATAGAATTTGGGTGTAGAAAAATCATATAATCTTAAGTCCATCCCTAGCCAAGTTTTAATTAAAACATTAATCCCCAAATTACACATATGAGTAAGCACACCCATCGCAAGCATAGTATAGGGAATTAACAAGTATCGATGCTCAAGGAACAACTACCATTAGTTACTTTTCATTCATTATTTAACCTATCCAACAAAGTGATAAGAGAATAAAAAGAAAAATAAAGAAAAATATATACAACTCAAGGATGAAAGAATATGCAACTTAGACAAATATTCTTGTAGACATAACAATGAATTACTTAGCAAATATCACAATTATTTATCATCTTGGCATCATGAAGAAATTATAATAGAATCTAATCGTTTCCCAAGTCATAGACACATAATCTCATGATTAAATTAGTAGATTTTTCAGTCAAACCAACATAACTAGAAGTTGCATTAAACTCATCCTTCAATAATTAACCATATATTCTAGGTGATAATGAACATAAAATTAGCCAATAACCATATACTCTAGGTGAAATTAACTAATCTTTGATAACCTTAGTTCTTTATTCTTAACTTCGTTTCCCAAGTCCATTGAGAGATAACAAATATGAAATCAATGAAATTAAATTAACTCCTAATATCGTTTCCCAAGTCAATTAGAAGCAAATCTAAATTCATCAACTCTTCAATAATAACAAGTAATCTAATACCAAAAATGATAATAAATTGATCAAATAGCAAAATTAACCCAAAAATCATGAATCCTAAAATAATGTCAAATTACAATGAAAACATTAATCACATCATTATTCTAGGAAAAAAAAAAGAAAAAACTCATAGACAAGCCCTCCTTCTTCTTCTTTGAAGACCTTCTCCTTGGTTAAATAAGCTCCCAAGATGCCAAAATTTGTTCCCTAAGAATTCTAGGCCAAGTACAATTTGGAAAATACCAAAAATCGTAGAAATTCCAAAATTCGCGCATGAAAGAAAAAATCGTTGCCTTTGGACAGCGTTAGGCCAGCACCGACCCAATCCCTCATGGCCGGCGCTGACGATGCTCTATTTTTTTTTAGCTTTTTTCCCTTTTCTAGCCTAGGGCTAGCATCAGTTCCGTGGGAATGACCAAAGCCATCCTTGCACTGGACGGTAGCAGTTATTTCGTCATTTTTCTTCAGTTCTGCATAAAATCACGAAAATACCTTTTCCAAGGCAAAATATCAAATATGAAAGAATATGACTAGTTATTACATTAAATGTATCCCAAAATATCCTCAAATAACTAGAAATTATTGATGAATTAAGCCCCTATCGCATTCCCCCACACTTAAATTTTTTCTTATCCTCAAACAAAGTACTTAAGATAAGGAAAAATAAGACAAACTTTCAAAGATTTTGACTATAAAAAAGCCACAATTCTCCTCCAAACATTAGACATGACCGTCATTCTTTTTACTTTTTGAACACATTTTGCAAATTAAAGCATTAGACATACCAAGGCCCTTGAAGTCAAGTTAAGCAAGTTTATACTTAAGTCTAAGAAAATTAATTCACCCCTCAAGCAAAAACGTAGATAATATGAATCATACAAGTCAAGTTATCTAACTAATTCAAGTATTATAAACTCAAAAATTGTTCAACTCAAGTAATGATTTAAGGAAAACACTCCAGTCTTTTTTTCCAATGACTTAGGGAATTAATGCCTCAAGTGAATGGATTTCTCTTCACGCATCATATTGGCCCTATAATATTCTTTACACTTTTTCTTTTTCATTATTTTTTCAACATTTGCTTTCATTTTGCTTTCTTGCCTTTTTGCCTTTCGGATAACCTCAACAGAATGTACTGAATAATACTTGCTACTTTTCTCCATATTAACTCCCTTTTCAGCAAAAGGTCTTTAATAAAATTTAAAAATAAGAGCATTTTTTTTCATCTCAATTTTTTTCAACTCACATAACAATGAAAAATGTTTCCATCCATTCTAACCTTCTCACATTCCCTATTTATCACTTAAAGTCAAGCAAATTTCAAATCTATAATACAAAAACTGTTGGGATTCGTGGACTCCTAAACGCGGAAAACATCTACGAATCCCTCCCGAGGACCCAAGTAAACGATTAAGAAGATCTAAGCTTTAAGAATTACCTCCGGTTGCTTGTAATCGAAATCCTTCGATTACGGTTGCTGCTGTTGTACGTTCAACCCGAACAATCACCGAACGCTGCAGGTATGCGAACGTCCTCTATCGGATACACACCGTGAACTCACTCGATACCCGGGGAGTGCTAGCGCCTAGGGTTTGAGAGGTTTTTTTTTTCTAGTAGAGAATGGCACGAATGTTCTCAACCGAAAAAATTGGACTATTGAAAGACGGCTAGGGTTTTCTTAAAAAAACCCTCGAACCTCTTAGAGTCCAACCCTAATAATATCTTATCATATTCTAATTTAAATTCAAATTAAATTAAAACTGATATGATAAGATTCTGCCATTATCTCGGTAATTTAACTAATTATTTTACCGAGTCGGATTCTTATAATCTGGATATCATCCGATTCATCGAACCTGGTCACGAGAAAAATAACCTAACAAGTTCGCTTATTGTGTGACCCTATAGGTTCATTTAACACTGGCGATGTGCCTAAATCATATTTAAATGGCCCACAAGTTATAAGCGGTTTCTAGCAAAACATTATAACTATCCAGGTTAAATGAAGATCGGTGATCTCTTTGAACCAAACCATAATTTTATATTTAGTCCTTTTGTCACACGATATCCAGATTAAGCATAAGGCACGGAGCACGTCATCCTTATTAAGCTTAATCAATTATTTCTTGATTTCATAGTAGACTGTTCAAACAAATGATATCAATATCTTAGATTGATATATTTGAGCACGGCCATGCATTTTAACAGTCTAACTTATCAAGTGGCCCATGGATATCTCTCTCATAACTGAGAGGGACAAATTCCTTCACAATCAATCATATTCCTCTCCTTGATTTATTCTATATCCAACAATAGTCTAATTTATTATCTGGTTAAAGACAACTTTAGACAATGTCAAAATATAGAATTTATCAAGTAAGAAACTATGATGAATTTAGGTCGAAGGACTTTCAATATTATTATGGCTAGAAAGTACATATGACATATTCCATGAAGTACTCTCACAGTGGGTCATGTCCAATACAATGTTCTCTAACATTTATTTATGTCTTGACTCGATATCACAAATATCCATGGCCAGTAAAACATAGCCATCAAGTCACAAACATACTAATCTTAATTTATTATTATTCCAATAATAATAATCGATCAGAGACAGTTTTAGAATAGTCATTGTATTCATTATAGGGTTTTACTATCAAGTCACGTATTTGATGACCAACAAAACAAAACTCACTATTCATAAAAAGGAAAGCCTCATATTATTATATAAAACATAATGACAATTGTATAAGTACAAATTGACTCTAGGGCATATCCCCAACAAAAACTAGCCAACAACTTTCCCTACATTCATCACATTATCCACCTCAAACTAGATGAGTAAACTAACATTCAAACACCAATACATAAACAAGATTAACTTAAATCCTCAAGACTTTGTTGGGTATCTCTCATTCATATCGTATATGGCGCAGCGGAAAAATAAAAGGAGATACTATCTCAGGATCCGCATATGTGTGGAAAACACGACATAAAGATAACAAAGGTAACAACTTTTTACCTTTCTTGATTGTCCGAAGAACAAAAAAATTTCTTCTTCAAGTCGAGGCGCAATCCAGCAATCCTCTTGATCAAACTCAACGAGAGTTGAACGTCTAACCACTATAATCACAGTGTGTGATTATCTCTAACAGTAATCCACATAGAGGATACACTCAAGTACGGAGTTTTCTGTGCTAGCTAAAAATCTAAGTGGCAGCTAGGGTTACTTGTTTTTTTCAGAAAAACAACGTTATAGAGAGAGAAGAGAAGAAGTTGTTTGTTACCTAGGGTTTCTGTGAATCCTTTCTCTTGCTAGGGTTTCGAGTATGTCATACATATACATCGAAAAGCCTTACAAAAATTGAGAATTCTAATCCTATTAGAATTCCCTAATTGTAATTGGAAACATCAAGTTCTCATAATTACAATTTGGACCATAATTATAACTAATTATAATTTGGCCATAACAATTTCTCTTTCTCGTAATTAACCCCACTATGTTATCAAATAACATCTTGAGTATATAATCCTCCATTGTGTGTGACCTATTATGTTTCCCAATCAATTGGTAGCGAAAATGAAATAATCCAAACGCCTTTGAGATTAATAATCCATAATTAATTAAAATTAATCCTATTAATTCTAATAAGGATTGGTTTATTAATTCATCAATTAAAAAACCCATATTCCCAGATCATAAGCGATATCTAGCAACACATCATGACCACCCAAGAGTCCAAAAAGTCATGTGGCTTGACATGAACCCTTCAATAACAAACTACAGTGCAATTAACTCTTTTCACCATACAATATCTCATTCGGTTTGGAGTACAGAATTAGTGCCAACTCCTTCCAGAATTAATTATGGCCCGAAGACTATAGTACTTGTACCAGAAACCCACTACTCTAGATGTGTATCATTTGGAACTATTTCCAATACACAATTGCCTTGGCCAAGGACTTCTCGAGTAGTAATTCCTACAAGCGGCCGTGAGATATTCGCCCCTACTATTAGGAGTGGTGAATCCTTTATTGACCCTCTCAACTACTTTTGTTTACCTCACAATGTACCCAATATCCATCCCATAGGTGGCCCTCGATTGAGCTCTAGAGATTGGAATAAAAGTACAATACTCAACAAACAAAGTACCTTGGAGATCTCAAGTCTAAGGATACTTGTATATTTGCTATATTGAGATTATATCACTGGTACTAAATAGTTATCCATATGATTATCTCATAGTTAGGCTATCTAATGAACTTTCTCCATTAACAAGCAACCATGTGTTAACTTTGAGTATCTCAATACTCACAGATATGAGAACCACCACCTAATCAAATCAAGAAGTCTAATATATGCTAGTCTCCATGCATTAATGATGTCCTGTCTCATTAATACTAAAACTAGGGACTATTTAAGTACTAACACTATACAGTGTACTAAGAATCTCATATCATGATTTCCTTAACACAATGATATACTAGGGACTTTATCGAACAATTATATTACTTAAAAGTAAACAAAAGAAACTGTAAGATAAATGATACCTTTTACTAAAATAAAATATGTCATATATAATGTACAAGTTATCCCCTCTAGGGCACAACACTAACAGACTTAACAAATCCAATCCAATATACCAATTCACTATTAATAAATCCAACCAATTTGAATAACAAAAATCATATCCCAAGTAAGAAAGATAATCACAACCTCATCATAAATAAAAGCATTTAAAATCCAAAAATTTTTGAAAAGTTTTAGCCAATTTAGCAATTTGGCCCAAAACTAGACTATATAGAATATATTTCTAATGCTAAATTCTCCCCTATACTTAAACTGGATATTATCCTAAAAGGCGAAAAATAGAACAATTAAAGCAAAGCCAATGGACCAAAATAAATAGAGGGGAAGAAGATAAGAAAAGAAAATACTTCCATAACAGAGTATTAGCCTTAAAATAGGTGAATCCATCACAAAGAGCATTGGTGAATGTACCTAAAAAAATAACATAAAAAAAACATAAAGCATAAAACTAGAAAATGAAAAGAAACTAAATTGAAACACTCCAGTAGAAAGAAAAAGAATCAAGAAAGATAAAAGGAAGAAGAGGTCATGAATCATGGAGTGTGACATCAAGATGCTCTATAGTGCTAAACTCTTTACCTGAGTACAGCTTAATTCGACTTCAATTCAGCTTAAAGATCCCCTTAGTTGGGTGAGAAATCTCAATAACCCCAAACGGACAAACTCTATATATTTTATATGGCCCTAACCACCTTAATTTTAACTTATCCAAAAAAAGTCTGAGCCTAGAATTAAACAATAACACCTTATCCCCTTCTTGGAACTTGTGGGGGGAACGAATGTGCCTATTATGCCAATGTTTCTATTAGGAATCCTTGTCATGCAAATACAAATTACACAGCAGAATAAAACCAAGAATTCCCACCGAGGATCTTATTTATGCATAAAAAGGATTGAACGGTGAAGAATATTATACTTATGTTACCTCCGGGAATGAAAAAAAATTCCTTCTCGTTCGTTTGCGCCACAATCTAACAAAAACTCTTTCGTTCTGCCAAAACACTAAATCTCAAGAGTAGAGATTTCTCTAACAGAAATCCACACAAGAATCGTGCACAAGAACACTCCAGGATTTTTGTGCTACCAAAAATCACTTGGCGGCTAGTGTATTTTTCTTTGTTCAGAAGAAGATGAAGACCATGAGAACTCTCAAATTTTTTTTTTTTTAGAAAAAAACTCTCTGTGAATTAACTGGAGAGCATCATCACACGAATTCCATATATCATCATATATATCATCTGCTTCACTATTGGTAATTAGAATCCCCATCCTTATAAGGATTCTTAATTAATAATAAGTATTATTTTAAAACCCCACCCATACCTACCCTAGAATTAGAGAGTTAGGATGCATTTCATATCATTTTGTATAAAAATATATCTACTGCATGAGCTTTTATGTTGAGCTTTTATGTTTTAGAATTGCTATATATGAATTATATGGTTTATTTGTGCTTATTGAATCCTAAGGGTAATTAGGGAATTTTGCTGAGAGGAGAGAGAAAGAAAGGCTTAGGAGGGAGAAAGGAAGAAAATTAAGTTGGAAAATAACAATAAGAATTAATTTGGTGAAATGGATAGAGCTTTGAGGTTGATTCCTAAGGTCTTGAGTTCAAATCACTTTAACTATACATTATTTTAAATTATCCTAACTATATTTTGAAATTTCTATTCTCGCATTCCTTGGATAAAGGGATGTTGTCTAGGATAAGACACAATGGTAATAACTTTAACCATGTGATCTTGTCTTAAAGGAAATTTAAGAGAATTTTTATCTTCCACCATTTTAGCGAACAATGTCCAAGAATATTTGAATTTGAAATAATTATTTTTCCTTTCATTAATTTTCTTATTTATATTCGAAAAATTTATGGACTTAGAGTTTAATTAAATTTCATCTCTTAGACCTCCCTATAACCGAAAATTGAAGGGGAATAGGTTGGTTGATTTCTTCTAAGATTAAACTACAATGATTTAATTATAAAGAGCCATATTTCACCATTCTTATTTGGTACAAAAAGCTGGAAATGTTTTCCAGCATTTCTTCTTGTTTAAACATCAAAATTTGCAGCAAGTAGTCTTTCTTTTCTTGCCAATAAAAAAAAAAAAAACTTTGGGAGGACTTAAAGTTGGATTTTCACAGCTATTTTGGCTTCAATAAATCTGGAAAATTTCCAGCAAACAACAAGTGTTCTTGGCCATAGCAATGTTCGTCCAAGATCCTTTTCATCATCATCATCATCTTCTTCTTCTTCTTCTTCTTCTTCTTCTTCTTCTTCTTCTTCTTCTTCTTCTTCTTCTTCTTCTTCTTCTACTGATAGCTATAAAATTGCCATTAGAAGACCTTGAAACTCTCCAAGTTTGTAGCTTCAAATCCTTTCAAATCTTTTCAAAAACTAAGCTAACAAACTATCCTAGAATTCTTGAACACTTGGAGCATTAAACTAGAATTTTTTTTTCCAGCTTTCTTAGCTAAGATAAAAATCAGTTTCTTTCTTATTCCTTCACCATTTTCGGCCACTATGAGTTCCATAGCTGAACTCACTTTCTTCTTCATCAACCTTGGCCATTAGAACACCATTGGAGCACCCCAAAACACTCCTAAATTCACTCCATTCAAAATGATTTAAACTTGAAATTAAAATCAGATTTTTGCTCCCTAAAATCCTCACCTACCTAAGCTAGTTAACCAAAATTTTATTTCATCTTGCATAGTTAATTTTGTGGCCAGCTTAAGTTCTTGTTTAACTCTTCATTTCATTCAATAACTCAACCAAGATTGGTGAATCTCCATTGAAGGATTAGAGACCTTCAAAGAAGAAACCACCATGAACAAATCTTCTACCTCAAACTACTCCACATTTCTCTCCTTTTGAATTTTGAACTAGTTAGCTTTGCTTTCCCTAGCATAACCGAAACTCTCCCTTCTCTAGCTAGCCATTCGGCCACCCAAACCAAGAACACTCTCATTTTTCTCTCAAACTCTTTCTTGGGTTCTCAAGAACACCAAGAACACACATTACACATTTTCAAGCCTAAATCACTTCTAAACATCTCCAATCACTCCCAAACTCTCTAAACTATTAGTATTCAACCTATATTCTTCTTTGGTGTACTTTATAACACCAAAACACACAAAGTTGAACCTTCAAGAGGATCAAAGCACCTTTTTTTTGTTCAAGATTTGAAGAACACTAAAAAGGTAAAATAAGAACAATCTTATTTTCTTCTTATTTTCTTCAACTTCTCTATATTCTTTTCTTCCTACTCTCACTCTTTTCCTCTCACACTCTCTCTCTCTCTTGCCCAAAATATTGATGAACAACATTGGACAATTTTGAATCATTAAAGCCATCAAGCCCGTGAGGTTCTCCATTGACAAGCAACATCTTCAACTTCAAGCGTCATCAAACAAGTTTTTTAAATATAACTCTTTTTATTTATTTTTATTGAACTCAGGATTGGTAGAATGATGTGGTTGGGTTTTTGAAGTGTTGGAGAAATGATAGAGACATGTATATTATATGAAGATGGTGATTATATGATTTGGAGGTTGAGTTGGTTTAAGGCTATTGCATAAAGTATATGAAATTGTACTTTGTGAATATGATAAACGTGTGAGTAGATTTGTGTTATGAGTTCAAATGTCATTAGCAGGAGTCAGTTTGATAGAGATTGTTGGTACCCATTCTATGCTCATGCTCTTATATTGTTATTTTGGCCAACATATATCATGCTAAAAATTATTATTAGTTTAATACTATTCTTGTTGTATTATATGGCATTGCAATCCTATTTTGCAAGATGTTACTTTATTTTGTATATAAGAATATATGTATAATTCTTTCTAAATTTTTTATACTAGTAATCATGATTTGGACAATAAAATTATTGTTAGAATTATTATCATTAATATTATTTTATTACTATTATTATTAATCAATATTATTATTTTCAAAATTAATAATTATTTTTAATATTATTGTTGGTAATATTTTATTAAATAAATAAATAGTAATGTTTTTGTTAAACATTATTTGTTATAAAAAATATTACGATTAATTAATATTAATATCTTTTTATTAATATTATTATTAGTTCTACTAATACTTTATGTAAAACTTATTTATTGTTATAACACTTAAATTATTTTGATATACTAAATTATTTTTGTACTATAAATTAATAATAAACCCTAACTTCTTTTATTTTTGAACTCCCAAAATATTATCATCTTATTAAGATGATTGAGGTTGATTGACTAAACTTAAGCTTGTTTGGGTAGGAGTTATTTACTTGTACAATTATTACTTAATTCTTTGTCATTAATGATTTATACCTTGTATTTACCCCAGGCGGGGCTAGATTGTTTTGAACATCACTTGGAGATCTTCTATATCAAGAAAAGCAAGAAAGCAAGTAAGTTCTTGCATAAAAGCTCTTTGAAGACCAAAACTGTTCTACAAGTCAAATGTGATGCTTACCCAACAATTGTACTTTGAGAAGCAATTATGGCAATTTTCCTTTCTTTATTGTTCATTCAAACATTTTCAAATTGACAAGCTATTTCAAGCAAAATGCTAAGATTTTTCTAAAACCAACTTAAACAAAGATTTTATAAACCATAATTGCTACTTCAAAGAAACTCTTTAATGATCTTTCTATTCCCAACTAGGACGAACACAAGGTTGAGTACTCAATAAAGGTAGACTACTAGGACTAGTCTTTGAAGGGTTAGGGTAAGGCTCTTAGTAGGTGGCTACCTCTGAGGGGTGAGTCATGCCTGAATAGGATGCCGGTTCTAGTAAGTCATACTGGTCTGAGCTAGCAACACAGTTCATGTGGACTGTTTATTTACGAAGTAGACAATCGGTAAGTTGGGGTGTAGAGATGGAGGAGTATCTTACCCGATGGGTTGTACTTTCACCTTGTATCAATATGCACAAAGTGTGGCCCTTTGATCCTTTGTTGTGGTGCACAAAGTGTGGTGCCATAACTTGATTTTGGCGCACAAAATGTGGTGCCAAGATCGTTTTGAGTGGTTGCTTTACTATGAAATTATATAGCAAATAACAGAAAAACACCACTTAGTTTGTGACTTGCAACTTTTGCTAATGTTATTTCCAAATATGTATTCATGAGCTGTTTTCTTAAACTACCCAGTGCATACACTGGACGTACTGAGAAATATTTCTCATCACCTTTTTATGTCATCATTTACAGGTCGATCCTACTAAGAAGGTTGATTATTTTATGTTGCCTCATAGATGAAGCCATGTTTTGAGATACTTTGGATTGGAAGAATTATGTTATTGTTTCAAGTTTTAAGGCATGTATAAGTATTGTTTTGATTTATGAGCATCCTTTTATTTTTTTTTTAAGTGTCCTAGTTATAAAGACCCCTTGTCCTAAGGACAGGGCAACATCCCTGACCCATTTTGGGGTACGGAGGTAGCAAGGTATTACAATTATGATAATAGTTAATTACAATATAGCCCACAAATTATAACTAATTATAATTTGACCACAATAACTTCATCTTTTCACAATCAACCCTATAATGTTATCAAATAATATCTTGAGCACTCAATTCTCTATTGTGTGTGACTCATTAGGTTTCCCGGCCTATTGGTAGCAAAATATAAATTAATCTAAGCATCTTTAAGATTAATAATCCTTAATAATTTTAGGATTATCTTATAAATTCTAGAGATGATTGATTTATTAATTCTCTAATTAATAAATTCGTATTCAGCAAATCATGAGCGGTATCTAGCAACACATCATGACTATCCAAAAGCCCAGAAAGTCAAGTGGCTTGACATGAACCTTTCAATACCAAATAACAGTGCAATAAACTCCTTTCACCATACAATATCTCATTCAATTTGGAGTACGAAATTAGTGCCAACACCTTCCAGAATAATAAATTAATTATGGCCTGAATATTTTAGTACTTGTTCACAAAATCCACTACTCATCATATGTATCTATTGGAACCATTTCCAATACACAATTACCTTGGCCAAGGATTTCTCGAATAGTGATTCCTACAAGTGGCCATGAGATATTTGCTCCTATTAGTAGGAGTGGTGAATCCTTTATTGATCCTCTCAACTACCTTCATTTGCTTCATGTTGTACCCAATATCCATCCTATAGGTGGTCTTGTCAGGACTCCAGAGATTGGAATCAAAGTCCAACACTTAGCAAATAAAGTACCTTGGAGAACTCAAACCTAAGGATACTTGCACATCTGCTATAATGAGATTTTATCACTAGCACTAAATAGTTATCCATATGATTATCTCACAGTTAGGTCATCCAATTTACTTGTTCAAGTAATAAGCACCCACATGTTAACTTTGAGTATTACAATACTCATGGATGTGAGAACCACTGCCTAATCAAATCAGGAAGTATAACATGTTCTAGTCTTAAAACATTAATGATGTCCTATCTCATTAATACTACGACAAGGGATAATTTAAGTACGAACACTATCTAATATAATAGGAACCTTACATCATGATCTCTATCATTCTTAACACAGTGTTGCACTTGGGACTTTATCTAACAGTTATTTTACATGAAAGCATAAATAAAGCAAACTAAAAGATAAAAATTGACTTATTTTATTTAATAATGCACAACATACAAAATACATGTGATTTCCTCTATGGCACTAATAGTTTCATCTTATCTTTGTAAATCCTAGAATTACTGTAAGCATCATTACACCACCCCTCTAACTCATTCAATTGAAGTAATCTCCATTGTCCTACAAGCTGAAGATTACAGTTGAGAAGTTTAATTGCCCAATAAGTCCTATGTTCTATTTCCATAGGCAGATAACAAGACTTCCCATACACCAATCTATAGGGGGTCGAACCGATAGGAGTTTTCAAAGTATTCCTATGAGCCCAAAGAATGTCGTCCAATTTCAGACTCCAATATTTTCTTTTATGATTGACCATTTTTTCAAAAATTCTTTTTAATTCTCTATTTACCACCTCAATTTGGCCACTTGTTTAGGGGTGATAGGGGGTAGAAAACTTATGGGTAACACCTAAGTGCTTGAGAACCTTTTCCATTTAGCTATTACAAAAGTATATTCCTCTATCGCTAATGAGTACTTTAGGTATACCAAACCAGGTAAACAGTTTTTTAAGAAATTTCACTACAACTGTTAGTGGGTAAAGCTTGTGCTCAACCCACTTAGACATAAAATCAACTGCAACCAAGATGTATTTGTTACCTAAAGAATTAGGAAAATGGCCCATGAAATCTATCCCCCAACAACCAAATATTTCACAAGTTTGAAAATTCCGCAATGGCATCTCACTAGATTTAGAAATATTATATTAACGTTGACACCTATCACAAATTTGAACAAACCTTTAGAGTCTTTAAAAAGTGTTGGCCAATAGAATCTGGACTTAAGCACCTTTCTTGCAGTGTTGTTAGCTTAGTAGTGGCCTACCGTAGGTCCTTCAAAATTGAGTTTTGAAGCCTTTTATAGAGATATAAAGTAGAGCTCCAATGGCCATAAAACAGCTAGTTTTCACTGTCAGATTTGTTAGAGTTTTGGACTCAAGTTTTGGATGATGGTGTATCTAAAAGGTAAGTCCAAATTAGCACTTTTTTTCCGAAAAAATCGATTAGAGTTTTGGACGTAGTTTTTAGATGCAAGGTCACCCAAAATACTCAATCCAAAATTCTGAGGATTTTAAAACATTGAAATCTTTTATTTTAGTGCTTTAAGGTGGAATTAAACTGAATCATATGATAAAGAAGACATAGGAATTTACACAGAAAGATACCTTAACAAAAATTCCTAGTCTAAAGTTCTTCTATAATGGATTCTTTTTATGTAATAGCTTGATCTTCTTCTTGATTTCTTATTCTCAGATTCTATTACTTTAAGAGTTGCTTAGCAATCCTATTTACACGCCTTGGAAGAACTGAGGTCAAACATGTCCTATAACAAGTAGATCACACAAGTTAGTCCTCATCAATGTTTGTCATAAGTCAAAACACAGGAGACCGCCCTTAGGGCTAACAATCCCTCTTTTTTTGAGTGATGACAAACTTGATGGGATTGTGATATAAAGAATAATGATATGTATAGTACAAACATGTTTAGACCAAGAGAAATAAGAATATTTTTCATTGAAGTGTCATCTCTATTTATAGGACTCAAAAAATGTTTATGAGATTATGATTAAGAAAAATCAAAGCATATACTCACAAACATAGCATGATGAGCCTATAGTCCAACCTACCTCTATATCCTCCTTCCTTCTATCACACCCTATTCCTTAAAAGAATAGTCGTAATAAAATTTGTATAAATATGTACATAATGAGGTATAGTAAATAAATAATAAATGAGATGCTCCCCCTTAATATGTGCATATATGAATATCTGTAAAGTATGAGATTTAGATGTGCGGTTTGAGAGAAAACTGGAGTCAACCTTTGGACGTCCAAAATATGCATCCAAAACTAGGTAAAGAAAAGTGTGGAACTTTTAGACTTTAGGTTTTGGATGTCCAAACCATGTGTCCAAAATAAGGTAAAGTTTTGATAGAAACTGACTCCTTTAAAAGAACACATTTTTTTACTGGACTTTTGGATCAAGAGAATGTGTGTCCAAAACTCCATCTGTCAAAGTGCAGGAGACAATAGGTTTTCAGAAATTTTGATCCATCCTAATTTTCTCAAAGAATTTTAGTCTTTAAGAAATTTTTTATGCAATAAGAGATATCGAATAGCTATACTTATTATCTGAGATTTTTAATAAAGAACATATCACACAACCATATCACAATAGCTTTCAAAAACTAGATTCACCAACAACTCTAGTCGTAATGATACCTTTATACCTGAAGAGAACACCTTTAACGGAAAGCAGGATATCAAACAGGTTTCTTTTTGGACATCAGCAAATTGTGATCACAGATCATAAATCAATAAAATTTTCACAGCATGCTGGTTTAATCAAATCCAAATCTTGACATGAATGTTATAAAAAGAATCACAGGATCTTAACAACATTCAGAATCAGTATATGAATTTTTTTCAATGCAGAACATCAATTCAAAGTACAAAATAGCCATCAGTTTATCTAGCGAAATAAGAATTAGACTACTTAAAGATAGTCAACAGTTATTCAGTAGTGCAGAGTTAACAATATAGCCACATAGAGCATAGCACAATAACACGGTGTGGTGTTCAATTTAAATTGCCGCCATTCTTCCATAATGTAAGTGCCCACTTACATATACATATTTGCCCAATCACATTAATCCCAGCACAACAATCACAATCACAATTCAGCGAGCACAACAAGCACAATCCAGCTAGCTTCCATTTTTCTCTCCCTTTTATCATCAATCAAAATGGAGAGTAATAAGTAAATATATGAAATAGTGATAATTATATATATATATATATATATATATATATATGAAGCATTCATAAGTTGAGCAGAGATAGTAGTTAAAAGACAGAAAATAAATTGTTCAAATGCTGGAGAAAAAAATAACAATTGTTTAAGATAGCAGTAAGAATTGGTTTTGCTAGAGGTTGGCTAGAGTTCAGTCTACTGATCCAGTCACTTAGGAAATGTGAATTGTCTCAATCTTGGACAAGGCACCTTTTCTGGAGTGTTGTCCAGCAAGCCTACTTAATTTCCTCTTTATTACCACATTTTTTGTCTCTTCATAGATGAGACACAAGGTTCAAAGGAGGCAAGAGGTGCTACATCTTCCTGATGTGAAGATTCTTCTTTGCCTTGCACAGGGACTATCACTTCCTCAGTAGCTCACTCTTTTGCAATTTCTTCTTCGGCCTCAGGGACTGTTTTCTCTGTAGTTACCTTTGCTAGAGATGGTGCTAATAGAGCAGACATCGGTTTATCTGTTCTAACCTTTTCCTCCACAACAGTTAGCCTGTTTCCAAGAGTTTGAATCTCTGAACTAAGTCCATCTAATTTAACAGCCAAAGAATTGATGGCATCCAAAATGCTTTTAGTTAATCCTTTATTCTAAGCCTACTGTTTCCCTTTGGCAGAGGATTATTCTTGAGGGTCTATCTCAATTTTTCTTTTGATTCCAATAGAAGGGACATTCTTGCCTTCACCTTTCACTTTTAACAGTTTTTCCCTTTCATCACCAGCTGCATCACAAAGCAACTTCCATTCATCTTCCAATCTCACATATCCTATGCGCTTAAAAGACTCAAAGCTATATACATTCATTTTTTAAGGTGCAGAGGGGACTTAATTTAGATCAACTTCAAAATGCC
Source organism: Voacanga thouarsii (assembly GCA_026120185.1). NCBI lineage: Eukaryota > Viridiplantae > Streptophyta > Magnoliopsida > Gentianales > Apocynaceae > Voacanga > Voacanga thouarsii. The sequence continues at coordinate 320,478 of JANUWF010000952.1, forward strand.
TAAATAATTTCATTAGTAAATTTCCATAAGGCAATGCTTTGCTAAAGGTGTTTCTGGTCTGTATCATCAACTCGGCAACCAAAAACCAAAAACTTATTTGCCTGCCTTCAACCAGCACTAGCATAATCACCATTTGCATTATGTTGATGGCAGTTTTATGACTGAAGCTTGGGACCACCATAGTTGAGACCATGTGGTGCAGGATCCTACCCTTTCCATTTAGCCACTTTGTGTTTCTGTCACTAGAGTTCTTGAACTCCTTCCGCAAGTGAACATTTCTTCAAACTTCTTTAAATCGAATGTGTCAGTTCCTTCTAGAAATTTATTCAGTTCAAAACACTGAATTCCTCCATCTCTAATTAACCTCACATACTCGATTTAACAAACGGTGGTTAAACTTGATATTTTTACCCCCGACTTTAGAAGTGTACCATCTGATCATCAACCCTCCTTTGATTTCCTCAAGTCACCCTTTTCTTAGGTTAGCATAGAATTCCCAAATAAGCGAAGTCAACAATTTTTCATCAACGGATTGCAAACTTCCCCAACCAACAGATTCAAACATATTTATCGTATTGAAAAAATTCAGAAAGGATGATGGATTTACCCGATAGCCAACAATCACGGTTTGATTTCTCCAAACCCATTCATTATAATCTGATTCACTTTTCGAATCTAAAAAGCAAGGAACCTAGGATTCGAAACTTTCTTGTTCTGGAAATGATTTAGAAGAGTCATTTTGGGAAGCCGAGGGTTCTGGAGCAATCTCTTTTCCTTTGTTTGTTACTAATGACTTCTTCTTTATTATCGGAGATATTTTTTGGACCTTATTTTATTTTGGTTTAGTTGGTTTTTTTTTTTTTTTTTGGCCATTGTAGTCAGAGGATGAGGGTTTGAACTCTCGGTTGTTCAGCATAAAATTCAGAGGATTTTGAGGAAGAGAGGATGAAGAATTGTCAGTTTCAGAATTTGGGAGAGAGAAATGAGAAAAAGTCATTTGTGAGTTCCTAGGAAGTTGTGATAGTAAGTACACTCAAGTACATTGAAAAAGCCATTTCATCAGAGATTCCAAAAAGTATCTTGAAAAAAGCGCTAACATTTTGAAATTCAAAATTGAAAATCTGGAAGCAGTTATTTTAAAAGGAAATACGAAGTATCAAAGGTAATTCCGTTTTGAATTCAGGACTAATTTGAAAGATACATCCCAAAAAAAAAAAAAGGACTTCTTCAGAGAGTTTTGGACTTATTTTTTGAAATGTTGCGTCAGAGAGCTATTTCTTCAGTGGTTCTGCAAAACAGGAAAAACAATTCTTGTGCAAACATGTCAGTCACGTGATCTTTCTAATTTATAAACCTCTTCTCAGGTTGGAGAATCTTTCTTCAGCCATAGGTTTTGTAAAGATATCAGCAAGTTGTTCATCCGGTGAAATATATTCAACACATACATCTCATTTAAGCACATGATCATGGATAAAATAATGTTTAACTTCTGTATGCTTGATCATAGAATGTTGAACAGGATTCTTAGTTAGATTTATAGCACTTGTATTGTCACATAATATAGGTACACAATTAAAATTAAGGCCAAAATGAAGCAGTGTATTTTTCATCCACAAATTTGTCCACAGCACCTTCCAGCTACTATGTATTCGGCCTCAATTATGGATAAGGATACACAGGCTTGCTTCTTGCTATGCCATGACACTAGAGAGTGTCCAAGAAATTGGCAATGGCCACTTATGCTTTTTCTTTCAACTTTACAGCCCGCATAATCCACATCGGTATATCCTATATGATCAAATGTATTAGTACGAGGATACTATAAGCCATAATCATATGTTCCAATTAAATATCGAATGATGCATTTTACTGCACATAGGTGTGATTCCTTTGGACATGATTGAAGCTGGGCATAAAGACAAACTGAAAACATAATATCTGGCCGGTTAGCAGTGAGATAGAGTAAACTTCCAATCATACCTCTATATTTAGATTCATCTACCTTCTTACCCTTTTCGTCCTTATCAAATTTTAGGGAAGTGCTCATAAGTGTGCAGATTTCTTTGGCTTCATTCATTCCAAACCATTTGAGCAGTTTCTTAGCATACTTAGCTTGATTTAGGAAGATTCCATCCTTGGTTTGTTTGATTTGTAGCCCAAGAAAGAAGTTTGGTTCTCCCCATCATGCTCATTTTGAATTCTTGCTACATTGTCTTAGCAAACATCTTGCACAAGGAACCATTAGTAGCGCCAAAAATGATATCATCAATATAAATTTGAGCAATAAGAAGATCCCCATATTTTTCTAATTTGATAAACAATGTGGTTGATGTGTTTAGATTTGGGTATAAAAATCATATAAAAACTAAGCACATTCCCAATCAAGTTTACATTAAAACGTTAAACCCAAATTACACATATGAGCAAGCGTACAAATCATTAACATAGCATAGGGTTCAAATGAGTGTCGATCCTCAAGAAACAAGTATTCATTAATCCCTTTTCTTTCATTGTTTAACCGACTCAACAAAGTGAAAAAGAAATAAACTAAAATAAAATAAAATGAAAATGAAAATATATACATGTCAAGGATGGAGAAGTATGTAACTCAAACTATTATTTAGACAAACATGATCATAAAGTATCTAACCATTATCACAACTAATTATTCTCTTAGCGTCATGAAGGATTAAAGTTGATTCACTTCAATGGTTAATCCATGAAATCACTATCTCTAGATAAATTAGCATTACTTGGTCCGTCTCAACTAATTCACCCAAAAGACGCATTAAATGCAATCCTTGACTAAATTTCCTTGGTCTGGCAAATTTAAAACATGAAATTCATCAATGAATCCTTGGTTTAGGAAATATCAATTAACCTTTAATAACTCAATTCTCAGCAAATTAACCTCTTTGGTCTGGCAAGTTAACAGCTAATAAATATGAAATTAATCAATTGCAACCACCATCAACCTCTTTGATCAAGCAAGTTAATGAAAAGAAATAACCAATTAATCTCGTAATATGCCCAAGTAATTAAATACCAAGAAAAATAATTAATTAATCAAAAGATCAAATAACTCTAAAAATCATGAATATCTAAAACAATGTCGAACTACAATAAAACAATTAGTACATCATTGTTCAAGAAAGAGAAAACAATGTAAAAGAAAGCACTCATAGACAAGCCTCCTTTTTCTTCCTTTGAAGACCTTCTTGCACAACCCTCCTTGAATTGAAGAATTCCTCATTTGATTGAGTAATTTTCAGTGATGATCAATGAATTCTCCCATTTTCCATTGTGTTTTTCATCTATTTATAAGCTTGGGAAGTGCCTAAACTCCTTGGTATAATGTTCTTGGCCGAGTAGAAGTTGGAAGATATCAAAACTCCACAGATTACCAAAAACAACATAGAAAAATCACAATCTTACCTTTTCCTCAAAGCACAGTCAGTGCCGCCTTGGTTCTCGGAGTCAGCGCCAGTTGTGTTCTATCACTCCACTGATTCGCAAATTTTTTCTTGATTTCAACACCATGTTGTCCAAAATGCAGCCGGCGCTGCCTTAGCTACTGGAGCCGGCACCAATTCCACTATGTTCCGGTCTGTTTTAACAAATTTTCATCATCTCAAAGTTCATGTCAACAGTGCATGGCCGGCACGGTTCCAATGCCCTATCCAGTGCCGACTCTCTTCTGTTTTGCGACGTTTTTGCTTCATTTTATCCCAAAAATCTGTAATAATGAACAACATACCTTTCCAAGGGTAAAATCTCAAATATGAAGGAATATAACTGGTTATTGAATAAAATGTATCACAAAAGAGCCTCAAATAACTATGAAAAATAAAACTAATTTAGCCTCTATCATATTCTCCCACACTTAGCACTTTGCTTGTCCTCAAGCAAAGTATTAAAGACAAGTAGGAAAACACAAGGTTTCATTAATCACTCAATCAATTTCAAAACAATATCTCTAATGCTTCCTTCATTTAAGAACATAAAACACATGCTACTACATCCTTCACAACAAATACAGGACTTGTGTAAGTGAATAATGACTTAGTAGAACCATCTCAATACTTAACAATATTCTCAAACTGTTGGAAAGAATTTAGTTCATAAAGGACATGCATTCCATAAGCTTACATTTCATACGCTCTCTCCACTAATCCGAGACATATCATGATTCTACTTAGGTCAAGTAGGACTTTCAAGCTTGTAATGTAAGGCTAAAGGCTTGTAATATAGCTTATCAAATAGCAAAGAAGCTAAGAGTTCGCAAGAAAAGGATAAACAAATGAATCAATAATTTCCAACTCTTCTTGCTCTCTTATTCCAAAATCAATCAAGCCATAACCTTATTTAGCAATTACAGTTCTGCTCAAGCAAATCTCGCATTTTTTTCTTTTTCTTGTCTCTTTTCATCAACTCTTCTCTATTTTTTTCCCACAAGATCACTCAAATTATTAGCAATGGTGTTAAGCACTTTATATAAACTCAACTTTTACAGCTTAATCACCATTCCTCTTATGACCTTTCTTTTCTCTTTATTTCAAAAAGTTTCTCTTTCTCTTTTCTTTCTTTTCACACTTCTTTTTTCTTTCACTGCTACTCTTCTTTTCTTTCTTAGTTTCTTTCTTTTCATCTTTTCTAACAGCTTTGTGTTTTTTTTTTTTTTCTTGTGTTCAATCTCTCTTTTCTCTTTTGAGTTTAGCTCAGTATTGATATATGACTGAAAGTAATGAGTCATGATCTTTCTCCAAGTACTCTCCCTTAACATTCTTCTTCATGTACTTTCATCCATCAAGAGCATAAAAATATGAAAAATTATTCAAACTCTCAAAAACAAGCAATGGACAAAGTATTGTGACGGGTTTTAAAGAAAGAAATCAACAATGTAGGCTTAAAATAGGCACTAGGGATAATATAAAAATAGGTAGGCTTGAAAAGCTCAAACTATCCAAAAAAAGCCTATTACCATCATCCCTAAGTTAAATCATGACTGTCTTTCTTATTTCGCCTCGAGAGATATTCAAGTAAGTTCTAGAATACTCCATTAATTTTAATAGAAAAACAAGTTTAAGAATAATGCAAAGAATTTGATCAAGAACTACTTAGACCAAGTGCGTGCAAAAAGTCATGCATAAGCCATAAATGATCTAGAACATATGCTCTATAATCCATCATAAAGACATGCATTAAAAATACAGCTTGAAATCTCAAAGAAAATCAGAAAAAAATTGGAAAATTTCAGAAAAAAAAATTGGAAAATTTTTGTTTTACAAGAAGGATAAAGGATGCAAGAATGATGCATAGAAGAATTTTCAATCGAACCATTCCTCCACACTTAAACTGGACATTGTCCTTAATGGCCAAAGAAATAGAACAAAGAATAAACAATGCCATGGGACCAAAAATAATGGGGAAAAGATAAGAAAGAAAATACTTCCATGACGGAGTAGCTTCAATTTTCCAAACTTTGTGCTCAAAATAAAATTGATAAAAACTTAGACAAAGTATATCACCAAACCACTCCCCCATACTCAAATTGGACAATGTCCTCATTGGCAAAAAATAAACACAAGAAAGCATCTCCAAAGGGACTAAAAATAATAAGGCGATAGAAAGTTTAAGTAATACTGTCCAAGTGCAATAATGCTCCAATAGATATCCAAACTTAAGGTAAAGAGTAGGGCTTGTCCAAAAGGACTTTATGCCTATAAAACAAAACACAAATAAAAACACACAAAAAATAATAATAAAATAAAAACATACCTAATTAAAAGAAAACAAACTAAAGAAAAAGACTAAATAAAAAAAATAAAAATAAAACAAAAACTCTCTACTCCTATTATGCTTCCTCATCAAACCTTTTTGAAAAGAGATTAAAGCTCCAAGTAGAAGATAGGCACAATGAATGTGGAAATAACGGAGGTTTTTGAAAAATGGAAGGTTCAGGAAAATGATTTGTCTCAGCAAAGCCAAACACATAAACCTCATTTTCAAACATTCCGTTAGACATAAAAATATCTATTTCAACATAGGATTGCACATGGTATCTAACGGACGCATCAACTGTGAAATCACTGATTAACCCTTCAACAGAATTTTTACAATTTAAAATACCCCTTTAAACTTAGTGTTTGAGTTCTTAAAGATGGGATTAGGAAATCCTTACTTTTCAATGCTTCTACAAATACCAAGTTACCTCCCTGAGATTGGGGTGAAGGGTAGAATTAGTCAACATCCTCAAAGGGTTTCTTAGAATGAAAGATAAATCCAACTTCTTGAGGCATGTTCAACTCCATGCATCATCATTGGGACCATTGTTCTCCAAGAAGTGAGAGGAAACTAAGAAATCATATGACAAAGAAATATTAGAATTATGAGTACATAAAGTAGAATGAAATATCTCTCTTGTCACATCATGCAATTGTCCCTCATAGCCACTCTTTTTGTTCCATGGTCAACTGTACGGACCAGCATGAGCTCATGAGTCTCCTCAACAGTCTGAACTAATTGTTTCCTTTGATCGCACAAACATTGGGAAGCTTCTTCATGCAACAGAACAGATGAATTTGTATTGGCAATCAAAGAATTCACTAATGCTTCAAATGACATCTTACTAAAAACATCTATGTGAGCTTGTAATTTTGCCAATCTATTATCAATACACTAAAGTTTTTAAAAAATAAAAAATAAAAAAAAATGATGAACACGCAGCAATGATGAACAGTGCAATTTAATTCATGAAGAAATAAATAAAAATGAAACAAAACCAAATCTATTTTATCGCTTTCAGGTCATTAGATTATGTACCAAGGCTAACACCTAACAAAGACAAGACGAAAGTTATATAACAGAATTCATGATTAAAAAAAGTAAAAATAGTTAGTCAATCAAACAGAGTTCGAGTTAGTAAGTTAGATTACAAATATACATAATACAACAAATGGCACCATTTTGTAAAGAGAACAATTGTACAAATTTACATATTTACATATTTATATGATTAAATCAACAAAATCCAAGCTTTCATGCTATTGTTCCCCGAAAACGGCACCAAAAACTTGTTGTTTTTGGCACGAGGAAAGAATTATTAAACCAATAAACACATATTTGTCCCCGGCAACGGCGCCAAAAACATGATGTGTTTAGATTTTGGTATAAAAATCATATAAAAACTAAGCACATTCCCAATCAAGTTTACATGAAAACGTTAAACCCAAATTACACATATGAGCAAGCGTACTCATCATTAACAGAGCATAGGGTTCAAAAAGTGTCGATCCTCAAGGAACAAGTATATATTAATCCCTTTTCTTTCATTGTTTAACCGACTCAACAAAGTGAAAAAGAAATAAACTAAAACAAAAGAAAATAAAAATAAAAATATATACATGTCAAGGATGGAGAAGTATATAACTCAAGCCATTGTTTAGACAAACATGATCATAAAATATCTAACCATTATCACAACTAATTATTCTCTTAGAATCATGAAGGATTAAAGTAGACTCACTTCGATGGTCAATCCACGAAATCACTATCCTCTAGATAAATTAACATCACTTGGTCTATCTCAACTAATTGACCCAAAAGACGCATTAAACACAATCTTTGTTAAATTTCCTTGGTCTAGCAATTTTAAAATATGAAATTAATCAATGAATCCTTGATCTGGCAAACATCAATTAACCTTTAATTACTCAATCCTCAGCAATTAACCTCTTTGGTCTAGCAAGTTAACAACCAATAAATATGAAATTAATCAATTGCAACCACAATCAACCTCTTTGGACTGGCAAGTTAATGAAAAGAAACAACCAATTAATCTCGTAATATGCCTAAGTAATTAAATACCAAGAAGAACAATTAATTAATCAAAAGATCAAATAATTCTAAAAATCATGAATATCTAAAACAATGTCGAACTACAATAAAACAATTAATACATCATTGTTCAAGAAAAAGAAAACAAAGTAAAAGAAAACACTTATAGACAAGCCTCCTTCTTCTTCCTTTAAAGACCTTCTTGCACAACCTTCCTTGAATTGAAGAATTCCTCATTTGATTGAGTGATTTTCTGTGATGATCAATGAATTCTCCCATTTTCCCTTGTGTTTTTCATCTATTTATAAGCTTGGGAAGTGCCTAAACTCATTGGTGTAATGTTCTTAGCCGAGTAGAAGTTGGAAGATACAAAAACTCCACAGATTACCAAAAATAGCATAGAAAAATCACAATCCCGCCTTTTTCTCAGAGCACAGCCAGCGCCGTCTTAGCTCTCGGAGCTAGCGTCAATTGTGTTCTGTCTCTCCACTCGTTCGTCGATTTTTTCTTGATTTCAACACCATGTTGTCCAGAATGCAGCCAGCGCCGCCTTGGCTACTGGAGCCAGTGCCAGTTCCACTCTGTTCTGATCTGTTTTGACAATTTTTTATCACCTTGAAGTTCGTGTCAACAGTTCATGGCCGGCACCGGTTCCAATGTTCTGTCCGACGCCGCCTCTCTTCTGTTTTGCGACGTTTTTGTTTCATTTTACCCCAAAAATCTGTAATAATGAATAAAATACCTTTCCAAGGGTAAAATCTCAAATATGAAGGAATATGACTAGTTATTGAACAAAATGTATCACAAAAGAGTCTCAAATAACTAGAAAAAATATGACTAATTTAGCCCCTATCAGTGGTATTGATCAAGCCTCTTGAGAAACCTTTTGAGAGTAAGAATCCACTAAGCCTTTCATACCAAGCTCATAGGGTTTGTTTTAAACCATAAAGAGCCTTTGAAAGTTTGAAAACATGATTTGAAAAATGTTCATGAACAATACCTGGAGGTTGTTCTACATAAACTTCCTCCTCAATAAAACCATTTAGAAATGCACTTTTAACATCCATTTGATAAAGCATAAAGTTTTTGAAAGATGTAAAGGCAAGAAGCATTCTTATGGATTCTAATTTAGCAACGGGAGCAAATGTTTCATCATAATCAATACCCTTTTCTTGATTGAATCTTTTGGCAACCAATCTTGCTTTATTTCTAATGACTGCTCCATTTTTATCAAGTTTGTTTCTAAACAGCCATTGGTACCAATAACCGGATGATCAAGTAGTCTAGGGATAAGTTTCCAAACTTAATTTCTTTCAAATTGGTTTAGCTCTTCTTGCATAGCAATTGTCCAAAATTCATCATGCAATGCTACATCAATACAATTTGGTTCTATAGTTGAGAGTAGAGCAAATTATCTATGAAATACCGTCTTGTTTTGACTCCACAGCTCTAATCACCAATGATTTGCTCTTTTGGATGATCGGTTTTGTATTTTCAATCCTTTGGTAATTCTTAATTCGTGAATTCTTCAATTTGTTACTTTTCTTGTTCAGCTTGTTCTTCAAATTCTTCTTCTTTTGCATGAGCATCCAATTATGGTGCTTTATTTTGTTCTTTCCTTAGTTCCATTGAACCTCCTACATCATCATCATCTTTCCTTGAAGATAAATATTATATTTATCAAAGACAACATGTACGGATTCTTTCACACATAGAGTTCTCTTATTGTACACTCTATATGCCTTTTTATTGGAAGAGTATCCAAGGAATATGGCCTCATCGGATTTTTTATCAAATTTTCTAAGATTGTCTCGGGTATTAAGAACAAAACATTTGTTGCCAAATACTTTGAAATAAGAAATTTATGGAGTTTTTGTCAAATATAAGCTCAAAGGGAGTTTTTCTCAAGAAGGGTCTCAACATTACTCAGTTCACGATATAGCATACTGTATTTACAGCTTCAGTCCAAAAATATTTTGGAAGGGAGTTTTTACAAATCATGGATCTAGCCATTTCTTACAAAGCTCGATTCTTCCTTTCAACAAAACCATTTTGTTGAGGCGTTTTAGCTGCTGAAAAGTTATGCAATACTCCATTTTCATCACAAAAGTGTGTAAATTCACTATTGCAAAATTCTCTACCATTATCACTTCTAATAGAAATCAATTTGCATCCAATAGAGTTTTGGACATGCTTGAACAGTTTTTGTAAATTCAAAAAAGGCTTCGTCCTTTTGTCTAAGAAAGAAAGTCCAAGTGAATCTTGAGAAGTCATCAACTAACACATAAGCATACCTCTTACCACCAAGGCTAGTGGTCCTTATTGGTCTAAACAAATCCATATTAATTAATTTAAGAGATTTTGAGGTGGAAATCATTTTTTTGGGATTGAAAGAAATTTTGATCTATTTTCCAAATTGGCATGCATCATAAATTTTGCTTTTATCAAACTTTATTTTAGGTAGTCCCCTAACAAGCTCTTTTGAAGATAATTTGTTTAGCAAATCAAAGGATACATTGCCTAATCTTCTATGCCAAAGATAGCCATCATTATCATGCAAGGAAAGACATCTAATATTATGAGCTATAAGATCATTTAGATAGAAGACAAAAATATTTCCATCACGGTTGGCAACAAAAATTACTTCATTATTTGAGCTATCCATGATAGAGCAAGAGCTCTTCTCAAAAATAACTTTGCAACCATTGTTACATAATTGACTAATGCTATGCAAGTTATATTTAAGCTCATCAATTAATAACACCTGTTTTATTACAATGGTTGAAGAACCTTTTGCAATTTTATCTATGCCATGAATTTTTCCTTTCTTTTTGTCTCCAAATGTAATGAATCCTTCATTTTTGGTTTGCACATCTTCTAATAGAGTTGCATTTCCAATCATATGTCCTGAACATTTGATGTCCAAAAACCACTTTGTGAAGCTCATCTTCTCCAATGAATATACCTATACATGAGAAGGAAGAGTGATTTTTGGTACCCACATTTTCTTGGGTCCACGGGGCTTAGTAGTGTTTTCTATAATTTTCCAAAATATTTTTTCACCGGATTCAATTTTCTTCTTAACATAACACCTAAATGCTTTGTGTCTAGATTTTTCACAATATGTGCACAATTTGTGTGTCATATATATGATGAGGCAGCTTTTACAAAGTGAAGTTTGTGATTTTTATCTTTGATTTCATGCCTATAACCTAGGCCATTTTGATTTCCAGCTAAGTGTTGAGTACCAAGTAATTTTTCCAAGTTATTCTTGCCATTTGTAAACTTTTGAATGCATGTAGTAAGATAATTGACTCTATTTTCCATATCATCACACTTGCTAACCATACCTTCAAGAGAGTGAATTTTTTCATGTAAGCATTCATTTTCTAGAGACACATGTTGTAGGGCAGTGATCATAACATCTTTTTCCAAAATAGCACACATATGTGACTCAAGAGACACTTTGTTCTCATTTAATAACTTTACATTCTGATCCAACAAATAGTCAATTTTCATTTTCATTTCTTTATTTCTTCTAGATAGCTTTTTCAGTTCATGAAACATGTCAACTAGCAATTTGTTTGGATCATCATGCATTTCATTATCAGAATTATACAAATTAGATATGGAATTAGTGGTAGTGGAATTTACCTCATTTTCAATTGCCAAGAAGTAAATGTTGGCAATTTCATTTTTAGAATTTTATATCCTTTTTTCTTCTTCCTAAGCATTCTGCCTTCCTTTTCTTTAACAACTGAGCAATCAGCAATGAAATGTTCCGTGCTTTTGCATTCACAAAATTATGTCTTTAACGTTGAGGTCTGTCCTTTTCTCTTTGCGAAATTTTTCTCTCTTTTGAAATTTTCTTTATTAAACATCCTTCTAAATTTCTTCGCAATCATGGCTAATTTTTCAGTGTCTACTTTAGTTTCATCACCGCTACCTGATTGACTAGTTTCAGCTTTCTCTTTCTCAGCTTTCAGTGCTATTCCCTTTTTACCTTAATCATGGTCATCGGATTCTTGAACCTCTTGAGTTTTATTTCATGTGTTAGAAGCGAGCCAATCAGCTCTTCAGTTGGTAAGGATTTCAAATCCTTAGATTCTTCCACAGCTAGAGCTTTCGACTGCCAGCTCTTAGGCAACGCATCCAGAATATTTTAGTTTTGTTCACCAAGGGAATAGACTTTCCTATAGGATTTAAAACCATTTGCGATATTTGTAAATTTGGTAAACATATTAGTTATGCTTTCATTTAGTTTCATTGTGAACAATTCATAGTCAGGAATTAAAAGCCCCAATTTAGATTCTTTAACTTGGTTTGTCCCCTTATGGGCGACTTCAAGTAGTCTCCACATATCATGGGCTGAATCATTGCCACTAACTCGATTATTCTCAGTGGCATCAAGGGCACAGCACAAAATGTTCATGGCTTGAAAGTTCAATGTCATTTTGGCATTGTCTTCAACATCAAATTCATCACTTTATTTAGGCACATTTCTGTCATCAATAAATTTTGATAGGATAAACGGCCCATTCTCAATCAGATTCCACAATTCAAAATTGATTGAACAAACATAAATCTTCATCCTATTTTTCCAGAATGTGTAATTTTTGCCATTGAATAATGGATGTCGATTTTTGAGGATCCTTCAACATATAGGAAAGTAGATGAGTTTGCTATGAGGATCTTTTCTACACGGTTGTTAGACCAAAAATAGAGTAGACCAAGATCTGATATCAAATGAAAAACCTTAAGGGGGTGAATAAGGTTTTTGGTAAATTAAAAAAAAAAAATTGCTCTTGAATAAAATCTATTTTGAGAGAAAGAAATGTTCTTCGAATTTTTTACCAACAACACTTGCAACAACGAGAGATTTTCAGAATGACTTGAGAAATATCTAGACTCAGAATAAGGCAAGATGCACGATGCAATTAATGCTTGATTGAAAATGGGTTAGTAAGAGCCTGTAAAGATTTCTTTAAGGAACTAAGAAAATTTGAGTTAGGACGATTTGCAGCTGATTCAAAAATAAATGCAGAGAGATATAACATGGGATTTATAGTGGTTTGATCTATCAGGATTTACATCCACTACCTTAAGCTCATACTTAAGGATTTTTAACAAGATTTCATTCACCCAACTCAATGGTATCAATCTATACCAAATATAAGAGAGGATCACCACACTTGGTTTTTCAAAGTCTCTCAATCAACTAACAAATCAAGGTTCACCCCAAATAGGTTTTACACCAGAACCTTGATACACAAAGATAATTGAAGATAAATGAAACAAATGTGGCTCACTTCTTTGAGCAGATATGCGTGAATAATAAGCTCAAACACTTTTACCTTTTAGACATAATTTGATTTCACTTTGAAGAACTTTGATAAAGGAGATTTTATTTTCTATAGAGTAAGAGTGTTTCTTAGAAGGATAGGACAAAAATCTACTTTGAAATCAAGTTTTGAAGCCTTTTATAGAGACATAAAGTAGAGCTTCAATGGCTATCAAATGTCTAGTTTTCACTATCAGATTTGTCAGATTTTTAGACTTAAGTTTTGGACGATGGTGTATCCAAAAGGTAAGTCCAAATTGACACTTTTTTAGGTAGAATCAATTTGATACTATTCACAGAGTGTTGGACATAGCTTTTGGATGCAGGGTCACCTAAAATGCTCAATCCAAAATTCTGAGGATTTTAAAACTTTGAAATCTTTTGTTTTAGTACTTCAAGCAAGAATTAAACTAAATTATAAAGTAAAAAAGACATAGGAATTTACACAGAGAGATACCTTAACAAAGATTCCTAGTCTAAGGTTCTTCCATGATGGATTCTTTGTATGCAATCTCTTAAGCTTGATCTTCTTCTTGATTTCTCATTCTTAGATTCTATTGCTTCAAGAGTTACTTAACAATCCTATTTGCACACCTTGGAAGAATTGAGGTCAAACATGTCCTATAACAAGTAGATCACACAAGTTAGTCTTCATTAATGTTTGGCATAAGTCAAAACACAGGAGACCGCCCTTAGGGCTAACAAGTTACTTTTCATTCATTATTTAACTGACCCAATAAAGTGATTAGAGAATAAAAAGTAAAATAAAAAAAAATATATACAATTCAAGGATGAAAGAATATGCAATTTAGACAAATATTCTTGAAGACATGACAATGAATTACTTAGCAACTATCACAATTAATTATCATCTTGACATCATGAAGGAATTATAACAGAATCCAATCGTTTTCCCAAGTTATAGACTCACTATCTCATGATTAAATTAGCAAATTTCTCAATCAAACTAACATAACCAAAGATGCATTAAACTCATCCTTCAACAATTATCCCTATACTCTAGGTCATAATGGACATGAAATTAGCCAACAACCTTATACTCTAGATAAAATAAACTAATCTTTAATTATCTTAGTTATTTGTTCTTAATTTCATTTTCCAAGTCCGTTAAGAGATAACAAATATGAAATAAATGAAATGAAATTAACTTCTAACATTATTTTCCAAGTTAATTAGAAGCAAATCTAAATTCATCTGTTAACCCTATAGGTATTCTCCTGTGTTTTAACTTATGACAGACATTGATAAGGACGAACTTGTATGACTTACATGTGATAGAACATGTTTGACCTCAATTCTCTCTAGGCATGCAAATAAGGTTGCTAAGCAGCTCTTAAAGAAATGGAATCCAAAGTGGTGATTGATCAAATACAACCTCAACCTAAGAGCTCGTAAGACTATGAAGTCGTTGTGAAAGAACTTTAGATTATGAATCGTTTATTAAAGTATATTGTGTAAATCTCTATGTCTTCTTTACCTTATGATTCAATTTATTTCTACCTTGAAGCACACAAGCAAAAAGATTTTAAAGTATTAAGTCTTTAGAATTTTGGATTGAGTAATTTGGATGGCTCTGCATCTAAAAGTTTCGTCCAAAACTCTGTGAATAGTGTCAAAATATTTTTGCCTAGAAAAGTGCCATTTTGGACTCACCTTTTGGATGCACCTTCATTTGATCCTTGATTCCAAAACTCTGAAAAATCTAACAATGAGAAAATAATCATTTCTTACCGTTGGTGTCTTACTTTTTTACTTCTATAAAAGCCTTCAAAACTCGATTTTAAAGTAGATTTTTGTGCTATCTTTCACATAAACACACTTACATTTTAGAATACAAAAATATCCCTTTTCATTAAGTGCTTCAAAGAGAAATAAAATTGCTTCAAAAGGAAAAAGATGTAGGTGATCATTTATTTGCACATTTGTTCAAAAGTGTGAGCTATCTCTATTTCATTCCTATAATCCTTTTTGTATATCAATATTGTGGTGTAAAACCCATTTGGGTTGAGCTTTGATTTGTAGTTGGTTGAGAGGTTTTGGGTAAAACCAAGTATGGTGATCCTATTGTGTAATTGGTGTAGATAGACACCATTGAACTGACTGAGTTTATAGAGATCTGATTTGAAATCCTTAAGTGTGAGTTTAAGGTAATAGATGTATATCTTTGAGGATCGAACCACTATAAATATCTTGTTCATCTTCCTTACATTTATTTCTGACAGCTTGCAAATCTCTTTGCACAAAGTTTTCAATTACTCAAAAGAAATTTTTATGACTCTCACCAACCCATCTTTATTCTTATATTAATTGCATATCTCTTGTCTTATATCCTTGAGTTCCTAGATGACTTCTTAAAGCTACACAAAACTCGTCTTTGCACAACTTGTAAACACCTCGATCTATAAAACAAATGGAGCATTTCAAAAACTAAATATTTTTCTAAAAAGTGTTTTAAAATTTGTCAAAAACCTTAATCCCCCCTCCCCCAAGATTTTTCAATTGGTATCAGAGAGTTGGTCTACTTTTCTTCGACTAAACAACCTTGTAGAAAAGATCCTTATGGCAAATATTCCTCTCTTCCCTATATCGAGGGATCTTCGACAAATAGACCTCTTTTGTTTACTGGGAATAATTACACATTCTGGAAAATTTGCATGAATATCTACATTTGCTCTCTTCCCTATTCATGTGATTGAAAAAGTACCACATGTTCCTTCTAGAAGTATTGAAGGTCAAATAGTTCCCAAACAGAGTGACAATTATGATGCTAAGACATTGCTAAAATGACATTAAATTTTCAAGCTATGAACATTCTATGTTGTTCCCTTGATGCTAGTGAATATAATAGAGTAAGTGGTTATGCAAACCATGACATGTGGAGATTGCTTGAAGTCACTCATGAGGGGACAAATCAAGTGAAGGAATCGAAGCTGGGGCTTTTGATTCATAATTATGAATTATTTACTATGAAGCCAAATGAGAGCATAATCGATATGTTCACTAAATTCACAAATATTGCAAATGGACTTAAGGCTTATGGAAAAAGCTATTCCCTTGGTGAACAAGATAGAAAAATTCTGGATGCCTTGCCAAAGAGCTGGCAACCTAAAGCTCTGGTTGTGGAGGAATCAAAAGATTTGAAAACCTTAACTACTGAAGAGCTAATTGGCTCTCTCTTAACTCATAAAATAAAACTAAAAAGGTTTCAAGAATTAGATGACAATGACAAAGGAAAAGAGGAACAACACTAAAAGTTGTTGATGAGGACGGTGATAGCCGTTAATCTGATAATGACAATAGAACTGAAGTGGATATCGAAGAATTAGCCATGATTGCAAAAAAAATCAGAAAGATGTTCAAATAGGGAAACCTAAAAAATAGTGAGAAGTTCATAAAAAGGAAGGGGCAAACTTCATCTTCCAAGCCTCAATGCTACGAATGCATGAGTACAGAACACTCCATTACTGACTGCCCAATACCTAAAGAGAAAGAAGGCAAGGTGCTCAAAAAGAAAAACAAAGAAAAGAAAAGGACTGATGGGAATGTGGGATAAAAATGAGTTTGGAATCTGAGGAAAATAGAGATTCTAAAAATGAAATAGCTAAAATATGCTTCACAACAGTGGAGGATAAGGTAAACTCCTCTCCATCTAACCTTGTAGCAGAATTGCATGATTCTACTTGTGATAATATTGATGATCCAAATGAACTTATTGATATGTTTCATGAACTAAAAAGACTGTCAAGAAGGAATGAAGAAATGAAAGTGAAAATTGATTCCTTATCAAATGAGAATGACATTCTGATAAGTGAGAACAAGACTCTTATTGACTCCATGTGACGCTTGAATATTGAAAAATAAATCATTTCTACTTTCTTGAACTATTCTGCTCTTGAGAATAAATGTTTGTATGATAAAGTCTCATCTCTTGAAATCATGATCCATGAGTTTGATAATATGAAAATGAAAGTTGATGATCTCACTACTTGTATTGAAAAATTCACTGATGGTTGAAGCAATCTGAATAAGCTTCTTAGAGTTCAATGGATGGCTAAAAACAGAAATGGCCTTGGCTACGGTAATATACAAAAAACAGGAAAACACAAGTCTTATTTTGTGAAAGTAAGCTCCTCAAGTAGAAATTATACATGTTGCACTTATTGTGGTAAAAATGGACACAATGCATGTAGGTGTCATATTAGGAAAAGCATTGGATCAGGAATGAAAACTAATTGGAGAATTAAAAGAATCATTACTAACCCCTATGGACCCAAGAAGATATGGGTTCCAAAAATCACTTTCCCATCTCATGTATAGGTATATTTACTAGAGAAAATGAGCTTCACAAAGTGGTTCTTAGATAGTAGATACTCAAGACACATGACCGGAAATGCAACCCTATTAGAAGATGTTCAAACTACAAATAATGGGTTCATTACCTTTGGAGAAAAAAAGAAAGGAAAGATACTTGGCATAGGTAATATTTGTAAAGGATCTTCAACCATTATCAAACAAGTTTTATTAATTGATGAGCTGAAATACAACTTATTTAGCATTAGTCAATTATGTGACTATGGTTGCAAAATTATTTTTAACAATGATTCTTGCTCTATTATAGACAGTTCTAGTAATGAAATAATTTTTGTTGTCAATCGCGTTGGGAATGTATATGTATTTTGTATTAATGATCTTATGGCTCATGATATTAGATGCCTTTCCATACATGATAATGATGACTATCTTTGGCATAGAAGGTTAGGCCATGTATCATTTGATTTGCTAAACAAATTATCTTCAAAAGAGCTTGTTAGAGGACTACCTAAAATGAAGTTTGATAAAAGCAGAATATGTGATGCATGCCAATTTAGAAAACAAATCAAAACTTCCTTTAAATCCAAGAAATTGATTTCTACATCAAAACCCCTTAAATTGATACATATGGATTTATTTGGACAAATAAGGACCACTAGCCTTGGCAGTAAGAAGTATGCTTATGTTCTAGTTGATGATTTCTCAAGATTTACTTGGACTTTATTTCTTGAACAAAAAGATGAATCATTTCCTGCATTTTTTAGACTATTCAAACGTGTTCAAAATTCCCTTTGATGCAAATTGATTTCAATTAAAATTGATAATGGTAGAGAATTTTGCAATCATTAATTTACTCATTTCTATGATGAAATTGGAGTTTTTCACAACTTTTCAACCACTAAAACCCCTCAACAAAATGCTGTTGTTGAAAGAAAAATAGAACCTTATAAAAACGGCTAGATCCATGATTTGGGCTGAAGATATAAATATACAGCATGTTACGTTGTTAACCGAGTCATTCTGAGACCTTTTCTAAGAAAAATACCCTTTAAGCTTATTCTTGAAAAAACTCCATCAACTTCCTATTTTAAAGTATTTGGTTACAAATATTTTGTTCTTGATACTCGAGACAATCTTGGAAAATGTGATAGCAAATCTAATAAGGTTATATTCTTTAGATACTCTTCTAATAAAAAAGCATATAGAGTGTACAATAAGAAAACTCTATGTGTGGAAGAATCCGTACATATTGTCATTGATGAATCTAATATTTATACATCAAGAAAATATGATGACGTAGGGATTTCAAAAAAAAGGCAAAGAACAGCACAAAGATCCATCACATGACATGCATGCCAAAGAAGAAGAATTGTAAGAACAACAAGCTAAACAAAGCAAGCAAGAAACTGAAGAGCACACTGATCAAGGGCTGCCAAAATATTGGAACTACAAAATCGATCATCCAAAAAGGCAGATAATTGGTGATCTTAGCTATGGAGTCAAAACTAGATGGTACTTTGTAGACAATTTTGCTTTACTTTCAAGTATTGTACCTAACTATATTGCAAGAAGAGTTGAACCAATTTGAGAGAAATTAAATTTGGAAACTCATCCCTAGACTACTTGATCATCCGGTCATTGGTACCAAGTAGGTTTTCAGAAAATAATCTTGATGAATATAGAGTGGTGATTAGAAATAAAGTTAGACTTATTGCCCAAGGATTCAATCAAGAAGAGGGCATCGACTATGACGAGACATTTGCTCCAATTACTCAATTAGAGTCCATTAGAATGCTACTTGCCTTTACATCTCTCAGAAATTTCATACTTTATCAAATGGATGTTAAAAGTGCATTTTTAAATGGTTTTATTTTAGAGGAGGTATATGTAGAACAACCTCCAGGTTTTATTCATGAGCATTTTCCAGATCATGTTTTCAAACTCTCAAAGGCTCTTTATGATTTAAAACAAGCCCCATGAGCTTAGTATGAAAGGCTTAGTGGATTCTTACTCTCAAAAGGTCTTTCAAGAGGCTTGATTGACACTATATTATTTATTAAATCAAAAAATTCTGATGATCTTCTCATTGTCCAAATTTATATTGATGATATCATTTTTTTCTTTTTTTTTTTTGCCACTAATGAATCCTTGCGTAAGATGTTTGCCAAACTATGCAGCAAGAATTCGAGATGAGCATGATGGGAGAATTCAACTTCTTCCTCGAATTGCAAATTGAACAAACCAATGATGGAATTTTTTAAATTAAGTAAGTACAATAAGGAACTGCTCAAGAGGCTTGGTATGAACGAAGCCAAAGAAATCAATACACCTATGAGCACTTTTCCAAAGCTTGATAAGGATGAAATGGGTAAGAAAGTGGATGAATCAAAATACAGAGGTATGATTAGGAGTTTGCTATATGTTATTGCAAGCCGACCAAATATTATGTTTTCAGTTTGTCTTTACGCTAGATTTCAATCATGTCTAAAAGAACCTCACTTATGCACTGTGAAACATATTCTTAGATACCTGGTTGGGACACATGACTATGGTTTATGGTATCCTTGAACTAACTCCTTTGATCTTATAAGCTACACTATTGTAGATTATACAGGCTGTAAAGTTGAACGGAAAAGCACTAGCAGGTATTGAAAATTTCTCAGACATTCTCTAGTGTCATGACACAGCAAAAAATAAGCTTGTGTATCCTTATCCATAACCCAGGCTTAATATATTACAGTAGGGAGCTGTTATGTGCAAATCTTGTGGATGAAAAATACATTGTTTGATTTTAGTCTTGATTTCGATTGCATACCTATACTATGTGATAATAGGTGCAATTAATTTAACAAAAAATCCTATTCAACATTCTAGAACTAAGTATATTGAGGTTAAACATCATTTTATTAGAGATCATGTACTTAAAGGCGACGTTTGTTTAGAGTATATCCCCACTAATGATCAACTTGCAAATATATTCACAAAACCCCTAGCTAAAGACAAATTCTTATTTTTGAGAAGAGGATTGGGCATAACAAAAATTGTGTGACTAAAGTTTTGTTTGGAAAGAATTAATTGTCTATTTTTGCAGGTTTCTAAATAAATAAAATTTCGGAGGGAGACTTTGGATGTAATACTTCGAATAGCAAATCCAAAATTCATCTTCCAAAACTCTCATTTTAAAGATTTTTTTTTTTTTTTTTTTGGATGAACATTTTGGATGGAGCCTCAATCCAAAATGAAAACAACATGATGCTTCTCATGTTTTTCAAAAATGACTACTTCCATATTATTCTTTTGAAATTCAAAATACTAGCACTTTTTTCAAGATAGCATTTAAAATCTCTAATGAAAGTTTCTTTCCAATGTACTTGATTGTACTTATCTTCACAACCTCCTATGAAACCACAAAGAGTTTTTCTCTCTCTTCTTTCTCAGATTCTGAAATCGACAAAGAACTCTATCTTTCTCTTTTCAAAATTTCTCCATTTTCTCTCTAAAAAAAAAAGAAATTGAAAGCCCAATCCTCTACCTTCTGATCACAATGGCTAAATCTCCAAAATCAACCAAACCATAGTCAAACAAAGCCCAGAAAAATCACTACAACAATAAAGAAGAAATCAGCTGCTAACACGAAATCAACTGTAAAGGAGAAAGGGAAGGAAGTCGTTCCTGATCTCCCTGCTTCTCAGACCAATTCTTCAAAATCAACTCCGTAATAGGAAAGTTTTGAGACCCAGGTACTCCATTTTCTTGACTCTAAAAGTAAATCTAACTTTAATGATTGGGTTTCAAGAAACTAAACTGTGATTGTTGGTTACCGCGCTAATCCAGAATCTTTCCTGAATTTTACAAAAATTTTGAATATGTTTGAGTCCTTCAGTAGGGAGCCCTATTATCTGTTGATGAAAAATTATTCACAACTCTTGTATGAGAATTTTATGTAAATCTGAAAAAGGGCCGATTAGAGGAGGCTGGAAAGGGTTTTATAGTACAGTGGTACACTTCAAGAGTTGGAGGAAAGAACCTTGAGTTTGATCATCACTTATTAAACAGAATATATGGTGTTAGAGATGGAGGCATTCAATTTTTGAACTGAACAAGTTTGCAGAGGAAACTAATCTGTTTGATTTGGGGAAATTTGAAAGAACATTTACTAGCGGGAGGAGTTCTAAGAATTCAAGCAAAAGGAACAATAAGTGGTTAAATGGACTTGGTAGAATTCTACACCCTATGGTTTCAACCATGGTGGTTCCAAGCTTTAGTCACAAAACTTCTATAAACATTATGTAAATGGTAATAATGTTGGTGCTATTCTAGAATAGGCCAATATGATTTGGATTTCTTACTACGAAATTGATTATACAAACAAGGAACACTTCAAGCAAAGCCCTGCCCTACGGAAATTTATTAACCAAAGTTTTTAGATATTTCAGTGTTGATATGAGTTTGATCACCCCTACTCCTTCAAATATAAATGTTTACATCTTTGAGTCTTTTGAGAAAATAGGATATGTGCGAATGGATAATGAGTGGAAGCTGCTCAGAGATGCTTCCGACAATGAAAACGAAATATTGTTAAAGGTTAAGGCCAAAGGCAAGACTGCTCAACCTAAAAAAAAAAAAAGGCTGAGATAGAAACTCAAGAAGAGTCCTCTAGCAAGAGAAAACAAAAAAAATCATGACAATGACATTAATCAGAGCATTCTGGAAGCCATAAATGCTTTGGCTGTTAAGGTAGATAGCCTCAACTCAGAAATCCAGAATTTTTGGTACAGGCTAACTGCTGCGGAAGAGAGGGATCAAAAGGCTAAAACTATTCCTGATAAATTAGTACCATCTTGAGAACAAGTAACGGAAGAACAAACTGCCCAAGAGGAAGAAGATATCAATGAACAAGACACTGTGAAGGAAATTGAGAAGAAGGATGAAGAAATGAAAGCCACCTAGACTGAAGAGAAATTAAAAGACAAAGACCTTGGTAAAAAACAGACACCTGAGGATAATGAAAAATGAAGGCAGACGCCCGTGTATAAGGAAGAGTTAGCACCACTTGCCCCTACTACAGTACCTCTTCCCAAACCGGCCATAGTTGGCAACTCATCTGGTAAATGACAGAAACATGTGGTGGTTAAAAGGAAATCCAGCCTCATTACTGGCCAGCACTCCAAAAAGGGTGTCGGGACTAAGTCTGCAACAATTCACATTTCCTGACTCACCACTTCTGCGGGCTACTTACAAGAATTCTTATGCTTGAGCACCTTTTACTGATTTTCCTGTTGACAATCAATTCTATAATTTCTGCACTAGTACTTGAACAATTTATTTTTGCATTTATCCCCTACTGATCTATCTACTAATATATATCTACTCTTGTCCATAAGGTTTTGTTTGATCTCTTTATTCTATCTTTTCCGCATTTTGATTGATGACAAGGAGGGAGAAAAATGGATTTGTAATGGATTGTGATTGAATAGTTTATTGACCTGTGATCGTGATTCTGTGAAATACAAGGTTATATATTGTTAAGATTTGGGTTGATCAAACAATGTCAATATGATATGTTGTGCAATCTTTTCACTAGTTTTTTTTCTCCTATAAGTATGGATTGTGATTATGACTGCTTATGATCATATTTTACCACTGTAGACTGTGAAAGTTTTCGGTGATTTAATGGAGACTTTGTTGAGATGTTGTTGTTGCTATAAACAAAAGAGACTGGAGTATGTGTGTAAGTCTATTGTGCACTCTAACTAATTAAGGTTTGATTGAATGAATGATTTGTTTAGTTGAGATATGCACTCTATTAAAAATTCAGATGATGAGGATATTTAGGCTTATGATTCTTTTTTTTTTTTTTTTTTTTTGCTCAGAAAATTTCCTTATGTCTGAAATATCTTGAGAAAACTAACCTGGGTTAAAAACCTCTAATTCATCTTTGTGAAATTTCATTTTTTTTTTACCCTGCACATACACAGGGGACGTTTTGGACTCATATTTCTTCAATCCAAAAGACTAGTCCAAAAATGAGTTTTTTTAACGCTGGCTTCTGACTAAGTTTACCCTATTTTGGATACATTGATGAGACTCCACTTCATCATGGAGGACAAGGACCGATGACAAGAGCTAAAACCAAGAAGCTTCAAGATGATTTTCAATTGGTCATCAAACCATACTTGAGGATGAAAGAGGATTGGAAGGCTAAGGAAGCTAACCAGGAGTTTGTGTTGATGACCATCCTTGAAGGACCCCAACAAGAACTTAAACCAGCAGCAAAAGGGGACAAAACTTGACCAAGGGAGGCTTCCTAGTGGATAGCTGGTGTCGGCTCCATGCAACCAAACCGGCGCCGACTCCATTCTGTCCAACAACACCTCAAGCACAACATGAACCAGCCCGAAGACAAATCCAAACTGGCGCCGGTTGTGAAGTCCAAACCGGCGCCGACTTCCCCCTGGGTAGCCGTTGACTATTCCGTGTTTTAATGCTTTTCTCTAGTTTTCTTCACTTTTAATTGCTTGCAAAGACTTATTATGACCTAAAAATGTAATTACACCTTAGGGATTACTTAGTTAGGGTTAGGATAGTATAAATAGTACCTTTAGTGATTTGAAA
Organism: Voacanga thouarsii; assembly: GCA_026120185.1. Classification (NCBI taxonomy): domain Eukaryota; kingdom Viridiplantae; phylum Streptophyta; class Magnoliopsida; order Gentianales; family Apocynaceae; genus Voacanga; species Voacanga thouarsii. Next base: position 344,602 of record JANUWF010000952.1, read on the forward strand.
ACACAATACACTTCACTTTAATTCAAATTTGAGAAGAGAATCTTGAGAGGCCCTAGCCTCCTTGTTCATCTTGTTCAAGAACAAGCTAAATGGTTAGTCCTCCTTTTGTAAGAGTCTAAAAATCTTTTGGATAATCCAATGTTATTTCTTTGAATAGGTCTTAGTTGTTTTGTTCTTCTAAGGTTTGTTTGAAATCTAATATTTGGGTGCCTCTTTTCTTTATTCTATTTGTTCATCTTTGTCTTTGTTTCTTTAAGGATATTAGGGTGAGATTATATTAAAACTTTCTACTCATCTTGAGGGTCTTTGAGGCGTTGTTTTTCAAGGGTTTGAAAGAGTGTAGGTAGTTATCCGGTTTTTTCTCCTTTTTGGTCACAAGAATCTCTGTTTTTTGTTCCTTTGAGTTGAGATGAAACATAGCTAACAAAAACACCCACAACACCCAGAAGAGCCACCAAGAATTCGTATCAAAGAGTTTGGTATCAAAGAAAGGAAAGCTTTGATTCCCATCAAAGCTTGAAAATAAGAAAACGAGCTCTACAAAGTGAAGAAAAGGGAAAAACAGAGAAATCCAGTAACTCAAAAACCTAATCCAAAAAGGTTATTAAATCTTTGTCATATCTTGATTTTTCTGTTAGGAAGCTCCTTGATGTTGTTATAATCCTTGGGAACAAATTTATCTTGTGATTGTGGTGAAATTTGGCTTCAATATGGGTGAAAATGCTGATTGTTCTTAAGTGACGAGAATTGCATCCAAGGTGTTTGATAAGTGTTCTATGAGAATATTTTTAGCTATAGTTGGGATCTTTGATTCTTAATTTTTATTCCTTGGGATAGTGAGACTTAGTATATCACTCTATTATTAAATTCCATGTTCATTGAACTCAAATTTTCTATTGCACTTTTGTGATCATCTTGTTCTTTATCGTCATAGTTCTAGTTGTTTTTGTTTCTTAGTTCTTGCAAATTCTTGTTTGTTTCTTGCCTAGAAGTGATTCTTGTGTGTCTAGTGCTTGTTCTTGTGTTGATTGAATCCACCTTTCTTGATATTCTTGATTAAAAACTTGTTTTCTTGAGGTGCCCAATAAGTGTTTGTTGAAATTCCCCTAAGATCCCCTAATTGAAAATTTCTTTTGATTTGTGTGATTCACTAAGTTGGACTAAAATTTTAGCTATTAGGGAGGATTGGGATTGAATAAGAAGGCTTGAGTGTTGAGAAAAAAGGCAAGATGGTGAGCCTATCATTAAAAGAGCCTAAGAGAGTAAACACGAGCGTGGAGTAATCAACCTTGAGAGCCAACACGTAAGGAAGAGCAGTGAGGGTCTATTTTTCTTTCTAATCTCCTTGTATTGCAGGTATAAGTAAGTAAATATCCCATCACCATGGCCCATGAACAAGAGATCTCTAGGCCTAACCCAAGTGGACCTAGTAGACCTCAAGAAGATCAAATTGATGCTAGGGGTTTGCATGAGGACTTGCAAGCTATGATGAGGACTATGCAAAGAAAATTTCAAAACATGACAAGGGAGTTGATAAATCATCTTAGACAATCTTCTACCGTTGCACAAAGAAGAGGCCAAAAGTGATTTGAAGTGCCTAGTCCAAGGATGAGGGATGGTGATGCCATACTCGTCCATTACATGCCCAACAAAGGGAATAGTGGGATGAACATTCAATTGGGGGATTCCAACAAGTTCCTATAAGAGGGGGAGTACATAGTATGAGAGAAGGACGAGGTAGAGGATAAAGAAGGAATGGAGGGAACAATCTAAGAGGGTTAGAACGAGAAATTGAGGGAGTTGATGAGTGGTATGAGGGGGAACAAGTTGAGGCCTTTAGGGAACATCATAGAGGATGGGGTAATAGAGAAGGAATGAGAGAAAGAAATGATGTGGAAGAGGAGTTGAGCCATATTAAATTGAAAGTGCCTATATTCTATGGTAAGAGTGACCCTAAAGTATATTTTAAGTGGGAGAGCAAAATTGAGATATGCCTAGAGAGCCATACCTATAGTGAGAGGTCCAAAGTGAGGTTGGTTATCTTAGGATTTTCGGAGTATGCTTTGGTATGGTGGAAGCAAGTTAGTGCTCAAATGAGACAAATGGGAGTGGAAACCGTGGCTAGTTGGAATTTGTTGAAAGACATGATGAGGGCAAGGGTTATACCACACTATTACTATAATGATCTTTACCAAAGGCTCCAATCACTCAAGCAAGGAAACAAGAGTGTGGAAGATTACCATAAGGAGATGGAAGTTATGTTGATGAGAGCTCAAATTCATGAAGGTCCTAGAGCAACAAGAGCAAGATTTTTGGGAGGATTAAATAGGAAGATTGCCAATTTGATGGAATAGCACCCCTATAATCGTTTGGAGGATATGGTACATGCCGCTATGAAGATTAAGAGGTAATTAAAGAGGAGGTCATTTACTAGACCATCACTTCCAAACCCCAACACAACTAGCAAGGTGCCAACTAAGAATGATGAAGCCCCTAAACCATTTCAAAGGGATTTCAACAAACCTAGGGAAGCTTGGAAACCTAGGGAGGATTGGAAACCTAGGGAAGGATGGAACAAGGACAAGGGGAAAGCAATGCAGAGGCCACAAAAGAATAGAGATATCAAGTATTTTAAGTAACTTGGATATGGACATACCTCCCATGGGTGTTCAAGCAAGAGAACAATGTATACCAATCCCTATGGTGAGGTTTCTATCGACGAAGAATAAGAGGGAGAAAGATACCAAGGAGACAAAGAGGGAAATGGAGATGAGGAGAGTGATGAGGGGGAAGCTGTTGGTCAAGAATACTCCTTGGTGAGAGTTACAAGAAGGTCATTGACTTCACAAGCCATTAAGGATCAAGACCACCAACAAAGAGATAACATTTTCTACACTAGGTGTCTAATCAACAAGACTCCTTGTAGCGTTATTACGGATAGTGGGAGTTACACTAACGTGATTAGTGCAAACTTGGTTCAGGAATTGGACATGAAATGGATTAAACACCCCAAACCCTACAAATTGCACTGGTTGAATGATAGTGGGGAATTGAGAGTGAACAAATAAGTTTTGGTATCTTTTGAGATGGCAAAGTATAAGGATGATATACTATGTGATGTGGTACCCTTGCAAGCGGGTCACTTGCTTCTAGGAAGGCCTTGACAATACGATAGGCATGTTAAACATGATGGGAGGAAGAATACTTATTCCCTACTTAAGGAGGGAACTAAGTTTACCCTCACCCCCATGGCCCCTAGTGAGGTAAACAAAGATCAACGAATCATGAAGGAGAAAGAAAAGAAGAAGGGAGAGCAAGATGTTAAGCAAAAGCAAGAAATTGAGAGGAAAGAAAAAAAGAGGTAAGAAAAAGAATTGAAAGAGAGAATGAACAAACCAGTGCCTTTGACAATCAAGGATAGAAGTGAGTAAGGACAAGAGAGGAGAGGTAAAAGAAGAGTGAATTTCTTTGCAAAAAGAGAGTGAGGTCATAGAGGCTATAGAAGCTAAGAAACCGATTATACTTTTATTATGTAAAAGTTCTTATATTTCTACTAATGATTCCATATTGTCTTTGCCTCGTGAAATTGCAGCTATTCTTTGAGAATTTGAAGATGTTTTCCTAAATGAGGTGCCCAGAGGACTACCACCATTGAGAGGAATTAAGCATTAAATTGACTTTGTGCTCGAAGCCATCATCCCCAACCGACCGGCATATAGAAGCAATCCGAAGGAATCCAAGAAGTTGCAAAAGTATGTGAAGGCATTACTTGAGAAGGAACAAGTGAGAGAAAGCCTAAGCCCATGTGCGGTTCCGGTTCTCTTGGTGCCCAAAAAGGATGGGACATGGCTATGTGTGTAGATTGTCGTGCTATCAATAACATAATGGTAAAATACCGCTATCTCATTCCTAGGCTAGATGACTTACTTAATGAGCTATTTAGTGCATGCATTTTCTCAAAAATTGATTTGAAATCCGGTTATCACCAAATTAGAATAAGAGAAGGGGATGAATGGAAAATATCTTTTAAGGATAAACAAGGGTTGTATGAGTGGCTTGTCATGCCCTTTGGATTGTCTAATGCTCCTAGTACTTTTATGCGATTAATGCACGATGTTTTGAGGGAATTCATTGGGAAATTTGTTGTTGTGTACTTTGATGATATATTAATCTATAACAAATCATATGTGGATCACTTAAATCATGTTCAAAGTGTGCTTGTTGCCCTCCGAAGGGAGAGATTGTATGCTAATCTTGAGAAATGCTCTTTTTGTTTGGAGAGGATTACATTCCTTAGGTATATTGTGAGTGCCAAAAGGATTGAGGTTGATGAGGGAAAAGTGAAAGCCATTCTTGATTGGCCAACCCGTACCACCATTACCCAAGTACGTAGTTTCTATGGGCTAGCTAGTTTCTTTAGGAGGCTCATCCAAAATTTTAGCATTATAGCAGCCCCTTAAACCAAATTGGTAAAGAAAAATGTGGGATTTAGGTGGGAGGAAGCCCAACAACAAGCCTTTCAAACCCTCAAAGACAAATTGAGCCAAGCTCCAATTCTTATTCTTCCCAATTTTGAGAAGGCTTTTGTGATTGAGTATGATGTAAGTGGGGTGGGAATTGGTGCGGTCTTGACCCAAGATAGAAAACCCATTACATACTTTAGTGAGAAATTATCCGGGGCAGCCCTCAATTATCCTACCTATGACAAAGAGCTATTTGCCTTAGTGAGAACCTTAGAGTATTGGCAACACTACCTTTTGCCAAGAGATTTGTCATTCATACCAATCATAAGACCCTTAAACATCACAAGAGCAAACAAAATTTGAATAAGAGGCATGCAAGGTGGATGGAGTTTATTGGGACATTTTCATATGTCATTCAATACAAGAAGGGTAAGGAAAATGTGGTAGCGGATGCAGTATCTTGAAAGTATGCACTCCTCAACCTTTTGGATGCTAAACTTCTTGGTTTTAAATTTGTGAAAGATTTGTATGTTGATGATAAGGAGTTTAGGGATATTTTCCATACTTGTGAGAAAGGTGCATTTGCTACATATTATAGGCATGATGGTTTCTTATTTAGGGAGGCAAGGCTTTGTGTGCCAAAGGGTTCTATTAGGGTGTTGCTAGTTAGGGAAACCCATAGTGGGGGACTACTGGGGCATTTTGGTGTTGCAAAAACCTTAAACATCCTTAAGGAACATTTCTTTTGGCAAAAAATGAGAAAGGATGTGGAGAGACATTGTTCTCAATGCATTATTTGTAGGCGAGCTAAGTCTAGATCTCTTCCACATGGTCTTTATACTCCTTTGCCTACACCTAATGTGCCTTGGGTTGATATTTTAATGGATTTCATCTTAGGATTACCTAGGTCCAAGGGGGTAAGGACTCCATATTTGTGATTGTTGATCGATTCTCTAAGATGGCTCATTTTGTGGCTTGTTCCAAAACTAATGATGCATCCTATATTGCAGATTTATTCTTTAAGAAAGTGGTGAAAATGCATGGGATTCCAAGGACTATTGTCTCAAATAGGGATACTAAATTCCTTTGCCACTTTTAGAGAGTTTTATGGAACAAACTTGGTACTAATCTCTTGTTTTCCACAGCTTGTCATCCTCAAACGGACGGACAAATAGAGGTAGTCAACCGAACACTCACCCAACTTTTGCGAACCATGATCAAGAAGAACTTGAAAAATTGGGAGGAATGCTTACCACACATTGAGTTTGCTTACAACAGGGCTATTCACTCTACCACTTCTTATTCTCCTTTTGAAATTGTATATGGTTTTAATCCTCTAACTCCTTTAGATTTGGTTCCTTTGCCTATAGGTGAACGGTTGAACCTCGATGGAGCTAAGAAGGCGGAAATGGTGAAAGCACTCCATGAGAAGGTAAAAGAAATCATTGCAAAACACAACAAATAGATCGCCCATAAGCGCAATCAAGGAAGGAAAAAGGTAACATTTGAGCCAGGCAATTGGGTATAGGTGCACCTTCGCAAGGAGAGATTCCCCACACAACGACGGAGCAAACTTGACCCAAGGGGGGATGGGCCATTTCAAGTTCTTACCAAAGTTAGAGATAATGCTTACAAGATAGATCTACCCGGTGAGTATCATATTAATGCCACATTTAATGTTAGTGAACTCTCTCCATTTAATGTAGATGATGGCGATGATTCGAAGACGAATCTTTTTCAATGAGGGGGGGATGATGAGACTCCACCTCATCATGGAGGACAAGGACCGATGACAAGAGCTAAAACCAATAAGCTTCAAGATGATTTTCAATTGGTCATCAAACCTTACTTGAGGATGAAAGAGGATACAAAGTTGAGGAAGCTAACCAAGAGTTTGTGTTGATGACCATCCTCGAAGGACCCAACAAGAACTCAAACTGGTAGCAAAAGGGGACGAAACTTGACCAAGGGAGGCTTCCCAGAGGACAGCCGGCATCAGCTCCATACAACCAAACCAGTGCCAACTCCATTCTGTCCAACAACACCTCAAGCACAACATGAACCGGCCCGAAGACAAATCTAAACCAGCGCCCGCTATGATGTCTAAACCGGTGCCGGCTTCCCCCTGGGCAGCCGTCGATTGTTCTATGTTTTAATACTTTTCTCTGGTTTTATTCGCTTTTAATTGCTTGTAAAGACTTATTATGACCCAAAAATGTAATTATACCTCATGGATTACTTAGCTAGGGTTAGGATAGTATAAATAGCACTTTTAGTGATTTGAAAACACAATACACTTCACTTTAATTCAAATTTGAGAAGAGAATCTTGAGAGGCCCTAGCCTCATTGTTCATCTTGTTCAAGCCAAGCTAAAGGGTTAGTCCTCCTTTTGTAAGAGTCTATAAATCTTTTGGATAATCCAATATTGTTTCTTTAAATATATCTTAGTTACTTTGTTCTTCTAAGATTTGTTTGAAATCCAATATTTGGGTGCTTATTTTCTCTATTCAATTTGTTCTTGTTTCCCTTTGTTGCTTCAAGGATATAGGGGTGAGATTATAGTAGAACTTTCTACTCATCTTGAGGGTCTTTGAGGCTTTGTTCTTCAAGGATTTGAAAGAGTGTAGGTAGTTATTTGGTTTTTTCTCATTTTTGGTCACAAGAATCTCTGTTTTTATTCCTTTGAGTTGAGATGAAACATAGCCAACAAAAACACCCACAACACAAAGAAGAGCCACTAAGAATTCGTATCATATATGTTTTGGAAGTCCAAAACCTTAAGTCCAAAAATGACCTTTGTTAAAAGATTCCATTTGGGATACACGCTTAGATGTTTAAATTCTGAATCCAGTCCTACTCTCAAAATGCACTTCATAGTTTTATATCTTATGTCCATACATGCACATATTAAGGGGGAGCATTATATCCTATGATTTATATTTTATACCTCATTGTGTACATATCTATACCTTTTTTTTATAACTACTATAGGCAGCTATTCTCTTTTGGAATAGTCTTGGGATGGAATGAAGGAGAATAAGGAGGTAGGTTGGGCCATAAGCTCATTGAGCCATGTTTATGAATACATGCTTTAAATTTTCTATCTTAATCTCATAAGCACTCTTTGAGTCCTATAATGAGAGATTGCATTTCAATGAAAAAAATTCTCATTTCTCTTGGTCTAATATGTCCGTACTGTATATATCATTATTTTTATATCACAATCCCATCAAGTCTGTCACCACTCAAAAATGAAGAGATTGTTAGCTGTAAGGGCATTCTCTTATGTTTTGACTTATAACAATATTGATATAGACTAACTTGTGTGACTTACATGTGATAGGACATGTTTGACCCCAATTCTTTTAACGCATACAAATAAGGTTGCTAAGCAGCTCTTAAGGAACTCGAATCCAAAGTGTTGATTGACTAAGTACAATCTCAACCTAAGAACTCGCGAAATCATGAAGTCCTTGTGAAAGAACTTTAGACCAGGAATCATTTGTTAAGGTATATTATGTAAATTCCTATATCTTCTTTACCTTCTGATTCAACTTATTTCTACCTTGAAACACGCAAGTAAAAAGATTTCAAAGTATTAAATCTTTAGAATTTTGGATTAAGTCATTTGGATGACTTTACAACCAAAAGTTTCGTCTAAAACTCTGTGAATAGTGTTAAAATGTTTCTGTCTAGAAAAGTGCCATTTTGGAATCATCTTTTGGATGTATCCTCATCTAATCCTTGAGTCCAAAACTCTGAAAAACTGACAGTGAGGAACTAGCAGTTTCTAGCCGTTGGTGTCTTCCTTTTTGCTTCTATAAAAGCTTTTAAATTTGATTTTAAAGTAAAATTTTTTTGCTATTGATGTGATTAGATTTAGGTATAAAAATCATATAAAAACTAAGCGCATTCCCAATCAAGTTAAATTAAAACGTTAACCTCAAATTACACATATGAGCAAGCGTACTTCTCATTAACATAGCATAGGGTTCAAATGAGTGTCAATCCTCCAGGAACAAATATGTATTAATCACTTTTCTTTCATTATTTAACAGACTCAATAATGTGAAAAATAAAATAAAATAAAATAAAAGAATATATACATGTCAAGGAAGGAGAAGTATGTAACTCAAACCATTATTTCGATAATCATGATCTTAAAGTACCCAATCATTATTATAACTAATTATTCCCTTGGCATCATGAGGGATTAAGATAGACTCGCTTCTTTTTCAATCCATGAAATCACTACCTTCTAGATAACTTAGAATCACTTGGTCTCGTCTCAACTAATTCATCTAAAAGGTATATAAAACACAATCCTTGATTAAATTCCCTTGGTCTCAGCAAATTTAAAACATAAATTTAAGCAATGAATCCTTGGTCTCGGCCAACATCAATTAACCTTTAATTACCTAGTCCTCATCAATTAACCCCCTTGGTCTTGGTGAGTTAATAGACAACAAATATCAAATTAATAAATTGAAACCACCACCAACCCCTTTGGGCTCACGAGTTAATGGAAAGAACCAATCAATTAATCTCGTAATAAGCTCAAGTAATTAAATACCAAGAAGAACAACCAATTAATCAAAAGATCAAATAACTTTAAATATCATGAACACCTAAAATAATATCAAATTACAATAAAACAATTAACACATCATTCTTAAAGAAAAAGAAAACAAAGTAAAAGAAAGCACTCATAGACAAGCATCCTTCTTCTTCCTTTAAAGACCTTCTTGCATAACCCTCCTTGAATTGAAGAATTCCTCCTTTGATTTGAGTGATTTTCTGTGATGAACAATGAATTCTCTTTTTTTTCTTTATGTTCTTCATCTATTTATAAGCTTGAGAAGTGACTAAACTCCTTGGTGTAATGTTCTTGGCCAAGTAAAAGTTGGAAGATACTAAAACTCCACAGATTACCAAAAACCGCGTAGAAAATACAATCCCGCCTTTTCCTCAGAGCACAGCCGGCGCCGTCTTAGCTCTCGGAGCCGGCGCCAGTTGTGTTCTGTCTCTCCATTCATTCGCCAATTTTTTCTTGATTTCAACACCAAGTAGTCCAAAATGCAGCCGGCACCGCCTTGGCTACTGGAGCCGGCGTTGGTTCCACTCAGTTCTGCTCCGTTTTGACAATTTTTTGTCGCCTTAAAGTTTGTGTCATCAGTGCTTGGCCAATGCCGATTCCAGTGCCCTAGCGGGCACCGCCTCTCTTCTATTCTGCGATGTTTTTGCTTTGTTTTACTCTAAAAATCTGTAATAATGAACAAACTACCTTTCCAAGGGTAAAATCTCAAATATGAAGGAATATGACTAGTTATTAAGCAAAATGTATGACAAAATAGCCTCAAATAACTAGGAAAAATATGACTAATTTAGCCCCTATCAGCTATCTTTCTCAAAAACACTCTTACACTTTAGAATACAAAAATCTCATTTTTCATTAAGTGCTTCAAAGAGAAATCAAATTGCTTCAAAAGGTAAAAGTTATTGGTCTCATTTGTTTGTACATTTGCTCAAAAGTGCGAGCTATTTCTGTTTCATTCCTATAATCCTTTTTGTTTATCAAGGTTGTAGTGTAAAATCCATTTGGGATGAACCTTGATTTGTAGTTAGTTGAGAGGTTTTGCGTAAAACCAAGTGTGGTGATCCTCTTGTGTAATTGGTGTAGATAGACACCATTAAACTGACTGAGTTTATAGAGATTTGATTTGAAATCCTTAAGTATGAGCTTCAGGTAGTAAACGTAGATCTTTGAGAATCGAACCACTATATATAACACCCCACTACCTAGGCCCAACAGGGCTGGGAATGTCGCCCCGTCCAAAGGACAAGGGGTCTTTATAACTAGGTCACACAATCAGAATAATAGAAATAAAACAATACTTTAAACTTAAAACTTATTACAATCCAAAAATTCAAAAACAAATCCAAAATAGAAAGTGTTTACTCTCAACTCCCAAAGTATTACACAAAATAAATATAAAAAAATCTTCCAAGGCAAGCAACAACTAGCTACTTATTCCCACAGCATGATCGACCTGAAATCATGGTAAAAAGGGTGATGAGATAAAAATCTCAGTAAGTCCGTGTGTGCTTTGAGCGTCCAGTGAAAGTAGTTCGTGAATGCAGAATATAAAATCTTCACAAGAGAAATATTGGCAAGCAATAAATAATAGTCAAAATCAAGAGTGGTGTTTTGGCTTTTCCAACCATACAGGTACAATAAAATTAACCACTCAAAAGGGCGGTCATGGGTTACCACACACTGGGCCCCATAACCATACAACGGTCAGAATGCCATACTTTGTGCAGACTGACAAACGATAGGTGATCGGTCTATCGGTTAAGATACTCCTCATTCTCTATACCCAAATAAAACTGGTTGTCCATTCCGACAACACACAGTCCACTTGACTGAAAACTGCTAGCTCAGACCGGCACGACCTATTGGACTAACATCTTATCCAGGAAGGACTCACCCCTCAGAGGTGGCCACCTACTGAGAGACTTACCCTAACCCTTCAAAGACTAGTCCTAGCAGTCCTCCCTTATTAAGTACTTAACGTAATTTATCCCACTTGGGGAAAAATGAATAAAACATAGTTCCACTGGAAAATGGCAATTAAGGATTTTCAAAGTTTGGGGCAAAACTAGTTTTAGAAAGAGCTTTAGGGTTTGAGTAAAAATGCCCCTTAATTTTCAAATATTTTGTTTGCCTGAAATGAGAAAGGAGATAATCCCCAATTGCCTTTACAGAAGTGAGTATCCACGCACTCCACATTTATCTTGCCATAGTAATCATTTTGCATCAAATAGGTTTTATGCAGGAGCTTACCTGATCCTTAGCTCGAGATAAAATAAAGGTCTCCAACAGCTGACCTAATCCCGCCTAGGGTAAATATAAGCCATAATTAAACTCAAGCCAAAATTCACTTTCACAAACAAACCTAGCTCAACCTACTACAATCATGATCCTAGAGTCCCAAGCTTTAAGGCTAGATAATAAATAAAGAGTTTATAAGATAAGTCTAGTTTGGTATTAAAATAATTAGGGTTTTGGGAAATAGGTACTAATAAGTTGAAGGTTTAAATATTGCTATAAATAAATTAGAGTTTATTTGATGAAGGGTCCTAGGTGGTATTATGTAAAATAATAATATATTAATAAATAATTTATTAGAAAATAATTGGTAACCAAAATTAGTTGTAAGTAAATTTTAATAGTTTCAATTGAAAGATAATAAATAAATTTTAATAGTAGTTTTGAATATAAGACTTACAAAATTAATATTTTGCCTATTATGAATATTTATATAAAAGCTTTATTATTTTATATATTTTATTTTATATAATATCTACATATTTTATTTCTTAAATAAAAGCTATCATTTATTTGACTAAAATATCATTATTTTATATAAAAGACCAAATCCACATTTTCCTAGGGTTTTCGAAATTCACTAGAAGAAATTATAGTAATAATCATTTAATTGATGGAATAAAATTAGCTTAGGGACAACAAGGTCATGATCATAATTTCTTTTGCTAACCATAATCATGAACATACACTCTACACCAATCAACAAAACATCCAAATCATGAATAAAGGTATAGATCTAAATTTACCAAGACATGATCCAAACTCTACTAACATAACCATAATCACGGCCTTAACAAGAATTCATGAACATAAACCCTATTCACCAAAGGTGACATAATCTTTAACATGCTTATTCAATCATACTACTCACGACATGAAGAGCATGCAACAAAACCCTGAAAACACCATGCAAGCAACTAAGACAAATCATCTCATGCATCAATCCCATCTCCAACATGTGCACACATTTATTCATGCTTCAATCTCAACTTCAACACAACAACACATGCTCGAATCTCAATCATAATCCATCCCCTTCCAATATCATCCTAGAGACATGAATCTAGAATTTAAAGAGAAGGTTGAAGAGGTTTACTTGATTGATGACTATCTTGGAGTAGTTTCGAAAGGATCCTTACTCTTAGGAGACTTGATCCGTCTAAGAGAGAAGAAGGAAATATGGCCATGATTGAAGTAACTATTCGGCCAAGAGAGAGAGAGAGAGATAGAGGGAAAAGAGAAAAAAGAGAGTTCATTAGTATGTTTATATATACCTATATTCATTAGGAGTTGGAGATGAGTGAAGATGGAGGTGATTGATCATGGTTACCTTGAAGGTGTTCTTGAGCCTTCACGAAAATACTGGTTTTTCGATCTAAAAGAAAGATTTTGATTTCAGTATTTGATGTTAAAAATTGCAGAAGTGGTTTCAAGGGGTTGAGTAGGTGTGATCTAGAGTTTTTGGAGAAGATTGGAGAGGTTTGGAGTGGTCTTAGGTGTGGGAATGCTAGTAGGTGTTCTTGGTGTTCTTGGTTTGGAGAGAATGGAGAGAATTTGATTGAAGCTGGCTGAAATTCTATGGGAATAGGGTGGCCGAATTGTTTGAGAGGGTTTTGGCAATTGAATTTTTTGGTTTGAAAGGAAAAGGAAAGATGATTGTTTGAAATCCAAAAAGAATATTTTAGGGAACTAATTTTGGAAACAAAATATGCTAAGAAGATCTTGGTCAATGGAGAGCTTTTGGAAGCTTCAATGGCCGGCTGTTTGCCTGTGATTTTTACTGAGATGAATGATGGTTGAAGGAGCTTTAGAGTGGCCAAAAATATGATGTACAAGAGTGAAGGAATTTTCTGGTTGTTTGAGGTTTAATTCATGGAAGGTTGCTAAAATAAATTGCTGAAATTTCGGACTTTAATCAATGGTTTGATTGGAATGATTGATGGAGATATTTTAGGACAGCCATGGGACTGGTTTTTGAGCAAAATGCTGGGGAAGATGATGAAGCTCAGTTCATGGCTGTTTAAGGGGAGTTTGTACAGAAAAATGGTGGAAGTTTCGGACAAGGCTAAAGAAGGAACAAAACTGGAAAATCCTGAACAGATTTTTGCAAGTTTGCTGGAAATTTTTGAGCAAATTTTGCTGCCATTTTCCAGTCAGTTTGCAGAAGATTTGAAGGGCCGTTCAGAGGTCCTTCAAGACTGGTTTCCAGCCTTCTTTATGGAGGAAAAATGAGGTTAAGTTGCTGGGTGAAAAACTAGAAGAAACAGCTTGCTTTTGGCTCACCAATGCTGCGAAAAAATGTCCAGAAAATTTTCTGGTTTGCACAGATTTTTAAGCAGCTCGGTTTGGCTGGAATGTTAAGTCCTCATGCTAAGTGAAATGGCCATATTTCTAGAAGCATTTGGGAGGAAAAGATGGCTGAAATTATCAACCCTTGGACTGAACAAGAAGCTGGAAAATTTTCAGTTTTCAATATGAAGAAAATGAACACAGCTAGGTTGGAGTTTTGAAGGTTCAACCATGGAGATTAATTCTCTTGGGAACCTTTCAAAACTCCTCCCCATTTTTGGCCAACAAGATAACTCATATGGACATTTTTGAAACCTTCATATCACAGAACTTTGCTGGAATTTTTCTAGAATAAAATTGGCTTGGATAAATTAATCAACCTAATTGATTAAGAATTAAGGAAAGCTAGAGATAAAAAAGGGTATGAATCCCTTAGAAATTTTTGTAGGGCACAAGAGTAGGATTAGGGTATTCCTATCATGTCTCCCCTAGGACAACTATCTTACTCTTCCCTAAAGAATGCAAAGGCCGAAATATAGCCTTCCCAATCACGCTAAAACTCCAATGATGATATTTGAACTCAAGACCTCAAGAATTAAATCCAAAGCTCTAACCACCAAACCACAACAACTCTTGTTCTTATTTTCTCTCTCAAATATTTCTCTTATTTAATCCTCAAGCTATCTCCCTATTTCCACCTCAAGCAAAAATTATTATTTTGCCCTCCTTACTCAATAAACACAATTAAGCCTTCAGATTATAAATCACATATCTAAAGAACATAAAATCATATAAATATATATTTATGCATACAATAAAATATGATATGCATCCCAACCCCCTTACTCTAAGGATAGTTTCAACTGGGGTTTCACACTATAAATCTCTTGTTCATCTTCCTTGCATTTATTTCTAACAGCTAGCGAATCTCTTGTTAGTGTTATACCCAAGAGGTAATCACTTGTACATTGTATAAGATACATTTATTTTAATAAAAGGCATTATTTATCTTACAATATCTTTTGTTTACTTTTGGGTAAAATAACTGTTAGATAAAGTCTATAGTACAACACTGTGTTAAAGAAATCATGATATGAGATTCCTACTACACTGTTTAGTGTTAGTACTTAAATAGTCCCTAGTCGTAGTATTAATAAGACAAGACATCATTAATGCGTTAAGACTGGCATGTTTAGATTTTCTGATTTGATCAAGCGGTGGTTCTCATATCGGTAAGTATTGAGATACTCAAAATTAACGCATGAATGATTGTTAATGAAACAAGTACATTGGATAACCTAACCAGGAGATAATCACATGGATAACTATTTAGTGCCAGTGACATAATCTCAATATAGCAATCATGCAAGTATCCTTAGACATGAGATCTCCAAGATACATTGTTTTCTGAGCATTGTGCTTTGATTCCAATCTCTGGAGCCAGATCAAGGGTTACCTATGGGATGGACATTGGGTACATTGTGAGGTAAACAAAAGTAGCTGAGAGGGTCAATAAAGGATTCACCACTCCTAATAGTAGGGGTGAATATCTCACGACCAAGGCGAATGTGCATTGGAAATAGTTCCAATTGATACACATCTAGAATAGTGGGTTCCTAGTACAAGTACTATTATATTCAGGCCAGAATTAATATATTCTAGAGTGAGTTGGCACTAATTTCGTACTCCAAACTGGATAAGATATTATATGGTGAAAGGAGTTAATTGCACTGTAGTTTGTTATTAAATGGTTCATGTCAAGCCACTTGATTTCCTGGGCTCTTGGGTAGTCATGATGTGTTGCTAGATACTGCTCATGATCTGGGAATATGGATTTATTATTTAATGAATTAATAAACCAATTCTAATTAGAATTAATAGGATTAATTGTAATTAATTATGGATTATTAATCTCAAAGATGTTTGGATTAATTCATATTCGCTACCAATTGACTGGGAAACCTAATAGGTTACACACAATAGAGAATTATATACTCAATATGCTATTTGGTAACATAGTAGGGTTAATTGCAGTAATGAGAAGTTGTTATGGCCAAATTATGATTAGTTATAATTTATAGTCCAAGTTGTAATTGTGAGAATTTGATATTTCCAATTACAATTAGGGAATTCTAATTGTTTTAGAATCCTGAGATGGAGTAATTTCAGCAGGTTTTTCGTGATATGTGTGAGACACACACGAAACCCTAGCTTGAGAAGAATTGATGCCAAAAACAACATCTTCAAACCTTCTATTCTCTCTGGTTTTTCTTCAGAAAAAAGGAAACGAAAAACCTTAACCCTAGCCGCCATTTTGGTTTATAGTTGCACATAAACATCTTGGTGCTTGAGTGTGATCCGCCGTGTGGATTTCTGTTCGAAATAGTCACACACTGTGATTATAGTGGTTAGATACTCAACTCTCATGGTGTTTGATCAAGAGGATTACTAGATTGCACCTCAGACTTGGAGAAGAAAAATTTTATTTTTCAGACGCTCAAAGAAAGGTAAAGTTGTTACCTTTGTTCTCTTTATGTCTTGTTTTCCAAACATATGCGATTTCTGGGATGGTATCTCGTTCTTATTTTTCCACTGCGCCATATATGATATGTGAGAGATACCTAACAGTGGTATCAGAGTCTTGCTTGTGTGGTTTGCAGACATGTCTTTCAATTGAGTGAAAGCTATTTCATATATTCGTGTTTGTCTTTGTTCACTATGAAAATTATTTTCACACGAGTCGAAATCATTTCAAGCATTGTAGGTTGGGTCCGTAGCACAATAAGATTGTGTGATAGTTACAGCATATTCAAAAGATAAATGTTTTCTTTATGTGCTACAAGTTTTTGCAGAAAAACGTTTTCTTGAACTTGTTTGTTGCCTTCCATTTCATCCTACTTTTTTGTTTTATTTTTAGTTAAACTAATAAATTGGTTGTTATTTTGAGCTTCAAAATAAAAAAACTCTGTTGAGAATCGTTCTCACTAAACTGTTACAGAAGATAAGGGTTCCAAACATTGTTACTGGAAAATTTTTTAAAAACCACTACCTCTTCCTAACTACAGTCGGCGCTGGCGTAGGCTCCAAACCAGCACCGGCTCCGTGCTATTTCGCGATGTCCAGAAATCGTTTCTACAAAAAATTTTCCTTAAAACCAAACTGCAGCCAGCGCCGGCTCTGGCTTCCAAACCGGCGCTAGTTCTGCTTTGTTTTGACGTCCCAGTAAAAAAAAAAAAAAGATTTTGAAAGGAAAAAATCTCATATGATGAGAGGCTGTAAAATAAAATTTTCTTTCAAGGGGCGCTGCCCCCTTGACCCCCGCTCGCTGACCGGCCAACAGGACCGCTATTTTTGCTACTAAAGACGGGACCCAAAAGCATTTTCTCAAAATTAGTTTTGAGACAAACAATTTTATTTTTCAAAATAGTGATTTTGGAATAATAAAAATTATATGTTTATTTTGGTTAAGCATAATTAATGGCATGGTGGATGGTTATGGACTAAAACTAATTATATCTATTCAAGCATTTTACAATTTTGGTTGATCCACCCAAAGGAATTAAACCTACTGGATGCAAGTGGGTTTTCAAGAAGAAAACGGACATGGATGGTAACACAGTTACCTATAAAGCAGGACTAGTGGTGAAGGGTTATCGTCCAACATGGTATTGACTATGATGAAGCCTTCTCACCAGTAGCCATGTTAAAATCTATCAGGATACTCCTAGCCATTGCTGCTCATTATGATTATGAGATTTGGCAAATGGATGTGAAAATAGCTTTCCTAAACGGAAATCTAACTGAGGAAGTGTATATGACACAACCTAAGGGTTTCACATCCAATGATAGCACAAAAGTATTTAAGCTGCAAAGGTCCATTTATGGACTTAAGCAAGCTTCTAGGAGTTGAAACATCCATTTTGATGAAACAATCAAAGAGTTTGATTTCATTCAAAATATGGATGAGCCTTGTGTATACAAGAAGGTTAGTAGAAGTACAATTGTTTTCTTATTGCTTTATGTAGATGACATATTTCTAATAGGAAACGATATACTTGTCTTGCAAACGGCTAAAGTTTGGTTGTCCCAATAATTCTCCATGAAAAACCTTGGAGAAGCAACCTATATTCTTGGAACAATGATCTAAAGAGATAGATCCAAAAGATTGCTAGATCTTTCATAGTCTATATACATAGATAAAGTGCTAAAGAGGTTTAGCATGGATCAATCCAGAAAGGGATTCTTACCCATGTTAAATGGTGTAAGCCTTTCAAAGTCAATATCTCCTAAGACAGAAGTTAAAAGGGATCACATGAGTACGATTCCATATGCTTCGGCGGTTGGATCTATCATGTACGCTATGATATGTACAAGTCCCGATGTATCTTGTGTTGTTAGTTTGATGAGTAGATACCAATCTGATCCTGGTGAGGGTCATTGGGTGGCTGTAAAGAACATCCTTAAGTACTTACGAAGGACTAAGAATGTGTTCTTAACATATGGAGAAGGTGATTTGAAAATAAACGGGTATACTAATGCCAGTTATCAACCTGACAAAGATTATTTCAAATCACAATCCGGCTACGTGTTTACGTTGTGCGGAAGGGCAATAAGTTGGAAGAGTTCCAAACAAGAGACTATTACCCACTCTACGACAGTAGCAAAGTACATAGCCGCTTTTGAAGCAGCTAAGAAGGCTATTTGGATCAAGAAGTTTGTGATGGAACTAGGTGTGGTTCCTAGCGTTGTTAGTCCAATATCATTGTACTGTGACAACAACGGAGCCATTGCACAAGCAAATGAGCTATGGTCTCACCAACGATCCAAACACGTACTACGACTCTATCATCTGATCTGGGAGATCATAGATAGGAATGATGTAGGATAGATAGAGTTCCCACGAATGAGAACACAGCTAACCGGCATACAAAAGCATTATCCCAAAAGAAACATGATTGTCAAGTTGAGTCATTCGGTATTAGGTACATAAATGATTGGCTCTAGTGCAAGTCAGAGTTTGTTAGTGTTATGCCCTAGAGGCAATCACTTGTACATTATATATTGCACATTTTATTTTAATAAAATGCATCATTTATCTTACAGTTTCTTTTGTTTACTTTTGTGTAAAATAACTATTAAATAAAGTCCCTAATATAATACTGTGTTAAGAAAATCATGATAGAGATCATGATCTGAGATTCCTACTACACTGTATAATGTTAGTACTTATAAAGTCCCTAGCCGTAGTATAAATAAGACAGAACATCATTAATGCGTTAAGACTAGCATGTGTTAGACTTCCAAATTTGATCAGGCGATGGTTCTCATATCTATGACTATTGAGATACTCAAAGTTAACATATAGATGCTTGTTAATGGAACAAGTTCATTGCATGACCTAACTATAAGATAATCACATGGATAACTATTTAGTGCCAGTGATATAATCTCAATATAGCAAACGTGCAAGTATCCTTAGACTTGAGATCTCTAAGGTACTTTGTTTGCTAAGCATTGTGCTTTGATTCCAATCTCTGGAGCCAGATCGATGGCTACCTGTGGGATGGATATTGGGTACATTGTGAGTTAAATGAAAGTAGTTGAGAGGGTCAATAAAGGATTCACCATTCCTAATAGTAGCGGCAAATATCTCACTGCCAGTTGTAAGAATTACTCCTCGAGAAGTCTTTGGCCAAGGCGAATGTGTATTTGAAATAAGTCCAATTGATACACATCTAGAGTATTGGGTTCCTGGAACAATTACTATTATATTCAGGACAGAATTAATACATATTCTAGAGGGAGTTTGCACTTATTCCATACTCCAAACCAAATGAGATATTATATGGTGAAATGAGTTAATTGTACTGCAGTTTGTTATTAAAGGGTTTATGTTAAGCCACTTGACTTCCTAGACTCTTGGGTGGTCATGATGTATTGCTAGATACCACTCATGATCTGGGAATATGGGTTTATTAATTAATGAATTAATAAACCAATCCTATTTAGAATTAATATGATTAATTCTAATTAATTATGAATTGTTAATCTCAAAGACGTTTGGATTAATTCGTATTCACTACCAATTGATTGGGAAACCTAATAAGTCACACACAATAGAGAATTATATACTCAATATGGTATTTGATAACATAGTAGGGTTAATTGTGAGAAAGAAAAGTTGTTGTGGCTAAATTATAATTAGTTATAATTTATTATCCAAATTATAATTGTGAGAACTTGATGTTTCCAATTACAATTAGAGAATTCTAATTATTTTAGAATTCTTAGATGGAGGATTTTTCAGCAGGATTTTCGTGGTATATGCGATATACACACGAAACCCTAGCAGATGTGCAAGACATGAAACAACTCCAACCCTAGCAACACACGATCTCTCCCCCTTCTCTCTCTCTAGTTGTTCTTGAAGCAAAGCCCTAGCCACCATTATTGGCTTATGCTAGCACATAAACATTTTGGTGCTTGAGAGTGTTCCACTATGTGGATTTCTGTTAGAGATTATCAGACACTGCGATTATAGTGGTTGGACATTCAACTCTCGTGGTGTTTAATCAAGAGGATTACTGGATCGCGCTTCAACTTGAAGAAGGAAATTTTTTTTTTCCACACGATCAAAGAAAGGTAAAAAGCTGTTACCTTTGTTCCCTTTATGTCTTGTTTTCCACACATATATGAATCTTGGGATGGTATCTCGTTCTTATTCTCTCCGCTGCACCAAATATGATATACATGAGATACCCAACAGGACGCTGCCACCAAGGGCCCATGCCATCATTGTGGCAAGATGGGCCACTGGAGGCGTAATTGTAAGGCCTACTTGGAGACTGTTAAGGATAAGAAGCAAAAGAAGAAGAAGCTTGCAAGCACTTCTACTTCTACTCTAAGTATGTTTATGATTGGGATAAATACTGCCTTTAGAAATGAGATATGGGTATTAGATATCGGATGTGGATCTTATTTGTGCAACAACTTGCAGAGACTAAAGAGCAGTAGAAGGCTAGAGAAATGCGACATGGACCTATGTACTGCAAATGGGGCAAAGGTTGCTGCACTTGCGGTGGGGACATACAAGCTGAACCTGCCATCGGGATTAGTTCTAGAATTGCAAGACTGTTATTATGTATCAGTTTTAATGAAAAACATTATCTCAGTTGCGTGTTTAGACTTAAATGATTTCATACAATATTTAAGAATAAATGTTGTTCTTTTTCATTGAATAATATTCATTATAGTTCTGCAACTCTGGTTAATAGTTCATATGTTCTAGACTTAGATAATCCAATTCTCAATATAAACAATAAAAAACCTAAAATAGATAACTCTAACACCTCTTACTTATAGTATTATCGTTTAGGCCATGTAAACGAAAATCGTGTTTCTAAGTTACACAAACTTAGTGACTTAAGGTCATTTGATTATGAATTATATAGTACATGCGAGACTTGTTTACTAGGTAAAATGGCCAAAACTCCTTTTTGAGGAAAAGGAGAATGGGCCAAGAAGTTATTAGAACTCATACATTTTGATGTATGTGACCCAATGTCAATACAAGCAAGAGGAGGTTATAACTATTTCATAACCTTTATCGATGATTTCTCACGATATGTGTATTTGTATTTAATGAAATACAAATCTGAGGCCTTTGATAAATTCAAAGACTTCAAGAATGAAATAGAGAAAC
This sequence comes from Voacanga thouarsii, assembly GCA_026120185.1. Taxonomy (NCBI): domain Eukaryota; kingdom Viridiplantae; phylum Streptophyta; class Magnoliopsida; order Gentianales; family Apocynaceae; genus Voacanga; species Voacanga thouarsii. The sequence continues at coordinate 365,949 of JANUWF010000952.1, forward strand.
AACTTGGTAATAGTATTAAGACTCTAAGATCTGATAAAGGAGAAGAATACTTGAGCCAAGAGTTTTTGAGTTATCTTAGAGATACTGGGATATTATCTCAATGAACTGCACCACATACACCTCAACATAATGGTGTATCTGAGAGAAGGAATCGAACTTTTCTAGACATGGTATGGACCATGATGGCTTCTACAGACCTACCAAAATCATTTTGGGGGTGTGTACTAGAGACTTCTGTTTATATACTAAACAGAGTTCCGAAAAAAATCGATTAAATCTACCCCATTTGAGATGTTCTTTGGTAAGAAACCAAAGTTATCTCACTTGTGAGTATGGGATTGTCCTGCCGTTGTCAAAAGGCCATAGTCAAACAAACTTGATAATAAGTTTTATAAATGTTTATTTATGGGATATCTGAAAGAATCTTTTGGATATTACTTCTACCTATCTTCTGAAAACAAAGTGTTTGTTTCGAAGTATGCCGTCTTCTTAGAGAAGGAGCACATGCTCAAAGGGGATAGTGGGAGTAAAATTGAACTTAGTGAAGTTCAAGAAGATCAAACAAATAAGGATCAACCTTCTGATCCCACATCTATTGAGAGAATAGATGAACCTTCTACTACACAAGAACCTTGTAGGTCTAGTAGGATATGTGTGGCACTTGAGAGATATTACTCGTAGATGAAGATGAGCCTACTACTTATGAGGATATTCTGAACAGTTCAAAATCTGGCAAATAGCTTGAGGCCATGAGGTCAAAGATGGATTACATGTACGACAACCAAATGTGGACTTTGGCTGATCCACCTAAAGGAATTAAACCTATTGGGTGCAAATGAGTTTTCAAGAAGAAAACGAACATAGATGGTAACATAGTTACCTATAAAGCACGACTAGTGGCGAAGGGTTATCGTCAACAACATGGTATTGACTATGATGAAACCTTGTCGCTGGTAGACATGTTAAAATCCATCAAGATACTCCTAGCCATTGCTGCTCATAATGATTATGAGATTTGGTAAATGGATGTGAAAACAGCTTTCCTAAATGGAAATCTAACTGAGAAAGTGTATATGACACAACCTGAGGGTTTCACATTCAATAATAGCACAAAGGTGTGTAAGCTGTAAAGGTCCATTTATGGACTTAAGCAAGCTTCTAGGAGTTGGAACATCCATTTTGATAAAACAATCAAAGAGTATGGTTTCATTCAAAATATGGATGAGCCTTGTATATACAAGAAGGTTAGTGGGAGCGCAATCATTTTCTTATTACTTTATGTTGATGACATATTGCTAATAGGAAACGATATACCTATCTTGCAAACGATTAAAGTTTGGTTGTCCAAACAATTCTCTGTGAAATACCTTAGAAAAGTAACCTATATTCTTGGAATAAGGATATATAGAGATAGATCCAAAAGGTTGCTAGGTCTTTCGCAATCTACATACATAGATAAAATGGTAATGAGATTTAGCATAGATCAATCAAAAAAGAGATTCTTACCCATGTCACTTGGTGTAAGCCTTTCAAAGTCAATGTCTCCCAAGACACGAGTTGAAAGGGATCACAAGAGTAAGATTCCATATGCTTCGGCAGTTGGATCTATCATGTATGCTATGATATGTACAAGGCCCGATGTATCTTGTGCTCTCAGTTTGACGAGCAAATACCAATCTGACCTTGGTGAGGGTCACTGGATGGCTGTGTAAAAAGCATCCTTAAGTACTTACGAAGGTCTAAGGATATGTTCTTAATATATGCAGAAGGTGATTTGAAAATAAAAGGGTATACTGATGCCAGTTTTGAATCTAACAAAGATGATGTCAAATCATAATCTAGCTACATGTTTATGTTGTGCGGAGGGGCAATAAGTTAGAAGAGTTCCAAACAAGAGACTATTGCCAACTCTACGACAGAAGCTGAGTACGCAGCCGCTTCTGAAACAGCTAAGTAAATAATGATAGAGAGAGCTCCCACGGATGAGAACATAGCTAACCCACTTACAAATGCACTATCCCAAAAAAAAAACATGATAGGTATGTTGAGTCATTCGATATTAGATACATAAATGATTGGCTCTAGTGCAAGTCGAAGTTTATTAGTATTATACCCTAGACACAATGACTTGTTCATTGTATATGACACATTTTATTTTAATAAAAGGAATTATTTATCTAATAGTATCTTTTGTTTACTTTTAGGTAACATAATTGTTAGATAGTCTCTAGTACAACACTGTGTTAAAGAAATCATGATAGAGATCATGATATAAGATTCCTACTACACTATATAGTGTTTGTACTTAAATAGTCCCTGGCCGTAGTATTAATGAGACAGAATATCATTAATGTGCTAAGACTGGCATGTGTTAGACTTCCTAATTTGATCAAGTGGGGGTTCTCATATCCATGAGTATTGAGATACTCAAAGTCAACACATGGATGCTTGTTAATGGAACAAGTTCATTGCATGACCTAACTATGAGATAATCACATGGATAACTATTTAGTGCCAGTGGTATAATCTCAATATAGTAAATGTGCAAGTATCTTTAGACTTGAGATCTCCAAGGTACTTTGTTTGCTGAGCATTGTGCTTTGATTCCAATCTTTGGAGCCAGATCGAGGGCTACCTGTGGGATGGATATTGGGTACATTGTGAGGTAAACGAAAGTAGTTGAGTGGGTCAATAAAGGATTCACCATTCCTAATAGTAGGGGCGAATATCTCACGGCCACTTGTAGGAATTACTACTCGAGAAGTCCTTGGCCAAGGCGACTGTGTATTGGAAACAGTTCCAATTGATACACATCTAGAATAGTGGGTTCCTGGTACAAGTACTATTACATTCGAGCTAGAATTAATATATTCTGGAGGGAGTTGGTACTAATTTTGTACTCCAAACTGGATGAGATATTGTATGGTGAAATGAGTTAATTGCACTGTAGTTTGTTGTTGAATGGTTCATGTCAAGCCACTTGACTTCCTGGGCTCTTGGGTGGTCATGATGTGTCTAGATACCGCTCATGATCTGGGAATATGGGTTTATTAATTGATGAATTAATAAACCAATCCTTATTAGAATTAATATGATGAATGCTAATTAATTGTGGATTATTAATCTCAAAGATGTTTGGATTAATTCATATTCGCTACCAATTGACTGGGAAACCTAATAGGTCACACACAATTGAGGATTATGTACTCAAGATGGTATTTGATAACATAGTAGGATTAATTGTGAGAAAGAAAAGTTGTTGTGACCAAATTATAATTAGTTATAATTTATAGTCCAAGTTGTACTTATGAGAACTTGATGTTTCCAATTATAATTAGGAAATTCTAGTTATTTTAGAATTCTAAGATGGAGTAATTTTAGCAGGTTTTTCGTGATATGTGTGAGACACACATGAAACCCTAGCTTGAGAGGAATTGACGCCAAAAATAACATCTCCAAACCTTCTCTTCTCTCTCGTTTTTCTTCAGAAAAGAGAAACCCTAACCCTAGCCACCATTTTGGTTTATGCTAGCACATAAACATCTTGGTGCTTGAGTATGATCCTCCGTGTGGATTTCTATTAGCGATAATCACACACTGTGATTATAGTGGTTGGATATTCAACACTCGTGGTGTTTGATCAAGAGGATTGCTGGATCACGCCTCAGACTTGAAGAAGAAGAGACACTCAAAGAAAGGTAAAGTTGTTACATTTGTTCTCTTTATATCTTGTTTTCCACACATATGCTGTTCCTGGGATGGGATCTTGTTCTTATTTTCCGCTGCGCCATATACGATATGCATGAGAAACCCAACATCTCTTTGCACAAAGTTTTCAATCACTCAAAAGAAATCTTTATGATTCTCACCAACTCATCTTTATTTTTGTATTAATTGCACATCTCTTGTCTTATATCCTTGAGTTCCTAAATGGCTTCTTAAAGCTACACAAAACTCATCTTTACACAACTTGTAAACACCTCGATCTGTAAAACAAAAGGAGCATTTCGAAAATAAGATCTTTTTCTAAAAATTATTTTAAAATTTGCCAAAAACCTTATTCACCCACCTCTAAAATTTGCCAAAAACCTTATGCCAAAATTCGTTCCCTAACTGTACTAGGCCAAGTACAAGGTGAAAAATACCAAAACTCTTAGGAAATTCCCAAATTCACGTATGACAGAAAAATTCGCCACCCCTAGACAGCGTTGGCTGGCACCGACCCAGTCCCTCATAGTCGATGCTAGGTGTGCTCTGTTCGTGCCTAACGTGCTCTGTTTTTTTTTTTAACTTTTTACCCTGTTCCAGCCTAGGGCTAGCGCCGGTTCCATGGGACACAACCAACGTCAATCGTGCACTGGATGGCAGTGGTTGTTTCGTCGCTCTTTCTTCAGTTCTACTTAGAATTACCAAAATACCTTTCCTAAGGCAAAATATCAAAATGAAAGAATAGAACTAATTATTACATCAAATGTATCCCAAAATATTCTCAAATAACCAAAAAATTATTTATGAATTTAGCCCCTATCAACACCCTATGAGATGTGGACTGGACGCAAGTCCAGTATGAATCATCTAAAGGTATAGGGTTGCCTAGTTTATGCATTGACTAAGGGAAGTAAGTTAGATCCAATATCAGAATTATGCTATTTCGTAGGGTATTCAAAAGGATTAAAGGATGGATACTTTTCTCTTCCCCAAGAGAAAAAGATACTTGTTAGTACTCATGCTAGATACTTAGACTATGAACAAAGTGTGCCCACGAAGGTTTCGAGTAAGGTGGAATTGTGTGAAACCCCAGTCAAAACCAACCTTAGAGTAAGGGGGTTGGGATGCATATCATATTTCATTCCATGTTTAAATATACTTTTATATGATTTTATGTGCATTGAATTTGTGTTTTATAGTCTAGAGGACTTGATTATGATTATTGAGTGAGAAGGGCTAAATGGTGATTTTTTCTTCAGATGGAAAAAGGGTGATAGCTTGAGGATTGAATAGGAAAATATTTTTAGAAAGAAAATAAGAACAAGAGTTATTGTGGTTTAGTAGTTAGAGCTTTAAAATTAAATATTAAGCTCTTAGGTTCAAATTCCATCATGGGAGCTTTAGAATGATTAAATTTTATTTTTGCTTGGGAAGTGGAATTTTCGGCCTTATGTGCTTTGGAATAGGGTAGAGATGTTGTCCTAAGAGAGTCATGATAGGAGTATCCTAATCCTATTCTTGTGCTCCACACGAAACTCCTAAGGGGAATTTATTTCCTCTTGATCCTTAATTTTTCATATTTCTTAATCCATTAGGATGTTCAATTTGTTCAAGCTAATTTTATTCTAGAAGAGTTCCAGCAATGTGCTGTGGCTTTGAAGGTTCAAAATGTCTTAGAGAAAGACATCGTGTGGACCGAAACCATGGAAGAGGGGGAAGGATTTCAAGTGAATTAATTTCCTTAGTGAACTCTTTAAAACTTCACTCTAGCTAGGTTCATTTTCTTTCATACATTGAACTAAAATTTTTCTAGCTTCTTGTGCTATCAAGGTGTCGAAATTCTTAGCCATTATTCCCTCCCAAATGCTGCCAGAAAATGGCCCTTTTGATCAGCTTGAAACCTGAATATTTCTGACCATTTTCGGATTGTACAAAAGCTGTGCAAAACCAGAAAATTCCCTAGGCAAAATCGCAGCTTTGGAGGTCCGAAACCAAGCTGTTTTCTTTCAGTTTTTGTTCAACATCTTAGCCAAGTTTTTCTTCCATAAAGAAGGCTGGAAACCAGCCTTGAAAGACCCCTAAAATCCCCTTCAAACTCTCTGCAAGTTGACTGGAAAATGGAAGCCGAAAACTGCCCAGAAAAATTCCAGCCTTGTGAAATTCTGTGCAGTGATTTTTCCAGACTTGTTTCCCTGTTCAACCCTAGCCAAAACTCCTCCAATTTCTATACAGTCTTCCCTTAAACAGCCATGAACTGAACTCCATTGTCTTCCCCAACCTTCTATACGAAAATCCAATCATGGCTGCCCTAAAAGATTTCCAAAAAAATTACTGCAATCATGCTTGATTAGTTACCAAAATTCCAACCACCAAAATTTAACAACCTTCCATAAAATATCCCTCAAACAACCAGACCTTCCCTTCACTATTATACTCCTTATTTTCGGCCACCCTTAGCCTCCTTCAACCAGCTTTCATCCAGCTGAAACTTTGCTCAACAATTCGGCCATGGCAACATTCCAAAAGCTCTCCAATAATCAAAGATATTCTTGTATATTTAGTTTCCAAATTTGCTTCCCAAAATTATTCTTCAAGGATTTCAACAACTAACCTTTCCTTTTCCCTTCCAAACCAAAAAATCATCTACCAAACCCTACAAACAATTCGGCCAACCCTAAACCTTCAGAAATTCAACCAGCCTTGAACAAAACCTATCTACTCTCTTCAACCTTCAAGAACACATAGCACACCAAGAACACCTACTCCTTCCTTTTGTCTAATACCTCTCCAAATCACTCCAAACTTCTTCTAAAAATTCTAGATTTCATCTATTCACTGCTGTGAGTCTATCCACACCATTTTTAACATCAAACTCCAAAATCCTACTTGCCCTTTTGGATAAAAAATCAGAAATTTTGTGAAGGCTTAAGAACACCTTTAAGGTAGGGTTGTTCTAATAACTTCATCTTCTCTAATCTTGATCTCTAATGAATATATATATATATATATGATTAAACATGATAATGGTCTCTCTCTCTCTCTCTCTCTCTCTCTCTCTCTCTCTCTCTCTCTCTCTCTCTTGGCCGATTGGCTTCTTCTCCAATGGCAATGCTTTCTCCATCTTCCTTGGATGGATCTAGTCATCTAGGAGTTTAGATTCATTCGAAACTCCTTCAAGGTTTTCATCAATCAAGTAAGTCTTTTTAACCATTCTTTTAAATTCTAGATTCATGTCTCTAGGATGATGTTGATAGAAGATGAATCATGAATGGGGTTTGAGTATATATTATTGTGATGAGTTGAGAGTGAAGCATGAATATATGTCTGAATATGATGGAGATGGGATTTATGCATGAAGGGATTATCTTGGTTGATTGTATGATGTTTTGAGGTTTAATGCATGTCTCCATGATCAAGTATGCTAGAGATTATGTCATCTATGATGAATAGGATTTATATTCTTGTGTGATTATTAAAGCCATGATTATATTTATGCTAGTAAAGGTTAGATCATGCCTTAGTAAGTCTAGATCTATGCTTATATGCATGATTTGGATGAGTTGATGAATTGAAGGATTGTATATGTTCATGATTGTGGTTAGCCATAGAAATATGATCATAATCTAGCTGTCCCTAAACTAATTTTTATTTCATTAATAAAATATTTAATATTATAATTTTTTCTAGTAAATTCGAAAAAAACCCTAGGAAGGTAGATTTGGACTATTATATATATAATAAGGATATTTTAGTCAATTAAATAGTGGTTTTGAAAGAAATAAAATATATAGGTATTATATTATCAAATAAAGCCTTTTATGGAAATAATCATAATAAGTAAAATATTTATTATTAAAATTTAATTATTATCGTTTAATCAAAACCTATTAAAATTTATTTATTATTTTTCAAGCAAGACTTATTAAAATTTATTTTCAACTAATTTTAGTTATCAATTATTTTCTAACAACTAAATTATTAATAAATCATTATTTTACCTAATACCACCTAGGACTCTTCATCAAATAAACTCTAAATTTTTCTTAGCAAGATTTAAACCTTCAACTTATTAGTACCTATTTCCCAGAACATTAATTATTTTAAATATCAAATTAGGCTTAGCTTATAAACCTATTTATTTATTGTTTGGCCTTAAAGCTTGGGACACTGAGATCATGGTAGTAGTGAGTTGAGTTGTTTTAAATTGAGAAAGTGAATTTTGGCTTGAGTTTGATTGTGGTTTGTATTTGCCCATGCGGAGTTAGGTCGACTATTGGAGACCTTTTATTGTGAGCAAGAATCAGGTAAGCTCCTGCATAAAACCTGATTGTTGTAAAATATTTATTATGGCAAGCCAAAATGTAGAATGCATGGACACTCATTTCTGTAAGGCAATTGAGAATTGACTTCTTTCTTATTTCAGCCAAATAAATTATTTGAAAATACATAAGCAGATTTACTCAAACTCAAAACTCTTTCCAAAACTAATTTTGACAAAGACTTTGGAGACCCTCAATTGCCATTTTTATGTGGAACTATGGTTTGTTCATTTTCCCAAGTGGGTTACGTTACGTTGAGTACTCAATAAGGGTGGACTGCTAGGACTAATCTTTGAAGGGTTAGGGTGAGTCTCTTAGTAGATGGCCACCTCTGAGGGGTGAGTCCTTCCCGAATAAGATGTCAGTCCAGTAGGTCGTGCCGGTCCGAGCTAGCAGTTGTTTATTTTTCAATCAAGTGACTGTATTTTGCCGGAATGGACATCCAGGTGTTGTTTAGGTATAGAAAATGAGGAGTATCTTCCCCGGTAGGCCAATCACCTACCTTTTTTGCCAGTCTGCACAAAGTGTCGACATTCTGACCAGTTATGGGGCCCAACATGTGGTAACCCATAATCATTTCTTTTGAGTGGTTGATTTTATAGATTATGTATAGTTAAAAAAGTCAAAACACCACTCTTGCTTTTGACTAATGCTTATTACTTGCCAGTATTTCTCTTATAAAGGTTTTATACTTTGCATTCACGAACTATTTCCACTGGACACTCAAAGCACACACGGACTTACTGAGATTTCTGTCTCATCACCTTTTTACCATGATTTCAGGTCGATCCTGCTGTGGGGATGAGTAGCTAGTATTATCTGCCTTGGAAGAGAATGTTGTCATTTATTTTTATGTGTTGCTTTGGGGAGTTGAGAGTGGATAATTTTACTTATGGATTTGTTTTGGGATTTATTCTTGGATTTATTCTTAGGATGTAATAAATTTTAAGTTAAAGTATTGTTTTTATTCTGCTATTTTATCTGTGTGACTAAGTTATAAAGACTCATTGTCCTTTGGATGGGGTGACATCCCCGGCCCTGGCGGGCTTAGGTAGCGGGGTGTTACAAATTGAAAGAGAAGTTAAGTGATACTTCAACTTCTAGTACCCCAATTGAGGAATTAGAAACGACACTACAATATATTCTTATACAAAATGAACCACATTATAGTGGGAAGATATCTTAGGTTCCAGAAAGATAGACTGGAAAGGCTTTTGAGGTAGTCTCGGACTATCAGGAGAAAGATTCCACTAGATACAATGAGACCATTGTTGATGTTGATGTAGACAAATGACAAATAGCAATGGATGCCAAGATTGAGTTTATGTATCTCAATCAAGTCTGAGGTTATGTCATTGCACCTGAAAGAATTAAACCTATAAGATGCAAGTGGATATACAAAAGAAAGAGAGGTACAGATAAAAAGGTGGAAACCTATAAAATAAGGTCGGTTGCAAAAGGTTATTCTCAAAAAGAATAGATCGATTATGAGGATACTTTTTCACCTGTTACCATGCTTAAGTCTATTCATATTCTCTTGGCTACGCATGTCATTATGACTATGAGATATGACAAATGGATGTCAATATAGCCTTTTTTAAATGGCTATTTTAGCAAAGACATCTATATGGCCCAAACTGAAGGCTTTATTGCGAAAGGCCAAGAACATAATGTTTGTATGCTTAAGAAGTCCATTTATGGACTTAAGCAAGTATCGCACGCATGTAACATACAATTTGATGAGATTGTAAAGTCTTATAGTTTCATATAAAATGTGGATGAACCATGCATGTATAAGAAGCCAGATAGGAATAACATGTTTTTTATGATACTTTATGTAAATGATATTCTACTCATTGGAAATCCTGTAGGGACATTGTCATCTATAAAGGTTTGTCTATTAAGTTAATTTAGCTTACAGGATATGGGAGAAGCTAGCTACATGATAGGGTCTAAATTAGTCAAATATTTCCTAGTTATTTGAAACCATTTTGTGATACATTTTGTGCAATAACTGGTCATATTCCTTTATATTTGAGATTTTACCATTGGAAAGGTATTTTATTCATTATTTTAGATTTTAGGAGTAAAATAAGGCAAAAACGTCGTGGAACATAATAGAGTTGGCGCCAAATGGGAGCCCAAAGGCGGCGCCGGCTATAATCAGGAAGACTTGGCACGAAAATCATGAAAAATCAGCGAATAAATAGAAAGATAGAACACAACCGGCGCCGGCCCTAGGCAGGACAGGTGACACCGGTTGTGCCTCGATTTTTGTGCATATTTTTTTGTCAATTTGTAGAGTTTTAGTATTTTCCTACTTCTATTCGGCCAGAAACCCTAGAAGGACGAATTTAGAACTTCTAAAGCCTATAAATAGCGGGAAAAACACATATCATAAAAAGGAATTCATGGATCAAAACACAAATCGCTCAAAATGAAGGAGGAATTCACGGATCAAAACACAAGTCACTCAAAATTAAGGAGAAATTCATCAGATCAAAGAATATTGTACAAGAGAGTCTACGAGGGAAGAAGAAGGGGGCTTGTCTATAAGTGATTTCTTTTACTTTGTTTTCTTTTCTTGAACAATTATGTATTAATTTTTTTATTGTAATTTAACATTGTTTTCGGTATTCATGATTTTTAGAGTTACTTTGATCTTTTGACTAATTGATTGTTATTCTTGGTATTTAACTACTTATGCTGATTACGAGATTAGTTTGTTGTTTCTCCTATTGACTTGCTTGGAAAAGGGGTTGATGAATTCCTTAATTTCATATTTGTTATCTGTTAACTTGCTTGGAAAAGATGTTAATTGCTAATAACTGGGTAATTAAAGGTTAATTGATGTCTGCCAAGATATTGATTCATTGGTTAATTTCATGTTTTAAATTTGCCAGGCTATGGGGATTTAATCCAGGATTGTGTTTAATGCATCTTTTGGATGAATTAGTTGAGACAGGATATGCGATGCTAATTTTTCTAGAAGATAGTGATTTCATGGATTGAAAAAGAAGTGAATCTATCTTAATCCTTCATTATGCCAAGAGAATGATTAGTTATGATAATGATTGGGTACTTTAAGATCATGTTTGTCAAAATAATGGTTTGAGTTACATAATTCTCCATCCTTGACATGTATATATTCTTTTATTTTATTTTCCTTTTTATTCTTTTTCATTTTATGGAGTCGATTAAACAATGAAATAAAAGTGATTATTGCATACTTGTTCCCTGTGGATCGATACTTGTTTTAAACCCTATGCTATGCTTAATGATGAGTACTCTTGCTCATATGTGTAATTTGAGATTAACATTTTAATTTAAACTTGATTGGGAATGTGCTTATTTTTATATGATTTTTATACCCAAATTCATACACATCAAGTTTTTGGCACTGTTGCCGGGGAACAATATCATGAAAGCTTGGATTTTATTGATTTAACCATTTTTATATATTTATATGTCCATATGTCTATATGTAAATGTGTATATATGTTCTTTGTGTAGATCAGTGTTATATCTTGTTCTTTGTAACATTGTGTGACTTAATTGACTAACATACTTCATGTTGTACTGTAAATATCACTAACTTTTGTATGTAAATAGTTTGGCAATGCGTGTATTTTTATTTTCTTTATTTTTATATTTTTTTTACCTATTGTTTTTTTTCTTTTCTTTATTTTTTTAATTATTTTTTTATTTTTATTTTCGATTTGATTTTTTTTTTTTTAGCACAAGATTGACATCATCATGGACAACTACTTTTGGGCACACGATTAATTGAGCTACAATGATGAGAATTTGGCAGAGTTGCAATCTCGAATCGATGCTTCTTGTGAGACGTCATTTGAAGCCTCAATGCATTCTTTTGTCGCCAATTCAAATTCTTCCAATAAGTGGCATAATGAAGTATCCCAACGATTGAGCTATCGAAGAACACAACTAACCAAGTTGGTTGAGGATGCCATAAAGGCCCATATGTTTGAACAAGAGAATCTCTAAGGAAAGGAGCGAGGATATGAGGACCAATTGTCCAATGTGGAAAGGGAGGTATTCAATGCTACTCTATGTGATAAAAATTCTAATCTCTCTTTATCACATGATTTTTTAGGTTAAATTTATCATGCCTCAAGGAGTTAGATATTTCAATGCTACATCATAAGAAGTCCTTGGAGGATAGTGGTAATTTTTACCCTTCACCCCATTCAAAGGGAGGTAACTTGGTATTTGTAGATATATAAAAAAATAAGGATTTCTTGATCTCATCTTTAAGAACTCAAATACTAAGTTTAAAGGAAAAATTTAATTATGAACATTCTTTTCAAGGGTTAAAAGGTAATTTCAAGTTTGATGCATTCTTTAGAGATCATATGCACTTATATGTTGACAAAAATATTTGTATGTCTAAAGAAATGTTAAAGAAATAGGTTTATGTGTTTTTCTTTAGTGAGAAAAATTGTTCTCATAAACCTTTTATTTCTCAAAAACCTCTCTTCTTTCTATTTTTATTATGCATATCTTCTATTTTGAGCTTTAATTTCTTTTTCAAAAGGTTTGATGAGGAAGCATGATGAGTGTTTTATAAGGACTTTTTGTTTTATTTTTTTATTTTAGTCTTTTTCTTTAGTTTGTTTTCTTTTTTTTAGGTATGTTTTTATTTTATTATTATTTTTCTTGTGCTTTTATTTGTGTTTTGTTTTATAGGAATAAAGTCCTCTTGGACAAGCCCTTCTCTTTACCTCAAGTTTGGATATCTATTGGAGCATTATTACACTTGGGAAGTATTACTTAAACTTTCTAACACATTATTATTTTTAATCCCTTTGGAGATGCTTTCTTGTGTTTATATTTTTGCCAATGAGGACATTGTCCAATTTAAGTGTGAGTAGTGGTTTGGTGATATACTTTGTCCAAGTTTTTATCAATTATCTTGGTGAACCTTCTGAGCAAATTTTTCAAATTTTTTTTGATTTTTTTAAGCTTTCAAGATGTATTTTTAATGCATGTCTTTGTGCTAGATCATAGAGCATATGTTCTATATCATTTGTGGCTAATGCATGACTTTTTGCACGCACTTGCACTAAGTAGTTCTTCATCAAATGCTTTACATTGTTCTTAAACCTGTTTTTTTGCTCAAATTCATTGAGCATTTTAGAACTTACTTGAATACCTCTAGAGGCAAAATAAGAAAGACATTCATGATTTAACTTAGGGATGATGGTAATAGGCCTTCTTTGGATAATTTGAGCTTTTCAAGCCTACCTATTTTATATTATCCCTGGTGCCTATTTTGAGCCTAAATTTTTAATTTCTTTCTTATACCCGTTATCATACTTTGTCCATTACTTCTTTCTGAGAGTTTGATTTACCTTCTGAATCTTTGATTGCTCTCGATGGATAAAAGTACAAGTAGAAGAATTGTGAGGGAGAATGTGTGTGTAAATGTCATGACTTGTTACTTTCAGTCATTCATCATGTGTTGAGTTGAAGTTGTGAAAGGAGAAAGGAGGAAGAAAAAGAAAGAATGAAAAAAACAAAAAGCTGCTAGAAAATGTTGAGAGAAAAAAAAACTGAGAAACAAACAAAAACAGCATTTGAAAAGAAGAGAAAAAGAAAAGAAAAGCTGAAAGAAAAAGAAAAAAAGAGCACAGGATGAATTTGGTTGAGTTGGAATAAGAATTGCTGAAATTTTGATGATCTTGTGCAATATGATTAAGGAGTTGAGAACTAATTGATGAAAAGAATGCATGATTTGCTTGAACTGTAATATGATTGCTATACAAGGTTATGGGTTTTTTATTGGTTTTGTAATAGGAGAGCAAGAAAAGTATAGAATCTATTGGTACATTTTGTTTATCCTTTTCTTGCAAACTCTAATCTTCTTTGATATTTGACTTTCCTATATCCTTCGTTTGACAGCAACATTACAAATCCTTTAGCCTTACATTACAAGCTTAAAAGTCCTACTTGACCTAAATAGAATCATAATACGTCTCGAATTAGTGGAGAGAATGTATGAAAAGTAAGCTTATGGAATGCATATTTTCTTTGAACTAAATTCTTTCCAATGGTTTGAGAATGATGTTAAGTGTTGGGATGGTTCTACTAGTCATTCTTCACTTACAAAAGTCTTGCATTTGTTATGAAAGGTATAGTAGCATATGTTTTGTTATCTTGAATAAAGAAGGCATTAGAAATATTATTTTGAAATTGATTGAGTGATTTTGTGAAAACTTGTGTTTTTCTACTTATTATTGATACTTTGCTTGAGGACAAGCAAAGAGCTAAGTGTGGGGGAATGTGATAGAGCTTAAATTAGTTATATATTTCCTAGTTATTTGAGATCATTTTGTGATACATTTTGTGCAATAACTGGTTATATTCCTTCATATTTGAGATTTTTCCCTTAGAAAGGTATTTTGATCATTATTTCATATTTTAGGGGTAAAAGAAGGCAAAAACGTCACGGAAAAGAACAGAGCCGGCGCCGGATGGGAGCCCAGAGGCGGTGTCGGCTGCAATCTGGAAGACTTGGCATGAAAATCATGAAAAATCGGCGAACGGATAGAAAGGCATAACACAATCGACGCCGGCTGTGCACTGGTATTGAGGCAGTGTCTCAATTTTTGTGCGCATTTTTTGGAAATTTGTAGAATTTTAGTATTTTCCTACTTCTATTCGGCCAGAAACCGTAGAAGGACGAATTTAAGACTTCTAAAGCCTATAAATAGAGGGAAAAACAAAAGTCATTGGGAGGAATTCACGGATCAAAACATAAATCAGTCAAAATTAAGGAGGAATTCATCAGATCAAGGAGGATTGTAAAAGAGAATCTACAAGGGAAGAAGAAGAAGGCTTGTCTATGAGTACTTTCTTTTAACTTTGTTTTCTTTTCTTGAACAATGATATATTAATTTTTTTATTGTAATTTGACATTGTTTTCGGTATTCATGATTTTTAGACTTACTTTGATCTTTTGATTAATTGATTGTTATTCTTGGTATTTAATTACTTATGCTGATTATGAGATTAGTTTGTTATTTCTTCTATTGACTTGCTTGGAAAAGGGGTTGATGGTAGTCTCAATTCATT
This sequence comes from Voacanga thouarsii, assembly GCA_026120185.1. NCBI lineage: Eukaryota > Viridiplantae > Streptophyta > Magnoliopsida > Gentianales > Apocynaceae > Voacanga > Voacanga thouarsii. Next base: position 381,074 of record JANUWF010000952.1, read on the forward strand.
AATTTCATATTTGTTATTTATTAATTTGCTTGGAAAAGGGTTTAATTGCTAAGAACTGGGTAATTAAAGGTTAATTGATGTCTGCCAAGATATAGATTCATTGGTTAATTTCATGTTTAGAAGATAGTGATTTCATGGATTGGAAAAGAAGTGAATCTATCTTAATCCTTCATGATGCCAAGAGAATGATTAGTTATGTAATGATTAGGTACTTTAAGGTCATGTTTGTCAAAATAATGGTTTGAGTTACATAATTCTCCATCCTTGACATGTATATATTCTTTTATTTTATTTTCCTTTTTATTCTTTTTCACTTTATGGAGTCGATTAAAAAATAAAAGTAAAGTGATTACTGCATACTTGTTCCTTGAGGATCGACTCTCGTTTTAAACCCTATGCTATGCTTAATGATGAGTAGTTTGCTTATATGTGCAATTTGGTGTTAACGTTTTAATTTAAACTTAATTGGTAATGTGCTTATTTTTATATGATTTTTATACCCAAATTCATACACATCACTACATTCTTGGTATAAAGCTTCTTAGAAATAGAAAGCAAAGAATGTTAGACTTATCCCAATCTGCTTACATTGATAAGATATTGGGTAGGTTTAGCATGGATCAATGTAAAGGGGCAATCATACCCTTTAGGCACGGATTGACCTTGTCTTCTAAACAGTGTCCTAAGATACAGGAAGAAAAGGAAAAAAATGAGAAGGATTCTCTATGCCTCGGTAGTAGGAAGTCTCATGTATACCATACTTTGTACAGGGCCAGCTATCTACCAGGTATCAGTCAAACCCAAGAGAAGAACATTGGCAAGCTTTAAAGCATATACTCAAGTACCTGAAGGGGAACTAGAAATTATATACTTGTTTACAGAGCTAATAATTTAATTCCTACCAATTACACTGACTCAAACTTCCAGACAGATAAAGAAAAAATGAAAGGAAATCCACTAGTAGATAGATTTTCACTATGTCTGGAGGGGCTATTTCATGGAGAAGTGTTAAGCAATCTTATATTGCTAATTCCACCATGAAAGCTCAGTATGTGGTATCTTTAGAAGCTTCAAAAAAATGGTTTGGCTACGGAAGTTCCTCATAGAACTTGGAGTTGTACCACAAATGGACAAGTCCATTATTATATATTGTGACAATTCTGGAGTTTTGTCGCAACGCAGGGAACTAAGGAAACATAAAAAGGGCAAGCACATTGAAAGGAAATATCACCTGATCTGGGAGTTCATCCAGAAATGGAAAATCTGGGAGCTCAAGACATCGCGCTTGCAATATTATTCTTGGAATCAATATTTTCATATGGCGATAAATGGAATATTTAAAACGATAAAATATGACTATTTGTTAGTAAGGGTATTTTGGTCATTCTAATAGCCAAGAATAATATCTTTTGGTCCTCGAAGTAGCTCGAGTAACCTTAGTAAATTTTATTTACTATATGGGCTTGTTGGATGAAATTAATATTGGAATAAATTATTCTAGGAGTCCAATAATTATTTATTTGGGTTAGAATGATTTATTAGGCCAACCTAATTAAATTGATTGATTGATTAATTAATTATCTTGAGTAATTTTATATTAGGCCCAAGTGAATTAATTGATATAATTTATTGGACTAATTTAATTTAATTAGTTTATTAATTAATTATCTTGGTTGATTTTATATTAGACCCAAGAAGATCAATTAATTAATAAGAAAGTTATTTAATTAGTCGTGAGCTAATTAGAGACATTCCTTAGCCCACTAGGGTTGTGAGTGATGGCTTTTGTTATTTTGAAGACAAAGGATAGCCGTCACAAATTAAGAAAAAAAAAGGAAAAAAAGAAAATGAAACAAAAAAAAAGAAAGGAAAAAGAAAAATAAAAAAGAACGAAAAGGAAATCTCGGTTTTGATCACATAATTCCAAATTTGCAATTTGTTGGTTAACCAAGATGTATAAGATATATAATAGCTTTTGTTTCTTCTTCACTTTTTCTTTTAGCACCCGATTTTTGTTTTTTATTTTTTTCTCTTTTAGTTCTTTTTCCTTTAAACAAAAATAATAGCTCTCTCAATATTCTTTCAAGAAAATTATTCCTTCACCTATTATTCTACTTCACTGGTAGATAGCCTATAGAAGGTTCAAGAATACATTGGAAGATTAAAAGCTAGCTATTTTGGTATGTATGTTTGATGCAAAGGAGTTGACATTTGGCCACTATTCCTGCACAACAAGTAGTCATGACAAACTAAAGCGTTCTGTCAAATTCAAATCTTTCAGTTATTCAATCTAAGCGTCCTAAAATTAAGTATTCCTAGATTTTAGCTCGAAAAATTTTTAAATTAATATTTTTCACTACATTTTTATTTTCCCGTGATCCTTGGACTACTTCATGATTATCTTCATTCTTTGGATTCAGTACGTCTTGACTGGTATATTTCCTATAATAGTTCTTCATATCACCAAAAATCCTGGTGATGCTATAAGCTCATTCTTTGGCTTAATGTCTTCTCCTACTCCTTATAAATGCATGTCATTTTCTAATCAGTAGAAGCATCAGGTTTTCTACAATCATAATAGCTTTTTGGTAATCAAATATGTCAACCTTTTCCTTTCTCATTTTGAAATGTTATCGAGTCACTATTCTTCCCTTGATGTTGTGAAACATTCCAATTTTCTGTTCTATTCTCTATCAATTTTGTAACTTAACTACCAGTGCTCTATGAGCAAGTTAGACCTGCAGTAGGTTGATTTTACCCTACCTTTTGAAAAATGAACTAGAAATTCCAAGTCGATGACCAGACATTCTTGAAGTTGACTTTAGTAAGGGATTCTTGAAACATCCAAAAGAAGGAAAATTGAATCCGAGATATTTAGGTCTGTTCCCGGATATAGAGAAGATTGGGTCTATTGCTTATAGATTGGACCTATTAGACATTTTAATAGGAATACACGATATCTTTCATTTGTTACAATTGAAGAAATATAATCTAGACCTGGAGCACATGTTGAATATCAAACCTTTGATTCTGCAACCCGATTTGAGTTACACGGACAAGCCTATTAGGATTCTAGAATGAAGCATCAAAACCCATCAAAACAAATAGATACCGATGGTAAAGATCTTATGGAAACATCACAAAATTCAGGATGCTACATGGGAGACAGAAGAATGGTTGAAACACAAACACCCTAGTTTATTGTAAAAGTGTGAAGCTTTGAATTTCAGAACAAAATTCTTCTAAAGAAAAAAGGATGTAAAACCCGACTGGATACCCCTTTAGGAGTAAGTGGAAGAGATTGCATTTCATGGCATAATGCATGTGCATATGTTTTATTAAATAAATTTTATTATTTCTAAAATCATTTATATGTGCTACCATAGTATGTTAGAGGAATAGGACTTTATTTGGAACTAGGAAGTTTTTTATTTATGGTTCATAAGAAGAGAATTAGGTAGCTTTAGAACTAAAGGAAAAGGGAAATCACAGTGAAAAGAGAACACAAGAGTGGTTGTGGTTAAGTAGTTAGGGCTTGGTGTTTATATCCTAGAGACTTGAGTTCAAATCCCACTTGCTACAAAATTATTTTAGTTTTTAATCTCCTCCTATCTCTTTGGTCAGTTGGAACACCCCAACCAATATTTGAATTCCTTCTTACATTCCATGGACTAAGGGAGGATGCCTTGGGAAATTTAAATTGAAACCTCCTAACCTTCTTGATCTTGTCTTAAAAAGAAACTAAAAGAATTTCAGCTATCCAGCATTATTGCTTATGTCCTAACAAGTTCAAAATTTGAAGTCCCTTTCTTTTTGAATTATCCTATTCTTATGTTCTTGTCCTAAAGTTTTAAGAGAGTTGCTTGATCTAACCTTTCAATTTTAGTTGAGCAAGAGCTGGCTGAAATATAGGAAAGCATTTCTGGGCAAGAATTTTAAGGAATCTCTAAAAACCATGGTTGCGAAATTTCTACTTACTCAAAATTGAACTACCTAATTTATCCCCCAAGGAAACTTCATCGTATTAATTTTTGACTTATCTCAAAAGCTGGAAATTCTTTTGTTCATTTCCTTAGGCCATTCGGTTACAACATCCCTTCTTGTGACCCAATACTTCCATCTAGATTTACATTCTTCATTGTTGATCAATTTTCTTTAATGTGTGCAAAAGCTAGGAATTGTTCATCACTGATTTCAGCTCTCCAAAACAAAGATACTTAGGTAGCAAACACAAGCATTCAGCTTTACAAAAACAGTTATCCTACTCTTAGTTATTTCCATTAAAACACAAAGATTTTGTTAGCGTTTATTTATATATTCTTCTTCTATACCAGATTTGGAAATTTTTAGGCATTAGACACCAAGAATTATCTTCAACTTCATTCTTTGTTCTTACTCAAGGCAGCTAGTAAAACCTCTATTGCAGCAACTCAAAACTCTTCTACATCTTAGCTGCAAATACTTCATTCAAAATGGTTTCAATTGAAAATTTAAAACCCCAGCCATTCCCTTGTAATTCTCCACACTATCACTCACATATAATCAGAAATTTCTCTAGCATTCTTGCAGCTTTATAATCAGAATTTTCTTCCATCTTCTCCTTCTTTTCTTTTAGCCTTCTTAAGCACCCAAGCTGACCATTTTCTTTCTTGCACCATGGCAGCCAAAAATCTCCATAGCTGCAACCTTCAAACACCCATAACATTTCTCCATTCAATTTAGTTTAAATTTGGAAATCAAAAGCCCTAAAGATCTCCTATAAACTCTCAAACAATTCAGATTATAGCTCTACCCCCAAGCAACTAAAATTTTAGCTTCTTTTCTATTCTAATTTTGGCCAACACAAGCACCAAACCATTCCATCTTCTTCTTTGTTCTTAGTAGCCGAAAGAACCACCATTGAAGCACCTTAGATACCTTCTAAGCTTCAGCCATTTTCCTTCAACTTAGCTTGAAATTCAAATTCAAAACCCAAGCAACCCTTTAAAGAGTCTCCACTATTTAGCCTTCTCATTCTCTACTAGCAACACCAATAATTCCACTACCATTTATCTTCTTCATCTATTCTTTCCTTCTTCTTCATTTCTCCACCATTCGGTCACCTTAGTAGCACACCATTACCATAGCTTCTACAATTTTCTCAACCTCTTTCCAATTTCAAATTTTAAAGACCACACTTGACTCCTACAATCTCTCTACCATCAAACCAACCAAGACACTACACTAATACCCTCCATTCGGCCAACCTCAACAAAAACAATCTCAAATTCCTTTCATTTGCTCTATTGTTCTCTTAAGAACACCAAAAACACACATGACCTCTTTTCAACTTTCTAATCACTTCTAAACACACCAATTCACTCTAAAACCTTCAAATCACCTAGAGTACACTCTACCCTCTCCTATAACACACTTTATAACATCAAACCAACCAAGGATTTCTCTTCAAAGATCAAGCAAGCTTTCTTCCTCACAGTTTAGGAAGAACAAAAGGTAATTTTGTTTAATTCTTCATTTTATTTTCTCTCTTTTCCTCTTCTTCTTATCTTTCCTCTCTTTCTTTCTTGAACGAAACTAATGGATCCTTGATCCATATTTCTTTATTTGATCTGGATAAAAATATTTCCAAGGCAGTTTAAAGATTAAGGTTTTGAAGGAAATAAGAACTTTCGACCAACAAAATATTCTTCATCAACCCCAAAAATGATCAATCTTCAAATAAGTAATTCTTGTTCAATTTTTGAACTCAAGTTATATAAAAATATGGAGGAATAATGTTTGTGGATTTGTTGTAATGTTGGATGAAGGAGAAAGGATGTATGGTGATTTATGTGGTTTATGAGATTGGTAGTAGAGGGATATTGTGTTTTGATAGTTTGATTCAACTTTTTGGTATAAGATGTATGATTATGATGATCGCATGATTTAGTTATGACCTTTTGCTATGATATTCTTATTGTGAACGTTCAGATACAAGAGATACGATAATATGGTTGATACATCATTTTGATTAAGAGAATATATGTGTTGTTTATGTTATACAATGATTTATTTGTTACTAGAATATTATTATTAATCAAACTATTTTATTATCATTTGTAACACCCTACTATACACATACCCAAAAAAGGTAGGGATGTCACCCCATCCAAAGGATCAGGGGTCTTCATAACTAGGTAATGATATAAACTAAAACGGAAATTACTTAAGAATATCATTATAAGGGAAAACATTGTCTACAAGTCTCTCAATACATATAAAATAAAACAACTCACAAAACAAGGACCAAAATTAAGAAATTAAATGTAGCTATCTTCTTATATTGCTCAACCTTGTCAAGTTGGCATATCCTGAAATATGACATCAAAAGAATTATGAAAATTCTATCTCAGTAAGTCATGTGTGTGCTCTTGTTAGATACCAAATAGGTTTCATGAATGCACTTAGAAACCATTTCTTAAAAGTTGATTGCAAGTCAACTATTTTTCCCAAAAATAACAGTGAATGGTATTGAAGCCAAACTCATAATAAAATGTATAAGGTATAAAAACCACTCAAAAATTTTCATCATAGTCTTGCCATGAAACCTTACATCATGACAAACACTGTGAAACCCTGCATTACAGTGAAGTGGGTGTACGACCTATTGGGTAAGATACTCTTCCATCTCTTACCCTAACTTACTAAATCTCCACTCCAGAATAACAACCCATCTAGACTACGGTGCTAGCTCGGATCGACTTGACCTACACAAATTGTCGCCTGTTCTAGATAGAGTTCATCTCTCAGAGTTGGCCTCCTATTGAGAGAGTTTCCCTACCTTTCAAAGGTTAGTCCTAGTGGTCTACCATTATTGAGGACTTAACAACTTATTACATCATTAAATATCTAATCTCAATGTAAACATTTTCAATACTTTGGTCATGCAAGCATGGGTTCCAAATAAATTATTGTAAAATTGTTTTATAAATAAAAGGTGATTTTCTATTTAAACCCTTGTTTGAATAAAAGTATTTAATATAAAATAATCAAACTTGCATTTCAAATAATCACAACATTAGGATAACATACATTTCACAAACTACTTGCAATTCAAAGCTTTAGAACCAAATATTTAATGTAATGACTAAATTGTCAATTTTACTCAAACCCTCAAGCTAGTGAGTTACTCCTCGTGCTTGGATCCCGCTTCTGTCTAAACAATAAAATTTTCAATTTTCAATCAAATACTACCTTTCTAGACATAATAATGCATCCAAGATTTAACTTTCTCCTTTTCACCTAATCATGAAGAATTGATATCCCATACAATGGTATTTGACTTCCTCCCAAGATTCCTTATATTTGACCAAACTTTGCATACGAGGGACTATGACAAAGCACATGAATAGAAAGTAGATATTCAAACAATAAAAGATAACATGGGCTAAATAGTATGACAACTAGACTAATGTATACTAAATAATTAATACATACTAACAATAGTATACCTAGCATGCTCTAGAAAACAATTAATTAAGTAAACAAATAGATAAATAAAATAAGTAAATAATAAACAATATCTACTAATAAATAGTAATTAATAATTAATTAATTAATTAACTAATGATTAATAATTAAATAGTAACTATTAATTAATTAATTGTTGATACATAAGAAATAAATCATAAATCATAAATAATAAATAAATTAAGAACATTAAATAGCTGAGTAGTTAGATAAATAAATAAATTAAGTAAATAAATCAATCACATCAGTAAATAAATAAATCCATAAATATTTAAATAATTAAATAATAATAATAAGTAATAAGTAATAATTTTAATAATGCATAAGATTTTTTATTAATAATTTTAATCTTAATAAATAATAATAGTAATAAAATAATATCCATGAATAAAATATATAGTCAGATTGCTTGGGCATTACGATCATAATTAGTTTCTCTAAACCAAAATACAATGACATCCTCAAAGAATATTTACATACCCTATTCACATATTCAATATTAATACAACTATATCATTTGACGTCTCAAGACCTGAACCAGTATAACCAACATCATGTGATCAACCTATTGTCAAGTCACGTTCAAATATACTCAAAGATCACTATTTGTCCAAACAAGCATTAGATCTCCGTATAGATCGCATATACGTTAACTAAATCACACGATCCAAACCATAGTGTAGGTAAAATAGCTGACCTCTCTTAGGGTAGAAGATCTTTTTATAATCGAATAGCAACTCCTCCAATTAAGAGGTTGAATCTATTAAGAAAAGAGAAGATCTCGCTTAGATCTCCTAGGGTTTCCACGTGATTGCAAGAGAAAAGAGATGCAATCAGCCTCTTCTTGGTTTTGGTCAAAAGGGAAAAAATATAGAAAGAGATGAAGAACTTGAAGTAGGAAGTTCAGTTTACCTTGAGGGAATTTGCTTAGAAGAAGGCTTTTTTTTTTTTTTTTTTTTTGGAAGAGAAGAGGTTGAGTGGTGTTGACGTGAATGCATTTCAACTTTTCCTCAAGCAGACCTCTGCGTGCTTTAGTTTGGAGGAAGAGGAGAGTCGTGTGATTGCTACTTTGTCTCGAGTATGTGTGTGTGGCGGTTTCGGTCCTGCACAAACTGCTGTGCCGAAACCTTGGCTGGATTTTGGTGCTATTTGTGTTGTTTCAGTTTCTTTGATGTTAAGGGATTATAGGAGTTTGTGTTGGGAGAAGTTGCTGCTGGAACTCGGTTCAATTGTGGGAGGCTTGCGGCTATGTGTGTAGGTGTGCTACCCAAAAAACTGGTATTCAGATTTGTGTGTGTGTTGGTTGCTGTGTTTGATGACGTAACATGGCTGAAATCACAATGCGTTTAGATAACTATTATTTTATTTGATATAGGAAGATAAAATATCAGGGTTTTAAGAAGGTAGAAGTTATTCTTCAGCTGTCTGGTTTTATTATCCTTGTTTTGGACTCTAAAGTAGGAAACAGAAAAATATTTTCAGCCTGCAGGTAACTTGTCGGCTGAATCATGTGAAAGAAAAACAGCTTGGGTGGCCGAAATTATTAGAGAAAAGAAGGAGTTTTACTTAGGGAAAAATTCTGATTAATGAAAAATATTTGTGCAGAATTTCTGATAAAGTTTTTTAGCTAATCTCCAAGAGTTTAAGCTGAGCGTAACCAGCTTTACATGTGATGGCCAAAGCTGGAAATTCTCCAGAAAATTTATCAAAAGCTATTTTCCAAGAACAAAAGTTTAAAGGAGAAAATTGCAATATCCTTTAAAGATAAAAGTAGGAATTCTTTTTATATAAATACTAAAAGAAGTTTAACTAAATTAAATTTCAAGTTATAGACAAAATTATACTATTATCCTTTTAAAGTAAATTCTAGAAGATAATTACCCTAGGTGGCAGATGAGCTTGGAAACTTAGGGACAATTATATTTATATATGTGTGTGTGTACACACATATTGCTAAGGAATAAAATATAAAAGTGGATATTGTTTAAAAGATAATAATTTAAATATTTAGATAGATAAAGTTTATAAAAGAAATTAGCAACAAAAAGAAAATTAGAAGATATTTCCTATTATATATATTTATATATTTTTATTTATTTATTATCTTTAAGAAATTCAAGGGGAATAAGACTCTAAATGTGTAGTGAAAACAACCAAGTTGCGGCTAGGGGGAGAATTTCAGCCAAGGAAAAGGTCAATAGGCCAGAAGAAAATAGATTTAAACGGAGATTCAAACTCTGGTCTCTAAGAAATATACACTCAACTTTATCCACTAAACCATATTAACTCTTATGTAAATATACCCTAATCAAATTTTCCTCACCTTCATCCCAAGTATATCATGTACCAATATAAATTCTAATCCCCAAAATAATTCTCCTATCCCAACCATGGAATTACTACAAGCTTTCCGGTAACTCACATACATATAAATAAACACAACACAAAATATACACCTGCAAATACACACAACCATCAAACACATGGAAAAATGTTTTATAAATCTATATACACATGCAAGATGCCATACTAAACCCATATTCCCAAGTACCAAGGTTAAGGTTAGATGGGATTTTACATTCTCCCCTCCTTAAAAGAATTTCGTCCAGAAATTTAGAGGATCATACCTCTATAACTATTCCAGATATTTCTGCCCCATCCAATCCTCGGTCTCTCAGGTAGTATCTTGCATACCATGATGATCCCACAAAACCTTTATCATTGGAATTTGCTTATTCCAAAGCGTCTTAACACTTCTGTCCAAAATCTTTACCAGCTTCTTGACATAACTCAGATCAGGTTGTAGAATCAACGGTTCTTCGTTAAGCATATGTTCTGGGTCAGGATGATATTTCTTCAATTATGATACATGAAACACATCATGTATTCCAGTTAAATCCTTCAGCAAATCCAAGTGATACGCTACAAGTCCGATTCTCTTAATAATTAGGAATGGTCCTAAATACCTCGAACTCAATTTCCCTTCTTTCGGATACTTCAGGATTCCTCATCTAGGAGTCAATTTCAAGAACATTTGATCCCCCTACTTAGAACTCTAATTCTCTCCTTCTATTATCTGTATAACTTTTTTATCGACTCTGAGCTACTTTCAATCTTTCTTTTATTATTCCAACCTTGTCTGTCATCTCTTGGATATTTATCTCACCAAACTTGCTAACCTAACCATCTTTTGACCAACCCTAAAATAGTGGTACTGGACACTTAATTCCATAAAGAGCTTCATATGAAGCTATACCTATCGATAACTGGTAACTGTTGTTATAGGCTAGCTCCGGTAGGGTGGGTAATCAATCCATTTGCCTCCAAAGTCTAGAATACTTATCCTTAGCATGTCCTCCAAAATCTAAATAATCCTCTTAGATTGTCCACCAATCTGAGGATGCACTGTAGTACTAAAACTGAATGTTGAACCCATAGACTCGTAAAATTTATTCCAAACTCTTGAAGTGAACCTAAGATCTCCATCTAATACAATACTCAATGGTACTCCGTGAATTCGTACAATATCCCTTGTATAAATTTTGGTCAACTTCTCTATTTAGTCCCTCACATTCACTGCTATAAAGTGTACAGACTTGGTCAATCGATCTACGACAACCCAAATAGCGTCTTTCTATGACTTAGTCATTGGTAATCCTGTGATAAAATCCATGGTTACCTCCTCCCATTTCCAAATGTAAAGGTTGTAGCCCCACAGATTTCTTATGCTCCGTCATGACCTTTTGACAAGTTAAGCAAGTCGTCATGAACTTCAGCACATCCTTCTTCAGTCTAGACCAACAATATACCTTCTTTAAATCCTGATACATTTTCACCTCTCCCGACTGAATAGCATATTTACTTCTATGTACCTCTTCTAATATCCTTTTCTTCAACTCTTACAGTGGTACACATATCCAATTGCGAAAATATAGCTCTCATTCCTCATTTGTTCGAAAGTCCCTGTCCTCCACATTTGATCTCATTATCCTTAAAAGCTTGTAATTCACCACTATCCTTCTGTACTTCAATAACTTCTTACTTTAACTCGGGCAGCAACCTCAAATTGCTAATACTGATCGTCTCCCTACGAATATTTGTTTTCTACTCTAATAACTCCTATACAACTCGAACTTCTTGTATTCTCATGCTAGCTATCTCCACATTTCTGCTCAGCGCATTTGCCACTACGTTAGCCTTCCCTAGATGATAATTTATAAGACATTTGTACTCCTCTAGAAACTCCATCCACCTCTATTACCTGAGGTTTAAATATTTCTATGTAAGATGTACTTAAGACTCTTATGGTTGATGAACACTTCATATTCTACTCTGTACATGTAGCGATGCCATTTTTTTTAGGGCAAACACTATTGCTGCTAGCTCTAGATCGTGAGTTGGATAATTAACTTCATGTGGCTCCAGCTTCCTTGAAGCATAGGCTATTACCTTCCTTTCCTACATTAGAACCACTCCTAATCCCTCCTTTGATGCATCTGTATAAAAAGCATAGGGTTTATCCTCTTCAGGCAGACTCAATACAAGGGTCATCATCAGTCTCCTCTTAAGCTCTTGAAAGTTTATCTCATACTTCTAGGTCTAGATAAACGGTATGCCCTTCCTTAAAAGTCGAGTCATCAGATAGGCTAAGGTAGAAAAGCTCTTGATGAACTAATAATAATACCTAGCTAAACCAAGGAAACTACAAATCTCAATGATATTTTCTTGCTGCTTCCAGTTTACCACCGTTCTAGCTTCATGAGGTCCATCTTAATACCGTCCTTAGATACCACATAACCAAGGAATGATCCTAAATCTAACCAAAACTCACATTTATTGAATTTAACAAAGAGTTTATGTTCTCTTAGCTTCTCAAAACTAGTCTCAAGTGTTCATCATGCTCCTCGAGACTTTCAAAATAGACAAGAATATCATCGATGAACACCACAACAAACGTGTCTAAATATAATTCAAAAAACCTGTATATTAGATCTATAAATATAGCATGTGCATTGGTTACCCTAAATGACATCACTATGAACTCATATGGCCATATCTTATGTTAAAAGCCATCTTAGGTATATTCTCCTTCTTAATCCATACTTGATGATATCCTTATCATTGATCCAACTTGGAATAGCAATTGGAACCTTGTAATTGATCAAATAGCTCTTCTATCAGAGATACCAGATATTTGTTCTTGATTATCAAAATGTCCAATCCTCTATAATCAATGCAAAGTCTCAGTGTCCCATCCTTCTTCTTCACAAATAGCATGGGTGCTCCCCATAGCGACGTACTCAGTCTAATATAGCCCTGATTTACCAGTTCCTCCAACTATTCCTTTAACTCCTTCAACTCGACATAGGCCATCCGATAAGTTGTTCTCAATACTGGCTCGGCTCCCGGTATCATTATCTATAATGAACTCGACCTCCTGAGAGGGCGAAAGTAAGTGAACTTAGCAGGAAAAACATCCTGAAATTCTTTCACTATCGCAGTATTCTCCTAAGTACATTGGTCCTTAGGTTTATTTATCAAGTAAGCTAAGTATCCCGTGCATTCCTTCTTCAACATCTTCTGACCCTTTGTCCCAACTATTAAAAATTCCAACTCCTTCACACGTTTCTATTAGCCCTAAGGGCATTCTCCTGTGTTTTAACTTATGACAAATATTGATAAGGATTAACTTGTGTGATTTACATGTGATAGGACATGTTTGACCTCTGTTCTTCCAAAGCGTGCAAATAAGATTGCTAAGCAACTCTTGAGCAATGGAATCCAAAAATGGGTGATCAATTAAAAGACCAAGCTTAAGAGATTGCATACCAAAAAGTCCTTGTGAAAGAACTTTAGACTAGGAATCGTTATTAAGGTATTTCTTGTAAATTCCTATATCTCTTTACCTTATGATTCAATTTATTTCTACTTTGAATCACACAAATAAAAAGATTTCAAAGTTTTATATCTCAGAATTTTGGATTGAGTAGTTTGCATGATTCTACATCTAAAAGATTTGTCCAAAATCCTGTGAACAGTGTCAAAACATTTCGACCCGAAAAAAAGCCATTTTGGACTTACTTTTTGGATGCACCGTCATCCAAAACTCTGGCAAATCTGACAACAAAAACTAGTCATTAACTAGCCATTGCTATCCTACTTTTCACTTCTATAAAAGCCATTTAAACCCGATTTTCTGTAAGATTTTTGTGCTATCTCTCTCAGAAACACTCTTATACTTTAGAAAATAAAAATCTTCCTTTTCATTGTACTTCAAATGTGAAATTTGAACTGTTCAAAAGGTGAAAGGCTGTTGGAGCTTATTTGTTCATGTCTGTGCAAACTTGTGAGCTATTTCTGTAAGTTCTCTTTCATTCTAACTTGTATCAAGGTTGAGAAAGTAAAATCCAGTTGGGGTGAGCCTTGATTTATTGTGTATCAAGGCTGTGGTGAACCTTGTTTTGTGAATGTATCAAGGTTGTGGTGTAAAATCGAGTTGGGGTGAGCCTTGATTATTATGTTTTTAAGAGGTTGGGTATAAAACCAAGTGTGGTGATCCTCTTGTGTAAGATTGGTATAGCCTACCACCACTGATTTGGGAAAAAGGTTTTAGTGATGGTGTTGAAATTCTTAAGTGAGAACTTAAGGTAGTGGATGTAGATCATTTGATGATCGAACCACTATAAATCATTAAGTCTATTCTCTTACATTTATTCTTATATTCATGCATGCATTTTTACTGCTCATCCAACTTGAAAGAATTATACTTCTCATTGAATTTATTGATTTGATCAAAGACTTTTATATTAATTGAGTGAGACTGTTTTTGATGCCTTATCTGCCTATCTTAATTATAGATTTTCATTTCATCATTTAGTTGAGTTTTTGAAAGTTCTTTGGTAATTCATTTAAAGCTGTATGGACAATCTAATTTTTGTTGCACACACACTTATTTGTTATTGTTTTAAGATTTTTAGAAGATCTTTAAAGTTTGAAATTATTTTCCATATACCTTATCCCCCCCCCCCCCCTCTAAGGTGTATCAATTGGTATCAGAGTATTGATCTACATTATCCTTGGCTTAACAGCTTTGTAGCAAAGATCCATAGGACAAACACTACTACTATACCTTATATTGAAGGATCCTCCACAAATAGACCTCCTTTTTTCTATGGAAGCAATTATACATTCTGGAAAAATAGAATGAAAATTTATGTTTGCTCAATCAACTTTGAGCTGTGGAATTTGATTGAGAATGGACCATTTGTCCCGTTGAAATTTGTTGATGGCAGAAAAGTGCCTAAATAGAGTAATGAATATGACAATGAGGATATTTCAAAAATGACTCTAAATTTTCAGACAATGAATATATTGTGTTGTGCTTTTGATGCAAATGAATACAACTGTGTTAGTGGTTGTGATTCAACCTTTAAAATGTGGAGACTACATAAGGTCACCCATGAGCTAACTAATCAAGTAAAAGAATCAAAGTTGGGAATATTAGTCCACGATTATAAGCTGTTCACTATGAAGCCATGTGAAAACAGCAATGATATGTTTACTCATTTCACAAACATCCTGAATAGTTTAAAGGCCTATGGAAAGATCTACCCTATCAGGAAACAAAACAAAAAATTGCTTGATGATAGGGGCTAAATTAGTTATATTTTTCCTAGTTATTTAA
Source organism: Voacanga thouarsii (assembly GCA_026120185.1). Classification (NCBI taxonomy): domain Eukaryota; kingdom Viridiplantae; phylum Streptophyta; class Magnoliopsida; order Gentianales; family Apocynaceae; genus Voacanga; species Voacanga thouarsii. Next base: position 396,267 of record JANUWF010000952.1, read on the forward strand.
GGCTCTTTTACAATACATTTTGTTCAATAACTAGTTATATTCCTTCATATTTGAGATTTTACCCTTGGAAAGGTATTTTGTTCATTATTTTAGATTTTTGGGATAAAATGAAGCAAAAACGTCGTGAAACAGATTAGAGGCGGTGCCGGCTAGGGCCCTAGAACCGGCGCTGGCCATGCACTATTTGCACGAACTTCAAAGCGGCAGAAAAATTGTTGAAACAGAGCAAAATAAAGTGGAACCGGCGCCGGCTCCAAGAGTCAATACAGCGTTGGCTGCATTCTAGTCTTCATTATGTGAAACTCGGAGAAAAATCGACGAACAAGTAGAGAACCAAAACACAACCGGTGCCAGCTCGAGAGCCTAAGCAGCGCTGGATGTACCCTGAAGTTAAGGCGGTGCTTTAATTTTTCTACGCAGTTTTTGGTAATCTTAGAGTTTTAGTATTTTTCAACTTCTACTCGGCCAAGAACAGTACACCAACGAGTTTAGGCACTTCCTAAGCCTATAAATAGATGGAAAACACAAAAGAAAAATGGAGAATGCATTGATCATCACAGAAAATCACTCAAATCAAAGGAGGAATTCTTCAATTCAAGGAGGATTGTGCAAGAAGGTCTTCAATGGAAGAAGAAGAAGGCTTGTCTATGAGTGCTTTCTTTTACTTTGTTTTCTTTTTCTTGACAATGATATATTAATTATTTTATTGTAATTTGACATTGTTTTAGATAGTCATGATTTTTAGAGTTGTTTGATCTTTTGATTAATTAATTGTTATTCTTGGTATTCAATTACTTGTGCTTATTATGAGATTAGTTGGTTGGTTCTCTCTATTAACTTACTGGACCAAGAGGGTTGATTGCTTAGAACTGGTAATTGAAGGTTAATTGATATCTTCCTAGACCAATGGTTCATTGATTAATTTTATGTTTTAAATTTTTCAAGACCAAGGGAATTTAATTGAGGATTGTGTTTAATGCATCTTTGGATGAATTAGTTGAGACGAAGCCAACTGATTCTAATTTATCTAGAAGGTAGCGATTTCATGGATTGACCATCGAAGTGAATCTACTTTAATCCTTCATGATACCAAGAGAATAATTAGTTATGATAATGGTTGGGTTCTTTAAGATCACGTTTGTCAAAATAATAGTTTAAGTTACATAATTCTCCATCCTTGACATGTATATATTCTTTTGTTTTCTTTTATTTTCCTTTTTATTTCGTTTTAACTTTATTGAGTCAGTTAAATAATAAAATAAAAGTGATTAATGTATACTTGTTCCTTAAGGATCGACACTCATTTAAACCCTATGATATATTAATGATGAGTACGCTTGCTCATATGTGTAATTTGGGGTTAACGTTTTAATTTAAACTTGATTGGGAATATGCTTATTTTTATATGATTTTTATACCCAAATCCATACGCATCACTTGATGCTCTGCCAAAGAATTGGCAGCCAAAAACTTTAGCTATAGAGGAATCAAAAAATCTAAACTATTTACCCTTTGAAAAGCTAATTGGTTCTCTATTAACCCATGAAATGAAACTGAAAAAGTTTCAAGAACATGATGAAGATGATAGAGGAAAAAGAGGAACGGCCTTAAAAGCTATTGATGATGATGTTACTAGTGAACAAACCGAGAGTGAAAAAAGGACTAATCTAAAAGTTGAAGAACTAGCCATAGTAGCTAGAAAATTCAGAAAAATATTCAGGAAAAGCAACTTCTAAAAGGGCAAAAAAATTGTCAAAAAGAATGGACAACCTTCACCCTTCAAACCTCAATGTTATGAATGCAAGAGTACAGGGCATTTTATTGCTGATTGCCCAATGTCTAAAGAAAAATAAGCCAGGCATAACAAGAAGAAAAGAAAATGACCGATTGGGACTTATGACCAAGAAGAGTCCAAGACTGAAGAGAGTGATGGATCCGATAAAGAGAAAGCAAACATGTGATTCATGGCAATGGAAAATGAGGTAAACTCCACTTCCACTAATTTCATATTTGATTTACATAATTTTGATTATGAAAAGGTTGATGATCCTAGTGAACTACTTCTTGAAATGTTTCATGAACTCAAAAAGCTATCTAGAAGAAACAAAGAAATAAAAACAAAAATTGATTCCTTACTAGACGAAAATGCTAAGCTGTTAAATTAGAATAAAGTCTTAATTGATTCTATTATGTGCTCAAGTATTGAAAATAATGTTATCCTAACTTCTTTGCATTGTATGACACTTGAGAACAAATGTTTGTGTGACAAAGTACTTCTCTTGAAAATAGGCTTAGTGATTTTAATAATATGAAAAGTAGAGTTGATGACCAAGACAATCTGCTAGACATGAAAAGTAGAGAAAATCACTAATGGTTAAGACAATCTAAATAAATTGCTTGGAGTGCAGCGTATAGCTGGAAATAAGAGTGGTTTCGGTTATAGACATGTGCACAAGGCAGAAAATCACAAACCTCATTTTGTGAAAGCTAGAAACTCAAATGTTGTTCATATCTGCTGTTCTTATTGTGGTAAAAATGGACACAATGCATTTAGGTGTCATATTAGGAAATGAGCTAAAAGTGGTATGAAAACTGTTTGAAGAGTTAAAAGAACTATCACTAACCCCCAAGGACCCAAGAAAATATGGGTACCAAAAGCTATTCTTCCACTTTATGAATAGGTACACCAGCTGCAAAAATTGAGCTCCACGATATGGTATTGGATAGTGGACGCTCAGAACATATGATGGAAAATACAGCACTATTAGATATCATTCAAGCTAAAAATGATAGATTTGTCTTGGAGATAAGAAAAAGGGATAAAAACACTCGACAAAGATAATATTGGAGAGAGATTCTCCATCATTATCATACAAGTATTATTGATCGATGAATTGAAGCTCAACTTGCTTAATATTAGTCTTTTGTGTGAAAATTGTTGCAAGGTTATTTTTGAAAAAGATTCATGCACTATCGTTGACAATTCTTGTGATGAAATCATTTTTTGTCAACTACATTGGCAATGCCTATGCATTATATCTTGAAGATCCTTTACTTATGATATAAAGTGCCTTTTCATATATGATATTGATAGCTAACTTTAACATAGAAGGTTAGGGCATGTCTCTATTGATTTGTTGAATAGATTGTCATTAAAAGAACTTGAGAAAGGACTGCTCAAAATGATTTTTGACAAAAAAAACCAATTATGTGATGCTTGCCATTTTAAAAAACAAAATGAGACATATTTTAAATCTAAGAAAATGATTTTAACCTTAAGTCTTCTTGAGCCAATACATATGGATTTGTTTGAACCAATAAGGACCACTAGTGTAAATGGTAAGAGATATGCTTATGTTTTAGTAGATTATTTTTTGAGATATACTTCGACCTTATCCTTTTTGTTAAACGGGTATTTAGAGTGGTCTATAAAAGAACTCTATGTGCGGAAGAATCCATGCTTGTAAATTTTGATGTATCTAACATATATTCCTCTAGAAAAGATTATGAGTATGTAGGTAGCTCAAAGATAAATGGCATTGAACATTATGAAGCTCCATCATTTGGCAACCATGCTAAAGAAGAGAAATTATAAAAGCAACAAGTTGAAGAAAGTAAGCAAAGAAGTGTCGAACACACTGATCAGAATCTGCCAAAAGATCGGAAGTCCAAACTATCTATCCAAAAGAACATATCATTGGTGATCCTAGCTACGAAGTTAAAATCAAACGGTATTTTGTTGATAATTTTATTTTACTTTCTAGCACTAAACATAATTAAATTGATACAGCCTTACATGATGAAATTTTTTATTATGACCACGCAAGAAAAACTGAACCAATTTGAAAAGAATCAAGTTTGGAAGCTTGTCCTTAGACTACTTGACCATCCCGTAATTGATACCAAGTGGGTTTTCAAAAACAAACTTGATAAGCATGTCATTGTTATTAGAAGTAAAGTTAGATTACTTGCCCAAGGATTCAATCAAGAAGAGGGCATTGATTATGATGAAACTTTTGCTCCCATTGCTCAATTGAAATCCATTAGAATGCTGCTTGTCCTTGCATCATTCAAAAGTTTCATGCTTTTTTCAAATGGATGCCAATAGTGTTCTCTTAAATGGTTTTATTGAAAAAGAAATTTATATGAAGCAACCTCCAAGTTTTATTCATGAACATTTTCCAAACTATTTCTTAGTGGTTTTCTTCTTTCAAAATGTTCTTTAAGAGGCTTAATGGATACCACATGATTTATCAAATCTAAAAATTCTGATGATATCTTAATTGTGAAAATACATGATTCTTCGTTACTAGTGCCTGAGTGGAAATGGGAAGAGGTGACCATGTACTTCATTATCGGACTCCCTATGGCAAGGACCCAGAAAGATACCATATAGGTAGTACTGGATCGACTAACCAAATCAACGCATTTCATACCAGTGAATGTAAGGGATTCCATGGAGAAGTTGGCTTAGACCTATGTGCGAGAAATAGTCCAACTGCATGGAGTGCCTTCCAGTATTGTGTCTGACCGAGATCTGAGATTTATATCCCAATTTTGGGGCAAGTTTCAAGAATCATTGGGTTCTAGTCTAAAGTTCAGTACAACGGCGCATGCGCAAACCGATGGACAGTCAGAAATGGTTATACAAATATTAGAGGATATGATGAGAGCCTGTGTATTGGATTTCTGGGATAATTAGATCGAATGTGTGTCGTATGCGGAGTTGTCATACAATAACAGTTATCAAGCTTCGATTAGCATGGCTCCGTATAAAGCACTGTATGGACGCAAGTGTCAGGTACCGCTATATTGGAGTTGGTCAGAGGATAGCCATATAAACAAATCGGGAGAAGTCTGTGTTCAAGAAATGTTGGATAAGGTCAAGTTAGTTAAGGAAAGGTTGAAAACAGCCTAAAGCCGACAAAAGAGCTATGCAGACAATAGGCGGAGAGAGTTAGAATTTCAAGTGGGAGACAAGGTATTCCTAAGACTGACACCAAATAGAGGAATTCTGAAGCATTCGAAAGGTGGAAAGCTGAATCTGAGGTATTTGGGACCATTTCCAATAAAGGAGAGAATTAGGCCGGTGGCATATCGATTGGATTTGCCAGAAGGGTTAACGGGAATTCACGACGTGTTTTATGTGTCACAGCTGAAAAAGTACAATGCCGATCCCGGACATATTTTGAATGATGAGCTGTTAGTGTTGCAACCCGACCTGAGTTATGTGGAGAAACCCATGAAAATATTGGACCAAAGTATCAAGACTCTCCGGAACAAGCAGATCCCAATGGTAAAGGTGAAGTGGAAGCATCATGGCATGCAAGATGGCACATGGGAAACAGAAGAGTGGATAAAGTGGAAGTATCTCGATCTAAGATAGAGGTATGCCTGAATTTCGGGACGAAATTCTCCTAAAGAGGGGAGGATATGAAACCCCACATAAAGCCAACCCTAGAGTAAGGGGGGTCGGGATGCATATCATATTATTTTGCATGAATATATATATATATATATATATATATATTGGAATGATTTTATGTGCTTTAGAATTATGATTTATAGGTTAAAATGCTTAGTTATGCTTATTGAGCAGGAAGGGTAAAATAGTAATTTTTCTTGAGGTCAAAATAGGAAAATAGCTTGAGGATTAAATAAGAAGAATATTTGGGTGAGAAAATAAGAATAAGAGTTGTTGTGGTTTAGTGGTTAGAGCTTTGGAATTAATATCCAAGGTCATGAGTTCAAATCCTATCATTTAAGTTTTTATCATGATTATCTTAATTAAATTTGAATTTTTGTTTTCTTGCATTCCATAAAAATAGGAATGTTGTCCTAGAGGAGACATGAAGAGAATGTTTTAATCCTATCATTATGTCCTAAAAAGAATTCTAGAGGAATTCTTGTCCTTTTATAACCTCTAGCTTGTCCTAACCTCTCCACTAATTAAATTTGTTCAAAATTTATCTAAATTCATGTTTTTATTTCCAGAAAATTCAACAAGGATTCTTGATCTTTGAATTTCAAAAATGAATCTTGGAGGTTGGAGATTTGACTAAAAATAGGAGAGGAGTTAGGGAAGGTTTCCAAGAGAAATTAATCTCCATGGTTGAGCCTTCAAACTCCACTCCATAGTGTTCATATTGTCCATGAAAGAAATCTGGAAATTTTCCAAATTCCTAAGTAGCCTAACCTTCAAAAATCTCAGCCATCTTTCTTACTCAATTGCTACCAAAAAAATGGCCAATTTATTCAGCTTGAAGATAGAAATTCCTGTGCAAAATCCGGACTGCACAAACCAAAAAAAAAAAATCTTGGCAGTTTTCGCTGCATAGCAGCCTGAAATCGAAGTTGTTTCTTCTGCCTTCAAGCCAGCAAAATTCCTCTACTTTTCCTCCATAAAGAAGGCTAGAAGCCAGCCTTAAAGGACCCTCAAACACCTCTCAAGAACCCCTGCAAGTCGAGCTGGAGCATTGTAGAAAACTGCACAGAAAATTGCAACAAAACATTCGAATGATAACCAGAAAATTTCCAGCCTTGTTCCCTTCAAGCCTTGGCCGAAAATCACCCTCAAACCTCTGTAAATTAACCCTTGTTCAGCTATGAACTGAACACCACTACCCCTTCCACTTACCTTGCACAGTTGGACTCCATAACCACACCTCAAATTTCTCCTACAATCACTCCATTCAAACTTCTATTTGAATTTCAAAATTTTCAGCATTTGCTCCATGAAAACACCCTTAGATTAGGCTTCATAACCAGAAATTCCTCTACCATTGAGCTCAGAATTTTGGCCAGCCTTAAAGCTCTATCAATCTTCATTCATTTCAGCCAAACACAGCAGTCCAGCCGGCTCCATTGCAGCTCCAAGAAACCTCCATCAAATCAAGCACCAATAACATATTTTCTACCTCAAAACACTCCTCAAATTTCTCCATTTGAATTTCAAACAACCAGATTTTCTCTTCCTCTCTAAACTAAAAACCAAAATCCCAAAACTCCCTCAATCATTCAGCCAGCACTCTCCAGAAATTTGTCCAGCATTTTTCCTCAAATTCTCTCCATTTTCACCAAGAACACACACTACTTTTCTTCAAGCTAAAGACCACTCTAAACACCTCTAATCCCTCTAAAAAAAACTCCAGAATACTCCTACAACATCCCTAGAGTTCATTTCTGGAATTTATAACATCAAATCTTGAAAACAAAAATTGGCATTCGGATCAAAACTAGTTTTTTCCCTTGAAGTCTCAAGAGCATCATCAAGGTAACCAAGAACAACTTTTGTTCATCTTCTTTCCTTCAACCTTTAACATATGATAGTAATTCTCTCTCTCTCTCTTGGCCGAAATGGTTGCTACAACCATAGCTGTTTTCTTTCTCCTCTCTTGGACAATTCAAGACTCTCAAGCATATGGACCTTCTTAAATCTTCATCGAAATAATCATCAACCAAGTATTTCTCCTTAACCTTTCTTTTTAATTTTGAATTCATGTCTCTTAGATGTTGATAGAGATGATAGAATATGAATGGGGGATTGAGTATATGTATATGTATGAAGGGGTTGAGATTGGAGCATGAGAATGGATGATCATGATTAAGCTATATGGAATTCTTTAAGAATCAATGTATGTTCATCATGTCTTAAGAAATTATGAATGTTTAAGCATACTAGATGTTATGACACCTTTGGTGAATAGGATTTTTATGTTCTTATTTTCATTGAAGCCGTGAGTGTGATTATGCTTAGTAGAGATTTGGCCATATGATAGTAGGTATTTAAGCCTATGTTCATGAATAGAATATTTTGTTGATTGATGTTGGAGAATATGTTCATGAATCTTGTTAGCAATAGGAAAATTATGATCATGATCTTGTTGATCCTAGACTATTTTAATTAGCAAATTTTATTACCATAATTAAAATTATTACCATATTTTTCTTCTAAAGATTTTGAAATTCCTAGGAAGTTTTGGAAATGGGGTATTAAATGAAATATTGATATTTTACTAGTCGAATAAATAATATTTTTCATTAAAAATAAAATATGTATATGTATAATAGTAAATAAGATCTTTTTATATAAATAATAATAATAAATAAAATATTAATGTCCTTGTAGGCCTATATTCATAAATATTATTCATATTAAAATTTGTTTGTTATTTATTAAACAAAAATTTAATATAATTCATTTATTATTAATTTTATTTATTACTAATTATTTATTATCTATTAAAAATTTATTGTAATTTATTAATTATTTATAATAAAACTATTTTTTTAAATTACCGTTTGCTAATATTTAACAATTAAACCCTAGTTTATTTATTAGCAATAGTACTCAAGATTTATTATTTGAACCTATAACTTATTAGTAATTATTTTACAATCCCTAGCTATTTTAACTTATCAAGCTAGACTTATTTTATAAAATCCTTTATCATCTAGCCTTAAAGCTTAGGACATTAGGGTTATGATTGTAGTAAGTTGAGCTAGGATTATTTGTGTAAGCGAATATAGCTCGAGTATAACCTTATGTCTTGTATTTACCCTAGGTGGGGTTAGGTCAGCCTTAGAAGATTTTTGAATTCGAGCAAGTAAAAGATCAGGTAAGCTCCTGCATGAACTTATTTGAAGATAACAGATTACTATGGCAAGTGAAATGCGATGTGTATGGACACTCATTTTGTAAAGGCAATTAAGGATTATTTTCTTTTTTATTTCAGTCAAGCAAATCATTTGAAAATTTAAACAAGCAGTTTTGCACAAATACTAAACTCTTTCTAAAATCTAACTTTGACAAGAATTTTAGAAACCCTTAATTGCTATTTCCAAGTAAATCAATGCTTGATCAGTTTTCTCCTAAGTGGGACAATCAACGTTGAGTACTCAATAATGGTAGACTACTCGGACTAGTCTTTGAAGGGTTAGGGTAAGTCTCTTAGTTGGTGGCTACCTCTAAGGGGTGAGTCCTTCCCGAATAGGATGTCAGTCCAGTAGGTCATGCTGGTCCAAACTAGCAAGTTTCAGTCATATGGACTGTGTGTTTCTGGAGTGGACAATTGGTAAGTTTGGGTATAGAGAATGAGGAGTATCTCACCCGGTAGGCCGTACACCTATCTTTTGTTAGTCTGCACAAAGTGTGGCATTCTGACCGTTATATGGTCATGGGGCTCAACATGTGGTAACCCATGGCTACCCATTTGAGTGGTTGTATTTATTTTGCACATGTATGGTTTGGAAAGCAAAACCCCACTCTTTATTTTCAACATTTATTTAATGCTTGCCAGCACTTTCTTTTATGAAAATTTTCCAACTTACAAACATGAACTATTTTGCCTGAAACACTCAAAGCACACACAGGCTTACTGAGATTTTTATCTCATCACCTTTTATACCATGTTTCAGGTCGATCCTGTTGTGGAGATGAATAGCTAGATTTGTTGCCTATGCTTTGAAGACTTTATGTTATTTTTCTTATGTGTTGTTTTGAGAAATGGTAGTAATCAATTTATTTTGGATTCGTTCATGTAATTTTTAGGTTGTAATAAGTTCAATTTTAAAGTATTGCTTTTATTTTCTTTTATATAACCTAGTTATAAAGACTCATTGTCTTATGGACGGGGCGACATCCCGGGCTCTGTTGGGCCTAGGTAGTGGGGTGTTACATTTTTCATATCTCAGGCCGTTATTTGCTGGTTCAAATGGAATAGGTTTAGCAAGAACATGGAGTTTTTTTCTTGCTTAAGAACAATTCTTAAGTTGTGTGCCCAATCAAGAAAGTTAGTCCCACTAAGCCTACCCTTCTAAAGCACAAATCGCATTGAGTTATTCCAACTATTTGTTGCCATTATCTACATATAGTTATATGCAAAGTAATTAATTTTTGAGGCCTTAATAAAAACTACCACCAAAAGCATTTAAATTTTTTTTGAAACTTCAACATTTTGATGTTTCTTATTGGGTAAAAAATTTCTTTTAAAAAAATATTTTATTTTAATCATAAGTAAGCTTTGGCTTTAATCTTACAATTAAATAAAACCTAAAATTAATGAGATTGACAACAAATGTCCCACCTAAAAATCTCATATAATACCTTAGGTCCAAAACTGTTTTGACAGCCTAATTAAGTCAAACCATATCAAACATATGAAAAACCATTTTCTATCTTGTCTTATTTAGACAATCAAAAGCATCCTACAATGGCAAGAATAACTATATAATGATCCAAGTAGTGACAAGTGTTTGATTTTGGAAGGCACTTTAAAACTTAATTTTTTTAAAAAAAAAAATGGTTGTATTAAGCACAAAATAAACATATCATATATGCATATTAAAAAATAAATAAAAGTGACATAGCATGCCCATAACCTACATTGATCTTCACGAGCACAATAAAGATCAAAGTGGTCAATCTATGTAAATAAACTCCTTGAGCATTCTCTAATTCCTCAAGCATACGCCTTCTTGGTCATAATTGTAGGCCTCCATCTTTTTTTTACAGTGAATGGTAAAATAAAATAATTTCTATTCTAGAAAGCAATTACAATTTTACAATAATGAAAAATGACATGCATGCCGTATTTAAAATAATACAACCCAAAAACAACAAAAATAAAACCTGCCAATAACATTGGGTAAAAAAGGCCATGCTATAAACTACTCAGAACAAATCACAAAAATAATCAAAATATTCTTATGAATAACATGCAATGAATAGTTAGATGTTGTCCCAGGGGCAGCAGTCCCATTGGCCAATTAGCAGGCAGGGGTCTTCGGGGGCAACGTCCCCAAAAGAAAAACTATTATTTTCTATTCTCAACAAATAAGACTCTACCTTCCATTTTCTAAACATTAATCAAATTAACATTCTTTCCCTATAATGATCGCCGATTATGAATTGAAAATTGCATCTTTTGTTTAATCGAATTAAAAAACTATCAAATGAAAACCCATAAGACATAATCAAAGACGGTTTGCAATTTTTTTTTTTAAAATTTAATTCAACAGTGTGGTGCAATCCTTGCAATCAGACAATCTGACCATATTGCTAGTTTTAGCATAGATAGATGCGACTAAGTAGAATCAACATAACAAAGATGCGAAACCATTCTATAATAGTCTTATATCATATAAATAGAAAGTAAAACTTGTTATCATGCTCGTAATCATAAACGAAGTCATCAATCAAGGATATATCATATATATATATATATATATATATATATATATATATATATATATCAACCAAGATCAATCACAATATATCAATCAAGCTATTTAACCAGTTGATTTGATACCACTGATAGAATTTTTAAACTCTGAAACACGGAAAACATCCACAAATCGCTACACCAGATCCAAGCTAAATAGCAAGATTAATTAGATTAGGTTTCGTACCTCAAAGATGTTGTGTGTTGGCTCTAATCAAATCATATAATTGACACTGGTTGTTGCTAACGTCCTCTATGGATTCACACAGTGAACTTTGATCTTTATGGGGATGTGCTAGCACCCATGGAAGGAGGGTTTTTTCTTGTGTCTAACCCAAAAAAGCAAGATAGATCAATTAAATGTCTGATGGCTAGAGTTTTATCATGTAAGACCTGAAACCTATTGAAAACTTTAAAATAGTTTTAGAGTCTTATTATCGATTAATCTCTTTAGATACTACATCATATCTTTTCGAACTTAAATTCAAATAGATATGGGTAGCTTCTCAGATTATCCTTGGTAAATTAATATATCAAGCTAGATTCTAATAATCTAGACACCCTCCAAGTACATCGAATGTTGACACATGTCCAGATTCATTGAATCTAGACATTTTTCTAGATACAATAAATCTAGGCACATTTCCAAATACATTAAATTTGGACATCCTTTTAGATTTGACGAATCTAGATACATTTCTAAATACACCGAACCTGGTTACCAGAAAGATAACCTAATGTATGACTATGTAGGTTCATTTAATACTGGTAGTGTGCCCAAAATATATTAATATAATCCACAAGTTATAAACAGTTTCTAGCAAAACATTATAACTACATAAGTTAAAATGAAGATTAGTGATTTCTTTGAACCAAACCATAATTTGATATTTAGTCCTTTTATCTCATGATATTCAGATTAAGTATAAGGTATGGAACATGTCATCCTTATATTTCTTAATCAACTATTGCTTGATCTCTAAGTAAATTATTCAAACAAATAATATTAATATCTTTAATTGACATATTTGAGCATGGTCATGCATTTCAACAATTTAACTCATCAAGAAGCCCATGAATATCTCTCTTAAGGATGAGAAGGACAAATTCCTTCACATTCATTCACATTCCTCTCCCTGACTAGTTCTATATCCAATGGTAGTCTTATTTAATTATCTAGTTAAAGATAACTTTAGACTATGTCAAGATTTAGAATCCACAAAGAAGGAAATAATAATGAATTCAGATCAAATGATATATAATATCATAATTTGGAAGAGAAGTACTTATGACATGTCCCATTAAGTATTCTCATAGAGAGTCATGTCCAATACAATGTTCCATCAAGTCATAAACATAGTAATCCTAATTTATTGTTGTTTCATCAGTAATAATTGATTGGGGACATTTTAGGAAGAGTCATTCTATTTGCTATAGGGTTTTACTATCAAGTTATGACTTGATGACCAAATTGCAAAATACATAATTCATTGAAATAAATGCCTCATATTTATTACGAAAATATTATGTAATACCCTGTATTTTAACCTTCGAATGGCTACTATTTGTAATAGGATGAGAGTTTATGTCAATGGTCAGAATAAAAGATGATCAGTATAGTGAAATGAATATTTTGGTATAATAACATATTGTCGGGACCTGGATGTAAATAATAAAATTGTTCTACCCGTACCTTAAATCTTCAGAAGGCTACTACTATTAATAAAATAAGAATTTGAGCATACATTGTAAACAAAAAGTGATCAGTGTGATGAAACGCACGTTTTGGTGTGAATTAAGTTATTTGGGTCATCGGGGGCATTTTCGTCATTTTGACTGCGCCCACGAATTTGACTGCAAATTTGACGCACTAAGATATAATTGAAGAATTTAAGTGGTACCAATGGATTCAGTGGAATTTTTGGAGTTGAATGGTGAAATAAAATATTTTTCCAATTTGGACCTGATTTTCGTCATTTTTTAGAAAAATAGAAAATCGCAGTAAAAAATGGTGCGTGTGGCATTTTGTGATTGGTAGCCCATGAACATGTGTCAATTTATAAGAGGTTTCATGAAGAATTCATGCAAGACACGTGGAATTAGAGATTTACAAAATAAATAAAGAATGGTGTGTATTTTTGTGATTGGAACACATTATTTGTGGGGGTCAATTACTTAAGGTCTTGTGCAATGGAATTGGCCAATATTTTGACCATGAAGAAATGATTGAGTGGCTGAAAACAAGAAAAAAGAAGAGGAAATTTTGAGGAAGAAAAATAAATGAAATGGTGTATAAATTTTTCATTGGAACACTCCTATATTTTAACCACCATATAATTAATGAAAATGAGAAATGATTGGCCAAATTTTGATGAAGAATGGTGGTGAGAAAAGGCTGTTATACAGACTGAATTTCAGCAACATTAAGGAAAGAAATTAACAAGAGAAAGAAAAAAATACTAGTGTGCGTTCTTGGTGTTGTGTGTGAGTTCTTGAGAAGTTCTTGGAGCAAATCACACCAAATAGCCTTATATACAAGGAAAAAGCTCACCTTTCTAGAATTAAATTTGTTGTTGGGTGACTGATGATTATTTTATATGAATTTTAACATGAAAACATGATTTTCATGTCTTAATTTTGGATCAAAAGCTAGGGTTTGTGAACTTTGTGTATAAACATTTATTTGCTTATGTGTGCCAGCTGCCTAGGAAGTTTATGGATAATGTTTTGTGTATGGAAGAACTGAATATTCATGGTAGCTTCAAGGATTGCTTTTGGTTGATGAGATGATGACCAAAGTAAAATGAAAATAGAAGTTACTTGGTAGGAAAAATGAATTATACTAGCTTTTTACTAGAAGAAGTGAATTTATGTTGACTAAGCATGATGACTCTTATGAGTTATTGGAATCTTTAAATTACAAAATCAAAGATGATTTGAAGGAAAATTGAATGAATTAATGTTCTCAAGGTGTTAAAGGCAAATGGAAAACAAAGGATAGCATAAATAGTAGAATTGAAGCAAAACTATTAGGGCTATTATTGCCCTGTAGTATGTCACGAGAGAAAAGACTCTAAAAAAGGCTTACATATAACTAAATTTAAGAGTCTTACGGTCATATTGGTATATCCTAGAGCCAAATCAGAGTTCTGAATTGAAATTTATGTGTAAAACAAAATCATGTGCCAAAGAAGCAAAATTTTAGGATTTTGCTTTAGGAAGTGAATGAACTTAAGGAAGAATAATTGTGTGATTTTGGATGAAATGAATGAGAAATATGGAGTGAATCCCTTGTTCATGAAGGGAGGAAGGATATGGAAAAAGGAAAATGAAAGAATTGAACAAACGACGAAAAAAATGACAAGAAGGAAAGTTGAACATTTTCCTTAACCATCGGCCTCGTCGACTAAACGTCAGTTAAACGTCGGCTACCCGTCGGGGACGTCGGCTAACAATCGGCTATTTTTTGAACAAACACGACTAAACCTAAATACGATATTTGGTGTAGGTTTATCAGTAAACAGCCAACATTATGTTGAAAATGGTAGAAACGGTAGTCGAACACCCGTGAATAGGAAAAGTTAATTAGGACACGAGGTGAGTCCCTTTGATTTTTAAAACTCCCTAAAAGCTAGTATGCTTTATTTTTCCAGGAAATGTTTTGTTTTATACCATTTTAGAAATTCCTGAATATATTTAAGGTTTATCTGCTCAAGATTTATTTTTATGCCGTTTTGGGCTCGAATAAACTTTATAATTGGCTTGGAAACATTAACGGATGCTTAAAGCATGAGTTTTGTGAATTTAGTTCTTTTTGGATTAAACACTTAGGATTTTCAGAAAATGGTAATTTTTGGAATCGGGTATTCACAAATTGACTAGATTGCTCTTATTGGAACATTTTATGGAAATATGGTTGGAAAGTTTGAATTTAATCCTCTTTTAGGGTTGGAATTCTGGATTTCTTGAAATAAGTTCCTTTGAAAATCGAGATTTGAAAAATGATCCAAATGTCCTTATTAGAATATTTATGAAAACCTTGGGAATCGGGTATTTGGTAAAATGACCCGAATACCCTTGAAAATGACTTTTGAGATTAGGTTCAGGCAAAATGACCGGAATACTCTTGGAAACTTGTTTTAATATGTAAAAGGAACTCTTTACCCTATTTTGACACGATTTCAGAAAATAATCTCTTGATATGAGATTGAAATTTGAAAAATGATATTTTGATCCCGAAAATTACTTTATTGGCCTAATGTGCTTATAGATTGAATTGATTGGCCCTACGAAGCCTATGGAATTTATTATCTGACTTGTGAGTCAATGGGATCAATTTCTAGAAAATGATGTTTTGCCCCAAAAATGTTTATTTTGAAAATCCTGCGGGAACAAATAACCCTCTAGCCTGATCAGTCAGTAGAGGTTGGTATTGTAACGTTGAGTACTCAACAAGGAGTTTGATCTTTGTACTAGCTCATGTTAGAGATAGACGACTCCAAGTAACCTGATCAGTTCTGGGGTTTGTCTTACTCCAAACAGAGCGACAGGACATTGAGATAAGTCGTCCTAGCTAGCTATTTAGCACTTGGCAATTGCCGTGTCTGTGAGCCCATATTATTTTGAGCCATTTGTTGAATGTCGGGCAGGGACACTCGATGTGTTTGACTCCTTGCTGCCTCGATAGTGATTAACTTCAGGATTGGGACCCCTGGCTTATGGTGGCAAAAGTGTGCTGCGGTACACTTGGTATATTGCGATATACCTATTATTCTCAGTAGTATGCTGAGGTGTACTTGGTATACTGTGGTATACCTACTATATTCTCGGTAGTACGCTACAGTGTACTTACCCTTTTGGCGATGCACGTTTGAGTGTTGCAGGCTACGGTCTAAAAGCAATGATATGTGGCATCGAAGGTGAAGCCTTACGGAGCTTTCTATACAGGCCGACCTTCTGTTGGAGAAGTGCCTGTGATTTGGAAAGTAGGGCAATGATTTGAAATTGAAACACAGTTTTTCAAAAATGATTGAGTTCTGAATAAACTCTTCTTTAGAGAGTTTTGGAATTGTTTCCAACAGAAAGATGTTATGCTTTTCCACAAAGGTTTTATGTATTTTGTTTCTTTATTAAAGCACTAGTACACATGGGACTCACTAGGTGATTTTTCACTTATACGTGTCCTTTATCTTACAATTTTGTAGGACCTGGAGTTGAGTAGACCTATGGATAGAGGGACGATACCACAATGATAGTAGCATAGGTCTGGACATTTCCCCTTTTGAATATGCACTATATTACTGATGTAGTATCCAATTGGCATGTTTAAGATTCTCTGCTATATATACATGTGACTATCAGTATAGGACATTGTATAAGTCTGGGCCTTATATGTTCTCTTTTGGTTCTTTATTATAAAAACGCCTTGTCTAGGTAACTGGATGGGGGCAACACCCAGTTGATATGCTTCTGCTGTTACTTTTAGTAGCAGTGTTACTACTAGTATCAAAGCCTAGTATTATAGATCTATGGTATGGTCATAGGACCTGATAAAACTCTTTCATTATGTAGGTAGGATGGATATGAATGATAAGGGAAAGATGCCTCCTAAAAGAACTCCCAGACAATCACCACGAATTACTCAAAATTTCCCTAAGCCAACGGTGGAACTGCATGTGGACAGTTCCCACTTTATAACTTTGGACCAACCTATGTTCTAAACTTTCTAGCAAATGGCTATACCATTAACAGTTGACTGAGACTGTCACTAGAGCAAATAAGAATACTTTGGGTATCTCACGCATATCATATATGGCGCAGTGAAAAAATAAGAACAAGATACCAACCTAGGATCCGCATACGTATGGAAAACAAGACGTAAAGAGAATAAAGGTAACAGCTTTACCTTTCTTTAAGCGTTTGAAAAATAAAATTTTTCTTCTTCAAGTCTAAGGTGCGATCCAGCAATCCTCTTGATCAAACATAATGAGAGTTGAATATCCAACCACTATAATTACAGTGTATAATTATCTCTAACAAAAATCCACATGGAGGATCACACTCAAGTACCAAGATATTTATGTGCTAGCATAAACCAAAGTGGCGGCTCGGGTTAGGGGTTTTCGTTTCCTCTTTGCTGAAGAAAAACATGAGAGAGAGAAGAGAAGGTTTTGAGTTATTTTTGGCGTCAATCCCCTTCAGCTAGGGTTTTGTGTATATCATACATATAACACAAAAAAAACCTACTAAAAATTGAGAATTCTAAAACAATTAGAATTCTCTAATTGTAATTGGAAACATCAAATTCTTACAATTATAATTTGGACCATAAATTATAACTTATTATAATTTGGCTACAACAACTTCTCTTTCTCGCAATTAATTGTAGGATTTCTAAATTAATTAAACAGATTAAACGCAGCGGAAAATAGCAAGAAATCCAAGCCATGGATCATGGGTTTGCAGTAGAAACGGGAAAAAGAGAATATCACGCCTATTACCTCTTGAAGCTGGAATTTAAATTTTTTTTGTTCCAAGAACGCAGGCGCGATCCAAATCACAAAACCGGTTCACAGCAGCTCAACTGAAGTCCAAGAAAGAACTCCCTCTAATGATAATCCACATAAGGTCGAACGCTCATAATCTCACAATTCTATGCTAGTAGAATTTAGGAGGCTAGGGTTTGATTAATAAGAGAGAGACGTCTAGGGTTTGATCAAGAGAAAGGCAGAGAAATGGTTTCTCTGTTATTGCATGAATAGTCTGTATCTCTTACCCTAAGGAAACCGTTTCCTTATATTTATAGATTTATAATTACCGTAAATTGTAACTTAGTCCTTCAACGTCCAATTGTCAACAAATTGGTCCTTGAAGTTTACTTAATTACAATTAGGTCCCATGAATTATAACAAACTTATAATTCACCTATAAATATATTCCCTTCTCTTAATTAACCCCACAATATTATCAAAAATATATTTGAGCATTCAAACCTTTATTGTGTTTGACCCATTAGGTTTCCTGGTCTTATTGGTAGCATAATATGAATTAATTCTAACAATATTAGAATTAATAATCCTTAATAAAATAAAAGATTAAATTTATTAATTCTCTAATTAATAAATCCATATTTAGCATATCAAGAGCGACCTCTAGCAATGACTCTTGACCACCCAAAAGTCCAGAGAGTCAAGTGGCTTGACATGAACCTTTCAATAGAAAATTATCAGTGCAATAAACTCCTTTCATCATACAATATCTCATTCGGTCTAGAGCATGGAATTAGTGCCAACTCCCTCCAGAATATTTTTAATTCTGGCCCGAATATTTTAGTACTTGTTCAAGAAATCCATTACTCGATATGTGTGTAAATTGGAACCATTTCCATCACATAGTCGCATTGGCCAAGGACTTCATGAGTAATGATTTCTACAAGTGGCCTTGAGATATACTCTCCTACTATTTGGAGTGGTGAATCCTTTATTGACTTTCTCAACTACTTTCGTTTACTTTATGTTGTACCCAATATCCATCCCTTAGGCAGTCCTAGATAAGACTCCAAAGATTAGAATCAAAGTACAACGCTCGTTAAACAAAATACCTTGGAGATCTCAAGTCTAAGGATACTTGCACACTTGCTATAATGAGATTCTATCACTGGCACTAAATAGTTATCCAAGTGATTATCTCGTAGCTAGGTCATCCAATGAACTTGTTCCAAAACAAACATCCATACGTTAATCCTGAGTATCCCAATACTCACGGATATAAGAACCGTCGCTTGATCCAATCAAGAGATATAACATGTGCCAGTCTTGGCGTATTAATAATATCCCATCTTATTAATACTATGACTGGGGATTATTTAAGTACAAACACTGCATAGTGTAGTAGGAATCTCACATCATGATCTCTATCATGATTTCCTTAACACTGTGTTGTACTAGGGACTTTATCTAACTGTTTGTATACATATTTAGATATAACAATCAAACTGAAAGATAAAGAATGCCTCTTATTAATTTAATATGCAATATACATGGTACACGTGATTGCCTCTAGAGCACAACACTAACATTAATCCCACTATATTATCAAATAACATCTTGAGTATATAATCATCTATTGTGTGTGACCTATTAGATTTTCCAGTCAATTGGTAGTGAACATGAATTAATTCAAACGTCTTTGAAATTAATAATCCATAATTAATTAGAATTAATCATATTGATTCTAATCCGGATTGATTTATTAATTCATTAATTAATAAACCCATATTCTCAAATCATGAGCGGTATCCAGTAACACATCATGACCACCCAAGAGTCCAAAAAGTCAAATGGCTTGACATGAACCCTTCAATAACAAACTACAATGCAATTAACTCATTTCACCATATAATATCTCATCCGGATTGGAGTACGGAATTAGTGCCAACTCCCTGCAGAATATATTAATTCTGGCCGAATATAATAGTACTTATACCAAGAACCCACTACTCTAGATGTGTATCAATTGGAACTGTTTCCAATACACAGACGCCTTGGCCAAGGACTTCTTGAATAGTAATTCATACAAGTGGCCGTGAGATATTCGCCCCTACTATCAGGAGTGGTGAATCCTTTATTGACCCTTTCAACTACTTTCATTTACCTCACAATGTACCCAATATCCATCCCATAGGCAGCCCTCGATCTGGCTCCAGAGATTAGAATCATAGCACAATGCTCAGCAAACAAAGTACCTTGGAGATCTCAAGTCTAAGGATACTTGCACGTTTGCTAGATTGAGATTATATCACTGGCACTATCTCATAACTAGGTCATCCAATGTACTTGCTTCATTAACAAGCATCCATGTGTTAACTTTGAGTATCTCAATACTTATGGATATGAGAACCACCGCCTAATCAAATCAGGAAGTCTAACACATGCTAGTCTTAACGCATTAATAATGTCCTGTCTCAATAATACTATGACTATGGATTATTTAAATACTAACACTATACAGTGTAGTAGGAATCTCATATCATGATCTCTATCATGATTTTCTTAATATAGTGTTGTACTAGGGACTTTATCTAATAGTTATATTACATAAAAGTAAACAAAAGAAACTGTAAGATAAATGATGCCTTTTATTAAAATAAAATGTGTCAGATACAACGCACAAGTGATTGTCTCTATAGCATAACAATAACAAATACTGGAATGTATGAGAGTATGAGCAGGGAAAGTCAACAAAATGAATTCAAATCGGACAGAGCTCTTGCACGCTTTTTGAAAATTCACCCTCTACAATTTCACGGATGGCCTAATTCGGAACAGGAGGCTGAAATTTGGATCGAACAAATGGAGAAAATTTTGGCAACTCTGAATTACTCAGAGAAGAGAAAAGGACAACTTGCCACATTTCAGTTGAAAGGACCTGCCCACAATTGGTGGACATGAGAAATGGATTAACATGAGTAGGAGTGGATGGATTTTAAAGCTAGTTTCAAGAAGGAGTTTATTCCGATTTGGGTAGTGGAAAAGAAGGAGGATTATTCCAGCGAACATCAACCTACAAATAGATAGATGAACACACAAGTCAAAGCATAAAGAGTAATTGAAACAAAATAAAAATCAAGGGATAAGAAAGATAGAAAGTCAAAGCCTTTAAGTCCCCCTCGAAGTAGAGTCTTCCTTGTCTCCAAATTGTCCAGTAGCCCCACCAAATAGACCACCACGACCTCCAAATAGATCACAAGATTCTCTTTGTTGCATCCAAAGCCATTTTACAATTGGTTCTCTTTGTAGTGAAGAACTTTTCTAGATTGTTGATGCGTAAGAAAAACAAGAAGAATATCTATCGTAGATATCAAAAGCACAATGTCAACCAATCACAGCAAAATATCACAGTGAAGCTCTAGTTTCCAAGATGTCTAGATTGGCAAAAATTTAGAAAAAATACATAGCTCACCTTTAGAAGCAATTACAAGATTGATAATTCATTCTATGCATTTTTTTCCACCAAATAAACTCAACAAAGATTTGTCCATGTTTCATAAATTTTTTTTCTCAAAAACACATATACACAATGCCAAAAAATTCAAGAAGATAAAATCGAGAAAGTTTTACAGCACTATGTTCCCGAACGTATGAGTTTTAAAAATTTTTAATCCATGGGGGATAATTAGAAGAAGAAGAAAAATAATGTGAAGAAGAAGAAGGTGAAAACGAAGATGAAGGGAAGGAATAAAAGTATCATTCTAGGGGAATAGGGAAAAACAATAAAAGAAGAAAGAAAAATAGAAGAACAAGACAAATAAAAAAAAAACAAGAAAATCAAAGATAAAGACAAAATATGAAAAATTTGGAAAGAAAAGAAAAAGGGTAAGGGAACAAATGAAAAAGGGAAAAAAAGAATATATATATATATATATATATATATATATATATATATATATATTGATAGACTCTCCTGATAGGAACCAGCTAGCACCGGTTCCGAGCCTCAGTCGGCACCGGTCCTAGCCTGGTTGTCCTTTTTTTTTTTTTTTTTTTTGATAAAACTTTCCTAATTGAATGCATAACCACAATACATTTAAAACAAGAGTTTCTAAATTAAACTAAAAGTAAAAATTGTAAATAAAGAAAAAAATAATAAAATAAAATAGTCCGTCTAAAATATCGTGTTAGCAAAAGTACAAACTTAAAAATAAGAAGAGTTAGTATTGACTCAAAATTATAGACGTAAAAATCAACAAATTAAAAATACCATTATAACACATATTCCACATTAACATTAGGTTAGTAAAATTAAGTCACTAAATATACAATATATACAAACATACAAATACAAAGTAGTTATTATAAACATATATCTACCTATTTACATATTTACAACATATAGTGAAATTAAAATACAATTATACAAACAACAAAATATGGCACCTTTTGAAAAAAAGAATAATTTTACAAATTTACATATTTATATATTTACCTATTTACCTATTTACATATTCACATGGTTAAATCAACAAAGTCCAAGCTTTCATGATATTGTTCTCCGGCAACGACGCCAAAAACTTGATGCATATTTATTTGGATATAAAAATTATATAAAAATAAGCATATTCCCAATCAAGTTTAAATTAAAACATTAATTCCAAATTACACATATGAGCAAGCATAGTCATCATTAACATAGCATAGGGTTTAAACGAGTATCGATCCTCCAGGAACAAGTATACATTAATCACTTTTCTTTCATTGTTTAACCAACTCAATAAAGTGAAAAAGAAAATAAAAAGAAAAGAAAAGAAAATAATATATACATGTCAAGAATGGAGAATTATGTAACTTAAACCATTATTCTGACAAACATGATCTTAAAGGACTAAATCATTATCATAATTAATTATTCTCTTAGCATCTTGAAGGATTAAGATAGATTCACTTCTTTGGTCAATTCATGAAATCACTATCTTCTAGATAAATTAGCATTACTTGGTCTCATCTCAACTAATTCACCCAAAAAATACATTAAACACAATCATTGATTAAATTTTCTTGGTCTTGACAAACTTAAAACATGAAGCTAACCAATGAATCCTTGCTCTCGGCAGACATCAATTAACATTTAATTACCTAGTCCTCATCAATTAACTCCCTTGGTCTCGGCGAGTTAACAAACAACAAATATGAAATTAATAAATTACAACCACCATCAACCCCTTTGGTCTCAGTGAATTAATGGGAAGAACCAATGAATTAATTTCGTAATAAGCACAAGTAATTAAACACCAAGAAAAATAATCAATTATTCAAAAGATTAAATTACTCTAAAAATCATGAATACCTAAAACAATGTCAAATTACAATAAAACAATTAAAACATCATTCTTCAAGAAAACGAAAACAGATGAAAGAAATAGATACTCATAAACAAGCCTTCTTCTTCTTCCTTCGTAGACCTTCTTGTACAACCCTCCTTAAACTATTTATCTCGAAAAAATATTAGTGATGCACTTTTTAAATAAATCTAAGTCTCTACATTGTGCACCTCCCTTTTCCTAGGGTAAATTGGCCTTTATTTATAGGCTTACATAGTTCCTAAAAGAATCCTAAAATAAAGAAGAAGTAATTACCTAAAAAATCTCCAAAACCAAAAAGGAGTAATAAATAAAAGCTAAATAAAAACCTAAATAAAAATAAATCCACCGCCTTGACTTTGAGAATTGAGAAATTGGAAAATAATCGGACTTTGCTTTGTATTGTCTTTTTGTGCTGGAGAACTCCAATTCTTGTGGAATTCGGACTTTTGAAATTAGCTCCCAATTTTGAGCCAAAGAAATTCTGTTTGGAGCCACCGAAAATCTACTGCCTTTCTTTGTTTGCTGTTGGCTCAACTAAGCCGTTTACCTTCACCAAAATTGCTTCTTCTGCCTTTGTTATTGCAGCGGGTTCAATTAAGCCACAGCTGCCGAATTGATTCTTTCTTTTGTTTTGTTGCATCGGCTTGCTGCACAGCTAAGCCAATCGAAACTTTCCATCTTTTCCTGATAAGCTTTTGTCCTTTCCTCAGCCACTTTTGCTAACTTTTCCTTCCACCTTGGCCCCACCAATTTCTTCACTTTATGTGCAATTTCTGTTAGCTCAAGTGAGCCATGAAGCTGCCGAAAAACTATCTTGCTTTGCTGCCCGAATTTCCTTTCTCTTTCTTCTTCTTTTGCTTTTATCTTTTGCTGACCGAAATTCCTTGGGCTAACCGAATCAATTTGGTCTTTTCTTTTTGTTGCATTTGTTTCCCTTTTGTGAGCCGTGAAGCCATGAAGCCATTTTTCCTCCTTTTTCTCTCCAATTTCCAATTGCAATTTATTCCTTCAATTCTTTTTGTGCTTTTCTCTGTTCTTTCCAGTGGAAGACTGGTGCTAGCTATCCTTGCTTGGGCTGGTGCTGGTCTTGTGCTGGAAAATTATATAATTGTTCCAAATTTCACCTATTTTTATATAAAATTACAGAAAATATTTTAATAAGGGAAATATCAAATAGGAAGGAATATGACTAGTTATTTCACAAAATGTATCACAAAACAACCTTAAATAACTAGGAAAAATATGACTAATTTAGGCTCTATCAGTATGAAGAAGGACATTTTAGACTTTGTGACTCGATGTTTAACTTATCAGCAAGTGAAAGCCGATCAGCAACGACTTGGAGGGTTATTGCAACCACTAACTACTCCATCGTGAAAATGGGATGAAATCAGTATAGATTTTATTACAAGATTATATTAGGGATATGCCCTAGAGTCAATTTGTATTTATACTATCGTTGTTATGTTTTATATAATAATATGAGATTTTCTTTTCCATGAACAGTGCATTTTGTTTTGTGGTCATCAAGTATGTGACTTGATAGAAAAACCCAACAATAAATACAATGACTATTCTAAAACAGTCCCTAATCGATTATTATTATTGGAATAATAATAAATTAATATTAGTATGTTTGTGACTAGCTGGCTATGTTTTACTGGTTATGGATATTTGTGATATCAAATCAAAACATAAATAAATGTTAGAGAACATTGTATTGGACATGACCTACTGTGAGAGTACTTCATGGAATATGTCATAAGTACTTTCTAGCCATAATGATATTAAAAGTCCTTCGACCTAAATTCATCATAAGTTTCCTACTTGATAAATCCTATATTTTAACGTTGTCTAAAGTTGTCTTTAACCAGATAATAAATTAAACTATTGTTAGATATAAAATAAATCAAGGAGAGGAATATAATTGATAGTGAAGGAATTTGTCCCTCTTAATTATGGGAGAGATATCCATGGGCCCCATGATAAGTTAGACTATTAAAATACATAGTCGTGTCAAATATATCAATATAAGATATCGATATCATTTGTTTGAACAATCTACCATGAAATCAAGAAATAATTGATTAAGCTTAATAAGGATGACATGTTCCGTGCCTTATGCTTAATCTGGATATCGGGTGACAAAAGGACTAAATATAAAATTGTGGTTAGGTTAAAAGAGATAACTGATCTTCATTTAACCTGGATAGTTATAATATTTTTCTAGAAACCGCTTATAACTTGTGGGCCATTTAAATACGATTTAGGCACACTGCCAGTGTTAAATGAACATATAGGATCACACAATAAACGAACTTGTTAGGTTATTTTTCTGGTAGCCAGATTCGATAAATCTGAAAATATGTCTAAGTTAATCAAACCTAGAAAATTTACCAGATACAATGAATCTGGAAATATGTCCACATTCGATGTATCTGGATGATGTCTAAATTATAAGAATCTGACTCGGTAAATTAATTAGTTAAATTACAGAGATAATAGCAGAATCTTATTATATCAGTTTTTAATTTAATTTGAATTTAAATTAAAATATGATAAGATATTGTCAGATTTGGACTCTAAGGGATTCGAAAGGTTTTAAGAAAACCCTAGCCGTCTTCTCAACTGTTCAGTTCTGTTAAAAATTTCGTGCCTCTATTCACCAGAAAAAAAACCCTCTCAAACCCTAGGTTCTAGCACTCTCGAAGCAACAAGTCAGTTCTTCGTGTGTACCTATAGAGGACGTTCGCACACTGTAGCGTCTAGTGATCATTCGGGTTGCGCATACGACAGCACAATCAGAATCGAAGGATCTCGATTACGGCGAAGAGAGGTAATTCTGTAAACCTAAGGTCTTCTTAATCGTTTACTTGGATCCTCGGAAGGGATTCGTGGATGTTTTTGGCATTTAGGAGTCCACGAATCCTAACAGATTACCCATGGTAGTAGGATAGGGAGATACTATATGGGTTGTAGTAGATCAACTGACTAAGTCCGCCCATTTTATTCCCATCAATCAACGTGATTCTTTAGTTAAGTAAGATTTGCATGGAGGAAGTAATTAGATTACATGGAGTACCCTCTAGTATCGTATCAAATCGAGATTCTAGATTTACCTCGAAGTTTTGGACTAAGTTGCAGTAGAGATATAGGACAACATTAAAATTCAACACAACAGTGTACCTACAAACCAATGAACAGACTGAACGAGTGAATAGAGTTTTGAAAGACATGTTGCGGGCTTGTGCTTTAGATTTTGGAATTAAGTGGATTCATAATTTGGCATATGCCGAATTCTCATATAATAATAGTTATCAATCAACAATTGGAATGGCCCCGTTTGAAGCCTTATACGATAGGAAATGTCACTCCCCATTGTATTGGGAAAGTTTAGGATAGAGAACGGGTCAGCAAGATGCGTTTGATCTTGAAAAGTTTGACAGGCAGTGGAAATAATCAAAAGCAAATTAGAGGCAGCTCAAAGTAGACAGAAGAGTTATACGAATAAGCATAAGAGAGATTTGGAGTTTGTAGAAGGAGATCATATATTCTTAAAGTTGACTCCATAACGGCAATTGGGAACTGGAGGACAAGAGAAGAAGTTGGCACCTAAGTACGTTGGACCATTTCCTATTATTGAGAAGATTGGGAAAGTAGTTTATCAATTGGAGTCACCAGCAGAGCTTCAAGGAATTCACAATGTATTTCATGTTTCCCAACTTCGAAAATATATAGCTAACCCTGCACACGTTTTGAATAACGAGCCTATTAAGATGACTCCAAACTTAAAGTACGAGGAAAAACCTATTAAGCTCTTGGAGTATGCCGAGAAGGAATTGCAAAATAAGAAAATTTCACTTGTAAAGGTGTTATGGAATCATCATTCAGTGCAAGACGCGATCTGGGAGACGGAAGCAACGATGTTGAAGAAGTACCCAGAATTATTCCAAGAATAAGTCAATTTCGAGGACGAAATTTTTTGTAAGGAGGGGAGAGTGTAATACCCTGTATTTTAACCTTCAAATGGCTACTATTTGTAATAGGATGAGGGTTTATGTCAATGGTCAGAACAAAAGATAATTAGTCTAATGAAATGAATATTTTGATATAATAACATATTATCGGGACCTGGATGTAAATAATGAATTTGTTCTACTCGTACCCTAAATCTTCAGAAGGCTACTACTATTAATAAAATAAGAAATTGAGGGTACATTGTGAACAAAAATTGATCAGTGTGATGAAACGCACGTTTTGGTATGAAATAAGTTATTCGGGTCACGGGGACATTTTCGTCATTTTGATCGCACCAGCAACTTT
Source organism: Voacanga thouarsii (assembly GCA_026120185.1). NCBI lineage: Eukaryota > Viridiplantae > Streptophyta > Magnoliopsida > Gentianales > Apocynaceae > Voacanga > Voacanga thouarsii. The sequence continues at coordinate 423,669 of JANUWF010000952.1, forward strand.
GACCACAAATTTGACCGAACTATGATAGAATTGAAGAATTTAAGTGTGACCAATAGATTCAGTGGAATTTTTGGTGTTAAATAGTGAAATAAAATATTTTTCAATTTCGGACCCAATTTTAGTCATTTTTGAGAAAAATAGAAAATCGCAGTAAAAAACGGTGCGTGTGGCATTTTGTGATTGGTAGCCCATGAACATGTTTTAATTTATAAGAGGTTGCATGAAGAATTTATGCAAGACACATGGAATTAGAGGATTACAAAATAAATAAAGAATGATGTGTATATTTGTGATTGAAACACATCATTTGTAAGGGCAGTTACTTAAGGTCTTGTGAAATGTAATTGGCTAATATTTTGACCATGAAAAAGTGATTGAGTAGCTGAAAAACAGCCAAAAAATTGGCATCCATACAAGAGAAAAGAAGAGGAAATTTTGAGGAAGAAAAATAAGTGAAATGGTGTGTAAATTTTTCATGGAAACACACCAATGTTTTAACCATCATACAATTAATGAAAATGAGAAATGAATGGCCGAAATTTGATGAAGAATGGCGATGAGAAGAGGCTATTGTACAGCCAGAATTTCGGCAGCATTAAGGAAAGAAAAACAAGAGAAAAAGAAATTAACAATGGAGAGAAAAAGGACTAGTGTGTGTTCTTGGTGTTGTGCATGAGTTCTTGAGAAGTTATTGGAGCAAATCACACCAAATAGCCTTATATACAAGGTAAAAGCTCACCTTGCTAGAGTTAACGTTGTTGTTGGGTGAATGATGATTATTTTTTTATGAATTTTAACATGAAAACATGATTTTCATGCCTTGATTTTGGATCAAAAGCTAGGGTTGTGAACTTTGTGTATAAACGTTGTGTATGCTTATGTGTTCCAGTTGCCTAGGAGGTTTATGGATAATGTTTTGTGTGAGAAAGAACTGAATATTCATGGTAGTGTGAAGGATTGCTTTTAGTTGATGAGATGATGACCAAAGTAGACTGAAAATAGAAGTTACTCGGTTGGAAAAATGAATTATACTAGCTTTTGATGAGAAGAACTGAATTTGTATTAACTAAGCAAGACTCTTGTGAGTTACTAAAATCTAAAAATTATAGAATCAAAGATGATTAGAAGGAAATTTGAATGAATTAATGTTCATAAGGTGTTAAAGGCTAAAGGAAAACAAAGGATAGCACAAATAGTAGAATTGAAGTAAAACTGTTGGAGCTATTTTTTCCCTATAGTATGTCACAAGAGCAAAGAATCTGTAAAGGGCTTACATATAAGTAAATTTAAGAGTCTTACAGTTATATTGATATATCATAGAGCCAAATCGGAGTTGTGAATTGAATGTTATGTATAAAACAAAATCATGTGCTAGAGCAGCAAAATTTCAGGATTTTGCTTGGGAAGTGAATGAACTTAAGGAATAATAATTGTGTGATTTTGGATGAAATGAATAAGAAATATGGACTGAATCCCTTGTCCATGAAGAGAGGAAGGATATGGAAAAAGGAAAATGAAAGAATTGAACAAATGATGAAAAAATGATTTGAACGAAGTTGAATGTTTTTCTTAACCGTCGGCTAACCATTAGCCCCGTTAGTTTACTGTCGGCTAAACATCGGTTGGACATCGGCTACCCATCGGGCACATCGGATATTTTTCGACCAAACACGAATAAATCTAAAAATGATGTTTGGTGTAGGTTTATCAGTAAACGGCCAATGGTACGTACATTGGAAACGGTTGAAACGATGGTTGAACAGCTGTGAACTAGAAAAGTTAATTAGGACATAAGTTATGTCCCTTTGATTTTTAAAACTCCCTGAAAGCTAGTATGCTTTATTTTTTCGTGAAATACTGTGTTTTATACCGTTTTAGAAATCCATAAATATATTTAAGGTTTACCTGAGCAAGATTTTATTTTTATGCCATTTTGGGCTCGAATGAACTTCATAATTGGCTTAGAAACCTTAACGGATACTTAAAGCATAAATTTTGTGAATTTAGTCTTTTTTGGATTAAACACTTGGGATTTTCGAAAAATGGTAATTTTTGGAATCGAGTATTCATGAATTGACTAGAATTCCCTTATTGGAACATTTTATGGAAATTTGGTTGGAAATTTTGAATATAATCCTCTTTTAGGATTGGAATTTTGGATTTCATGAAATAAGTTCCGTTGGAAATCGGGTATTTAGAAAATTATCCAAATGTCTTTATTGGAATGTTTTATGGAAATTTTTGGAATCGGATATTTTGTAAAATGACTCGAATACCCTCGAAAAGTTTTTTGAAATCAGGTTAGAGTAAAATGACCTGAATACCCTTGGAAATAACTTTTGAGATCGGGTACAGGCAAAATGACCCGAATGCTCTTGGAAACTTATTTTAATGTGTGAAAAGAACTATTTACCCTCTTTCGACATGATTTTAAAAAATAATCTCTCGATATGAGATTGACTTTTGGAAAATGACATTTGGATCTCGAAAATTGCTTTATTGGCCTACTGTGCATATAGAATGAATTGATTGGCCCTGCGGAGCCTATGGAATTTATTATCTGACTTGCGAGTCAATGAGATCAATTTTTGAAAAATGATGTTTTGCCCTAAAAATATTTGTTTTGAAAATTCTGTGGGAACAAATAGGCCTCTAGCCTGATCAGTCAGTAGGAGTTCGTATAGTAACATTGAGTATTCGGCAATGACTTTGATCTTTGTATTAGCTCATATTAGAGATAAACGGCTCCAAGTAACCCGATCAGTTTTGGGGTTTGTCTTACTCCAAATAGGGTGACAAGACATTGAGATAAGTCGTCCTGATTAGCCGTTTAGCACATAGCAATTGCCGCGTCTGCGGGCACATATTATTTTGAGTCATTCACTGAATGCCGGGCAGGGACACTCAGTGCGTTTGACTCCTTAACACCTCAATGGTGATTGACATCAGAATTGAGACTCGTAGCTTATTGTAGCAAGAATGTGTTGCGGTGCGGTACACTTGGTATGCTGTCGTATACCTATTATTTATTCTCAATTATACGTTATGATGTACTTGATATGCTATGGTATACCTACTATTTATTCTCGATAGTACGTTGCAGTATATTTACCCTTCTGATGATGCATGGTCGAATGCTGTAGGCTACAGTCTAAACACAATCATATGTGGTATCGAAGGCGAAGCCTTGTGGAGCTTTGTATACAAGCTGACCTTCTATTGAAGAAGTGCCTGTGATTTGAAAATCAGGGCAATGATTTAAAATTGAAACATAGTTTTCCAAAAATAATTGAGTTCTGAATAAACGCTTTTTTAGAGAGTTTTAGAATTGTTTCTAATAGAAAGATGTTATGCCTTTCCACAAAGGTTTTACGTACTTTGTTTCTTTATTAAAGCACTAGCTCACACGGGACTCACTGGGTAATTTTTCGCTCACACATGTCTTTTATCTTATACTTTTGTAGGACCCGGAGTTAACCAGATGTATGGATAGAGGGACGATACCATAGTGACAGCAGTATAGGTCTGGACATTTTCCCCTTTTGATTATGCACTATATTATTGATGTAGTATGGAATTGGCATGTTTAGGGTTCTCTGTTATATATACATATGACCATCAGTATGGGACGTTGTATAAGTCTGGGCCTTATATGTACTCTTTTGGTTCTTCATTATAAAGACCCCTTACCTAGGTAACTGGATGGGGCGATACCCGGTTGATATGCTTCCGCTATTCCTTTTAGTAGGGGTGTTACATATTGAATAACAAATATAAATTGTTTAGGGTATATCCCCAACAGATACATCTTTTGAAATAACAAATCTCTAAAATATTTTAACCCCCCCTCCCCCATTCAAATTCAATAGTAATACCCTTATACCTGGGACATGCCTTTTGTACATCCGATTTTGATCGTCCATCTAAAATCAGCAACATAAATAAGGCAAACTAATTGTTAATTAGGGTTTAGGGTAAGTTATTAATTTGGGTTTAAGGTATATTAATTACTAATAAGGGTTTATGATTTATTAACTATTAGTTATGGTCTATGTTTAGGGTTATTTAATTATTAATTAGGGTTTAGAATTTACTAATTAGGATTTATTGAATACTACTTGATGCTTGTAGATTAAACATGTAGATTGTATTCTTTTAGTTGCCAGAAATTGTTAGGAATAGAAAACATTAATTTTTTAAAACGTCGTGCAGCATAATACATTTTTTAAAACAATTTCAAGGGTTGTGTGTGTGTGTGTGTGTGTGTGTATGTGTGTGTGTGTGTGTGTGTGTGTGTGTGTGTGTGTGTGTGTGTGTGTGTGATGCTCTCTATTTTTATAATTTAATTTATAAAGCTAAATCTTAATTTTAAGACAATTTCATGTAGGTTGTATGGAATTTTAATAAAGTTGAACCCAAAATTAAATAATAAATTATTTATTAGATATGTTAATTGATGATAAACTTGTTACCAATTTTAATATTTTTTTAATAAAAATATTTATAAATATAAAAACATTTAATAAAATTATAAATAAATTTAAATTTACTTTATTTTTTCTTGCTAATATTAATTTACTTAAATTTTAACAAAAGTTCAAGTATTATTTTCTTATTAAGTTGTACAATTAAAAATTATATATTCGAATCACACATCACATATTACATAATTCTAGATCAATCAAATTTACTAATTTTTATATGGTTTGATTTGACTAGTGATCAACACTACAAATCATGTACATTAATCCTCTCTCTCTCTCTCTCTCTCTCTCTCTCTCTCTCTCTCTCTCTCTCTCTCTCTCTCTCTCTCTCTCTCTCTCTCTCATACACAACAACAACAACTTATGCATACTTATTTATATAATCACTAATGATAACATATATAGATAATATACATATATTCACATAGAGAGAGGCACACACAACAACTTACGCATATTTATTTATATAATCACTCATGATAACATATATAGATAATATACATATATTCATATACAAAAATCATCATTAATATATCAATATATCTATAAACTATATAATTACATTATACACACACACAGAGAGAGACAATTGACGCATACATATTTATATAATTCGTAATGTATAACATATATACTAATATACATATATGTATATACAATAATCACCATTAACGTATCAATATATCTATATACTATATAATTGCATTAAGTATAAACATACACAAACATACATATGAATAAATATATATATATATATATATATATATATATATATATATGATACGTCAATTGTTTTGTGCGTGTGTGTGTATATATATAATCATAACCATTAATATATATATATATATATATATATATATATATATTATCATAACAATTAATGTAGCAATATATCTATATAGTATAAAACTACATCGAATATGTATATATATTAATTGCTTAACATGTCAAGTACAGTGATATACATATCATTATTGTATAACAATATGTACATTTTTAAACATATCTCAATTAAACACTCGGATAGACACATGATGATGAAATTGAAGGATATTTCTAAATATGCAACTAGATACAAATCTAATGATCAAAGAAATTTAGGATTTGAAAAAAATAGCAAAAGCCGTAGCTAAATTCTAGCAATTAGACAGCTTAGCTATGGCATTTTCATATTAATGCAGCTTATCTGATCTAATTATTGAATTTATTAATAAAAAATTTTATTTATGCACGATTTTCATTTAGAAAGGACCCATTGTGTTTAAGTAAGTGATCCATGTGAATGGTGGTCTTTTACAGTAAGGTATAGATCACAAATTACTTAACACATAAATGTTTGTTCTTAACTAATTGATAAGAATGAGAACTCATCATGTATAGGTTATTGTGTTATGAATTCCAAAAGGGGAATGACTTACCTTTAGCTAGTGAATAGTCCACTCACTTCATAGCATGAGGGTATTTCGAATACGTAGAACAGAACTTGTAATAGTAGTTTCTAAAAGTACTATTTAAAAAACTCAGAATATTACCACTGCAGCGTGGACTAATACTTTACTGCTTAAGTATAAGTTGGTAGTCTGACGAAGCAAGAAGCATATACTTTGATATACTATAATTGAGGTTCTTTCGTAGAACCAATATACTTGTAAATTGGGTATATGTGAGTAGTTAGTTAAGACAGAATTGTACAAGATAGCTTCTATACTATATCGCCCATTGTGACTGTTCAAATGATCTAATTATCCAGGGCCCTGGGGAACATAACTTAGCTGTTTACTTTAAGGTAGCTCCCTTGAAAAGTAAAAACATTCCAAGAGTCATGGATCATTGGACTAGAGGTCTAAGGATGGCAGATGTCTGTTAGAGAGGTGTTAGTACACTCTTCCTCTCTAATTGCATGGCGATGCATAGAGGGGTATTTTAGTCATTACACCTGTAGGTCGAAGACTTTGCTAACGTAGCATTGTCCTTAGGGTCAATATTTCCTTATGGTGATATTAGAAAATATTTATAATGTAAAATATAGCTATTTATATAATAGGGGTATTTTGGTCATTTTAGTAGCCAAGGCGATGTGTCTTTTAGTCTTCAGAATAGCCCTTAAGTGATGAAAGATTTGGATTAAGAAATTAATCTTAATAATTATGGGTTTTTATTTTATTAGTTTTATTTATTATTGGATTAGAATAAAATAAAAAGTTTAAGAGAGAGTATTTATTTTATCTATTTTAATTGGTTAATTGAGTCTGGTGAGGATGGCTTCCTCGCGAGGATTGCAATTGCAAATTGCAACTGTAATTTGCAATTGCTGTGCAGTCAACAATTTTGACTGCGCGCTTGACGGGTGCGGGGCGGGTCCACCCGTCCAGATCCGGCCCATGGGTTTTTCCATAGGCCGTGATCCAGTGTGGCGGGTGCACTAGACTCGACCTGAATTAAAAAAAAAAATAGGTTTTTGGTCCCATACTAAGCGAAATTATTTTTTATTGCAAAAGTTAATATTTTTTGAATATTTTGCATGAAAAATAATACTAAAGAAAATTTTAGGATTAAACAAGACCATTAATTAATTAATGTGTTTAATTTTATTATTTAGACACTTAAGTTAAAAGAATAGAAAACTATGAAAACATTTATAGTTTTCTAACATGTTTATTTCTTTTTATACCCTATGTGCGCGTTTTCTCAAAGACCAAAGTCTTTGGAAATTTTTGACAAAGAAAAATATTTTTTTCAAATCAAATGGTTAATTTTAATTTGAACAAAAATTAATTTTTGGATATTTTCTCAAAGGATTTTATCCTTGACATAGAAAATATATTGAATTTAGACATTTTTGTGAATTAAAATAGAAAACCATTTTGATTGAATTTTAACAAGAAAAATTATTTTTGTCAAATTAAACTTGAGATCAAAATCTCTCGAAAGTTTTATTGGAAATTTTTTTGAAATTATTAAGTTTATTAACTTAAATAAAATTAATCCATGGAAAAATTTCTCAAAGGGTATAAACCTTGACATAGAAATTTTTATAGGTTTAGATATTTTATTTCAAGTTAAAAAAAAAACTTAATTGAAAATTTTAAATATATTTTCTAAGAAAAAACCCTTATTTTAAAATATACTAAGTGGGAGAGGGGTTCCAACGGCTCCATGGCTTTCATCACAATCCTCATTAGAGATTGTAGGTCCCCTTGTGTCAACCTGGGAGTGAACCCATAGAGGATGGAAATACCACAAGGATCAAGAACTAATAGATTGATGTAATTAATAATTCGGGACACGTGCTTGATCGGCCAGCCCACGTTGGGGGTTATAGTGCGAGGAACGTTCATAGGAAATAAGAAGAAACAGCCATCCCACGATAGAGTTATCTTCTAGATCATTACCTAAAAGGGAAATTAATTTGTGGTGATAAATACACTTAGCTTAGAGAACTATTAATCTTCCCAAGAAACTATGTCAATTTTTTTAAGAGCCAAATTAATCATATTAAAGATAATAGTCATAAGGTTAACTATTATCGAATTTAATATGAGGATAAAGTCACAATGTTTTTTTGTTTTTCACAAACTAAATTTTCTTTTATTTTTGATTTTTTTCAGAAATGGTTAGTGGAGGTTCTTTTAATCCTTTGGCCGTAATTATCCGTGAGAATAAGCTAACAGGTCCGAATTATGTGGGTTGAAAAAGGAATTTGGACATAATACTCATACTTATTCTCCGTGAGTATAAGTATGTCCTCTTTGAAACATACCCTGTTATTGGGGAGGGTTCTACCACCACGGAGGAACGTAAGGTTGAAAAAGCATGGAAGGCTCGATACTACATGTTGGGCTCCATGTCTAATGTGCTCTAGTCAAAACACGAGCACATAGCCATTACATATGACATTAGCCAATCATTAGCTACAATATTCATCGATAAAAGCCGGCCCGCAAGGCAGGAAGCTCTTAGGAGGATTATAAACACTAAGATGACTGAGGAAGCATCAGTTAGGGAGCATATGCTCAAAATAATTGCTATTTCGATGAAGCAGAAGTCTTAAGGGCTGTTATTGACCCCGAGAGCCAAGTGGACATGGTTCTGAAATCTCTGCCAGGCTCTTTTATTCAGTTCAAGTTGAACCACAACATGAACAAATTAAGCATGACTTTAACTGGGTTAATGAAAGAGCTCTAGGTGGCGAAGAAGGTCATGAAGCCACAATCCAAGGCTATGATTGCTAGGAGTTTTTCTCCTAGAACTCGGCTCAAGCCTAAGAAGTTCAAGAAGAAGAAGAGAAATGCACAGGCCTAACCCAAGAACCGGCCCAACAGGCCCAAAGGCAAATGCTTCAAATGTGAGCAGAAGGGACACTGGAAAAAAGAGTATCCAGAACTTTAGGTCAAGAAAAACCCTTCAGGTATTGTGCTCTATCTAGAGTCTATTTCAATGGTTGGATCAACTTTCACTTGGATTGTTGATTCTGGTGCCACTGATCGTATTTGTAACTCCGTACAGGGGTTTATGAAGATAAGAAGACTTCAGAAAGGTGAGCATAAACTACGAGTAGGAAATAGAGCACGAGTATGGGCCCTTACAGTGGGAGAATTGGATCTTATTTTTTATTGTAATAAAGTAGTTGTACTAAAGGATATTTTATATATTCCCGATTTTAGACAGAATTTGATTTCAGTTGCAAAACTAATAAATCATGGATATTCTATTTTTTTTTTCATTCTAGTATTACTATTAGTATAAATGGAGAAGTTTTATGTACAGGGCACATGTATGGAAACTTATTCTTTTTAAATCCTACAAATAATCAAATAAAAAATGCTCAATCAAAACTTTTAAGTAAGAAGAGAAAGATCAATGTCAATGACTCATATTTTTGGCATCTAATGTTGGGCCATATTAACTTAACCAAGACTCAGATGTTAATCTATGATGAGCCATTGGGCTTATTAAGATTGAAAAGTTGGCATCAGTGTGAATCTTGCCTTATGGAAAAAATAATCAAAAGGTCATTTACCCAAAAGGCTGATAGAGTCAAGGAGATATTAGGTCTTGTTTATACTAATATGTGTGGTCCTTTGTCTACTCAAGTTAGAGGAGGTTTTGAGTACTTCATCACTTTTATGGATGATTGTACAAGGTTTGGTTATATCTACCTGATGAAGAGCAAGTCTGACTCTTTTGACAAGTTCAAATAGTTTAAGGCTGGAGTGGAGCGTCAGGCAGGTAAACTAATCAAAACTTTACGATCGGATCGTAGTGGAGAGTACCTCCTCGGTAAGTTTAAGGATTACATGGTACATTGTGGAATAGTATCCCAACTCTCTGCGTCAGGTACACCCCAGCAGAATGGAGTAGCTGAGAGAAGGAACATGACATTAATGGAAATGGTCCGAAGCATGATGTTTTATGCTACTCTTCCGGTCTCTTTTTAGGGATATGCCTTAGAAATAGCGGCATACATTCTAAACTTGGTACCTTCCAAATCAATACTTAGGACACCTTATGAGATGTGGACTGGACGTAAGCCAAATCTAAATCACCCCAGGATATAAGGCTGTCCAGCTTATGTACTAATCAAATGAGACAAGCTAGAACCAATATCAAAATTATGCTACTTTGTTGGTTATCCAAATGGGACAAAAGGAGGTTACTTTTATCATCCCAAGAAGCAGAAAATACTGGTAAGTACTAATGCTAGATACTTTGAGAATGATCAAAGTACTTCCACTAAAGGTTCAACAAGGTTGGAACTTAAGGAGAAGTTATCTTTGAAATCAACTTCTTCAGACCCGATTATAGAACAAGAAGAGGCACAACCTTAAGAATCTATTCAAACGAAGCTTCATCGTAGTGGGAGAATATCTAGAGTTCCAGAAAGATGGACAAGAGAGGCTTTCGAGCTAGTTTCTAACCATCAGGAACCAGATCCCACTAGATAGGAGGAAACTATTACTAATGCTAATGTTGATTTGTGGTATAAAGCAATAAAAGTCGAGATTGAGTCTATATACTTCAATAAGATTTGGGATCTTGTAGTTTCACCTAAAGGGATAAAGCCCATTGGGTGTAAGTGGTTATACAAAAGGAAGAGAGGAGCGGATAGGAAGATGGAAATCTTCAAAGCTAGGCTTGTGGCGAAAGGGTATATTCAGAAAGAGGGAATCAATTATGATGAAACATTTTCCCTAGTAACCATGCTTAAGTCCATTTGTATCCTGCCTGCCATTACATGTCATTACGACTACAAGATATAGCAAATGGATGTCAAGACGGTATTTCTTAATAGCCATTTTAATAAAGATATATATATGTCCCGACTAGAAGGTTTTATTGCTAAAGGCCAGGAACATATGGTTTGCAAGCTTAAGAAGTCCATTTATAGACTTAAGCAAGCATCTAGAACATAGAACATTCGTTTTGATGAGTCTGTAAAGTCTTACGGTTTCATTCAAAATGAGGATGAACTATGCATGTACATGAAATTGGAAGGCATAAATGTAGTTTTTCTTGTCCTATATGTGGATGACATTCTACTAATTGGGAATGATGTAGGGACATTGCCATCTACTAAGGTTTGGTTGTTTAGTCAATTTAGTATGAAAGACTTGGAAGAAGCCAATTACATTCCCGGGATTAAGCTTCTTAGAAATAGGAAGTAAAGAATGCTGGGATTATCCCAAGCAATATGCATTGACAAGATGCTGGCCAAGTTTAGCATGGACTCATGCAAAGGAGTTCTAATCCCTTGCAGACATGAGTTGTCTTTTTGTTTTAAGGACTGTCCTAAGTCTCAAGAGGAAAAAGACAGGATGAGTAGGATTCTCTATGCTTTGGCTGTGGAAAGTCTCATATACGCCATGCTGTGCACTAGGCTAGATATATGATTTACTGTAAGCTTAGTTAGCAGATATCAATCAAACCCTGGGGAAGTTCATTGGCAAGTTGTAAAGCATATTCTTAAGTACCTTAATGTAAGAAAGATTATATGCTGGTTTATAGGGTTGACGACTTGGTTCCTACTAGATACACAGACTCAAATTTCCAGGCAGATAAAGATAAGAGAAAATTCACTAGTGGATATGTCTTCACCTTGTCTAAATGAGCAGTTTCATGGAAGAGTATCAAGCAATCTTGTATTGTTGACTCAACCATAGAAGCTAAGTATGTGGCAGCTTCGAACCTAGCAGATCTCTTCACCAAGCCTTTGGCGAAGAGAGTCTTCAAAAGACACTTTAGACGCTAGAGGGGTGGGCACTTACGGACTTTCTTAGTCTTAGAGTGCAAGTGGAAGATTGTTGGAATATATGCCCTCTAGACTAGTTTATCTGATGTAATTATCGAATTTATTAATAAAATAATTTATTATTAAAATTTGTTTGTGAATTTACATTTTATTTGTACACGATTTTCATTTGGAAAGGATCCATTGTGTTTAAGTAAGTAATCCATGTGAATAGTGGTCTTTCATAGTAATGTATGAATTACGGGTTACTTAACACATAAATATTTGTTCTTTACCGATTGATGAGAATGGGAACTCATCATGTATAGGTTATTATGTTATAAATTCCAAATGGGAAATGGCTTACCTTTAACTAGTGAGTAGTCCACTCACTTCATAGTATGAGCGTATTTCAAATACGTAGAACAGAACATGTAATAGTAGTTTCTAAAAGTACTATTTAAAAGAAACTCAGACTATTACAGCTACACCTAGACTAATACTTTACCGCTTGAGTATGAGTTGGTATATTGTAGTTGAGGTTCTTTCGTAGGACCAATATACTTGTATGTTGGGTATATGTGAGTAGGTGGTTAAGACATATTTGTACAAGATAACTTTTACGCTATATCGCCCCTTATGACTGTTCAAATGATTTAATTATTTAGAGTCTTGGGGAATATGATTTAGATGTTTACTTTAGGGTAGCACCCTTGAAAAGTGGAAACATTTTAGGAGTCGTGGATCATTGGACTAGAGGTCTAAGGATGGTAAATGTCTATTAGAGAAGTGTTAGTATACTCTTCCTCTCTAATTGCACAGCGATGTGTAGAGGGGTATTTTAGTCATTACACTTGTAAGTCGAAGACTTTGCTGACGCATCATTGTCCTTGGGGTTAATATTTTCTTATGGTGATATTAGAAATATTTAAAATGTAAAATATAACTATTTATATAATAAGGGTATTTTGGTCATTTTAGTAGCCAAGGTGATGTGTCTTTTGGTCCCCGGAATGGCCCTTAAGTAATTATGAATTTTTATTTTATTAGTCAAATTTATTATTGGATTAGAATAAAATAAAAAGTTCAAGAGAAAGTATTTATTTTATCTATTTTAATTGGTTAATTGATTATTCAGGGCAGGGCCCAATGCTCAGATTGAATAATTAAAAAATTAATCTAGATATAAACTAAATAAAATGTATGAAATTTTATATTGGTCTATTTGGGCTTGTTAATTATTTATTGGGCTGTTTAATAAAGTTTAGAAAATAAATAATTGTGATTCATTATTTATGAGTGCTCAAGTCCAAGAATAAATAATTTTATCTGTCCCAATAAATAAGACCAAAGTAAAATAAAATTTTAAAAAATATTAACTTAATTAATTATTAATTTAATTAATTAATAAAAAATAAAAAAATAATACGGGATGGAACCCGTATTGTTTCGCGTGTAGGATAACAGAAAGTATGAATGCTTTCTATTTGCATGCGAATGTCTTCTCTCTCGAGCATCTATTCAAATGAATGAATGATGCATTGAAATGGGTTGGAGTTTTGCAATGCTGTGAGTTGGTGATTCACATAAGCAAAACAAAGAAAATAGGTTTCGTTGTTCATTTTCATTCACAAAAAACCAAACCCATTTTTCGACCAAGTCACCAAAGCTTAGCAAAACTTAATATTTAAGCTTTCATCGGCTATGCTACGGCACCATTTCGAAAGATTAAAAGTTTTGCGTGGATGAGACGCAGTAAACGTTTGTAAGAATATGAGCTATTAGCCTCAAATATCCTTATATAGACATCTACACCAGTACAAAAAGGGTCATTCAATCACGGAGGTAAATTTTTCGTTTGTCTAACATGCTTTCGTTTTGATAATTTTTGTCATTTTAAACTTTCAAATTTGTCCTCGCAAAACCCTCGCAAGTTTATGAGGGGAACTTGTTCCCTCACAAAGCTGTGATTATTTGCGTTCATTCAGCTATGGTTGGTCAACTTCTTAGTGAATTGTTTCTCCTCTGGCCCTTGCAAAACCCTTGCATTGCACTGCAGCGACGTTTGCTGTTGCTAATACCCTGTTTTTTGTAGTGGGGTTTCCGTGGAGGAACAAAAAAATTACAAGTCAACAGAAAAATCTTCTCTTGGTAATTCTGCTCATTGTTCAAGGGAGTTGTTGAGCTATTCTTCTATTGATTTTCAGTAGGTTCATGATATTGTAACTTGCCCAAACTCAGCCGAAGAAAGCTTCTGTGTCTAGGTTTACATTGTTAGACGACATACATCCTTCCATATTTTCGCTGTTTTGGCTCATTTAGCTCAACGAAATTTTATGAGGTTTACTATACTCCCGCTCGGGGAGAAAAAAAAGTCTAAAAGGTAAATAAAAGCCAAACTGAATCAAACTAATGGCATTTTGATAACTCAATTAAAAATTTACAATTAGTTAATTAAGTATTTATTGTATTTGATGTGTTTGATGACGGATAATATTAAGTACTTAATTAATTATATATATTTAATAACAGATTTTTATTATCACTTAATTAATTAGGTTGTATTGAAATTATTTTATAGATTTTAATTGAAATAAAAATTATTTAAGTTTAAAGTTTGAATATGTTAAATATTAATATAATTGTAAACATTCTTTTATTTTTATAATAAATTATAATTAGTTAAGATTTTAAACTTTAAAATTAAGTATTTAAATTTCAAATTTCAAATTTTAGTTTTATAACATGGGTTAAAAGTCTTGTGAAGATAAATAAAATTATATTGGGCATCTTTTGTGACTGGGCCTCTCAATGCCTATCACAAAGGCTTTCTCACACGATAAAATAAAGGCTTCTCGCAATTCCAATGTTGTGAAAATAGATAAAATCATATTTGTCTTTGGTGACTGGGCCTCTCACTGCGTAGCACAAAGGCTTGTCACTTTATAACGGTATACTTGGATTTAAATATTTAAATTATAGTTTGCAAATTTCAGTTTTGTCAAATCCTTTCATAAAAGTTAAGAAAATCATATTGGGCTTGTTTTGTGACTGGACATCTCAATGCCTATCACAGAGGATTCTCTCACCTGATAAAACAACGGTATATTTGAATTTGAATTTTTTATTGTAGAAATCAAAGTGCAAAGAATTTTAATTTTGAAAAAAATAATTATCAGATTAAAAGGAGAGAAGATAATATTTTGTGAGTATATAATAATTTAGTCGAAAAATATGAATTATTTAAGCTTATTTTTCATTTTTTAAATTAAATAAAATATTTTCCTTTTTTTAATTTGAAAATTCAATCAAAATGGACCTGCTGGTTAGAGAAAGTTGCATAATTACATTTAGAGAATCTCAAAACTCCTATTCTTCATTACAAATACCCAAGCAAAAAGTATTGTTTGATGAAACAAAGTGAACACCACTATGCATTACTTATGCAAACGATCCTTTTTTAACAACAGAAATTCAATACCAAAATTGATCACATTTCTATACTCCCTCTTGCACCAATTGAATGTTTATATATAGATTCCCCTCTTTTTGAATTTGTATGCCATATTTTGACTTATTATAAAAATTTTGGTTACATAATTGCATAAAGAGAATCTCAAAACTCGTATTGTTCTTTACGAATACCCCAGCAAAATGCATTGTTTGACGAAACTCAAAACCACAACTGTGCAGTACCTTTGCAATGATCAATTTTTTAATGACGGAAATTCAATACCAAAATATATCACCCCTCTATACTCCCTCTTGCACAAATTGAATGTTCTTACTGGTGCTCTTTTTGAATTTGTATGTTTCATTTTGATTTAGTATAAAAAATTAATGACTACATATTTTGATTCATAATTTGATTAGTTATTATTATATCACTATGCTATTAACGGTTTATAAACAAAAATTATTACCAGCTACCGTAGTTAGTTGATAATTGGTTGCTAGTAAAGTGGGAAAATTATTCCCATATTATCAACCAATTAATGGCCCGTCACTTTACTAGCTAATATTCTTTGGTTGACACTTGATTAGTAAATATTTTCTCACTTAATTACTAACAAATTAATTTCAGATGCTACATGTACAAATTAGTAATTTGATTGATAATTTTTTTTTTCATATTAATAACTGATTATCAATAAAAATACTATCAACATGTTATATAACCGACTAATTGCTAACTGAATACTATAACAACTAACATTCTTTGATTGATACTCGTTAGGTAAGTATTTTTCTACTATATTACTAAGTAACCAATTTTGGTTGCTGTATTTTTGGTCAAATCAATATTTTTCCACTAGGCGATTACTAACCAAACATATTACCATATACCACTTTTGGTTCATAATCAATTCCTAATTTTGTGAGAAAGTTATTCCCTCCATACTCTAAAAGGTTTTTCAATTATTTGTATCGGTTGATAAATATTTAAGTGTCAAATTTCCTACTCATTATTAAATGATTATGAACCAAAATCATATTGACCGAGCTATACTTTGGTTGGTAACCACAAAAAAATAAAATTTAATAATTTTAATTAACTAATTAATAATCGGTTAGTAATTATAAACTAATCTAATCAATTGATGATGAATAGTTGCTTATTGACTTTTTTCCTCTCTTATAATGAAACCTGAAAAGGAAAAAAAAAAAAAAGAGGGCTAATTTTTTCGGAAGTCCTAAACAATGAAGAAATAATTACTATGATCCATGTAAAATAACATACAATTACCTAAATATTTCCAATAAATAATAAATTTCATGATAAATATTATTTCTTCCTAGTTCACATATCTTGGTCATCCATTCTTTATCCCACCTATACCCGTTCCCCATCAGGGGAAAATCATAGTTATATTTAAAAAAATAATTACAATTAGAAGATAAAAAAAAAAAAGAGAGGGAGAGAGAGAGGGATATTCTTGGAGGTTGGAACACGGAAGGTCACTTGTAGACTAGAGTAGAGGATTTAAAGAATAACACGGAATGTAGAGTGTATCTAGGACATATTTTGGAAAGTATATTTTAGTTTGATATTTTAGTTTTTATACTAATCTATTCATTTATTGTACCTTATGTTTTTCAATGATAACTTACGGTATAATTGGACTTGTCCTACCTCATCCTCGATTTTTTCGTTGATAATTCAAGCAATTTACGAGAATGAAAATATAAAAAGGAAAGCATCCAAAATTTAAGGTCACAAAAAGTCCAAAAATTAAAAACATGCCGAAAATGCTAATTAAAGACTTTCCAAAACATTAAGTTTTCCCTGCAACTGTCCGGGTATTAAGTGCAGCGTCCAAACATTCTAAAACGATTATGTTAGAAGACCACTTTCCATATATCTTTTCCAGAAAGAAAAATCAGTTTCGACTTCCTATTCCATTCTCATAACCAATGCATTAACGTCCGGATCCAGCAAAACGATTCCTATATAAACATCACGCGAGGAAAACAATCTTGCATCCCGAAAAAAGCTTCTCTGTTAGACAAAACAATGGCGGCTTTCAAAATTGCCTTCATGTTTCTCTTTTCTTCTGCTGCATTACTCTCCCTCGCTCACTCAGCATTTGACTACCACCAGTATTGTCAAAGAACAACTGTAGCATCCCGTTGCAACCAGATGATTGACTCTTCTCCTAACCAGGGAGCGAAGACTAGTATGAATGGCGTCTGCGCCATATTCACAGATGTTACCGGAAACAGTGCTAAGGGTATGCAATCATTAATTCAAGATTTTTTGGGAAAAAACCCAACTCCAAGGCAGAGAACCAGTCTTCAAATTTGTTTAGATCGAGCTACGACCATTGCTGTTGCAGCGAGGCAGGTAAACTGTAACGTGATCAATAAATCTACTTATCCTACAATAAACAGACTACTAGGAGCCGCATTGGGTGCCATGGAAGACTGTATCAACAGCTGGAATGCAGCTCCGAAAATTCCCAACATGTTTCCCGCAATTACCACCAAAGAAAACGAATATATCTTAGCGGATTTACAGCTTATAAATCTTTTCGTGTGTAACAAACCCACTGTTTGTTCTTGATTAATGACAGTTAGGGATAGAGAAGAATAGAGATACTGTGTTTTGACATGTCCATGATTTAGATACTCTATTTACAACGAATAAACCTTATTTTTGGACTTGATTGTGGAATAAAAGTATTTGAGATTAACTGATTTATTTTCTTAGAATTTCGCAATTATTTTCTAGTGTGTCTTCCATGACCCAAAGGATAACATCGCACCGTGCTGAAAACGTCAAGCTCCTCACCTGGCTTCTCTCCCACACTTTTAGTTTGGAGACTGCGGGCTCTACCTAATGGTTATGGCTCAGCCGCATCGGTAATTCACCACATCTTGGATGATGATGGGTGGAAATGGCCGACCTCAAGCTAACCTAGGTAGTCCGGCCACGAATTACCATATGCCAATCTCTGGGACTTTTCTTCATTAGAATTTAAACTCATCTAAACCTGTTTCATATTAGTTTTTATTTTATTTTATTTTTAATCATGGATTGCTATTAAACATAATTTTGTTAATTTTGGGAGATTAATCTATTAATTGATTATGAATTGATTAATTAATTTTGTCCATTATTTAGTTTTCCATTTCAACCATAGATTGCCTTTATGAGTAGTTTCCTTAATTTTTGGAAGCTGAATTGATAGCTATTTTTCTGTCAATCATGTGAAGATTATTTATTTTTCCATTTTCTCATCGCACAACACCTTTCAATCAACCAATCATTACCCAAATATTCACTATGGTTACGTTCGGCTGATTTCACTATCTTTGTCACTGTGAACAAAGAAATTTAATTTGAATTTTAGTTGGTTCATAACTTGACCAATTGTATTTAAATTGAATTAGTTGTAAATGACCACCAGAATTGGTGAAAAGTTATTAATTTCAGATTTTTTTTTTATAAAAAAAATAAAAATTTAGTAAAATTCTTATGCTATTGAGGATCATTTGGTCTTATTATGAATCTACACGTTATTGAGTTTGTATGTGATGTTTTGGACGAAAGCAAACGTTGTCTAAACACCAAATGGCACTCCGGAAAATAGGGAAATAGGATTAACCATTGGAAGCAGTGGCGGATTAGGAAGTGTCTTTAGTGGGACAAGGTTTATACGTCAAATTTTTATTTTTTAAAAAAATCATATAAAAAACCACCAGCTAAATAGTGTTACTAAAATAAGGAAACAAAAATAGATATTTTAAATAAATTTGGTGGCTTCAAGTTTTCGAAATATGTCACATTTTTGTTACAAAATTTGCCTATAGAATAATTCATCTTATAAATAGCATTATTCAAATAAAGAAAATACATGTTCTAAATAAATTTGGCGGATTATACTTTTCCAAATTCCATTAATGGTTGAATCCTTAATAGAGTCCTCTTTAGTTCCTTTGGTTTTTTCAAGAAGAATTAATAGTTTATTCCCCTCTTGATAGACATTATCCAAAATTTAAAAAATTGTTAATAAAAATAAATACACTATATAACCTACCATTTTCACAATAATCATACAGTAAATAAATTGAGAGTGTGAGTAAATATACATTGTAAAACTCTATATAATTTGTATGTAAGATATCCAAAATAATACTGATTAGAAGCTAAAGTTAAAAACATCATCAGAAAACTAAAACTGGAACTATAAATAAATTATTCACAAAACAAACAATTGTGTTACGGTCAGTGTCAAGGAGTGTGTCTAACAAGAAACTCTAACTAGCATCCTTAACAGACTGAAGAGGTTTTTACAGGTTAAATGTTTTGGAACTGTTTAATGCGGCATCATCGCTTCCGTTGGAGTAGGAAATGAAGTCAGAAAATTTAGGACGAAGTTGTGGAAGATCTA
The DNA here is from genome assembly GCA_026120185.1 of Voacanga thouarsii. Classification (NCBI taxonomy): domain Eukaryota; kingdom Viridiplantae; phylum Streptophyta; class Magnoliopsida; order Gentianales; family Apocynaceae; genus Voacanga; species Voacanga thouarsii. The sequence goes on from JANUWF010000952.1 coordinate 443,276, forward strand.
GTGAAGATCACAGTTGCAAAGAAAATGAATCCAAATAGAATTGGAACTGCAAAGATTTAGGGAATTTAAGGATAAATTTTTATGGCAATATCCTATTCCAACCAAAACTCCACCAATCTATTGACAACTATAACAACCACGATCACGAAACTACTGTGCGTGTGGGAGAGTTTTCCCCGCGAATTTAAAGAAGGGGTCTTTGGTGAGCTGGCTAAGGAAAAATAGAGTGAAGAAATTCATAAATATATCTTGAGTGCTCTGAAGCATACGCCATTAATAAAGCTTACTGAAACTCATTGTTAGAGTGTGTGCTTTTGCAATTAAAATTTAGTGATTCAATGATCATAATCTTTGTGACAGACTTGAATCATTCTTCTTCAAATCAAATACTTTTATAGTGGGGAGGTTTCTTGAAATCAAACAAAGTTCCTTGGAACTGTAGCAATGAAGGTTGAAGGAGGTTCAATTGAGGTAGTTGGAACAAGGATTTTAGTGAGTTTAACCTTGAACACTGGGTGTTCTTGTAACACCCCTTAAATATGTAGCCTAAATGGTTGAAGATGTTGCTCTGTCTTTTGGACCACGGATCTTTATAACGTGGTAGAATAAAACCATAAGAAAGAAAGTAAAAGAAAAGATAAACCTATAGTACTAAAACTTAAATTACATCTTGAAGAAATTCGTCATGATCAGTAAAATATAAACTCTAAATTTGGCTAAAACAAAATCTAATCATCCAACCAGAATTAAAAACAATAAATGTATCAAGACCTATCACTATTACAAAATACAACTTCAAGTCCCAGTCTTGATAAACTTACATCCTCCTGAAAACATGATTAGAGAAAAATGTGTGAGATTATAAATAATCTCAATAAGTTCGAGGTGTGTGGTGGTGGCTTAATTTTCAAAATAAATATCATAATGCATGAATGGATATAATTTGAATGGATAAACTCATAATGAAATTTACCTTCTTGTGAAATTCAATTTTTGGGGAAAAGAATGAGTATATTGTATTATAGCGCTTAAACAAAATTCTCATTGTATAAAATACTAAATTACACAATACAATCTCTAGAACAGATTTTTTTTTTTTTTTTTCATTTATACAAAGTTTTGGACCCAAATTCTCCACAATAATCCCGATATGTCTAAAGTGACTAAAACATATAACCAAGCCAAAATAACATGTATAGTATATCCCTACCGAAAGAATATCCCCAAACATTTCTCTTGTCTAATCTATTAGGCAATGTCCCACATCTATCCTCCAGTCTTACCTAATGAAAACCATGATCCTAGCTAAGGACTCGGCTTGGTCAATTAGGATTGACACCCTATTTGGTAAAAGACAGACATCTAGAGACGACCAATCTTCTGGTAGTCTCTCCTAAACTAATGCCACAAAAATTTCAAGTCATGTTGCCTTTTTGTCCTTTCCTTGTGGATTCGACCATTTTCATAGGCTTCCATGTGAAGTTCTTCCAGCACATTTAATTCTAACGCTCAAGTTTCATTTGCAGCTTTCAAATCACAATTTAAAAGCTTTATAGCCCAAAAAGCTCTGTGTTCCAATTCAACCAGTAAGTGGCAAGTTTTTCCAAAAACTAGACGATATGGGGTCATACCTATTGAAGTCTTATATGCAGTCCTATATGACCATAATGCATCATCTAATTTTAAAGACCAGTCAGTTCTTGAGGTGTTAATAGTCTTTTCAAGAATCCTTTTTACTTCTCCATTAGACACCTCCATTTGACCACTTGTTCAGGGATGGTATGGGGTGGCTATTCTATGAACGACTTCATACTTTTTAGTAATTTTTCTAATTGCTTATTTATGAAGTGCATGCCCTCATCACTAATTAGTGCTCTGGGTATACCAAAACCACTAAAAATATTTTTCTAAGGAAACTTTACCACCATATTCATATCATTAGTAGATGTAGCAATAGCCTCCACCCATTTGGACACATAATCAACATCCACTAAGATGTATTAATTGGAGAAAGATTTAGGAAAAGGTCCTATAAAGTTGATGCCCCAAACATCAAATAGTTTTACCAAAAAAATATTAGTTAAGGGCATCTCATTTCATTTAGATATGTTGTCACTCCTTTGGCACCTATCACAAGAGCCAACAAAGTTGTAACAATCCTTAAACAAAATGGGCCAACAAAATCTAGATTGCAATAGTTTAGCTACTGTTCTTGTAGGACCAAAATGACTTCCAACCTCTCTAGTATGGCAATGATAAAGGATGTCATGTACTTCGAACTCAGGAATACATCTCCGAATCACATTATTAGCACATATTTTATATAGAAAAGGATCATCCAAAAAATAATGCTTAACATCAGAAAGAAATTTTTTCTTTTGTTGAAAATTTAACTCATGAGGAAGAATGTTATTAGCTAGGTAATTTGAAAAGTCTACACAAGGGTTTAGAGATGAGAGAAAAGTCTTTTATGAAACGTTTGTAAAACCTTGCGTGGCCCAGAAAACTCCAAACATCCTTTACTGTCACTGGAGGAGGCAATCTCCCAATCACTTTGATTTTTACACAGTCTACCTCAATGCCTTTAGTGAAAATCTTGTGCCTAAGTACTATCTTTTCTCTTACTATGAAGTGGCATTTATCCCAATTAAGAACCAAGTTGGTCTCTTGACAACGCTTCAGAATCAATGTTAGATTATCTAGACAGTGATCAAAAGAGTTACCAAATACAGAGAAATCATCCATAAACACTTCAATGCATTTTTTAATATAATCAGAAAATATTGCCATCATGAATCTATGAAAAGTAGCAGGAGCATTACATAATCTAAAAGGCATTCTCCTATATGCAAAAGTACCATATGGACATGTAAAAGTGGTCTTTTCCTAATCTTCAAGAGCAACAACAATCTGATTGTACCCTGAGTACCTATCTAAAACATAATGAAATTTTTGTCTTGCGAACCTTTCTAACATCTGGTCAATAAATACAAGAGGGAAATGGTCCTTTCTTGTGGAGGAATTCAATTGTCTATAGTCAATACAAACTCTCCACCTTGCAATAGCCTTAGTAGGGATCAATTTATTATTTTCATTTTGGACTACAGTGAACCCCCATTTCTTAGGAACACTCACCTATATAGAATCAGTGATAGGATAAATAGGAGTTTCAAGATATCAGCCTTAACAACCTCATTCATATTAGGATTTAAACGCTTTTAAGGTTGAACTTTGAGCTTGAAATTTTCTTCTATGTTGATTCGGCGCTTATAAATTGTAGGACTGATGCCTCGAATATTAGCTATAGTCCACCCCAATACTTTCTTGTGGGCTCGTAAAACTCTCATAAGTTTTTTCTCTTGAGTACTCGTCAAAGGTGCAACAATTATCACGGGTAAGTCAGCTGTTCCTTCTGAGAACGGATATTTTAGATGAGATGGAAGAGGTTTAAGTTCAAGTTTAGGTGGCTTTTCTATGATGCCACGGGTCTTTCCAAATTCTTTCCCAATTCTTAGTATTGCCACCTTTTATATGAAGGATAAGGAGGAATTGCATCAAGATACAAGACATATTCCTTCATTTCCTCAACTGCCTCTGATTCCTTATTTCGTTCCTGCATGCAAAACTCCAGAAGATCATTAGATATGTTCTCATTTACCATCTCTTGAACAATAGGCGAAATAGAATCAATGAAGTAATAAGAATCACATTCTATAGGACATTTCGTAGCCTTGTACACATCAAAAGTGCCCTCTTTCTCATGAACTCTAAAGATAACCTTACATTGTTAAATATCTATTAAGGTTCGCCCTATAGTTAAAAAAGGTCTTCTTAAGATAAGAGGTATCTCCCTATCTTCCTCCATATCCAAAACAACAAAATTAGCATGAAATATAAATTTATCCACTTTTACCAAGACATCTTCCATTACACCCCAAGGATAAATTAATGTCCCATCTGCTAATTGTAATGACACCCCAAGACCTAACTTCTTGAAGATAGACAAAGACATTAGGTTTATACTTGCACCAAAGCACACAATGCCTTATTAAATTGCATTTGTGCAATAATACAAGGAATAGTAAAACTCCATGGATCTTTCATTTTCTGAGGTAACTTCCTTCTGTAGAACGACAGAGCACATTTTAGTTAACATTACAGTTTTATGATCTTTGAGCTTGCAATTGTGAGTGAGAATGTCTTTCAAGAACTTGGCATATGATATGATAATACGGAAGCCTCTTAATTTCGAAAACAAGAACCCTAGAGTTAGTCACTAAACTCCCTACCAAATTCACACACACAAATAAACTAAATGCAGATGTACTTATCCCAATAAGAATTGGGGAATCTAGCATATCTCAAAACACCTAAATACTCTAATATATCAAGAGATTAGAACAAAAAGAAGGGATTTGAAGGTACCCAAAAACTCAACCTATCAAGAACACTAGAGAAATATTAGCACTCAAGAATAGAGAAAGAGATTTAGATTGTCCATTTGAAATTTAGAGACATTGAAATGGGAATCACTCCTTACCCACTCTCCTCTAAAGAGAATTTGGTTTCTCTACCAAAATTATTCTAAACCTAAAAAATCTATCTATTTCAAGAGTAAAAAGGCATATATAAAGATAACAAACTAAACATAGCAATTAGGAGATGCAATCTCAGCCATTCATCTCCTAAGTAAGTCTAAAATATACCTATTACAAGTTAAAAGTTGTGAGAATTATATTAGAAACAAAATAAGAAAAATCAGCAAAATAAGGCATTGCCCAAATAGGGCTAGTTCCGATTGTGCCGGTGAGGTCGGTGCCGGCTGTGTGCTGGGAACGGAACAGTTTTGTTCCAGTGTGGAGCTAGTGCCGATTGCTTGGGTGGAGCCAGTGCCGGTTGTGTGCTGGTCTTCACACAGCTTGCTTTTCTTGACTTTTCAACCTCCTCTTGTGCTCATTTGGCTCTCCATACCAATTATTGTCCAAGCTTTGATATTCTTGGCCATTCTTTAATCCTCCATTTCTTGACAACCTTTTTCATCCTTGGCTTGGAATCTTGAAATGCACTTTGAAGTCTCTTAAAAAGGAGCTTCACCCATGGAGACATGTATTGTATCTTTGTCCCCCTTCTTTAGAATGGCCTTGATGCCTAGAATGATTGCTGTCATATTCCCTTTCTTTGTGATGATTCGTCCTCCAATGGTTACCTACATAAAAATTCAAACAAAGATTTTTGGGTGAAGGCAAAAATGTAGTCTTTTGAACATTGCCATACTCATTGTTTTCTCCTTTCACCACCCACATTTTTCTTCTCATTTTACCTCCATTCTCTTTTTCCTTCTCACCCCCTTGTTTGTCCCTTTTTTCTTTCTCTTTTAAAGTTGAAGAGGTCACTCTATTTTTATCTTGCTCTCCTTTCCTCGTCCTAATATGATTCCCTATCTCTTCTTATGTTTTTCTCTCAATTTCTTTTCTCTCAATCTTTTTCCCCTCTTTGTTCTCTCTCTTTTTCTTTTCATTTGCCCTCAAAATATTTTAATCTTTCAAAACTTCACTAGGGTGAGAGAACTAAAGTGAACTTTTTTCCATCTTTCTTTAAAGTGTAGCTGTTTTCCCGCCCATTATGGACTATATTCCTATCAAACATCTAAGGTCTCCCCAACAAAATATGCCCAACATGCATGGGATAAACATCACACAACACTTCATCATGGTATCCCCCCATGTCAAATTCAATTTTGGCTTGCTTGTTTACCTTTACTTCTCCAAAATTATTTAACCAATGGAGCTTGCATAGACTAGGCTGTTTCAAGGTTTCTAGCTTTAATTCCTCAACCAATGTAGTACTAATCAAAATTTACAACTTTCCCCATCAATAAGCACATTATATGATTTTTCTTTATTAAGACACCTTGAAAAGAAAATATTTAACATTTGCATCTCATCTCATTCTTTACCCTTATAAGCATCCCCATCTCTTCTTGCTACTCCAATCAATAGACAAATTGGCCCAATCACTGTTCCTTCTTTACTACACATTCCAACCCCTCCAAGTTTCTCATTTCCCACATCTCTTGATTGATTAAGTAGAGCGTTGGCATGAGTGATTTGCTTTGGGTCTACTCTCTTTTGTGGTTGTTTCTCAATATTCACATGTTTTATTTTTCCGCCTTGTGCCCCATAAAATCTCCTATATGCCAATTTGTTGGGATAAATAGCTTTGGTGTGTCTATAGGTGGAATTTCTACTACCTTGCCACTTATCCTTCCTCCATTGTGGCTCATTAGGAAAATTGTAAAAATAATGGCCTTTTCCCCCCAACAATTAGAGCAATCATACTCCTTCTTCTTTTGCACATACTCTCTCTTTTTTTGCACTTAATTATTTGAATAATTTTACAATCTACCACTTGCTCTCTTCAGATGTCCTCACACAAAAATTCTATCACTCTCATAATCTATCCGCTTATAACTTCCTTTTTCATTTCCACCATTCATACCTTATAGTGCTTTGCTCTTCATCACAATCAAACATCAATTCACAATTATTTTCACATTCTTTTTAGTCCCATTCTTCCTCATTATAGTCATCATATTCTCCTCTACTTGTGTTAGGATTCGTGGACTCTTAAATTCGGAAAACATCCACGAATCCCTTCCGAGGATCCAAGTAAACGATTAAGAAGATCTAAGGTTTACAGAATTACCTCTATTCGGCGTAATCGAGATCCTTCGATTCTAATTGTGATGTCGTATGTACAACCCGAACGATCACCAGACGTTGCAGTATGCGAACGTCCTCTGTAGGTACACACGGCGAACTGACTCGTTACCCCGAGAGTGCTAGTGCCTAGGGTTTGAGAGGTTTTTTTTTTTTTTTTTTTTGTGAATAGAGGTACGAAATTTTTCAACAGAATAGAACTAAGAAGACGGCTAGGGTTTTCTTAATAACTCCCAAATCTCTTAGAGTCCACATATGATAATATCTTATCATATTTTAATTTAAATTCAAATTAAATTAAAAATTGATATGATAAGATTCTGCCATTATCTCGATAATTTAACTAATTAATTTATCGAGTCAGATTCTTATAATCTAAACATCATCTAGATACATCGAATGTGGACATATTTTCAGATTCATTGTATTTGCTAAATTTTATAGGTTCGATTAACTTAGACATATTTTTAGATTCATGATATTTGGTTACCAGAAAAATAGCCTAACAAGTTCGCTTATTGTGTGACCCTATAGGTTCATTTAACACTGGCAGTATGCCTAAATTATATTTAAATGGCCCACAAGTTATAAGCGGTTTCTAGCAAAATATTATAACTATCTAGGTTAAATGAAGATTAGTGATCTCTTTGAACTAAACCACAATTTTATATTTAGTCATTTTGTCACACGATATCCAGATTAAGTATAAGACACAGAACATGTCATCCTTATTAAGCTTAATCAATTATTTCTTGATTTCATAGTAGACTGTTCAAACAAATGATATCAATATCTTATATTGATATATTTGAGCACGGCCATGCATTTTTATAGTCTAACTTATCAAGGGGCCCATAGATATTTCTCCCATAATTGAGAGGGACAAATTCCTTCACTATCAATCATATTCCTCTCATTGATTTATTCTATATCCAACAGTAGTCTAATTTATTATCTGGTTAAAGATAACTTTAGACAACATCAAAATATAGAATTTGTCAAGTAGGAAACTATGATGAATTTAGGTCGAATGACTTTTAATATTATTATGGCTAGAAAGTACTTATAACATGTTCCATGAAGTACTCTCACAGTGGGTCATGTCTAATACAATGTTCTCTAATATTTATTTATGTTTTGATTTGATAGCACAAATATCCATGACCAGTAAAACATAGCCATCTAGTCACAAACATACTAATCTTAATTTATTATTGTTCCAATAATAATAATCGATCAGGGACTGTTTAAGAATAGTTATTGTTTTTATTGTTGGATTTTACTATCATGTCATGTACTTGATGACCACAAAACAAAAATGCACTATTCATGGAAAGGAAAACCTCATATTATTATATAAAACATAGTGACAATAGTATAAGTACAAATTGACTATAGGGCATATCCCTAACAGTCTCCCACTTGCACTAAGACCAATTTGGCATAAGCCGTAACCCCATTGATCTAGTATGACAATCATGTTTAGACGATGCAAGAAGCTTTGTCAGTGGATCTGCAATATTGTTATTAGTTAATACCTTGTATATTTTGACATCTTCTCTATCAACAATTTTTTGAATGAGATGAAAATGTCTAAGTATATGTTTAGATCGCTGATGTGATCTTGGTTCTTTAACTTGTGTAATGGCTCCATTGTTGTCACAATAGAGATCTACTGGGTTCACAATACTAGGAATTACATCTTGTTCTGTAATGAACTTTTTAATCCAAACTGCTTCTTTAGTTGCGGCTCAGGCAGCTACATACTCAGCTTCTGTAGTAGAATCGGCCACAGTGTCTTGCTTTAAACTTTTCCAGCTTACAGTATCTCTATTCAAACAAAATAGAATACCTGATTGTGATCTGTAATCATCTATGTCGGACTGAAAACTAGTATCAGTGTAACCATTTACAACTAGCTCGCCTTCTTGTCCTCTATAAACTAAGAACATATCTTTAGTTCTTCTTAAGTACTTCAGTATGTTCTTGATAGTAGTCCAGTGTGCCTCTCCAGGATTTAACTGGAACCTACTCGTTATGCTCAATACATATGATACATCGGGTCGAGTACATAATATGACATACATGATAGACCCTATAGCGGAAGCGTATGGTATCTTGTTCATGTGCTCTTCTTCATCCTTCATAGAAGGACTTTGAGTTTGCTGAGCTTAATGCCATGTGACATTGGCAAGAATCCTCTCTTAGAGTCTTGCATACTGAACCTTTTCAGTACCTTGTCAACGTATACACTTTGACTTAGTCCAATTAGTTTTCTAGATCTATCTCTATAGATCCTTATACCTAGAATATAGGCAGCTTCACCCAAGTCTTTCATTGAGAAACAATTTCCCAACCATGTCTTTACACTTTGTAGAATTGAGATGTCATTTCCAATGAGTAAGATGTCATCAACATAAAGTATAAAAAAGACTATTGCATTCCCACTTGTTTTCTTATAGACACAAGGCTCATCGTCATCTTTGATAAAATTAAATTCTTTAATTACTTAATCAAAATGAAGATTCCATCTTCGAGATGCTTGCTTCAATCCATAAATGGATCTTTGAAGCTTGCACACTTTAATAGAATTCAAATGATCATTAAAACCCTCAGGTTGTGTCATGTACATATCCTCGAGTAAGTTTCCATTGATAAACGCAATTTTGACATCCATTTGCCAAATCTCATAATCATAATATGTTGCTATGGCAAGAAGAATTCTAATAGATTTAAACATTACAACTGGTGAAAATGTTTCATCATAGTCTATACCATGAGTTTGTCTATAACCTTTTGCTACCAATCGTGCTTTGTAAGTATGCATATTTCCCTCCATGTCTGTTTTCTTTTTGAAAACCCATTTACACGCAATGATTTTTGAACCTTTACGTGGATTAACTAAAATCCAAACTTGGTTATCATACATGGATATCATCTTAGACTTCATAGCCTCAACCATTTTCCAGAGTCAGAACTCTTAATGGCTTCTAGATAGGAAGTGGGCTCATCATTAACCATAAGCTCCACATTATGATCATCAGTGATGAGGAATCTATATCTCTTAGGTTGTTGACGAACCCTATCAAATCTTTGAGGTCCTTGTTCTATAGAAGTAGGCTCATTTTGGACTTGTGAGCCATCTAATCGAGGTTCATTATTTGGTTCAAGTACTAATTGTGGCTCTTAAATCTCATCAAGATGTATTTTACTCCCACTGATTATTTTGAAAATAAATTTCTTTTCAAGAAAGAATCCATTTCAAGCAACAATTACTCTATTTTTTTTTTTTTGGAGATAAAATTGATATCCTTTAGTTTCTTTAGGATACCCTATAAATATGCATTTATCCGATTTAGGTGCAAGTTTATCAGATAATAAACGCTTTACATAAACTTCATAACCCCAAATCTTGAGAAATGACAAACTAGGTTGTCTCCCAGTCCATATCTCATATGGCATTTTTTGAACTGATTTAGATGAAACTAGATTTAGTATGAATGCAGCAGTCTCTAGGCATAACCCCAGAATGAGATTGAAAGTTCAGTTTGACTCATCATTGATCGAACTATATCTAATAAAGTCCGATTTCTCCATTTAGATACACCATTCCATTGAGGTGTTCCAAGTATAGTTCATTGGGAGATAATTCCACAACTTTTAAGATGCTCGTCAAACTCATAACTTAAGTATTCACCACCTCAATCTGATTGAAGTGTTTTGATACTTTTGCCAAGCTAATTTTGTACTTCATTTCAAAATTCTTTGAATTTCTGGAATGATTCAGATTTGTGTTTTATTAGATACAGGTAGCCATATCTGCTGAAATCATCCGTAAATGTAATGAAGTACTGAAATCCTCCTCTAGCATAAGAATTCATTGGTCCACATACATCAGTATGTATTAGGCCCAATAAATCAGTTGCCCTTTCATTTTGTCTCTTAAAAGGCGCTTTAGTCATTTTGCCTAATAAATAAGAATTACATGTTTCGTAGGATTCTAAATCAAACGAATTTACAAGCTCATCATTATGAAGCCTTGTTATGCGTTTCTCATTTATATGGCCCAAACGACAATGCCAGAAGTAAGTCTGAATTAAATCATTGGATTTCAATCTCTTAGTATGAATATTATAGATAGACTTGTTTGAAGATCCACGAAGATTGAGAATATAGAGCCCATTTGATAATGAGGCATCTCTATAAAAAATACCGTGTTTATTAATAGAGAAAATGTTATTCCTAATAACAAATTCAAAACCTTCTAAATCCAAACAAGAAACTGAAATAATATTCCTACTCATAGCAGGAATATAAAAACAATCATTCAGTTCTAAAACAAGCCCATTGGGCAAAATTAATTCAAAAGTTCTTACAGCTATTGCAGCAACTTTTGCTCCATTCGTAACTCGTAGGTCCACCTCGCCTTTTGCCAAGGGTCTACTCCTTTTTAGACCCTGCACATTTACACAAATGTGAGATCCACAATTGGTATCCAATACCCATGAATCAGAAGTAGATAAATTAATTTCTATAACATAAATACCTGAAGCGGCAGTCTCACCGTCCTTCTTTTTCTTTGCTTCCAAATAGAGCTTGCAATTCCTTAATCAATGTCCTTGTTCTCCACAATGGTGGCAAGTTCCCTCATTTGGTGTCTTGGCCTTAGGTTTGGGATTGAACTTAGACTTTGCCTTGTCCTTACCCTTACTAGCCATGACTTTGACCTTTTGGTTGTTCTTTTTCCCTTTCCCTTTTTGAACCATTAGAATACTAGGAGTATTCTTCTTAATGTTTAGTTCAGCTTATTTTAGCATCCTATACAATTCAGTAATGGATTTCTCCATATTATGCACGTTAAAATTCATGACAAACTGGTTATACTTAGGAGGTAATGAGTCTAAGATCAAAACCGTGGCTATGTCATGATTAACGAGAGCACCAAGCTTATCAAGATGATCAAGATAGCCCTTCATTTTAAGGACATGAGCACTTACCGAGGTGCCAGAAACCATCTTACATGCATTTAACACCTTGTGAGTTTCAAATCTCTCTTGCCGTGTTTGCTCTTAGAACATTTCCTTAAGATGCACAATCGTGTCATATGCCTCTGCTTCTTCAAACTATTTTTGAAGTTCAGAGTTCATGGTTGTTAGCATGAGGTAAGTAATATCGTTGGAGTCATCTTTGTGCTTACTATAAGCATCTTTTTCATCTTTTGAGGCATTATTTGCTGGAGCAGGGGGAATAGGATTTTCAAGAATATAGAGCTTTTTTTCTTGCTTAAGAATGATTCTTAAGTTTCATGCCCAATTAAGAAAGTTAGTCCCACTAAGCTTGTCTTTCTCGAGCACAGATCGCAATGAGTTATTCCAACTGTTTGTTGCCATTATCTACATACAAAATATGCAAAGTAATTAATTTTGAGGCTTTAATGAAAACTCCCACTAAAAGCATTTAAACTTTTGAAACTTCAACATTTTGATGTTTTGTAGTGGGTAAAAAAAAAATTTCATAAATATTTTATTTTAATCATAAGTAAGCTTTGGCTTTAATCTTATAATTAAATAAAACTCAAATTTTAAATGAGATAGACATCAAATATCCTAGCTAAAAATATCTCATATAATGCCCTAGGCCCAAAACCATTTTGATAGCCCAGTTAAGTCAAACTATATCAAACATATAGACAACCATTTTCCATCTTGTCTCACTTAGATAATCAAAAGCATCCTACTTTGGCAGGAATGACTATATGATGATCCAAGTAATAACAAGTGTTTGATTTTGGAAGGCATTTAACACTTAATTTTTTTTTTAAAAAAAAATTTGATTGTAGTAAGCATGAAAAAAACATATCAAATATGCATGTAAGACATAAATAAAAGTGACATAGCATGGCCCATAACCTATGTTGATCATCACGAGCAAAGTGAAGATCAAGGTGGTTAATCTAGGTATGTGAACTCCTTAAGCATTCTTTAATGACTTGAGCATACTCCTCCTTAGTTGTAAATGTAGGCCGCCATCTTCTTTTACATTATATAGTAAAATTAAAATAATTCCTATTCTAGGAAAGCAGTACAATTTTACAACAATGAAAAATGACATGCAGGCCATATTTAAAAATTACAACATAAAAGAACTAGATTGTAACCTACCAATCACATTGGGATAAAACGGGTCATGCTATGTACTATTCAAAATAATCCACAACTACAATCAACAGCACAAATGAATAACACACAACGAACAGCTAGTCGGGGTTCTAGGAGGCAGCGCCCCTGGCGGGGTCTAAGGAGCAGATAACAAATTAATCAAATTAATGTTCGGACCCCTTAATAACCATCGCCATGAAATTTTCATATTATAGACAATCTGCGTTCCCATTTAATCATATTCGTACAGATAACATATTATCATGGCCGATTAATACAAACAGTTTGCAAATATAGAACCACGGATAGCATGCTTACGATACCATATCATATTAAAACATACCAATTTACAAACAATTTGCAAATAATCTGGTCTGATCAGATAACTAAGATGCACAGATTAAACCTAATTCAGAAAGTCTACATGCTAAGTATTCTAAAATCATAATCCTGTGAACATGCCGATATACACCGTTTAAATTCACACACACACACACACACACACATATATATATATATCATACATATATTCAACAATATGATTAACACAGATGAATCAACCTAATCGTTCAGCAAGTTGCTCTGATACCACTGTTAGGATTCATGAACTCCTGAACGCTTAAAATATCCATGAATTCCTTCCGAGGATCCAAGTAAACGATTAAGAAGATCTAAGGTTTACAGAATTACCTCTCTTCGACGTAATCGAGATCCTTTGATTCTGATTGTGCTATCGTATGTGCAACCCGAATGATCACCAGACGCTGCATTGTGCGAACGTCCTCTATAGGTACACACGACAAACTGACTTGTTACCCCGAGAGTGCTAGCGCCTAGGGTTTAAGAGGTATTTTTCTGGTGAATAGAGGTACAAAATTTTTCAACAAAACAGGACTATTGAGAAGACGGTTAGGGTTTTCTTAAAAACCCCTGAATATCTTAAAGTCCAAATCTAATAATATATTATTATATTTTAATTTAAATTCAAATTAAATTAAAAATTGATATGATAAGATTCTGCCATTATCTCGGTAATTTAACTAATTAATTTACCGAGTCAGATTATTATAATCTGGACATCATCCAAATATATCGAATGTAGACATATTTCCAGATTCATTGTATTTGGTCAACTTTCTAGGTTCGATTAACTTAGACATATTTCCAGATTCATCGAACCTAGTTACCAGAAAAATAACTTAACGAGTTCGCTTGGTGTGTGATCCTATAGGTTCATTTAACACTAACAGTATGCCCAAATCATATTTAAATAGCCTACAAGTTATAAGCGGTTTCTAGTAAAATATTATAACTATCCAGGTTAAATGAAGATTAGTGATCTCTTTGAATCAAACCACAATTTTATATTTAGTCCTTTTGTCACACGATATTCAGATTAAGCATAAGACACGAAACATGTCATCCTTATTAAGCTTAATCAATTATTTCTTGATTTCATAGTAGACTGTTCAAATAAATGATATCAATATCTTATATTGATATATTTGAGTATGACCATGCATTTTAACAATCTAACTTATCAAGGGGCCCATGGATATCTCTCCCATAATTGAGAGGGACAAATTCCTTCACTATCAATCATATTCCTCTCCTTGATTTATTTTATATCCAACAGTAGTCTAATTTATTATATGGTTAAAGACAACTTTAGACAACGTCAACATATAGAATTTATCAAGTAGGAAACTATGATGATTTTAGGTCGAAGGACTTTTAATATTATTATGGCTAGAAAGTACTTATGACATGTTCCATGAAGTACTTTCACAGTGGGTCATGTCCAATACAATATTCTCTAACATTTATTTATGTTTTGACTTGATATCACAAATATCCATGACCAGTAAAACATAGCCATCTAGTCACAAATATACTAATATTAATTTATTATTGTTCTAATAATAATAATCGATCAGGGACTGTTTTAGAATAGTCATTGTTTTTATTGTTGGATTTTACTATTAAGTCATGTACTTGATGACCACAAAACAAAAATGCACTATTCATGGAAAGGAAAACCTCATATTATTATATAAGACATAACGACAATAGTATAAGTACAAATTGACTCTAGGGCATATCCCTAACAACTTGAACATGACATTTCATAGAAATTACTTACTTCATCTTGAGCACTAATAGAAGATGAATCATATGAACTTTCACAAGCTATTTTTTTTTTTTTTTTTGTTCAAAGAGAAGTTTTGAGTAGGAAAACACAAGAAAAGTTCATCACTTCACTCCGTCACATGTTTAGCACTCAATCAATGTCACTCAACCCTCATGTTTACACTCTTTTTTGGCTTTTACAACAATGAGCTCACCCTCTTGTCTTTTTCAATCCACTTAAGTGCTTTCCAACTCTTTCCAATTCAAAGGATTTAGCTTAACTTGATAAAGTCAACTAAACTCTAAGAAATAAGAAGAAAGGACTATTAGAAGCAATTTATTGAACACTTGGTAGGCATAAATGAAATCAAGGAATTCTATGCAAAATGATGCTACTAGAAACATCAAGGATAATAATTTGTTAATGAACAATCTCTCAAAGATAGGATTTCTCAAAGATAGCAATTCCAGAAACTACTAGTGGAAGTTTAAATTGAACAAATGCTTTCCAAGCTTAAGACAAGTTCAAAGAGAAACAAACTTTATAGTGGCTACAAGAAAGATTTACCACACTAAGAACAATCTACTATGCTATAGATAATATAGTTCATGGATGGAAGCTTGAGATAGTCATGCATGAGCAATCACAAGTCATTGATGCAATATATTAGACACCTTGTATGCACCTCGTAACTCAACTTTGAATGGCAAATTTCAGCTCGATTTTGGCCCCAAATAACAAATTTTGACACCAAATGACTTCCCAAACACCAATATATCATATAGGATCAAATTCACAACATTCCCATGGCACACATTTAAGTTTTTAACCCACAAAAATTGCAAGAAATTTAGTTACGGAATTTCTTATGTGCAGAATTTTGTGTACCCAATCAACTCAAATAACTTCAAATTTTCAACAATTTTAATCTTCAAATAGCTACCCAATCATAAACCCAACATTTAAGTTCAATTTCACATCAAGTTCATGGCACAATATTGAGTTCTAAGCATTCAAATATAACCCTAAAACAAGTGACGAAAATCTGAAAATTTAACACGTTCTTGAAGAAAATTGCACCTTCACCCAAAAAAAGTTTTGTTGATTACAATCAATATAATCTTACTCTGATACCATTTTGATATGGTAATATGGAAGCCTCTTAATTTTGAAAACAAGAATCCTAGAGTTGGACACCCAACTCCCTACCAAATTCACATACACAAATGAACTAAATGTAAATGCACTTAACCTAATGAGAGTTGGTGAATCTAGCATACTTCAAAACACCTAAATATCCTAATCTATGAAGGCATTAGAATAAAAAGATGGGATTTGAAGGCATCCAAAAACTTAACCTATCAAGAACACTAAAGAAATACTAGCATCCAAGAATAGAGAAAAAGATTTAGATTATCCTTTTGAAATTTAGAGATATTGAATCAAAGGTGGGACTAAGCCCTTTAATTTGGTCTTGAAATGGGAATCACCCCTTACACACTCTCCTCTAGAGAGAATTTGGTTTCTTTACCAAAAATATTCTAGGTCTAAAAAATCTATCTATTACAAGAGTAATGTGATATATATAAAGATAACAAACTAAACCTAGTAATTGGGAGATGCAATCTTAGCCATTCATCCCCTAAGTAAGTCTAAAATATACCTATTATAAGTAAAAAATCATGAGAATTAAATTAGGAAGAAAATAAAATAAAATAAGAAAAATAAGCAAAACAAGGCATTGCCTGAATAGGGTCGACACCGATTGTGCTGGTGAGGCTGGCGCCGACTATGTGCTAGGAGAGGAACAACTTTGTTCCAGTGTGGAGTAAGTCGCTTGGGTGGAGTCGGTGCCGGTTGTGTGCTGGTCTTCACACAGCCCACTTTTCTTGTCTTTTCAGCCTTCTCTTATGCTCCTTTGCTCTCTATACCAATTGTTGTCCAAGCTTTGATCTTCTTGGCCCTTCTTTAATCCTCTATTACTTGACACCTTTCTTCATCCTTGGCTTAGAATCTTGAAATGCACATTGAAATATCCTAAAATGGGGCTTCACCCATGGAGACATGTATTGTGTCTTTGTCCTCCTTCCCCCTTCTTTAGAATGGTCTTCATGCCTAGAACGATTCCTATCAGTATAGCTTGACATCTGCTTCAATGCTTCTACAAAAAGAATGTTAATATGCATTTTTTTAAAAACTTCAAGAAACTTAGAAAATTGCTTGTCCATATTTTGATTCTTGAGTCCTTGAGGAAATGGAATTGGGGAAACATAATGTTTAGGAGGTGTATAAGGTTTAGAGTCTCCTTCTTTAAATTATCCTCCTCAGATACATTCACTGTTTCCCCTTCCTTGCTATCATTTGATTCTTTTTTCCTACTTTTTACTTGCTGAAGTTGTTTACCACCGTGAAGAATTACAACATGGAGTTGCTCTTTAGGATTTTTTTTCTGTGTCACTGGGCAACTTCCATTGGGTTGTTTCCTTCATGGCACCTACAGATTAACCCATTTGGACTTCCAAATTGTGGATGGAAGCTTGATTGGTCTGAGCCACTTGATCTATCTTTGCTTCTAGCATGGTCATATATTACATAATAGCCTTCTCGAACTGTGGCCTCCTTTCTTAAGTAGGAGGTGGTTGTTATGGAGGGCATGCCTGTGTCTACTAGAGTGGTGCCCTATTCTATTGAAAACTAGGAGGTGCTCCTTAGTTTTGGGTATTATGATCCCTCCAACCAATGTTCGGGTGATTCCTCTATCCAAGATTATACGTGTTTAAGAATGGATAATTCATATGGGTTGGTCCCGGCCTTTGAGCTCCCATGTAATTTTATTCCTCCAGTATAGAAAGGTGGGCACCTATATTCATATAAAAATTAGTTATGTGACCCTACATTCCACACATTGCACATACCTCTCTATTGCTGCTACCTTTTTAAGTCATCAACAGGCTAACTTAGTTAGTTAGCTCTGCTAACTTTGAAGCAATATTAGGTTGAGTGTTGATTCCATGAATTGCAACTCTTCTACCTCTCATTGCTTTTGGTTGAGAATTCCAAGGTAAATTCTCATAGATGCTCTGCAATTCTTGGGCATTCTTATCTCTAAGATATCTACATCTAGCAGTATCTACTAAAGTTTGGCATATAAGAGTAGTCCTTAGTAGAAAAATTGAGTAGTCAATAGAAGAGAGAAACTATGGTGAGGACATTGAGTTAAAAGAAGTTTAAACCTGTCCCATGCTTCATGGAATGCTTCTCTGATAGGGGCTAAATTAGTCATATTTTTCCTAGTTATTTGAGGCTCTTTTATGATACATTTTGTTTAATAACTAGTCGTATTCTTTTATATTTCAGATTTACCCTTGGAAAGGTATTTTGTTCATTATTACAGATTTTTAGGGTAAAATGAAGCAAAAACGTCGCAGAACAGAGGAGAGACGATGTTGGCTAGGGCACTGGAACTGGTGCTGGCCATGCACTGATAACATAAACTTCGAGGCGATAAAAAATTGTCAAAATAGAGTAAAGCAGGCGCTGGCTCCAAGAGCCAAGGCAGTGCCGGCTACATGTTGGACTACATTGTGCGAAATTCGGAAAAAAATCGGCGAACGAGTGGAGAATCAGAACACAACTGGCGCCAGCTGTGCTCAGAGGAAAATGTGGGATTGTGATTTTTCTATACGGTTTTTGATAATATGTGGAGTTTTAGTATTTTTCAACTTTTACTCGGCCAAGAATATTACACCAACGAGTTTAGACACTTCCCAAGCCTATAAATAGATGGAAAACACAAGGGAAAATGGGAGAATTCATTGATCATCATAGAAAATCACTCAAATCAAAGGAGGAATTCTTCAATTGAAGGAGGGTTGTGCAAGAAGGTCTTCAAAGGAGAAGAAGGAGGCTTGTCTATGAGTGCTTTCTTTTACTTTGTTTTCTTTTTCTTGAACAATGGTATGTTAATTGTTTTATTTTAATTTAACATTGTTTCAGATATTCATGATTTTAGAGTTGTTTGATCTTTTGATTAATTGGTTATTATTCTTGGTATTCAATTACTTGTGTTTATTACGAGATTAGTTGATTGGTTCTCTCCATTAACTTACTGGACCAAGGGGGTTGATGGTAGTTTCAATTTATTAATTTCATATTCTGTTGACTATTAACTTACTGGACCAATGGGGTTGATTGCTTAGAACTGGTAATTGAAGGTTAATTGATGTCTTCCGAGACCAAGGGTACATTGATTAATTTCATATTTTAAATTTTCCGAGACTAAGGGAATTTAATTGAGGACTGTGTTTAATGCATCTTTTGGATGAATTAGTTGAGACGAGACCAAGTGATTCTAATTTATCTAAAAGGTAGTGATTTCATGGATTTCATTGAAGTGAATCTACTTTAATCCTTCATGATGCCAAGTGAATAATTAGTTATGATAATGGTTGGGTTCTTTAAGATCATGTTTGTCTAAACAATGGTTTAAGTTGCATACTTCTCCATCCTTGACATTTATATATTTTTATTTTTATTTTCTTTTGTTTTGTTTTATTTTATTTCTTTTTCACTTTATCGAGTCGGTTAAACAATAAAAGAAAGGTGATTAATGTATATTTGTTCCTTAAGGATCGACACTCGTTTGAATCCTATGCTATGTTAATGATGAGTAATCTTGCTCATATGTATAATTTGGGGTTAACGTTTTAATGTAAACTTGATTTGGAATGTGCTTAGTTTTTATATGATTTTTATATCCAAATCCACAAGCATCATTCTCCTTCCCTTTGAGTGAAGGAGCTAATCACTAATCTTGCTTCTATAATCCATGGTCTACTGAGATGGATAGTATTTGAACATGAATGTTTCATAGACCTCATCCTAAGTGCTCATTAAACCTTCCGATAGACCTAGTAGCCATTGTCTAGTATCCCCCTTCAAACATTATGGAAAACATCTGAGCCTAAGTTCCTCTTCGGATAGATTGTTTAAGGGGAATATTTGCACTATACTATAGAATTCTCATAGAAATTCTAAAGCATTCTCTGCTCCCAATCCATTAAAATTTGTAAGTAGATGAAGATGGAAAATTTTCAACTCATAATTCCTTGCTGCATTGCCTAGCCTAATACACAATGAATTGGTAGCAATGGTAGGCATCTATAAATCCCTTAGTTGAGGATGGGCTTGGATATTGGCTCCTAAGGGACCAGTGGTTGTAATTGGTTATTTGACCCATCGTCATGTACTTGATTTTCTCCGTTATTAGGTATTGCTTGAGCCCTTCTGTCAGCTTGATTTTGCCTGTAAGTATGCTCAATTTCAGGAGCAAAGGTATTAAATCCACAGCATGATTTCTAGACATGCAGTACTAGCGAGGAAGAAATCAAAGAAAAAATAAAAATCAAATCAAAGGAAGAAATTTTCAATTCACTAATTCTTGGCAACGGCATAAAAAACTTGATGCACAATTCGGAGGACTAGCAAGTGTACTACATCTTGTTTATAGTAACAAAGTCGCCCCACAGAGGTTAGAAATTAAAATTCCTTCCAATGAAATTAATTCTAACTTGAGTTCAAAGAAAACACAGGTTCCAATGATTATTGTTTATAAGAACTAACTTGAAATGACTAAAACTAACACTTTCCTAAGTAAAGATGTTAATGGGAAAATCTAAGACACATGAATTCACTAGATTAATTGTTATATCATCAAATTGATTTGTTATTTTAGAATGTACCTTATCAATCAATCAATATCTAGAATTAACTAATATCCTTTTTTCAAGGTGTATTAATTCTGTTCCTTCAAACAAACCAACTATATTTCTATATTGAATTTAATTCAAAGGAATGCATTCAAGAACATGACATTATAATGATCACACAAATCATGCAAATATATTTCTATTTCATATGTAATTTTGGGTCTGAATACTTGTCCTAACTAACTAAGCCATCTTTCAAATTTTCCTAATTAATGATGAATCAATCTGGATAGTGATAAGGCATTGAATTACTTTAAGTTGAATAATTAGACAAAGACTTAGTAACCCCCTTAGAATAACGGAATCAAAAGATAATATAGCAATGAATGGTAGCTGCTTCATGGCCTTAGAATGAAAATTTTGTACATCATGGAAGAGAAATTCAAAAACAACTTAAAGGAGAAAACATCACTGTGTTCTAGTACAGTCTCCGACTGTTGTTCACAGATTTCCTCCAATCTGCTAGGACAATAAAAATCCTTCTCAAAGTACAGCCAATCCCCAAGGAAAGTGAAGCCTAATGCTACTTAGTGGAAACAAAAATAGAAAATTCACTCTTGTGGCAGCCTGTTTGTTCCCCTCAGAAAATCCCCATCCTTTTCCTTTTATACTTTTCGCTGGAACACATTAGATAGTTGAATCAAGCCCTCGCTTCACGAATCAGGCCCCCGCTTGAACTCTCTTAATGTCATGGACTCTTGTAATTTACTCTTCAATCCTCTAATTTGTAACCTTGCATTCAAGTCCCTAGAAAAACTAAATAAGTACAAAAGAGAGTAAATTATCCAAATAAAACACATATTGCATCAAATTCTAACATAATTTATCTAGAAATCACCTAATATATTCAAAGTAATATCAATACATCATTAGTCTTGATGGAAAATTTGACCGAGACTTTTTAATTATCAAACAAAGTTAATTTTCTAATTACAATTAAATTTGTTTAAGAGTGCACTTTTCTAAAAGGGAAATTCATTGATATAATATTACTAGAGATATAAAACAATAATTAATTTTGACTAAATTACTTATTACATATAACATAAATCACTTACTACATGTAACATAAATCACTTACTACATGTCATACAAACAATTACCTTGATGTAATTATTTTCTCTTCAACTAATAAATACACGAATTAGTCACAAATAATTCATTTAATTTATAATGTGTGATTAATTTATTCAATTATTTAATTGTCTAAATTGTGATTTGGGACAGGGTTTGGGTATTGCATCTTCCTCCACATAAGAAAATTTCATCCCCGAAATTGAATTACATCATACATTTCAACAGATCGGGATATTTTCTCCTCATTCACTCCTCGGTTTCTTAGGTGGTATCTTGAGCTCAGTGATGCTCAAACAATACTTTGACCATTGGGATCCTCTTATTTCTCAATTCATTTACAGTTGGCTTTAGAATCTTGATTGGTCTCTCAACATAGGTCAAATTTGGCTGCAATTGTAGTGGCTTGACATTCAAAATATGTTTTGGATCCATGTTGTATTTTTTCAACTGAGATACATAGAACAGGTCACGAATGCCACTTAGTCCATCTGAAAGTTCCAATCAGTATGCTATGGTTTTGATAGGGTATAAATTTACCTATAATTTTCAAGTTATTTGAGGTCATTGTCTGATACTTTTGATGCAATAACTAGCTAATTCTCTTCCTATTTGATATTCTATCTATGGAACGGTTTTTCAGGATTTTTATATAGAAACTGATGAAATGTGATTCAAAACGTCGGGTTTTTAGTGTAGACCCGGTGCCGGCCCAAATTCGAACGGTTACCGGCCCAACACTGAGGCAATTAGAGAAACAAAGCAAAATAGAGGAAACCGGTCCAGTGTTGACCCAGTGCCAGCCTAATCAAAGTGAACAGGTGCTGACTCATGTCGGTTAAGGAGGTCTGAAGTCCGATTTTGTGCAGAATTGGGAAATTCCAAGAATTCTTTTTTGTATTTACTTTATACTCGGACCAGAAATCTTGATGAACAAATTTGGCATTCTTCAAAGCTATAAATACATGAGAATTGGAGAGAATTAGATATATAAGAAACATGGATACCAATTTCAAAAAGAAGAATCACTTATTAAAAAGGAGAATCTGACAAGAATAGGAGCATTGTTCAAGAGAGGCTTCAATTGAATAGGAAGAGGGCTTGTCTATGAGTTCTTTCTTTTAGCTTTGTTTTCTTTTTCTCGAATGATTATAAGATTAAAGTTTTAATTGCATTTAGATGTTATTCTTGAATTCATGATGTTGTATTGACTTTAGTTTTTAAATCAATTGGTTATTATTTCTGATATTTGGTTACTTGATTTATTTAGTTGAGTGAGTTGAATGTTCTTTCTTTCTAATGGACTTGAAAATCAAAGTTAGGAATATATTCAATTTAATTGATTTCATATTTGTTATGTCTTAACTGGATTGCAAAACAAGGTTAAGAACAAGAACTCAAGTAATTTAAAGATTGGTTGATTTCACCTTGAATATAGGGCTATTCACTAGTTTCATGTTTATATCACCTGAAGTATAGGGGTATTTGTGAAGACTATGTTTAATGAATCTTTTGAGTAAGATTGGTGAGATAAAGTATATCCATTATGTTACTTAGATATGGGATCTTGATTTGCAAAAGAAGTGATTCTAAGATATTATTTCATGATGCTAGAATAATGATTAATTGAGATAAGATATTGCTAGTTAATCAACGTTATGTCTTCAATAATGTCTATCTACATATATGACTCCTCTCATATATCCTGTATTAACTTATTTTATTTTCTTTTTAATCAATTTTGATAATAGGGTAAACAATATATAAAAAGTGACTAGTGTGCACTTATTTCTTCAGGATCGATACTCATTAATTCCCTATTATATGCTTAATGATAAGTATACTTGTTCATATGTGTGATTTAGGGATTAATGTTTAAATTAAAACTTGATTGAGAATGGACTTTAGATTGAATGACTTTTATAACCTAAATATGTCGCATCATGGTTTCAGTCCTCTCAGTGATCGGAAATGGCGCAATATATCTGGAGCTAAGTTTTTCACCTTTCAGATGCCTCAGAATTCCTCAATATCTAGGCTAAGCTTCCACATTTGGGGCTTAAATAATATATTTTTATGATATGAATGAATATATGTACATTGAAGGTGTTGGAATACATATTTCATAATTTCTTTAAGTGTTTTCAGGTGCACAAATTGATGAACGGCTATGCATCATGCCTTGTAAAAAAGAATAGGCCTCAGAAGGCATTCACAGCCTGGTGCACAACCGTGCCTAATCCTGTGCATAACAGAGGATGAATTGTTGGTCCCAGAAGTTTTCAAGAAATGAGGAAAAATCAGCTATGCCATCTGCACTTCCAGAGGCATTGCAGTGCGGGTAGCCGTGCATACTGTACGACCATGCAAGAATAATGTGCCAGTTACGTGAAATTTGGAAGATTTTTGTGCACGACCATGATGAACAACCATTCATACATATTGTGCAAGCATCCTAAAGAGCTTTAGGAGTTTCTAAATTGATCCAAAGATAGTTTAACTTTCCAAATCTAACTAAGGACGGTTTATAAATCTTCTATAAAAGCAAGGGATGTCCAACAATACATATGCATGATATTCTTGAAGATACTTCTTCAAGAAATATAATTCTTTGTAGGAAAAGAATCCAATGGTTGGATTTCGATTATGCAAACTAGTTTATATGCAATGAAAAATTAAAACGAAATCTACATAAAGGATCTCTCCTTTGAAATTAAATGGATTATAAGGAGGAAGAAAAATTAGTTACCTCGAAAATGTAGTTTTAAAAATTTTTCTCTCGCACAAATCCCCTTTCAATGTCGATCCAATCAAGCCACCAAATTCAAAGGATAGGAATTCTCTAATAGTAATATACACAAGGAATTGTATTCAAGAACGGTGCAAAGAAACCAATGCTAGGGGGTATGATTTTACCGCATTAGGGATTTTGTCTTAGAAGAAAAACACGAGAGGGAATATTGTTATGATATGTGTCAACGAAAAAGTGAAAACGATTCATAGAGAAAAAGCCTAGAAGGACGGCATGAGGTTTTGGTTTTTATCAAGAAAAACTACCACTTCTAAACTTCCTAAAACCTTTCGGAAGTCATAAGGTGTTAGGATTCGTGGACTTCTAAACGCAAAAAACATCCACGAATCCCTTCCGAGGACGCAAGTAAACTATTAAGAAGATCTAAGGTTTATAGAATTACCTCTGTTCAGTGTAATTGAGATCATTTGATTCTGATTGTGCTATTGTACGTGCAATCTAAACGATCAACAGATGTTGCAGTGTGCGAACGTCCTCTATCGGATACACACGGTGAACTAACTCGTTACCCTAAGAGTGCTAGTGCTTAGGGTTTGAGAGGCTTGTTTTTCTGGTGAATGGAGGCACAAATATTTTAACAGAACGACTCTTATGAGAATACGACTAGGGTTTTCTTAAAAACCCCTCCGAACCTCTTAGAGTCCAATTCTGATAATATCTTATCATATTTTATTTTAAATTCAAATTAAATTAAAACTAATATGATAAGATTCTGCCATTATCTCGGTAATTTAACTAATTAATTTACCGAATTAGATTCTTACAATCTAGACATCATCCAAATACATCGAATGTAGATATATTTCCAGATTCATTGTATTTGGTCAACTTTCTAGGTTCGATTAACTTAGACATATTTCTAGATTCATCGAACCTAGTTACCAGAAAAATAACTTAACGAGTTCGCTTGTTGTGTGATCCTATAGGTTCATTTAACACTGACAGTATGCCCAAATCATATTTAAATAGCCTACAAGTTATAAGCGGTTTCAAGTAAAACATTATAACTATCCAGGTTAAATGAAGATCAGTGATCTCTTTAAACCAAATCATAATTTTATATTTAGTTCTTTTATCACATGATATCCAGATTAATAAGGCACGTAGCATGTCATCCTTATTAAGCTTAATTAATTATTTCTTGATCTCATAGTAGACTGTTCAAATAAAAGATATCAATATCTTAGATTGATATATTTGAGCACGGCCATGCATTTTAAGAGTCTAACTTATCAAAGGGCCCATGTATATCTCTCCCATAATTGAGAGTGACAAATTCCTTTGCTATCAAGCATATTCTTCTTCTTGGTTTATTTTATATCCAACAGTAGTTTAATTTGTCATCTGGTTAAAGATAACTTTAGACAATGTCAAAATATAGAATTTATCAAGTAGGAAACTATGATGAATTTAGGTCGAAGGACTTTTAATATCGTTATGGCTAGAAAGTACTTATGACATGTTCCATGAAGTACTTTCACATTTGGTCATGTTCAATACAATGTTCTCTAACATTTATTTATGTTTTAACTTGATATCACAAATATCCATTACCAGTAAAACATAGCCATCAAGTCACAAATATACTAATCTTAATTTATTATTGTTCCAATAATAATAATCGATCAGGGACAATTTTAGAATAGTCATTATATTCAGTGTAGGGTTTTACTATCAAGTCATGTACTTGATGACCACAAAACAAAATGCACTATTTATGAAAAGGGAAACCTCATATTATTATATAAAATATAACGACGATAATATAAGTACAAATTGACTCTAGGGCATATCCCTAACATAAGGTATATAGACTTTTTTTTTTCCTTTTGTACATGTTCACGTACAGATCCACGAAAATTAATTTCTATGATTTCTATTTCCTAAACCTTTTAGGGAACAAAATCATAGAGTTTTTCCCTTTTCCTCTTCATGGGCTTGGAGTTTCAATAATTGCAATTAGGCCCATCAAATTATAACGTATTTATAATTCACCTAAAAGGAATTTAACATTTGAAATTAAATCCCAACTAATTACAACACTTTATAATTAGCCAATAATTCTTGTTAGCCCTAAGGGCATTCTCCTATATTTTGATTTATGACATATATTGATAAGGACTAACTTGTGTGATTTACATGTGATATGACATGTTTGACCATAGTTATTACAAGGCATGCAAATAAGGCTGCTAAGCAGCTCTTAAGGAATTGGAATCCAAAGTGGTAATTGATCATGTACAACTTCAACCTAAGAGCTCGCAAGATCATGAAGTCCTTGTGAAAGAACTTTAGACTAGGAATTGTTTGTTAAGGTATATTGTATAAATTCCTATGTTTGCTTTACCTTATGATTTAATTTATTTCTACCTTGAAGCACACAGCAAAAAGATTTCAATGTATTAAGTCTTCAGAATTTTGGAT
Source organism: Voacanga thouarsii (assembly GCA_026120185.1). Classification (NCBI taxonomy): domain Eukaryota; kingdom Viridiplantae; phylum Streptophyta; class Magnoliopsida; order Gentianales; family Apocynaceae; genus Voacanga; species Voacanga thouarsii. Next base: position 470,362 of record JANUWF010000952.1, read on the forward strand.
TGAGTAATTTGGATGGCTTTGCATCCAAAAGCTTCGTCCAAAACATTGTGAATAGTGTTAAAATGTTTCTGCCTAGAAAAGTGCCATTTTGGATTTACGTTTTGTGTGCACCCTCATCCGATTCTTGAGTCCAAAACTCTGCAAAATCTAACAGTGAGAAAAATTGCCATTTCTAGCCGTTGGTATCTTTCTTTTTGCTTCTATAAAGGCTTTTAAAACTCAATTTTAAAGAAGATTTTTGTGCTATCTTTCTTATAAACACTCCTACACTTCTTATTATAAAAATCTCCCTCTTCATTGGTGCTTCAAAGAGAAATTTAATTGCTTCAAAAGGTAAAAGCTATTGGAGCACTTTTTTTTGTAAATCAACTCAAAAGTGTGAGCTATCTCCAATTCATTCCTATAATCATTTCTGTATATCAAGGTTATGGTCTTAAACCCATTTGGGGTGAGCTTTGATTTGTAGTTGGTTAAAGAGGTTTGGGTAAAACCAAGTGTGGTGATCTCCTTGTGTAATTGGTGTAGACAAGCACCATTAGCCTGACTGAGTTTATAGAGATCTGGTTTAAAATCCTTAAGCGTGAGCTTAATGTAGTAGATGTAGATCTTTGAAGATCAAATCACTATAAATCTCTTGTTCATCGTCCTTGCATTTAATTCTGACGGTGTGAGAACCTCTTTGCTCATTTTTTTCAATCATTTTAAAGAAATCTTTATGACTCTTACCAGCCCATCCTTATTCTTGTATTGATTGCACATCTTTTGTGTCATATTATTAAGATCCTAGATTACTCCTTAAGGTTGCACATAACTCTTCTTTGCATAACTAGTAAACACCTTAATCTCTAAAGTAAAAGGTGAATTTCGAAAATTATATCGTTTTTGAAAAGTGTTTTAAATTTGCTAAAAACTTTATTCACCCCCTCTATGGTTTTTCAATTAGTATCAGAGCGTTAGTCTACTCTTCTTCAGTTAAACAATCTTGTAGAAATGATCCTTATGGAAAATATCTCATCTCTTTCGTATATCGAGGAATCCTCAACAAACAGACATTCTTCATTCAATGGGAGTAATTACACATTTTGGAAAAATCGCATGAAGATCTGTATTTTCTCAATTAATTTTGAGCTATGGAATTTGATTGGAAAAGGACCATATGTTCCTTCTAGAAGTGTTGAAGATCGATTAGTTTCCAAATAGAGTGATGAATATGATGCTGAAGATAATGCCAAAATGACATTGAATTTTCAAGCTATGAACATTCTGGGTTGTGCCCTTGATGCCATCAAATATAACAGGGTAAGTGGTTGTGATTCAGCTTATGACATGTGGAGATTACTTGAAGTCACCCATGAGGGGACAAATCAAGTGAAGGAATCGAAGCTGGGGCTTTTAATTCATGATTATGAATTATTTACTATGAAGCCAAATGAAAGCATAACTGACATATTCACTAGACTCACAAATATTACAAATAGACTTAAGGTTTATGGGAAAAGCTATTCCATTGGTGAATAGAATAGAAAAATTCTGGATGCCTTGCCAAAGAGTTGGCAACCTATAGCTCTAGTAGTGGAGGAATAAAAAATTTTGAAAACCTTACCCACTGAAGAGCTAATTGTCTCTCTTTTAACCCATGAAATGAAATTGAAAAGGTTTTAAGAATTCGATGACAATGACAAAGGGAAAAAAGGAACAACACTGAAAGTTGTTGATAATTATGTTGATAGTAGTCAATCTGATAGTGATGATAGAACTGAAGTGGATACAAAAGAATTGACCATGATTGCAAAAAATTCAGAAAGATGTTTAGAAAAAGAAACTTCAGAAGAGGTAAGAAGTTCGTAAAAAGGAAGGGACAAACTTTATCCTTCAAGCCTCAATGCTATGAATGTAAGTGTACAGAATATTGCTTTGCTGACTACCTAATAGCTAAAGAGAAAAAAGCCAATATGCTCAAAAAGAAAAAATAAAGAATTTGAAAATAAAGAAAAGAAAAGGACTGATGGGAACTTGTGATCAAAATGAGTACAAATTTGAGGAAAACAGAGATTTTAAAAATGAAACAGCTAACATATGCTTCATAGCAGTAGAGGATAAGGTAAACTCTCCTCTATCTAACTTTATAGCTGAATTGCATGACTCTACTTGTAATAATATTGATGATCTAAATGAACTTTTTAGTAATATATTCTATGAACTGAAAAGATTGCCAAAAAGGAACAAGGAAATGAAAATGAAAATTGATTCCTTATCAAATGAGAATGACAATGTGGTAAGTGAGAACAAAATTTTGCTTGACTCTATGTGCTACTTGAATATTGAAAAAGAAATCACTTCTACCTTATTGAACTGTTATGCTCTTGAGAATAAATGTTTGTGGGATAAAGTCTCATCTTTTGAAGTCATGATTTGTGAGTTTGATCATATGAAAATGAAAGTTGATGATCTCACTACCTGTATTAAAAAATTCACTGATGGCCAAAGCAATATAAATAAACTTCTTGGAGTACAATGGGTGGCTGGAAACATAAATGGCATTAGCTATTGTAACGTGCACAAAATAGGAAAATAGAAGTCTTATTTTGAGAAAGCAAGCTCCTCAAACACAAATTACACATGTTGCACTTATTGCGGTAAAAATGGACACAATGCATCTAGGTGTCATATTAGGAAAATCATTGGATTAAGAATGAAAACTGATTGGAGAATTAAAAGAATCATTAGTAACCCCTATGGACCCAAGAAGATATAAGTACCAAAAATCACTCTTCCATCTTATATATAGGTACATTAACTGGACAAAGTGGTTCCTGGATAGTAGATGCTCAATACACATGACCGGAAATGCAGCCCTATTAGAAGATGTTCAAGCTACAAATGATGGGTTCGTTACCTTTAGAGACAAAAAGAAAGAAAAAAAAAATACTTGGCATAGTACTTGGTATATGTAACATTGGTAAGGGATTTTCAACCATTACCAAACAAGTATTATTCATTGATGAGCTAAAATAAAACTTGCTTAGCATTAGTCAATTATATGAAAATGGTTGCAAAGTTATTTTTGAGAAAGATTCTTGCTCTATTATGGATAGCACTAGTAATGAAATAATTTTTGTTCCCAATCATGTTGGAAATGTATATATATTTTAGCTTAATGATCTTATGGCATATGATATTAGATGTCTTTCCGTGTATGATAATGATGGCTATCTTTGGCATAGAAGGTTAGGCCATATATCAAAAGAGCTTATTAGAGGACTGCTCAAAATGAATTTCATAAGAGCAGAATATGTGATGCATGCCAATTTGAAAAATAGATCAAAACATCTTTTAAACCCAAAAAATTGATTTCTACATCAAAACCCCTTGAATAGATACATATGAATTTATTTGGACCGATGAGGACTACTAGCTTTGGTGGTAAGAGATATGCTTATGTTCTAGTTGATGAATTCTCAAGATTTACTTGGACTTTATTTCTTGGACAAAAAGATGAGGCATTTTTTGAATTTTCTAGACTATTCAATCGTGTTCAAAATTCCCTTGGATGAAAATTGATTTTAAATAGAAGTGATAATGGTAGAGAATTTTGTAACCATGAGTTTACATATTTCTGTGATGAAAATGGAGTTTTCACAGCTTTTCAGCTGCTAAAACCCCTTAACAAAATGGCGTTGTTGAAAGGAAAAATAGAACTTTACAAGAAATGGCTAGATCCATAATTTGTAAGAACATTCTTCCAAAATACTTTTGGACTGAAGCTATTAATACAACATGTTACATTATTAACCGAGTTATGCTGAGATCTTTCCTGAGGAAAACACCCTTTGTCTTATGTTTAACAAAACTCCATCAATTTCCTATTTTAAAGTCTTTGGTTGCAAATGTTTTGTTCTTAACACTCGAGATAATCTTGGAACATTTGATAGCAAGTCCGATAAGGCTATATTTCTTGGATACTCTTCTAATAAAAAGACATATAGAATGTATAATAAAAGAACTCTATATGTGGGAGAATCTGTACATGTTGTCTTTGATGAATGTAATATATATACATCAAGGAAAGATGATGATGATGTAGGGATTTCAAAAGAAAAAGGCAGAGAATAGCACAAAGCTCCATCGCTAGATATTCATGACAAAGAAGAAGAATTAGAAGAGCAACATGCTGAACAAAGTAAGCAAGAAACTGTAGAGTACACTGATTTAGGGCTACCAACAGATTGAAAGTAAAAAATTGGTCATCCAAAAGAGCAAATTATTAATGATCCTAGCTATGAAGTCAAAACTAGATGGTACTTTGTAGACAATTTTGCTTTACTTTCAAGTATTGAACCAAAATGTATTGATATGGCCTTGCATGATAATTTTTGGATCCTAGCTATGCAAGAAGAGTTGAACCAATTTGAAAGAAATCAAGTTTCGAAACTCGTCCCTAGACCTCTTGATTATCCGGTCATTGGTACCAAGTGGATTTTCAAAAACAAACTTGAAGAACATGGAGTGGTGATTAGAAATAAAGCTAGACTTGTTGCCCAAGGATTTAATCAAGAAGAGGGTATTGACTATACCGAGACATTTGCTCCTGTTGCTCGATTAGAGTCCATTAGAATGCTACTTGCCTTTGCATCCTTCAAAAATTTCATGCTTTATCAAATGGATGTTAAAAGTGCATTTTTAAATGGTTTTATTTAAAAGGGGGTATATGTAGAACAACCTCCAGGTTTTATTTATGAGCACTTTCCAAATCATGTTTTCAAACTCTTAAAGGCTCTTTATTGTTTAAAACAAGTCCCACAAGCTTGGTATGAAAGGCTTAGTGGATTCTTATTCTCAAAAGATTTTTCATGAGACTTAATTGACACTACATTGTCTATTAAATTAGAAAATTCTGATGATCTTCTCATTGTCCAAATTTATGTTGATGATATTATTTTTGGTGCTATTAATGAATATTTATGTAAGATGTTTGCATGTAACAAGAATTCAAGATGAGGATGATGGAAGAACTCAACTTCTTTCTCGGATTGCAAATTAAACAAACCAAGAAAGGAATTTTTCTAAATCAAGCTAAGTATGCTAAGGAACTACTCAAGAGGTTTGGTATGAATGAAGCTAAAGAAATCAGTACAGCTATGAGCACTTCTATAAAGCTTAACAAGGACAAAAATGATAAGAAAGTGGACAAATCAAAATATAGAGGAATGATTAAGAGTTTGCTATATCTTATTGCTAGCCGACCAGATATTATGTTTTCAGTCTGTCTTTGCGCTAGATTTCAATCATGTTCGAAAGAATCTTAGTTATGCATTGTGAAACGTATCCTTAGATACCTAGTTGGAAGACACAATTATGGTTTTTAGTATCCTCGAACAAACTTCTTTGATCTTATAGGCTACACTAATGTAGATTATGTAGGCTATAAAGTTGAACGGAAAAGCACTAGCAGGTATTGTCAATTTCTTAGACATTCTCTAGTGTCATGGCATAGCAAGAAATAAACTTGTGTATTCTTATCCACAACCGAGGCTTAAAACATTGCAGCAAGGAGTTGTTGTGCACAAATCTTATTGATGAAAAACATATTGCTTGATTTTGGTCTTAATTTCGATTGCGTACCTATACTATGTGATAATACAAGTGCAATTAATTCAACAAAAAATCCTGTTCAACATTCTACAACTAAGCATGTTGAGGTTAAGTATCATTTTATTGGAGATTATGTACTTAAGGGTGATGTTTGTGTAGAGTATATCCCCACTGATGATCAACTTACAAATTTATTCACAAAACCCCTAGATGAAGACAGATTCTTCTTTTTGAGAAGAGGATTAGGCATCACCAAAATTATGTGACTAAAGTTTTGTTTGGAAAGAATTGGCTGTCTATTTTTGCATGTTTCTAAAGAAACATATTTTCAGAGGGAGGCTTTGGATGTAGTGCTTTGAAGAGTAAATCCAAAATTCATCTTCCAAAATTCTCATTTTAAAGAATTTTTTTTGGATGGAGCCTAAATCTAAAATGAAAACAACGTGATGCTTCATATGTTTTTCAAAAATGACTGCTTCTAGATTATTCTTTTTGAAATTCAAAATACTATCACTTTTGAAATTCAAATTAGCCTTTTAAATCTCTGATAAAAGTTACTTTCCAATATACTTGATTGTACTTATCTTTACAACCTCCTAGGAAACCACGAAGAGCTTTTATCTCTCTTTTTTCTTGGATTCTAAAACTGACAAAAAGCTCTATCTTTCTCTCTTCAAAATTTCTCCATTTTCTCTATAAAAAACTAAAAGCGCAAGCCTCTACCTTCTAATCACAATGGTTAAATCTCCAAAATCAACCAAACCAAAGTCAAAGAAAGCTCAAAAAATCACTACAACAATAAAGAAGAAATTGGCTGCTGAGACGAAATCAACTACAAATGAGAAAGGGAAGGAAGTCATTCCTGAACTCCCTGCCTCTCAAACCAATTCTTCAGAATAAACTCTGGAACAGGAAAGTTTCGAGAACTATGTACTCCATTTTCTTGGCTCTAAAAGTGAATTCAACTTTAATGATTGGATTTCGAGAAACCAAACTGTAATTGTTGGTTACAACGCTAATCCAGAGTCTTTCCTGAATTTTACAAATATTTTGAATATTTTTAGTCTTTTGGGTGGGGGAACTCTGTTATCTGTTGATGAAAAATTGTTCACTACTCTTGTATGGAAATTTTATGCAAATCCGAGAAAAGGGCCAATTATAGGAGACTAGAGGGGGATTTATGGTCCGATGGTGCATTTCAAGAGTTGGAGGAAAGAATCTTGAGTTTGATCATCGCTTATAGGACAAAATATGTGGTCTTAGAGACAAAGGCATTCAATTTTTTGAACTGAACAAGTTCTCAAAAAGGACTAATCTGTTTGATTTGGGGAAATTTGAAAGAACATTTACTAGCTGGAGGAGTTTTAAGAATTCAAGCGAAAGGAACACTAAGTGGTTAAATAGACTTGGTAGAATTCTGCATCACATGGTTTCAACCATGGTGATTCCAAACTTTTGTCACAAAACTTCTATAAACATTATGCATATGGTAATAATGTTGGTACTATTCGAGAATAGGCCAATAAGCTTTGGATTTCTTGCTGCAAAATTGATGATGCAAATAAGGAATACCTCAAGCAAAACCCTACCTTACAAAAATTTATTAACCAAAGTATTCAGATATTTCAGTGTCAATTTGAGTTCGATCACCTCTGCTTATTCAAAGATGAATGTTTGCAGCTTGGAGTCTTTTGAGAAAATGGGATATGTGCGAATGGATAATAAGTGGAAGCTACTCAGAGATGCTTTCGACAATGAAAAGGAAAGACTGTTAAAGATTAAGGTCGAAGGCAATACTGTTCAACCTACAGGATCAAAAAGAAAAGCTGAGATAGAAACTCAAAAAAAGTCTTCTAGTAAGGGAAAGTAGAAAATTCATGGTACTGGCATCAATCAGAGCATTCTGGAAGCTATAAATTTATTGGCTATTAAGGTAGACAGCCTCAGCTTAGAAATCCAGAATTTTGGGTACAGGCTAACTGCTGTGGAAGAGAGAGATCAAAAGGCTAAAACTATTCCTGATAAATTAGTACTATCTCGAGAACAAGTGACTGAAGAACAAATTGCCCAAGAGGAAGAAAATGACAATAAACAAGATGTTGTGAAGGAAAATAAGAAGAAGGATAAAGAAATGAAAGCCACCCAGATTGAAAAGAATTGAAAGACAAAGACCTTGGTCAATAGCAGACATATAAGGACAATGAAAAAGGAAGCCAAATACCTGTGTGTAAGGAAGAGTCAGCACCACCTACTCATACTTCAGTACCTACTCCCAAACCAGCCATAGCTGGCAACATATTGGGTAAATGACAGAAACATGCGGTGCATAAAAGGAAGTCTAGCTGTATTGCTAGCCAGCACTCCAAAAGGGGTGTCGAGACTAAGTCAGCAACAACTCACATTTCCTGACCGACCATTTCTGCAGGCTACTTACAAGAATTCTTATGCTTGAATACCTTTTATTGCTTTCCCATTGACAATCAATTCTATAATTTCTGCACTAGTACTTGAACAATTTATTTTTGCATTTATCCCCTATTGATCTATTTACTAATATATATTTACTCTTGTCCATAAGTTTTTGTTTACCCTTTTTATTCAATCCTTTCCGCATTTTGATTGATGACAAAGGGGGAGAAAAATAGATTGCGATTGAATGGTTTATTAACTTGAGATTGTGATTCTGTGAAATACATTGTTATATATTTTTGGGAATTGGGTTGATCAAACAGTGTGAATTTGTTGTGTTGTGCATTTTTTTTGTTACCATGATATCCTTTTCACTGGTATTTCCCCTTAAAAATGTGGATTGTGAAGTATGAACATATTATGGCTATATGTGAAACCCCAACTAAAACCAACCTTAGAATAAGGGGGTCGGGATGCATATCATATTTTCTCGCATGCATAAATATATTTTTATATGATTTTATGTGCTTTGGATATGTGATTTATAGTCTAGATGGCTTATTTGTGCTTATTGAGCAAGAAGGGCAAAATGGTAATTTTGCTTGAAGAGGAAATAGGGAGATAGCTTGAGGATTAAATAAGAAAAATATTTGGTAGAGAAAATAAGAACAAGAGTTGATGTGGCTTAGTGGTTAGAGCTTTGGAATAAATCCTTGAGGTCTTGAGTTCGAATTCCATCATTTGAGTTTTAGCATGATTAAATTTTATTTTTATTTAGGTAGGCTATATTTCGGCCTTTGCATTCCTTAGGGAAGAGTAGGAGTGTTGTCCTAGGGGAGACGTGATAGGAATGTTCTAATCCTACTCTTGTGCCCTACAAAAATTTCTAAGGGATTCATACCTATCTTGATCTCTAGCTTTCCTTAATTCGTAATCAATTAGGTTGTTCAATTTCTCTAAGCCAATTTTATTTCCAAAAAATTTTAGCAAAGTTCTATGGCTTTGAAGGTTTGAAAATGTCTAAGTGTGAGGTATCTTATTGACCAAAAATGGGGAAGAGTTATGGAAGGTTCCCAAGAGAACTAATCTCCAAGGTTGAACCTTCAAAACTCCAACCTAGGTGTGTTCATCTTCTTCCAACCTAGGTGTGTTCATCTTCTTCATGTAGTAAACTGGAAATTTTTCAGTTTCTTGATCAGTCCAATTGTTAAAATTTTCAGCCACCATTCCCTCTCAAATACTACCAGAAAAATGACCACTTAACTTAGTTTGAGGACTGAAAATTCCAACCAAAATTGAGCTGCACAAAAGCTGTGCAAACCAGGAAAATTTCCTGGATAGTTTCGTAGCTTGGTGAGCCAAAAACCAAGCTGTTTCTTCCATCTTTTCAACCAGCAATTCAACCTTATCCTTCCTCCATAAAGAAGGCAAGAAACCAGCCTTAGAAGACCTCCCAATATCCCTTCAAACCTGCAGCAAATCGGATGAACCATGGCAGAAAAATCTGCCCAGAAATTTCCAGCAAGCTTGCGAAAAGCTAATCAGAATTTCCAGCTTTGTTCCTTCTTCACCCTTGTTCGAAACTTCCTCCATTTTTCTGTACAAACACACCTTGAACAGCCATGAACTGAGCTTCATGATCTTCACCAGTGTTCTGCACGAAAAAGAGATCCATGGCTACTCCTAAAATATCTCCATCAATTACTCCAATCAAGCCATTAATTGAAGTCCAAAATTCCAGCAAAATATTTATCAAACTACCATAGAGTACCCCTCAAACAACCAGAGAATTCCTTCGCCATGGCACACCATATTTCAGCCACCCATAAGCTCATTAGAACAGCATTCATCACAGCAGGAATTCCAGCAATTCAGTCAGTCATTGAAGCTTCCAAAGAACCTCCAACAACAAAGATCTACTTACCATATTTGCTACAAAAAAATATTCCCTAAATTATTATTTTTGAATTTCAAACAACCAGCTTTCCATTTCCACCCAAATCTGAAAATCCAATTACCAATAATCTCCAAACCAGTCGGCCACCCTTTCCCCACAAAATTTCGACCAGCCTTCATCCAATTTCTCTATTCTCTCCAAACCTCCAAGAACACAAAGAACACCTACTACCATTCTCACACCTAAGGCCATTCAAAACCACTTCAATCATCTCCAAAAACTCCAGATTATACCTACTCATTCTCGTGAATCCATTCCTACAATTTTTAACATCAAACACTGAAATCAAAGTCTGACTTTTGGATAAAAAACCAGAATTTTCTTGAAGGCTCAAGAACACCTTCAAGGTAAACATGAACAATCATCTCCATCTTCTTCCATCATCGACCTTGATGAGTATATACTAATGAGCTCTCTCTCTCTCTCTCTCTCTCTCTCTCTCTCTCCCAAATGGTTTCTTCCACCATGGCCATTTTTCTTCTTCTCCTTGGATGGATCAAGCATTCCTAGTGAGAGGATTCTCTTGAAATGACTTCAAGGTAGTCATCATTCAAGTAAGCTTCTTCCATCTTCTCTTTAAATCCTAAATTCATGTCTCTTGGATGTAGTTGGATGAGGATGGGATATATTTGGAAATTGACCATGTGTTTTGTAACGGAGTTGGGATTGAAGCATGAGAATGAATGTGTTTGTATGATGGAGATGGGATTGATGCATGAGATGATTTTTCTTGGTTGAATGTATGTCGTTTTTAGGGTTTGTTGCATGTCTTCATGTCGTGAGTAGTATGAATGATCAAGCATGTTAGAGATTATGTCCCCTTTGGTGAATAGGGTTTATGTTCATGTATTCTTGTTAAGGCCATGAATATGATTATGTTTAGTGGAGTTTGGATCAAGTCTTGGTAGATTTGGATTTATGACTTTATTCATGATTGGATATTGTGTTGATTGGTGTAGAGTGTATGTTCATGATTATGGTTAGCAATAGGAATTATGATTATGACCTTGTTGTCCCTAAGCTAATTGAGTTAGCCAATTCTATTTCATCAATAAAATGATTAATACTATAATTTCTTCTAGAGATTTCAAAAACCCTAGGAAAATGTGGATTTGGACTATTCTATAAAATGATGATATTTTAGTCAAATAAATGATAGCTTTTATTAAAGAAATAAAATATATGGATATTATATAAGATAACAATATGAAATAAAGTCTTTTATATAAATAATCATAATAGGTAAAATATTAATTTTGTAAGTCTTATATTCATAAATACTATTAAAATTTATTTATTGTGTTTTAGTCCAGGCATATTACAATTTACTTATTATTAATTTTATTTACCAATTATTTCCTAACTATTAGTTATTATAAATCATTATTTTAAATAATATCATCTAGGACCTAGGACCCTTCATCAAATAAACTCCAATTTATTTATAGCAATATTTAAACCTACAACTTATTAGTATCTAATTCACAAACCCTAGTTATTTTAATATCAAGCTAGATTTATCTTATAAGCCCTTTATTTGTTATCTAGACTTAAGGCCTGGGACATTAGGGTCATGATTGTAGTAAGTTGAGCTAGGTTTATTTGTGAAAATGAATTTTATCTTGAGTTTAATTTTGGCTTATGTTTACCCCAGGCGGGGTTAGGTTAGCTTTTGGAGATCTTTATTCTATCTCGAGCAAAAGATCAGGTAAGCTCCTGCATAAAACCTGTTTTTTGCAAAAGTTGTTATGGTAAGCTAAACACGAAGTTTGTGAACACTGATTTGGTAAAGGCTATTAGGGACTGTTTCCTTTCTTGTTTCAGTCAAACCAATTATTTAAAAAACAACAACCAGTTTTATTCAAACACTAAACTGTTTGTAAAACTAATTTTGATAAAGTCTTCAGAATCCCTTGATTGCCATTTTCAAGTGAAGCTATGTTTTATTAGTTTTCTCCCAAGTGGGATGAACTACGTTGAGTACTCAATAAGGGTAGGCTAGTAGTACTAGTTTTGAAGAGTAAGAGTGAGTCTTCTGGTAGGAGGCCACCTCTAGAAGATGAACTCAACTTAGAGAAACGTCAGTACTACTTAGTCATGTTGGTCCGAGCTAGCAGGTTTCAGTCATGTGGACTGTGTGTTGCCGGAGTGGACAACCGATTTTGTTTGGGTGTAGAAAAGAAGGAGAATCTTATTCGGTAGGTTGATCACCTACCTTTTGTTAGTCTGCACAAAGTGTGGCATTTTGACCGTTGTATGGTTATGGGGCTTAATGTATGGTAACCCATGGCCGCCCTTTTGAGTGGTTGATTTTATTGTTCTTGTATGGTTGAAAATGCTAAAACGCCACTCTTAATTTTAAATATTATTTATTGCTTGCTAGTATTTTTCTCATGATGTTCTTATACTTTGCATCCATGAACTGTATTCATTGGACACTCAAAGTACACACGAACTTACTGAGATTTTTATCTCATCACCCTTTTTACCATGATTTTCGGTCGATCCTGCTGTGGGGGCCAAGAGAGAGAGAGAGAGAGAGAGAGAGAGAGAGAGTGTGTTCATTAGTATATAATCATTAAGGTCGAAGATGGAAGAAGATGGAGATGATTGTTCATGCTTACCTTGAAGGTGTTCTTCAGCCTTCAAGAAAATTCTGGTTTTTGATCCAAAAGTGAGACTTTGATTTCAGTGTTTGATGTTAAAAATTGCAGGAATGGATTCACGAGAATGAGTAGGTATAATCTGGAGTTTTTGGAGAAGATCAAAGTAGTTTTGAATGGCCTTAGGCGTGAGAATGATAGTAGGTGTTCTTGGTGTTCTTGGAGGTTTGGAGAGAATAGAGAGATTGGATGAATGCTGGGCGAAATTTTGTGAGGAAAGGGTGGCCGACTAGTTTGGAAATTTTTGGTAATTGGATTTTCATATTTGGGAAGAAAAGGAAAGCTGGTTGTTTGAAATTCAAAAAAAAAATAATTTAGGGAATATTTTGTGGTAGGAAATATGGTAAGTAGATCTTTGTTGTTTGAGGTTCTTTGGAAGCTTCAATGGCCGACTGAATTGCTGGAATTCCTGCTGAGATGAATGTTGTTCGAATGAGCTTAAGGGTGGCCGAAATATGGTGTGCAATGGTTAAGGAATTTTCTAGTTGTTTGAGGGGTAATCTATGGTAGTTTGTTGAATATTTTGCTGGAATTTTAGACTTCATTTAATGGCTTGATTGGAGTGATTCATGGAGAGATTTTAGGAGCAGTCATGGAGCTCTTTTTCATGCAGAACACTGGAGAAGATGATGAAGCTCAGTTTATGGCTGTTCAAGGTGAGTTTGTACAGAAAAATGGAGGAAGTTTCGGATAAGGGTGAAGAAGGAACAAAGCTAGAAATTCTGATTAGCTTTTCGCAAGCTTGCTGGATATTTTTGGGCAGATTTTTCTGCCATGGTTTATCCGATTTGCTGCAGGTTTGAGGGGATATTGAGAGGTCTTCTAAGGCTGGTTTCCAACCTTCTTTATGGAGAAAGGATAAGGTTGAATTGCTGGTTGAAAAGCTGGAACAAACAGCTTGGTTTTTGGCTCACCAAGCTGCGAAACTGTCCAGGAAATTTTCCTGGGTTGCACAGCTTTTGTGCAGCTCGGTTTTGGCTGGAATTTTCAGTCCTCAAGCTAAGTGAAATGGTCATTTTTCTGGAAGCATTTGAGAGGAAAAGATGGCTGAAAATTTCAAAAATTGGATTGATCAAGAAACTGGAAAATTCCAGAAAAATGACCTGTTTCATCTTTTTTATGTAGTAAACGGGAAATTTTTCCAATTTCTTGATTAGTCCAATTGTCAAAATTTTTATCCATCTTTCCCTCCCGAATACTACCAGAAAAATGAACAATTTACTCAGTTTAATGACTGAAAATTCCAGCCAAATCCGAACTACATAAAATCTGTGCAAACCAGAAAAAGTTTTGGGTCAATTTCGTAGCTTGGTGAGCCAAAAACCGAGCTGTTTCTTTCAGTTTTTCAACCTGCAATGCAACCTTGTTTTTCCTCCATAAAGAAGGTTGGAAACCAGCCTTGAAGGACCCTCCAATAGTCCTTCAAATCTTCTATAACTTGACTGAAGTATGGTAGAAAATTCTGCCCAGAAATTCCAGCAAGCCTTGCGAAAGCTCAATCAGGAATTTCCAGCTTTATTCCTTCTCCACCCTTATCCGAAACTCATCCCATTTTTCTGTACAAACTCACCTTCATCTGCCATGAACTGAACTTCTTCATCCTCACCATTGTTCTGCATGAAAAACAGCTCCATGGCTGCTCCTAAAATCTCTCCATCAATCACTACAATCAAGCCATCAATTGAAGTCCAAAATTCCAGCAAACTTCCATGAATTGAGCCTCAACTATCCAGAAAATTCCCTCACCATTATACTTCATATTTCGGCCACTCTAAAGCTCCTTCAAACATCATTCATCTTAGCAAGAACCCCATCCAATCAGCCAGCCATTGAAGCTTCCAAAAGCTCTCTATCATCCAAGATCTTCTTACCATATTTGTTTCAAAAATTGATTCCCTAAAATATTCCTTTTGAATTTCAAACAACCAGCTTTCTTTTTCCTCTCAAATCCGAAAATCCAATTACCAAAACCCTCCCAAACCAGTCGGCTACTCTTTCCAACAGAATTTCGGCCAGCTCTCTCTCTATTCTCTCCATTCTCTCCAAACCTTTAAGAACACCAAGAACACCACCTACCATTATCGCGCCTAAGGCCACTCAAAACCACTTCGATCTTCTCCAAAAACTCCAGATTATACCTACTCATTCTCGTGAATAAATTCCTGCAATTTTTAACATCAAACACTGAAATCAAAGTCTCACTTTTAGATCAAAAACCAGAATTTTATTGAAGGCTCAAGAACACCTTCAAGGTAAGCGTGAACAATCATCTCTATCTTCTTCCATCTTCGACCTTGATGAGTATATACTAATGAACTCTCTTTCTCTCTCTCTCTCTCTCTCTCTCTCTCCCTCTCTGCCGAATGGTTACTTCCACCATGGCCATTTTTCTTCTTCTCCTTAGATGGATCAAGCATTCCTAGTGAGAGGATTCTCTTGAAATGACTTCAAGGTAGTCATCATTCAAGTAAGATTTTTCCATCCTCTCTTTAAATCCTAGATTCATGTCTCTTGGATGTAGTTGGATGAGGATGGGATATATTTGGAGATTGATAATGTGTTTTGTGATGGAATTGGGATTGATGCATGAGATGATTTTTCTTGGTTGAATGTATGGCGTTTTTAGGGTTTGTTGCATGTCTTCATGTCGTGAGTAGTATGAATGATCAAGCATGTGAGAGATTATGTCACATTTGGTGAATAGGGTTTATGTTCATGTATTCTTGTTAAGGCCATGAATATGATTATGTTTAGTGGAGTTCGGATATAGTCTTGGTAGATTTGGATTTATGCCTTTATTCATGATTGGATATTGTGTTGATTGGTGTAGAGTGTATGTTCATGATTATGGTTAGCAATAGGAATTATGATCATGACCTTGTTGTCCCTAAGCTAATTGAGTTAACCAATTCTATTTCATCAATAAAATGATTAATACTATAATTTCTTCTAGAGATTTCGAAAACCCTAGGAAAATGTGGATTTGGACTATTCTATAAAATGATGATATTTTAGTCAAATAAATGATAGCTTTTATTAAAGAAATAAAATATATAGATATTATATAAGATAATAATATCAAATAAAGTCTCTTATATAAATAATCATAGTAGGTAAAATATTAATTTTGTAAGTCTTATATTCATAAATACTATTAAAATTTATTTATTGTGTTTTAGTCCAGGCATATTACAATTTACTTATTATTAATTTTATTTACCAATTATTTCCTAACTATTAGTTATTATAAATCATTATTTTAAATAATATCATCTAGGGCCTAGGACCCTTCATCAAATAAACCCCAATTTATTTATAGAAAGATTTAAACCTACAACTTATTAGTATCTAATTCACAAACCCTAGTTATTTTAATATCAAGCTAGATTTATCTTATAAGCCCTTTAATTGTTATCTAGCCTTAAAGCCCAGGACATTAGGGTCATGATTGTAGTAAGTTGAGCTAGGTTTATTTGTGAAAGTGAATTTTGGCTTATGTTTACCCCAGGCGGGGTTAGGTCAGCTTTTGGAGATCTTTATTCTATCTCAAGCAAAGGATCAGGTAAGCTCCTGCATAAAACATATTTGTTGCAAAAGTTGTTATGGCAAGCTGACCACGAAGTTTGTGAACACTGATTTGGTAAGGGCAATTAGGGACTGTTTCCTTTCTTATTTTAGTCAAACCAATTATTTGAAAAACAACAACCAGTTTTATTCAAACACTAAACTGTTTGTAAAACTAATTTTGACAAAGACTTCGGAAACCCTTGATTGCCATTTCCAAGTGAGGCTATGTTTTATTAGTTTTCTCCCAAGTGGGATGAACTACGTTGAGTACTCAATAAGGGTAGGCTAGTAGTACTAGTTTTGAAGAGCAAGAGTGAGTCTTTTGGCAAGTGGTCACCTACAAAAAATGAACTCAACTTAGAGAAACGTCAGTACTACTTAGTCATGCCGATCCGAGCTAGCAGGTTTCAGTCATGTGGGCTGTGTGTTACCGGAGTGGACAACCAGTTTTGTTTTGGTGTTGAGAAGGAGGAGTATCTTACCGGTAGGCCGATCACCTACCTTTTGTCAGTATGCATAAATTGTGGCATTCTGACCGTTGTTTGGTTATGGGGTCCAACGTGTAGTAACCCATGATCACCATTTTGAGTGGTTGATTTTATTATACATGTATGGTTGGAAAAGCCAAAACGCCACTCTTAATTTTGAACATTGTTTATAGCTTGCCAACATTTTTCTTATGAAATTCTTACACTTTGCATTCATGAACCGATTTCACTGAACACTCAAAGCACATACAGTCTTACTGAGATTTTTATCTCGTCACCCTTTTTACCATGATTTCAAGTCGATCCTGCTGTGGGGATAAATATCTAGTTGTTGCCTATTTGGAAGATATTCTATTATCTATTTTATGTAATGCTTTGGGAGTTGAGAGTGAACAATTTTTATTTTTGGATTCGTTTTGAATTTTTGTATTGTAATAAGTTTTAAAATTTGAAGTATTGTTTTATTTTGATTGTGTGACTTAGTTATAAAGACCCCTTATCCTTTGGACGGGGTGATATCATTGGCCTTATTATCACTGCGATAACCTGAACCACCTGCAGAATGCCTGCCCTAATCTGCGCTGAGTTGGGCTAGGAAATCCGGCTCAGAATCTGGGACCCAACAGAGCCAATGCCATGGGAGCATCTGGGAGTGGAGCACCGATGCGTCAAGTAAAAGCTAAGGTATTCGCTCTCAACAAAGAGGAGGTTGGAACCAATGCAGCAGTAGTGTACGTTTACTGTCCAAGGACATTCCGTTAATGCATTGATAGATCCTGGCTCTACTCATTCCTATTTAAACAATATCTGTGCATGTCATTTGGGTTGGGATGGAGTAGAGTTACCTTTTACCTTATTGGTAAGTACAGCTTTGGGGAAGATGGTGCAAGCAGATCGATATGTGCGAAACTGTAAAATTGATGTGGGGAGAGAAAGCCTGGAGAGAGATTTGATAGTATTGGATATTGAGGATTATGATTTGATATTGGGAATGGATTGGTTAGCAAAGCATGGGGCTAGGGTGGATTGTAAGAATAAATCAGTCTACTTTATTAGATCAGGTTGTGATGTGTTGGAATTCGATGGCAAGAGGGTAAAGGAATTAAAGTATTTGATAGCGGGGGCTAAGGCCCAAAAATTGCTGAAGCAAGGATGTCAAGGATACCTAGTGTATGTGATAAACAAGCCAAAGGACCAGTGCATTCTGGAGGACACCGAGATAGTGAAGGATTTTCCCAATGTGTTCCTAGCGGAGCTTACTTCCCCACCTCCCAGTCGAGAAGTTGAATTCACCATTGACCTAGTTCTGGGAACGGAACTAGTATCGCGGACCCCGTATCGGATGGCACCAGTAGTGCTGAAAGAGCTGAAGGAATAGTTAGAAGAGTTAGTGAAGTAAGGCTACATCAGACCTAGCATGTTGCCTTGGGGAACACTTATGCTGTTTGTGAAGAAGAAGGACGGGACTCTGAGGCTATGTATTGACTATTAGGGCTTGAACAACCTAAAAGTCAAGAACAAGTATCCTCTGCTGCTAATTGACGAGCTGTTTGACCAGTTACAAGGATCCAGTTGCTAATCCAAATTGGACTTGAGGCAAGGGTACTATCAAGTGCGGATAAAAGAGGAGGATATCCCCAAGATGGCCTTCAACACTACATATGGACATTATGAGTTCGTGGTAATGCCATTCGGGGTGACCAATGCTCCAACAGTATTCATGGACTTAATGCACCGAGTGTTCCGACCCTACTTAGACAAGTTCGTGGTGGTATTTATCGATGACATTTTAATTTACTCTAAGAGTCCGAAGGATCATGCGGTACATCTGAAGCTCGTATTGGAGAAACTACGGGAGCACAAGCTTTTCGCTAAGTTTAGCAAGTGTGAGTTCTAACTGGACAGTGTAGCATTTCTTGGCCATGTGGTGACCAAGAAGGAATCAAGGTAAACCCAACAAAGGTTGAAGCAGTGTTAGACTGGAAGCAACTGGAGAACATCACTGAGATTCGAAGCTTCTTGGGATTGGCTGGTTACTATAGGAGGTTCATCAAAGGATTCTCGATGCTCGCATCGCCTATGACCCGACTACTGAGAAAAGATGTTCCAGTTGTTTAGATTGAGAAATGTGAGAAGAGTTTCCAAGAGCTGAAGCGAAGATTGATGACAGCACCAGTGTTGAATCTGCCCGAGGGGGATAAGCCTTACGCGCTGTATACCGATGCCTTGAAAGAAGGATTGGGAGCAGTATTGATGCAAGATCGGAAAGTGATCGCTTATGCTTCTCGAAAGTTGAGACCTCATGAAGTCAACTACCCTATATATGATCTGGAACTGGCAGCCATTGTGTTCGCTCTAAAGAAATGGCGACACTACTTTTACGGAGCTGAATATGAAGTGTTCACCGACCACAAGAGTTTGAAGTACATCTTCACGTTGACAGATTTGAACTTGAAACATCGAAGGTGGATGGAATTCCTAGAAGAGTACCATTGTCCAATCAACTATCATCCCAGGAAGGCCAACGTTGTTGCTGATGCACTGAGAAGAAAAGTTAGTATGGCCATATTAAGAGTGCAGGAGATTCAAGTGGTTCAGGATGTGTTGGATAGAAGAGTAGAAGTGTAAGAGAAGAGAATTGTTGTTAGCAACCTGAAATTGGTACTGGATTTAAGGCAGGAAATCATGGAAGCCAAGCAAAGTAATGCAGAATTTTAGATGTTCAAGGACAAGGAACTTAAATGGCAAGGCAGTGAATTTGGTAAGACGAGGTGGGAGTTTTGCATTTCAGGGATCGGTTGTGTGTACCCGGAGAGCATCAATTGAAAGACAAAATTTTGGAAGAGGCGTATAAGAGCAAGTACATCATTCATCCGAGGGAAGTTAAAATGTACCAGGATCTAAAAAGGGCCTATTGGTGGCCCAGAATGAAGCAGGATGTGGTTAAATATGTCTTGACGTGTCTCACCTGTCACAAGGTCAAAGTGGAGCACAAGAAGTCAGCGGGACTGTTACAACCATTGCCAGTACCTGAATGGAAGTGGGAGGAGGTGACCATGGATTTTGTCACCAGACTTCCTATGTCAAGGACCCAGAAGGACGTCATATGGGTAGTAGTGGATCGACTAACCAAATCGGCTAATTTCATACCAGTGAATGTATAAGATTCCATGGAGAAGTTGGCTCAAACCTATGTGCACGAAATAGTCCATCTGCATGGAGGACTTTCAAGTATCGTGTCTGACCGAGACCCGTGGTTTACGTCTCGTTTTTGGAGAAAGTTTCAAGAATCAATGGGGTTGAGTCTGAAGTTCAGTACAACGGCGGATCTGCAGACCGATGGATAGTAGAAAGAGTTATATAGATATTAGAAGATATGCTGAGATCCTGTGTTCTGGATTTCTAGAATAAGTGGATCGAATATGTGCCGTATGCAGAGCTATCATATAATAATAGTTATCAAGCTTCAATTGGGATGGCTCCGTATGTGGCCCTGTATGGACACAAGTGTCAGGTACCGCTATACTGGAGTTGGTCAGAAGAAGGTCACGTAAGCAAAACTGGAGAAGTCTATGTTTAGGAAATGTTAGACAAAGTTAAGTTAATTCGGGAAAGGTTGAAGGCAGCTCAGAGCCGACAGAAGAGCTATGCAGACAATAGGCGGAGAGAGTTGGAGTTTCAAGTAGGAGACAGTGTATTTCAGAGATTGACACCGAATAGGGGAATCTTTAAGCATCCGAAGGGTGGAAAGCTGAATTCGAGGTATTTGGGACCATTCCTGATAAAGGAAAGGATTAGATCGGTAGCATATCGATTGGACTTGCCAGATGGGTTGGCGGGAATGCATGATGTGTTTCATATGTCACAACTAAAGAAGTACAATGCCGATCTTGGTCATGTTCTGAATAACGAGCCATTAGTGTTGCAACCCGATCTGAGCTATGTGGAGAAACCCGTGCGAATATTGGACTGTAGTATCAAGAATCTCCGAAACAAGCAGATACCAATGGTAAAAGTTCAGTGGAAGCATCATGGCACGCAAGATGCCACATGGGAATCAGAAGAGTGGGTAAAGTAAAAGTATCCCGATCTGAAATAGAGGTATGCCTGAATTTCGGGACGAAATTCTCCTGAGGAGGGGAGGATATGAAACCCCAACTAAAACCAACCTTAGAATAAGGGGGTCGGGATACATATCATATTTTCTCACATGCATAAATATATTTTTATATGATTTTATGTGCTTTGGATATGTGATTTGTAGTATAGATGGCTTATTTGTATTTATTGAGTAAGAAGGGCAAAATGGTAATTTTGCTTGAAGAGGAAATACGGAGATAGCTTGAGGATTAAATAGAAAAAAATTTTTGGAGAGAAAATAAGAATAAGAGTTAATGTGGCTTAGTGGTTAGAGCTTTGGAAAAAATCATTGAGGTCTTGAGTTCAAATTCCATCATCGGAGTTTTAGCATGATTAAATTTTATTTTTGTTTAGGAAGGCTATATTTCGGCCCTTGCATGCCTTAGGGAAGAGTAGGAGTATTGTCCTAAGGAAGACATGATATGAATGTCCTAATCTTACTCTTGTTCCCAAAAAAAATTTCTAAGGAATTTATACCCTTCTTGATCTCTAACTTTCCTTAATTCTTAATCAATTAGGTTGTTCAATTTATCTAAGCCAATTTTATTTCTAGAAAATTCCAACAAAGTGCTGTGACTTTGAAGGTTCGAAAATGTCTAAGTGTGAGGTATCTTATTGACCGAAAATGGAGAAGAGTTATGGAAGGTTCTCAAGAGAATTAATCTCCATAGTTGAACCTTCAAAACTCCAACCTAGGTGTGTTCATCTTCTATATGTAGTAAATGGGAAAATTTTCCAGTTTCTTGATTAGTCTAATTGTCGAAATTTTCAGCCATCTTTCCCTCCTGAATACTGCCAGAAAAATGAACAATTCACTCAGCTTGAAGACTGAAAATTCCAGCCAAAACCGAGCTGCACAAAAGCTGTGAAAAACCAGGAAATTTTTTTGGTCAGTTTTGCAGCTAAGTGAGCCAAAAAACATGCTGTTTCTTCCAGCTTTTCAACTAGCAATTCAACCCTATCCTTCCTCCATAAGGAAGGCTGGAAACCAACCTTAGAAGACCTCCAAATATCACTTCAAACCTGCAGCAAATCAGATGAACTATGGCAGAAAAAGCTGCCCAGAAATTTCCACCAAGCTTGCGAAAAGCTAATCAGATTTTCCAGCTTTGTTCCCTCTTCACCCTTGTCCAAAACTTCCTCCATTTTTCTGTACAAACTCACCTTGAACAGCCATGAATTGAGCTTCATCATCTTCTCCAGTGTTCTGCACGAAAAAGAGCTCCATGACTACTCCTAAAATCTCTCCATCAATCACTCCAATCAAGCCATTAATTGAAGTCCAAAATTCCAACAAAATATTAATCAAACTACCATAGATTACCCCTCAAACAACCAGAAAATTCCTTCACCATTGCACACCATATTTCGGCCACCCTTAAGCTCATTCGAACAACATTCATCTTAGCAGAAATTCAAGCAATTCAGTCGGCCATTGAAGCTTCCAAAGAACCTCCAACAACAAAGATCTACTTACCATATTTGCTACCACAAAATATTCCTTAAATTATTTTTTTTAATTTCAAACAACCAACTTTCCTTTTCCTCCCAAATATGAAAATCTAATTACCAAAAATCTCCAAACCAGTCGGCTAGCCTTCATCCAATCTCTCTATTCTCTCCAAACCTCCAAGAACACCTACTACCAATCTCACGCCTAAGGCCATTAAAAACCACTTCAATCTTCTCCAAAAACTATGTCTTCGCTAAGATGGTCATTTAAAAATGCTGTCTTGATATCCATTTGCCATATCTCGTAGTCATAATGACATGCGATGGCAAGGAGGATACGAATGGACTTAAGCATGGCTACCGGGGAAAATGTTTCCTCATAATTGATTCCCTCTTTCTGAGTATATCCTTTTGCCACAAGCCTAGCTTTGAAGGTTTCCACCTTCCCATCTGCTCCCCTCTTTCTTTTGTACACCCACTTATACCCAATGGGTTTTATCCCTTCAGGTGAAGTTACAAGATCCCAAACCTGATTGAAGTACATAGACTCAATCTCGGCTTTCATTGCTTTATGCCATTGATTTACATCGGCATCAGCAATAGCCTCTTCGTATCTAGTGGGGTCTTGTTCCTGACGGTCGGAGACCAGCTCAAAAATTTCTCCAGTCCATCTATCTGGAACTCTAGACACTCTCCCACTACGATGAGGCTCTATCCGTACAGGCTCTTGAGACAATGCCTCTTTTTATTCCACAATCGGGTCAGAAGAAGTTGATTCCGAAGATAACTTCTCCTTAAGTTCCAACCTAGTTGAACCTTTCGTGGAAATACTTTGATCATCTTCTAAGTATCTATCATTGGTACTAATTAGTACTTTTTGCTCCTTAGGATGATAAAAGGAACCACATTTTGTTCCTTTTGGATACCTAGCAAAATAGCATAATTCTGATCTTGGTTCCAACTTTTTTCCTTTGACCAGTACGTAAGCTAGACAACCCCAAATCCTGAGATGATTCAGACTTAGTTTATGTCCAGTCCACATCTCATAGGGAGTCTTAGGTACTGACTTGAAAGGCACCAAGTTCAGAATATATGCTGCTATTTCCAAGGCATATCCCCAAAAAGACACTGGAAGAGTAGCATGAGACATCATGCTTTGAACCATTTCCATCAATGTCCTATTTCTTCTCTCAACTACTCTATTCTATTGGGGTGTTTCCGGTGCAGAGAGCTGAGATACTATCCCATGATGTACCATGTATTCCTTGAATTCACCCAGGAGATACTTTCCACCACGATCCGATTGTAAGGTCTTGATTAATTTACCTGTCTGACGCTCCACTTCAGCCTTAAACTCCTTGAACTTGCCAAAAGGGTTAAACTTGTGTCTCATCAGGTAAATGTAACCATGCCTTATACAATCATCCATGAAAGTGATGAAGTACTCAAAACCTCCTCTAGCTGGTGTAGACAATGGACCACACACATCAGTGTGAACAAGACTCAATACCTCCTTGGTTCTATCCGCCTTTGGTGTAAATAACCTTTTGGTCATCTTTCCCATCAAGTAGGATTCACACTGAGGCCAATTTTCCAATCTCAATGAGCTTAAATGCCCATCATAGATTAGCCCCTGAATCCTGATTGAGTTGATATGACCCAACCTTAGATGCCAAAGGTATTAGTCATTGACATTGGTCTTTCTCTTCTTAGTTAAAGGTTCAGATTGAGCGATATTTGATTGATGGTTAATAAGGTTTAAGAAGAATAGATTTTCATACATGTGCTAAGTACATAAAATTTCTCCATCTCTACTGATAGCAATACTAGAATGGAAAGATACAAAATATCCTTGATGTATTAGTTTTGCATCTGAAATCAAATTCTGACGAAAATCAGGTACATATAAAATATCTTTTAAAACTACTATTCTATTACAATAAAAAATAAGATCTAGCTCTCCCACTATAAGGGCCTAGACATGTGTTCCATTTCCCACGCGTAGCCCATGTTCACCCTGCTTGAGTCTTCTAATCTTTCTAATCCCCTGCAAGAAGTTACAGACATGATCAGTGGCTCCTGAATCAACAAACCGAGTGGAAGTTGATCCAACCATTGATATAGACTCTAGATAGAAAACATTACCTGTGGGGTTTTTCTTGGCTTGAAAATCTGGACACTCCTTTTTCCAGTGTCCCTTCTTCCCACATTTGAAGTACTTGCCCTTTAGTTTGTCCTTGGGCTGGGCTACTACGTTTCCCTTCTTTCTTTTGAACTTTTTGGGCTTTGGCCTAATTCTTGAGGAAAAAGCCTTAGCAATCATGACTTTTGACTGTGGCTTCATGACTTTCTCTGCCATCTGGAGTTCCTTCATTAATTCAGTTAAACTCATGTTTAACTTGTTCATGTTGTAATTAAACTTGAACTGAGTAATGGAACCTGGTAGAGATTCCAAAACCATGTCCACTTGGCTCTTGGGGTCAATGATAGTCCCTAAGATTTTTGCCTCCTTGAAAGCTGCAATCATCTTGAGCATATGCTCTCTGACTGATACTCCCTCAGCCATCTTAGTGTTTATTATAGTTCGAAGAGTCTCCTGCTTTGCGGGCCGGCTCTTGTCTACGAACATAGTGGCCAATGACTGACTAATGTCATACGCAGAAGCCATGTGCTCATGTTTTGACTGGAGCACATTAGACATGGTGGCTAACATATAGCAACGTACCATTTTGTCAGCTTTCATCTATGCTTTCTCAGCCTCTCGCTCTTCGGCGGTGGAACCTTCCCCGATCACAAGGCAGGTCTTGTAAATACTCCTCGGCTGTGAGTTTTATGTCTAGGTTCCTCTTCCAGTCCATATAGTTTGGACCCGTTAACTTATTCTTCCAGAGAATAATGGTTAATGGACTAAAAGAACCTCCTACCATTTCTGAAAAATCACAAAATAAAAGAAAGGATTTAGTTTGTGAAAACAAAATAAATTTGTGCACTGAAAATATCTGGCTCTTAGGAAAAAATGACATAGCCTCTTAGGAAGATTAACAGTTCCCTAAGCTAAGTGTATTAACCACCACAAATTAATTTTCCTTCTAGGTAATGGTCGAGGGGATGGCTGTTTCCTCTCATTTCCTATGGACATACCTCGCACGATAACCTCCAACATGGGCTGGCCGATCATAATATGTGCCCCGGGTAATTAATTACATCCCTCCATTAGATCTAGATCCATGTGGTATCCCCATCCTATACGGGTTCACTCCCAGGGTGACACAAAGGGACCCACGATCTCTAATGAGGATCGTGATGGAAGCCGTGGGGCCGTTGGAACCCCCCTCCCACTTAGTCTTTTAAAAATAAAGATTTCTGTGAAAAATATCCTTTTGAAATTTTCATTAAATTTTTCCTTAACTTAAAAATAAAATATCTAAATCCATTAAAATCTCTATGTCAAGGTTTATATCCTTTGAGAGATTTTTCCATGGGCTAATTTTATTTAAGTTGAAAACTTAATGATTTCAAAAATTTTCCAATTAAAACTTTCTAGAGACTTTGGTCTCAAGTTTATTTGACAAAACAATTTTTCTAGTACAAAATAAAACAAAATGGCTTTCTATTTTAATTTACAAAAATGTCTAAATCCAATATATTTTCTATGTCAAGGATTAAATCCTTTGAGAAAATATCTAAGGATTAATTTTTGTACAAATTAAAATAACCATTTAATTTTTTATAGAAAAATGTTTTCTTGTCAAAGTGTTCCCAAAGACTTTGGTCTTTGAGAAAATGCGCACATAGGTATACAAAAAAAATAGCATGCTAGAAAACTGTAGACGTTTTCAAATTTTTGTATTTTTAAACCTATGTGCCCAAATAATAGAATTAAACACATTAATTAATTAATTAATTAATGGTCTTGTTTAATCCTAAAATCCCTTACTGAATATTTTTCATGCAAATATATTCCAAGAATATTAACTATTGCAAAAATATTAACTTCGCCTGGTATGGGACCTAAAATGAAAAGAAAAAAATAAAGAAAATAGAAAAAAAAATTGTCGGTCCATGTACACCCGCCGCACCAGATCGGAGCCCTTTTGCTCTGCTGTCCACCGCGATCTCAGTGCACCAGCCGCACCAGATTGCCTTCTGCTACAACGTATGGAGCCCACCCGCGACCCGCACCATCGCTCGCCCGCGTGTGTGCCCGAATTGCTCTTCCAACCCGCGCGCTAACACGTTTTGCAATTTCAATTTGCATGCAATTGCAAATTGCATTGATTTCATGTGCTAGATTCAAGTAGATTCCCAGGCAACACGACTCCAGGCACAGAAACAACATGCGGCTCAGCTCCGACAGCGGCTTAGGAATAGTAACCTTCTCCTCCGCGAATTTTCTCTGGGTTTCTTCTGTGTTTTTTTTCCTGTTTCTTTTCCAACAGCTTCTTTGGACATTTTCCATTACAAAAACTCATCCAAACCAAAACACAATCACATATACCCTTCCAATTTAGGTTTACACGGTTGGTTTGTGAAAACATAAAATTTACAGAGAACCTATGCTTCCACTGTGAAGCTTTACAAGAATGCCTATCCCATACTAAAATAGCGAAGGATCACATGCTTAAGTATCAAACAATGGTCTTCTCCATTTTTTATTAACTAACACGCTTCCTAAGTTGATCAAAACACATGCTCTGATACCACTTTGATGGTTTGAGAGAAACAGAGAGCATGCTCTGTAACACCTCGGAAAACCTAGGCCCGCCAGGGCCGGGGATGTCGTCCCATCCAAAGGACAAGGGGTCTTTATAACTAGATCACAAATAAAAATTGCTGAAATGAATAATACTCAAGCTAAAAGAGTTTATTACAACCCAAAAATAAATACTTCCAAAGTACATCCATGAAATTCCAAAACAAAACTCATAATTAAAATCATCCACACTCGTCTCCCAAAGCAGTACATAAAATAAAAAAAACACATTCTCTTCCAAAGTAGCTACTCACCCACAATAGGATCAACCTGAAAACATGATAAAAGGTGGTGAGACAGAAATCTCAGTAAGTCCGTGTGTGCTTTGAGTGTTTAGCAGAAACAGTTCGTGGATGCAAAGTGTGAAATCTTTATAAGAGAAACATTGGCAAGCAATAAACATCAGCCAAAAGCAAGAGTGGCGTTTTGGCTCTTCTAGCCATACATCAGTAATGAAATCAACTACTCGAAAGAAAGGGATATGGGTTACCACACTTTGGGCCCCATAACCGGTCAGAATGCCTAACACGTTGTGCAGACTGACAAAAGTAGGTGATCGGCCTACTGGGCAAGATACTCCTCCTTCTCTATACCCAAACAACCACCGGGTGTCCATTCCGGCAAAAACACAGTCACTTGACTGAAACGAAATAAACTGCTAGCTCGAACCTGCACGACTCACTAGAACTGGCATCTCATCCGGGAAGGACTCACCCCTCAGAGGTGGCCACCTACTGAGAGACTCACCCTAACCCTTCAAAGACTAGTCCTAATAGTCCACCCTTATTGAGTACTCAACGACATTCCCCACTTGGGATAAAATGAACAAAGCATTGTTCTTCATGAAAATAACAATTTGAGGGTTTCCAAAGCTTTGCGAGAAATTAGTTTTAGAAAGAGTTTCGAGTTTGGAAAAATATGCTCATTAACTTCGGAATAATTCCAGCGTTGGAAACAAAGATGAATTCAACCCTCAATTGACTTCAAATAAACGAGTGTCCATACACTCCATATTTAGCTTGCCATAAGAAAACATTTCACATCGACAGGTTTTATGCAGGAGCTTACCTGATTCTTGCTCACAATAACAAGGTCTCGGACGAGATGACCTAACCCCACATGGGCAAATACAAATCTTAATCAGATTCAAGCCACAATCCACTTCCTCAATTTTAAATCAACTCAATTCACTACTACCATGATCCTAGTGTCCCAAGCTTTAAGGCAAAACAATAATTGAATAGGTTTATAAGCTCAGTTTAATTTGTTATTTAAAATAATTAATGGATTAGGAAATAAATTATAATAAGTTGAAAGTTTAAATCTTGTTAAGGAAAATTTAGAGTTTATTTGATCAAGAGCCATAGGTGGTACTAGGTAAAATAGTGATTTAATGGTAGCTTAGTTGTTAGAAAATAATTGAGAGCTAAAACTAGTTAAGATTAAATTTAATAAGTCTTCCTTGGAAAATAATAAGTAAATCCTTAAGGGTTTTGATCTAGTAAATATTTTATTAAGTATGAATCTTTTTCATAAGGCTTTAATTAATTTGCTTTATTTTAGATAATATTTATTTATTTTATTTTCTAGAAAAATCATTATTTATTTGACTAAAATATCCTTTACATATATTATAATTCCAAATCTACCCTTCCTAGGGTTTCCGAAATTCTTTAGCAAAAATTATTAGTAAATATTTTATTCATGAAATAAAATTTGCTTAGGGACAACTAGATCATGATCAAGATTCCATGGTCAACCATAATCAATAACATACTCAATCCTTCAATTCATCAAATCATCCAAGTCTTGCACATAGGCATAGATCTAAATTTATTATTACATGATTTAACCTCTACTAGCATAAACATGATCATGGCTTTAAAATCTAATCATGTATATAAATCCTATTCACCCATGGTGACATAATCTCTAGCATGCTTCATCACAAATACTACCTATCAAATCTCAACTCATCATTAAATCCACCAATATAATCCTTCCATGCATAAGTCCCATCTCCATCTCAATCACACATATACTCATGCTTAAATCAATAACATCACATACACAACCCCATCGCCATTCATCAACCTAGAGACATGATTCTAATTTTTAAAAAAAAGATTGAAGGTACTTACTTGATTGATGAATGACTTGAAGGAGTTTAGAGAAGATCTCAACTCCTAGATGGCTAATCTTGTTCAAGAAGGGTGGCGAAAGCATGGTCATGGAACAAGAGTCCATTCGGCCAAGAGAGGAATTTCGGTCCATGAGAGCGAGAGAGAGAGAGAGAGAGAAGTCATTAGTGTGATTATTCATATAGGTTTTCATTAGAGATTAAGTTTGAAGAGGATGAAGTTGTTAGAATAATTTTACCTTGAAGATGTTCTTGTCCAGAAATTTTTCCTTTGATCCGAAGTAGCAAGATGTTTGGAGGAGTTTGATGTTAATATTGGTGTTGATGGATTCACAGTAATAAGTAGACTAAATCTGGAGATTTTCGTGAGGGTTTGAGGTGGTTTGGAGGGTTATTAGGTGTAGAGAAGAAGTAGGTGTTCTTGGTGTAGTGTGTGTGTGTGTTCTTGTTGCTTGAAGAAAATCGAGAGAGAGAGGGAGAGTTTGTGCAGCTGCCGATTTTTCTGAGGGAATTGGTCTGGCCGAATTCTAGTAGGGTTTAAGGAGTTGATTCTTTGATTTGGAAGGGAAAAGGAAAGGTTAGTTGTTACAATCCTTGAAGAATATTGTTAGGAAGTGAATTTGGAAAGAAGATATCCTAAGAATATCTTGATTTTTCTGGACAGCTTTGAAGTCTGCCATGGCTGATTGATTGGACAGAATTTGGTGGGATTAATGCTGAATTATGGAGGCTTATGGTGGCTGAAAGTTGGGTGTACAATGATGAAGAAGAAGTCTGGTCCATTGAGCAAAATATTATGGAAGGTTGCTAAATAAGATGACCGAAATTTTGGAAACCAATCAAGCTTAATTGCAGGAATTTTGTAGAGAGATTTTCGGACAGCCATTGATGGGATTTCGTGCAGAAGTTCAAGGGGCCCAATGGAGCTCTGTTGGGGGAGGTTTAAGGAAGGTTTTTGCAGAAGTAGCTTGGTGTTTCAGTTGGAAGAAGAAGAGAAAACGAGCTGGACAAAAATCTGCACAGGAATTTTCGCTGAACAGAATTTTCCTGGCAGAATTTTCTTCTGCCATTTCCAGCAGGTTTGCAGCGAGGTTTGAAGGGGATTTCAGGGGTATTCAAGGCTGGTTTCCAGCCTTATTTATGGAGGAAAAACATGACTATGGTTTTGCACAAAATCTGGGAGAAAACAGCTTGATTTGGAGCTCACAAGGCTGAATTTCGTACAGGAATTTTTCCTGTTTTACTCTAGCTTGTGCAATCCGAATTTGGGCAAGAAACTTTCAAGTTTCAACTGATCCTAAAGACCATTTTTCTGGTAGCATTTGGGAGGGAATGTGAGCTAGAATTTTCGACCTTTTGAAGGTACAACAAGCTGGAAAATTTCAGCTCATTTCATGAAGATAAATGAACTAAGTTTGAGGAAAAATTTCAGCAAGCTTTCAAGAGTGATTTTCCTCTTGAATTTTCCCACAAATCATTTACATTTTCCAAACCATGAGAAGCCTTTTACTGGGACATTTTTATCCTAAAAGACCTTAGTCCTCTACTGAATTTTCTGGAAAGGAAAAGGATAGAACACCTTGCTCAAGCTAAGGAGTTGGAATTTTAGAAAAGTTAAAGATCAAGGGAGAATGAATTCCCTTTTGGCATTTCGCGAAGAACAAAAGAGTGAAGTGAGAATTCTCCTTACATGTCTCTCCTAGGACATCATCACCACATTGATCTAGGCCCTCATGGCCGAAACCATCCCTTTCCAAGCAAAATAAAATTTACTCAAGCTAAAGCTTCTATGATGGACTTTGAACCTTATAGACCTCAAGAATTAATTCCAAGGCTCTAACCACTAAATCACAACAACTCTTGTTGCTATTTCTACTAGAAAAATTATTTCCTATTCAATCCACAAGCTATCTCCTTATTTTCACCTCGGGCAAAAATTACCATTTTGCCCCTCTCACACATCACTCACTAACAAGACTTCAAGATAATAAAAATCAAATTCAAAGCACATAGAAATCATATGAAAACATATTTGATCATGAAATAGAGCATGATATGCATCCCAACCCCCTTACTCTAAGGTTGGTCTTGACTGGGGCTTCACATGCTCACCGGAGGAAAAAAAACTAAGAAAAAAAAAAAAAAACTAGCAAGGCTTAATAGCAGCATGGAAGCGTTTAGACCATACCTTTGTGTGCCTTAAACTCTTTAGGTTGTGAAAGAATGGATTGAACCACGGGAATAGCCTCTTCTTGCCGGCTTGATGAAGCTTCCAGTTGAAATTCCACTAACCTCCTACTTCGCCTTATTTGCATGAATGCCAAGCTTTCCGAATTACGAAATATTCCACTGCCTCAATCCTTGTTGGTGAAAAAAAAGGGTGAGGAGGAATAGTCTCAGTCCTTCTTGGTTCTATTGCTATTGATTAGCAATGTACCAAGAACTAAAACAAGAGAAAGGAGCACACGAGAGAGAGAAAGCCATGAGAGAGTGTTTTAGGCTTAGGAAAAATTAGGGTTTTTTTTTTTCAAAAAGTGCGTGAGTCCTTAAGCCAAAAAACAAGTTTCTGATATCTGATAACAATATCCTCTAGGATATGATATTTCAAACATCTGGATGTTATCAATACAGTAAGTTTGGCTTAACCCTAAACTCTTTTGAACCATATCTGGAAAAAAAACCCTATGGTCCAAGCTATTGGGCCAAAATAATATTTATTATTTTTCTTGGACCCAAAAAGTCCAAAATAATAAACATTAATTATTTATATCCTGGGCTTGTAGAAATAACTCAATAAATAATTAATGAGCCTAAATGAACAAAAAAATAATAATTAAACTTTAGTTATTTATTTCTTAGGCTTGTATAAATAACCTAATAAATAATTAAGCATTAATTATTTCCCTCTAGTTTAAGCCCAGGTTAATTTTCTAATTATTCAAACTGGACATAGGCCCTGAATAATTAATTAACCAATTAAACTAGATAATAAATTTCTCTCAACTCCTTTTTATTTATTTATTTATTTTATTCCAATCTAATAATAAATTAGAATTCCTAAATAAAATAAAATAAAATAAAATCATCTTTAGATGAGACCAATTCCTCTCTGACCTACAAGTGACATGACTAAAATACCCCTCTATATATCGCCGTACATTTAGAGAGGAAGAAGTGTACTAACACCCCTCTAAATGACATCTACCATCCTTAGGCTTCTAGTCCAATGATCCACGACTTCCTGGAGTGTTTCTGCTTTCCAAGGGAGCTACCCTAAAGCAAACATCCAAGTAATGTTTCCCAGGGCCCTGGACATTTCAGATCATTTGGACAATCAAAAGGGGTGAGATTGTGTAGAAACTATCTTGTACAAGTCTGTCTTAACTAACTAGTTACATATACCCAATACACAAGTTTATTGGTTCTACCATAGAACCTCAACTATAGCATATCAAAGTATATGCTTCTAGCTTCGTCAGACCACCAACTCATACTCAAGTCATAGAGTACTAGTCTACGCTGTTGCAGTAGTAGTCTAGGTTTCCACCAAATAGTACTTTAAGAAACCACTACTACAGGTCTTGTTCTACGTATTCAAAATACTCTTATGTCATAAAGTGAATGGACTACTCACTGACCAAAGGTAAGCCATTCCCCATTAGAATTCATAACATAATAACATAGACATGATGATATTTCCATTCTCATCAATAGGTTAAGAACAAATGTTTATGTGTTTAAATAACCCGTGATTCATACCTTACTGTGAAAGACCACCATTCACATGGATCACTTATTTAAACACAATGGGTCTGTTCCAAATGAAATTGTTCACAAATAAAAGGTAAATTCATAAACGATTTCTGAAAATAAATTCTTTTATTAAAATATTCGATATTTACATCAGAAACCTAGTCTAAGAGGGCATACTTTCCAACAGCACCCTCGTCCAATCCTTGAGTCTAAAACTTTGAAAAATCTAATAGTGAGAAACTTTCCATTTCTAGCCGTTGGTGTCTTACTTTTTGCTTCTATAAAAGCTTTCAAAACTCAGTTTTAAAAAAAAAAATTTCCATCTTTCGTATAAACACTGCTACACTTTTGATTATAAAAATCTCTCTTTTCATTGGTACTTCGAAGAGAAATTTTATTGCTTCAAAAGTTAAAAGTTGTTGGTGCTCATTTGTTTTGTAAATCTGCTCAAAAGTGTGAGCTATCCCTGATTCATTTCTATAATCATTTTTGTATATCAAGGTTGTAGTGTAAAACCTATTTGGGGTGAGCCTTGAATTCTAGTTGGTTGAAGAGGTTTGGGTAAAACTAAGTAGGGTGATCCTCTTATGTAATTGGTGCAGACAAGCATAATTGGGCTGACTAAGTTTATAGGGATCTAGTTTAAAATCCTTAAGTGTGAGTTTAAAGTAGTGGATGTAGATCTTTGAAGATCGAACCACTATAAATCTCTTGTTCATCTTTCTTGCATTTAATTTTGATGGTGTGCGAACCTCTTTGCTCAATGCTCTTAATCATTTAAAAGAAATCTTTATGTTTCTCACCAACCCATCCTTATTCTTGTTTTGATTGCACATCTCTTGTCTTATATCATTAAGATCCTAGATAACTCCTTAAGGCTGCACAAAAACTCTTCTTTGCATAACTAGTAAACACCTCAATCTCTAAAGGAAAAGGAGGATTTCAAAAATTAGATTTTTTCTAAAAAGTGTTTTAAATTTTTCAAAAACCTTATTAGCGCCCTCAAAAGTTTTTTCAATTCTTATTTCTTCTCATAAATCAATCCAATAATATTATCAAATGATATCTTGTGTACCAATTCCTCTATTGTGTGTGCCTTATTAGGTTTTCTAGTCATTTGGTAGCTAGTATGAATTAATTCTATAATAATAGAATTAATAATCCTCTTTTAATGATTAGAATTAATTTATTAATTCAAATGAGGAATAAATTTCTTAATTCTCTAATTAATAAATCCATATTTAGAAGATCATGAGCGGTATATTGCAATACATTATGACCACCCAAAATTCTAGAAGGTTAAGTGGCTTGACATGAACCTTTCAATAGAAAAACGTCAGTGCAATAAACTTCTTTCATCATATAATATCTCATTCGGTTTAGAGTTTGGAATTATGCCAACTCATTCTAGAATATAAATTATTTTTGACCCAAATATTTTAGCACTTATTCCCAGAATCTATTACATAATATGTGTATCAATTAGAACTATTTCCAATACATAGTTGCCTTGACCAAGGACTTCTTGAGTAATGATTCTTACAAGTGGCCTTAAGCTATTCGCTCACACTATTAGAATGATGAATCTTTTATTGATCCTTTCAACTACTTTCGTTTACTTCACATTTTGTCCAATGTCCATCCTATAGATAGTCTTGTATGGACTCCAGAGATTGGAATGAAAGTAAAATGCTTAGCAAACATAGTACCTCAGAGTTCTCAAGTGTAAGGATACTTGCACATTTGATATAATGAGATTCTATCATTGGCACTAAATAGTTATCCATGTGATTATCTCATAGTTAGGTCATCCAATGTACTTATTCAAATAACAAGCATCCATGTGTTTACTTTGAGTATCACAATACTTAGGAATGTGAGAACCACTACTTGATCAAATGAAAAAGTATAACACGTGGTAGTCTTAGTGCATTAATGATGTCCCATCTCATTAATACTATGACTAGGGATAATTTAAGGAGAAACACAGTTCAGTGTAGTAGGAACTTTATATCACGATCTCTATCATGATTTTCTTAAAACAGCATTGTATTTGGGACTTTATCTAACAGTTTTATACACATAAACATATGAAACAAAAAAACTAAAAGATAAAGAATGTTTTTGTTGATTTAGTGTGCAAAATACATTGTATCAATAATTGCTTCTAAGGCTCAATCCTAAAATCTCCCACTTGTAGTAGACCCAATCATTCTTGTATCTAATACCAAATGATTGAACATGACTATCATATTGCTCTTAGGATAATGCCTTTGTAAGTGGATAAGCAATGTTCTG
This sequence comes from Voacanga thouarsii, assembly GCA_026120185.1. NCBI lineage: Eukaryota > Viridiplantae > Streptophyta > Magnoliopsida > Gentianales > Apocynaceae > Voacanga > Voacanga thouarsii. The sequence goes on from JANUWF010000952.1 coordinate 505,574, forward strand.
ATCAGTGGGAACTGTCTCTATCTTTTACATCTTTCCTATCAATAATTTCATAAATAAAGTGATAATGCTCAAATTGAACATGTATCATGGTTGTGACTCGTAGTCATCATTATTAGATTGGAAATTGGCATTAGTAAACCATTTTAACTTATGCTAAAACTTTTAGCACTTTGTCTATATAGGCAGACTGTGAAAGACTAAGTGAACACTTTTTGATCTATCTCTACAGATTTTTATTTCTAGAATATAAGTTGCTTCTCTAAGGTCTTTCATGGGAAATTTCTTTGATGACCAAAACATGACTGATTGTAGAATAGAGACATCATTTTCTATTAGCAATATATCATTTATATATAGTAATAGGAAAACAATTGCACTCCTATTAACCGTCTTGTATACACAAGGTTAATCTATGTTTTGTTTGAAACTGAATTTTTTTAATTATTTTATCTAAACAGATGTTCCAATTCCTAGAAGATTTCTTTAGTCCATAAATGGACCTTTGCAGCTTACACACTTTAGTGTGATCCTTGGATGTGAAACCTTCAGGTTGTGTCATGTACATTTCTTCAGTCAAATTTCCATTAAGAAAAGCTGTTTTTACATCCATTTGCCAAATCTCATAATCATAATGAGCGGCAAGTACTAGGAGTATCCTAATAGATTTTAGCATTCCTACCGGTGAAAAAGTTTTGTCATAATTAATACCTTGTTTCTAACGGAAACCTTTTACAACCAATTTGGTTTTTTAGGTAACCACTTTACCATCCATGTCGGTTTTTATCTTGAAGACCCATTTTCACCCTATGGGTCTTATCCCTTCAAGTGGATCAACCAAAGTCCATACTTAGTTGTCATATATGGAATCTATTTCTAACTTCATGGCTTCAAGCCATTCGTCAGATTCTGAACTATGTAGAACTTCTTCGTAAGCGGTAGGATCATCCTCTTCTATGAGCGATACATCATTTTGTTATGTCATGAGAAATTCATATCTTTCAGGAAAAAGAGGTTTTAGTCATTTTTCCTAGTAAGCAAGATTCACAAGTCTCATATCATTCAAAATCAAATGAGCCTAAGTCACCATACTTATATAATTTAGAAGTACGATTCTCATTCACATGGCCTAAATGATAATACCATAAGTAAGATAGGTTTGTGTTATCTTTTCTTGGATTTTTATTGTTTATATTGAGAACTTAAATTTCTATTTCTAGAACATATAAACCGTTTACCGAAGTTGCAGTACTGTAATGGATATCATTTAAAGAAAAAGAACAACTTTTATTCCTAAAATTTAAATAAAATCTAAGCAAATCTAAACAAGTAATTGAGATAATATTTTTAGGTAAAACTGATACATAATAATAGTTTTCTAGTTCTAGAATTAATCCAGAAGGCAGGTGTAGATAATAAGTCCCCACAGCTAGTGTAGCAACTTTTGCTCCACTCACTATACGAAGGTCCACATCACCTTTCTCCAGCTCCCTACTGCTCTTTAGTCCCTGCAAATTAGTGCATAAATGAGATCCACATTCGGTATCCAATATTCATATCTCATTTTTAAAGGCAGTATTGATCTCAATCATAAATATACCAGGATTAGAAGTCAAAGTTCTTGTAAATTTCTCCTTCTCTTTCTTTTCTTTAACAATCTCCAAGTAGCTTTTGCAGTTGTGCCTCCAATGGCGCATTTTGCCACAATGGTGACATAGGCCTTTGGTGACTGTCTCTTTCCTCTTCATACCACATTTAGACTTAGTTGGATTATTCTTCTTTTTTTTAGAAACATTTTTCTTTTTAGAAGAAGAATTAACCAATAAGACTACGTTATTTTCTTTCTTCATAGAAGACTCAACAGTCTTAAGAAGATTAATCAACTTAAGTATAGTGGTCCCAATCTTATTCATTTGTTAGTTCATCACAAATTGTGAAAAACTAATGGGCAAAGATTAAAGAATTAAGTCCATACTTAATCCATGTTACATTGTGAACCTAATTGATACTGATACAAGTTCTCAATTAACCCCAACATCTTAAGTCCATAAGTGGCCACTGAAGTGACTTCTACCATCTTAGAACGAAATAATTATTTAGAGATCTCATATCTCTCCATCCTTGCTTACTTATCAAAAATTTCTCTTAGATGGAAGATATAGTATGTGCATCCAGATGTTGTTGCTGTTTTTGAAGCTCATTGGTCATTGACATAGCATGATACAATATCCTATGTCACTGTCCTCTTTATTCTTCCTATGGACTTCATGCTCTTTAGCAAGAGCATAATCAGCTGGTGGTGATGGAATTAGAGCATCTAACATGTAGATTAACCTTTCCAATTTGAGAATGATTCTCAAATTTCTATACCAGTCTAAGAAGTTTGATTTGGTGAGCTTGTTCATTTCCAAAATGCTACGTAAGTTAAAATTTGTTATCATGATACAAATGAACTAGATGAAAGATAGGAATCATTAGACTATGTATATGATGTGAGCTTGAGAGAGAAATTCTTTCAAGTTCTTAGAGTGGCTTTTATTTGATCTTTAGCAAAGTAAAAGAACTTCAAGACAAACAAGAAAAGACATAAAGAGATCAAGAAATGTAAAAAGAAAACCCTTTTTCACAAATAAAGAACCCTAAAAGAGCTAGCTTTTAGAACCCCAAATTTAGTAGATAAAGGTCTACCACAATAACACCTTAGAACCCTTGACTTAGCAGGAAATCAAGAATTAAAAGGATAGGGAATTGTGGGCAGTGAAACAAGAAACAACAAGAACCCAAGATGATAAACAAGAAGAACCCTTGTTGATTTCTAGTGATATGTGTTATCCTTAGAGTTTATAGACACTTACTCAAGGGTTGACTAAGCCCTTTAGTTGGCCTTGGATTGAAGTTGAACAAGGAATCTTTTCCAAGCTTCAAGCCTTCAAGATGAAATCTTCATTCTTGTTTAAAATATGATATGTGTTATGTTTTTCTTAGAATACAAAAGCAATATATAAGGGTATTTTGTCCCTGAACTAAACAACTCTAAAATATTACAATATAACCCCAAAACAGCAGAAAAATTGTTAGGGGTTTGAGTTCTAGGGCACAGCCGGCGTCGGTTCAGGCTTCTTGGACTGGCGCAGGTTCCTCGTTGGAGGAATAGCACTCATGACAAAAAGGGAACTTCGTCGTTGGTCTTACAAACCCAAGCCGACGCCAGTTTCAGGCACTAGAACTGGAGCCGATTGCAGCCTGCTTACCGTCGTTTTCTGTGCGAACATTTTCTGGGTGTCATTCTTTATATACCAAGAGCAAGGTCTGCTCCCACTCCTCTTCCGGTATTACCCATATTCTATCCCACTTGAAATGTGCTTGCAAATATGCTTGAAGGTTATGTTAGAATTATTTGGCATGGGCACTGGTTAACGGACCGGGCAAGCTCAGTTTTGATTCAGTCTCATCCTCTCCCCCTTCTTGAGCTTGATCCCCGTGGCTCGATTGATTTCTATCATTTCCCCCTTCTTGGAATGGATCCATCCTCGAATCATAACCTACATCATAAGAAGAAAGATCAGCTATATTAAAAGTAGCACTTAAATTATACTCACTCAGTAGATCAATCTTGTAGGCGTTATCTCCGTATCGCTCAAGAACTTGAAATGGGCTATCTCCATGTGGTTCGAGCTTTGATTTGCGTTGGATGGGAAATCTCTCTTTATGCAAATACACCCAAACCCAGTCTCCTGGCTCGAATATCACTTGCTTTCTTCTTTAGTTGTGCTTGAATGTAATGGCTTCATTCTGTTTTTTGATTAGAGGCTTAACTATCTCGTGCATGGACTTAACCATTTCGGCCTTCTTTTTGCCATCAGGATTCAATAGTTCATCTACAGACAAAGGAGAAAAATCTAAGGGGGTTAATGGATTAAGCCCATAAACAACTTGAAATGGAGAACATGAAGTAGTAGAATGGACAGTTCTATTATAGGCAAACTTTATATGTGGAAGACATACTTCCCAAGTTTTCAGGTTCCTCTTGATGATTGCCATAGTAATTGTGTGAGGGTCTGGTTGACAACCTCCGTTTGTCAATCCGTTTGTGGGTGACAAGCTGTAGAAAATAACAAATTAGTTCCAAGTTTTCCCACAATATTCTTCAAATATGACTTAAATTTTGAAATCTTTGTCCGATACTATTCTTCGTGGTAACCTGTGTAATAGTACCACTTCCTTGAAGAATAAACCTACAATGTGAGTAGCATCATTAGTTTTTACACAAGGAATAAAATGAGCCATCTTAGAAAATTGATCAACAACTACAAAGATGGAATCCCTTCCCCTTTTGGTCCGTGGCAATCCTAATATGAAATCCATTGAAATATCCAACCAAGGTGCATTATGGATGGGTAAAGGAGTATATAAACCTTAGGGTAGCGTTTTAGACTTGGCCCTTCTACATGTAATGCATGAATTACAATGCCTCTCTACATCACCCTTCATTTTTTTCCAATAAAAATACTCTTGCAAAATGCATAATATTTTTGAAATCCCAAAATGTCCTTTTGATCCTCCTCCATGAGCTTCTCTCACTAACAATTCTCTCAATGATCCCTTTGGTACCCTATTTAAACAAAAACCCATCATGCCTATAAAATTTTTGCAAGGCACATTTTTCACAAGCATGATAAATCTCTCCCAAATCATCATCCTTTGCATATAAGTCCATAATTAGCTTAAAAACAAGCAATTTTCCATCCACGGAATTTAAAAGCATATACCTGCGAGATAATGTATCGGCTACTACATTATCCTTACCTTTCTTGTATTTGATCGCATATGGAAATGTACTAATGAACTCCATCTACTTGGCAGGCCTTTTGTTCAACTTTTGTTGGCCTTTAAGGTGCTGTAATGTTTTATGACAATATGGATGATAAATTCCCTAGGTAACACATAATGTTGCCAATGGTGTAAAGTCCTCATATAATTCCTTGTCATAAGTGGAATAATTTAAGGGTGCTCTCGATAACTTCTCACTAAAAAATGCAATAGGTTTTTTATTTTGAGTCAACACAACACCTATTTCTATTCCACTAGCATTGCATTCCACTTTAAAAGCCTTCTCAAAGTTAGGCAAGGATAACAATGGAGTTTCATTCAATTTTAATTGCAAAGTAATGAAAGCCTTTTCTTATTCTTCCCCCCACCTAAACCTTATATTCTTTTTGCAACTTCAATCACCGGGGCAACTAGTGTGTTGAAGTTTCTAATGAAATGCCTGTAAATACTGGCTAACCCATGAAATCTTCTTATCTCAGTCACAGATGTAGGTATTGACTAACCCTATATTGCCTTGACATGCTCTTCATCAACTTCAATACCCTTCGAACTTACAATATAACCAAGAAAGGTTAACTTTTCCAAACAAAATGAACAATTTTCAAAGTTTGCATATAACCTTTGTCTTCTAAGGGTAAGAAGCACATTTAAGATGATGCAAATATTCTTCATAAGTTTTGCTGTAAATCAAAATGTTATCAAAATACACCATAACAAATTTTCCAATAAAGTCTCGGAACACACAATGTATCAATATGAAAGTACTAGGTGTATTTGATAACCCGAATGGTATCACAAGCCACTCATATGAACCCTGTTTGATTTTAAATGCAGTTTTTAATTCATCATATTCCCTAATCCAGTTTTGATGATATCCAAATTTCAAATTAAAATTTGAAAATACACATGAACCATGTAATTCATCTAATAAATCATCATGCTTAGGGATAGGGTATTGGTATTTTACCATTATGTTGTTGATGGCCCTATAGTCAGAACTCATTCACCATGATCCATCTTTCTTAGGCACCAACAACACTGGAACCGCACTTGGACTCAAACTCTCTTGAACATGGACTTTCTTGAGCAACTCCTCAACTTGCTTTTGCAGCTCCTTAGCTTTTTCAGGGTTGCATTTATAAGTTGGTTTGTTTGGAATGACAGCCCCCGGGATGAAATCAATCTGATGCTCTATTTCTCAGATGGGTGGCAATCCTTCGAGTACTTCTGTTGGAAAAACATCTTGAAATTCTTTAACAGGACCTGTAATTTCACAAGGTAAAGAGAGAGTTGTTTTATTAGTAGTTACAAAAATCCCTTCACAAATTAAGAGATGCACTGGTTCCTTAGCTTTAATAGCTTCTACCGCCTCTTTCACTTTTGCAAAGAAATTTACTCGTTTCTTATCGCTCTTCTCTTGTTTTCATTCTCACTTTTCTTTTTCTTCTTTCTTAGTGTTCTCACTTTCAATTTTTTTCTCATTTTCTTGAACAATCATTTTCTTTTCCTTTTCTCTCATGATCTTTTGATCTCTACTTACTTCACTTGGAGCCATAGGTAGAAGAATGGATTTCTTTCCCTTCTTATACATAGTACAAGTGTTTTTCTTCCTATCATGTACTACTCCCCTATCATATTTCCATGGTCTCCCTAAAAGTAGGTGGCTTGCCTACATGGGAATAATATCTCACAAGATATCATTCTTATATTTCCCCATATTGGATGTAATCATGGCTTGTTTATTAACCATCAATTCACCACTTTCATTTAGTCATTGCAACTTGTATGGTTGCAGATGCTTCCTTATTTCCAAGCCTATTTCTTCCACCACATTAGCACTTATAACATTAGGGCAACTTCTACTATCAATGATTACACTTCAAGGTACTGATTGATGAAGCATCTTGTATAAAAGATATTCTCCCTCTATTGATGATGCTCGTCCTCCTTCACTTGCATACTTAAAGATCTCCTAGCTACACTAAGTAATGCACACACCTGCTGAACTTCTTCACCTTCTTCACTCAAGATTTCTTCTTCCTTTTGAATTTCTCCTAATTTCTCATATTTCTCTTCCTCGGATGAAATTTCACCATAGACATTTGAATACATCACTCTCTTGCTTGAGCACTCGTGTGCCGTATGTCCATATCCAAACAACGCTAGCATTTGATATCTCGGCTCCTTGACTTCTTAATAGCGTTTCTTTATCTCTATTCCCTTCTTCTCTTGGTTTATTAAATTCTCTTAGTGGTGGCCTTGGTACCCCTTCCTTTTTAGGTATCGGTTGAGGGAATTCTTTAGGAGATGGAGTTAGGTGGTTTCCTCTCCTCTCAAATGGCCTTCTCTTCAATTATTTTTCTATCTTCATAGTTATATGCATAATTTCTTCCAAGGTTTCATATGAATGCAACTTGACTACATTGGCTATCTTCCGATTCAATCAACATAGAAATCTCGCTTTAGTGGCACGTAGTTCTTCATTAATAACCACCCTCATCATTAGCACCTTAAGTTCTTTGTGATAATCTTCAATACTTTTATTCCCATGTCTTAGCACTTGAAGCCTCTGATATAGCTTGTTGTAGTAGTGATATAGTACAAACCTTGCCCTTATGATATTTTTCATCAATTCTAATGTCCCAATGGCATTTTCTCATATTCTTCTTCTATTAGTCAAAACCTGCTCCCACCATACTAATGCATAGTCTAAAAATCCCAACACTACCAACTTTACTTTATTTCTCTCACTATAATCCTGACAATCAAATATAGTTTCTATTTTCCTTTCCCTTTAAAAATATACCTTAGGTTCACTTTTCCCCTAGAATTGTGGTACCTTCATTTTGATGTTTTTCAATTCCCGTTATCCCTCATTTTCATCTCTCCTCCTACCACTCATCACGTTACCCTAATATTGTTATCTATATTCTTCCTCCGGGTATCCCTCTTCCCACTCAAATTCTCTCTCAATATTTCTTTCGACTCCCCTCATAGGATTCTCACCAAATCTCCATCGACCTCTTCCTCTACCACCTCCCAACCCATTTCTCCCTCCTCTTATAGGAGTTTATTGATATCCACCAACATAATATTCATCACATTCTTCCATAGGTTCTGTATTCATGGGAGGTGTGTTGTAGGCTTCCGGTTACTCTTGTCCCCTCATTTGACTAGCGGAGGATGTTTATCCTTGTTGAGCTCAAAGTTCGGTCATCTCCTTCCAAATGCCCTCTATACTCATTTCCAATGAAACAAGTGTTTCATGAAGATATCCTGGATCCTCTTGTGGTCTACTTGCTCCACCAAGATTTAGCTTAGTTAGTTCTTCTCATTGAGTCATTGTTGGAGTTTAAGATGATATTCTTGCAAAAAGAGATAATAGAACAAATATAAATTGGTTTCATCGCTCACTCCCTAAGTGTTTATATTCTACTCTTGTGTTTGCGCTCTTTGGTTTTTCAAATAAGAATCTTTCTCTCTTGCGTTTTTCGTTCACTCAATGTCTCACTTGTTCAACTAAATTCCTCCCTAACATCAAAGAGTTTAGTTCACCTTAGTCTATTAGTTCTTAGGATTCTTCAATATAAGGGTCCTAGGATAACATAATTTAGTGAACACTTAGAAGTCATGAACAAGCAGAGTACATGGCGTTCACAACATACAACAAGAAGATAGTTTAAAGAACACAATATAACAAAAGCAACAATGTTTACACCAATTCCAAGGAATGAGGACAAGAATATTTGAATTAAATAGGACTGTGCGATAAGAAGGGATCTAGGATTATTTTATAGGAATAATGTTAATATTCAAACCACATTCTTTCTTTGAGACATTTTATCAAACACATGGTGTTCATAGGGGTATGTGGTTATTGAGAATTTTTATCAAATACCTTATGTGCAAGATCTTCCTATGGAACTTTGCAAGAATATTTCTTCTCAAACAAGCCCATTATAGTCACAAAAATAATAATCAATGTATTCCCAAGGATCTTTCTTCAATAAGTCATTCTTTTTCCCAAGAAAATTGAAAATCAAACAAGAATTAATGAGACCCTTTCGACACAATTTGTGGCTGCAACTTTTTGGTTTGTTTCTCACTCTAGGTTTGATGGATCCAAGCTAAGATAGAAATCTAAGCTTAACCTTACTCTGATACCAAATTTGATATGAGCTTGAGAGAGAAAATCTTTTTAAGTTCTTAAAGTGGCTTTTGTTTGAACTTTAGCAATGTAAAAAAACCTCAAGACACACAAGAAAAGACATAACGAGATCAAGAAAGGTAACAAAGAAACACCTTTTCCAACAAATAAAGAACCCTAAAAGAGCTAGCTTTTAGAACCTCAAATTTAGTAAATAAAGGTCTACTACAATAACACATTAGAACCCTTGACTTAGCAAGAAATCAAGAACTAAAAGGATAGGAAATTGTGGGCATTCAAATAAGAAACAACAAGAACCCAAGACGACAAATAAGAAGAACCCTTGTTGATTTCTAGTTGAATTATCCTTAGAGTTTCCAGATACTTACTCAAGAGTGGATTAAGCTTTTAGGTTTGTCTTAGATTGAAGATGAACAAGGAATCTTTTCCAAGCTTCATGCCTTTAAGATGAAATCTTCATTCTTGCCTAAAATATGATATGTTTTGTGTTTTTCTTACAATACAAAAGTAGTATATAAGGGTGTTCTATCCCTGAACTAAACAACTCTTAAATATTAGAATATGACCCCAAAATAGCTAAAAATTTGTCAGGGGTTTGAGTTCCTGGGCACAACTTGTAACACCCTACTATTTACGTACCCTAAAAAGGGCGGGGATGTCGCCCAATCCTTAGTACAAGGGATTTTTATAACTAGGTAATAAAAAATATAGAGGAAAATAACTTAATAATTGTAACACCCCACTACTCATGCCCCATTAGGGTTGTGGATGTCACTCCATCCATAGGACAAGGGGTTTTTATAACTAAGACACACAAAATAAATGAAAGAAATAATTCAAAATTAAACTTATTACAACCCAAGAAATACATGAACAAGTCCAAAAAAATAAATATTTGCTATTGTCTCTCAAATGAAATACATAGGAAAAATAACAATGAGTCTTCAAAACATAGGCAATTCTCTAGCTAATAACCTTCACAGCAGGATCGACCTGAAAACATAGTATAAAAGGTGGTGAGACATAAATTTCAGTAAGCTCGTGTGTGTTTTGAGTGTTTTAGGTAAAATAGTTCTTGTATGTAAGTTGTGAAAGTTTCATAAAACAAAGTGTTGGCAAGCCTCAAATAAATTTCACAAACGAAGAGTGGCGTTTTACTTTCCAAAATATATACGTGTACAATAAATACAACCACTCAAAAGAGATAGCCATGGCACCACACTTTGTGTATCATGGCAATATAACGATTAGAATGCCACACTTTGTGCATACTGACACAATGTAGGTGTACGACCTACTGGGTGAGATACTCCTCAATCTCTACAGCTAAACTTACCAGTTGTCCACTCCGAAAATACTCAGTCCACTTGACTGAACTTGCTAGCTCGAACCGGTATGACCTACAGGACTGGCATCCTATCTGGGAAGGACTCACCCCTTAGAGGTAGCCACCTATTGAGAGACTTACCCTAACCCTCCATAATTTCTTTTACAATACAAATACTCATATACATTGAGTTTGACTTGGCACGATAACTCTGGGCTTCAAACGGTTTCATGCAGGAACTTACCTGATCTTTTGCTCTTCTTGAGTTCAAAAGTTTTCCAAGGTCAACCTAATCCTGCTTGGGGTAAACATAACATATAAGATAACATCCACACCATATTTGCCTTAAATAAATAATTCATAGTTCAACTAGCTACATCAATAACTAATCATGACCGCTATGTCTTAATCTTTTATACTAGTTGATAAAGTATTTTATAAAATAAAACTAGCTTGTTAAGTTAAAATAAATAGGTGTTATGAAATAAATAATAACAAGTTATAGTTTCAAATAATAAATAATGAGTAATATTGCTAATCAATAAAATTCGTGTTAAAGAATGAATAATAATAAATCCTAAATAATATTGCTAAATAGTATTATTATAAATAATATATTATACCGAATTTTAATTAATAATTAATAGATAATAAATATCCAATAAAATAAATTAATTATACTTAATTTTTAATTAATAAATAATAAATAAATTTCATTATAAATAATATTTATGAGTTTTAGTAAGGCTAACTAATATAATTAATGTGGTCTACAAAGTCATTTGATATTAATTAATTCTAATATTTTATTATTTATTTTTAATAAAAATATTTTATTTATTTAACTAATAAATAGTAATATTTTTAAATAATCTTCTATTTCAAACTTACATATTGGTTTTTTAGATCTTGTAGATTAAATTGAATAATAGTACTAATTAAATTAATAGTAAAAATAATTCTAGAATTAATTTAAAAAATAGTTCTTACAATAATTTTCTATTGTTATGGAAGATCCATAAGCATATTCTCAGATAATAAATAACATATTAATCTATCCATGAACATAGACTTGAATTTACATATACTACAACATGGATGATCTTTTACTAGGCATAATATTATCTATGGCTTTATCGAAAAATAGTATCATGAAGGCCTAATCAACAATGGTGGTATAATATCTAACATGCATCAAAACATCCCTACATCTCATTAATCATGATGAACATATAGTGATTCTAAAGAAAAATCCGTAAGGCATAACATTCATTCCCATTCTTATGTCTGAACTTCATCCCCTTCACCTACATACACATACTCAACCCTTACTTTATTTAATCAACGTATCAACATCTAGAAGTCTTGATTCTGAAATTTAAAAAGGGAGGTTAAGGAAGAAATACTTGATTGATGCTCGTTTGATGAAGGATTCTCCTTGGTTAGTGAAGATCCTTGGGTGCTTGATGGCCTTTAGTGGTCCGAAAGTGGCCCATGCTTGATCATCACCATTTCGGCCAAGAGAGAGAGTGTGTGAGAGAGGAACGAATGAGAATAGAAAAGGATAGTAGAAGTTGAATAGAAGAAGGAGAACAAGGAGGTTGTTCTCATTTTACTTTTTTGATGTTCTTCGAATCTTCAACAAAAAATGTTGGTTTGATCCATTTGGAAATTCAACTTTGTGTGTTTCCCAACCATACATGAACAATAAAATTAACCACTTAATAGGGTGGTCATGGGTTACCACACGTTGGGCCCCATAACCATACGACGATCAGAATGCCACACTTTGTGCAGACTGACAAAAAGTAGGTGATCGGCCTACCGAGTGAGATACTCCTTCATCTCTACACCCAAACAAAACTAGGTGTCCATTCTGATAACAAATAGTCCACTTAACTGAAAACTACTAGCTCGGACCGGCACGGCCTACTGAACTGACATCTTATCCGGGAAGGACTTACCCCTCAGAGGTGGCCACCTACTGAGAGACTTACCTTAACCCCTCAAAGACTAGTCCTAGCAGTCTGCCCTTAATGAGTACTCAATGTAATTTATCCCACTTGGTGGAAAATGAATAAAACATAGTTCCACTTGAAAATGGCAATTAAGGGTTTTCAAAGTTTGGGGCAAAACTAGTTGTAGCAAGAGCTTTAGGGTTTTAGTAAAACTGCCCCTTTGATTTTCAAAAAATTTGTTTGCCTGAAATGAGAAAGGAAATGATCCTCAATTGCCTTTACAGAAGTGAGTGTCCACGCACTCTACATTTGGCTTGGCATAGTAATCATGTTGTATCAAACAGGTTTTATGCAGGAGCTTACCTGATCCTTGCTCAAAATAAAGGTCTCCAACAGCTGACCTAACCCCGCCTGGGTTAAACATAAGCCATAATTAAACTCAAGTCAAAATTCACTTTCACAAATAATCCTAGCTCAACTTACTATAACCATGACCCTAGTGTCCCAAGCTTTAAGGCCAGATAATAAATAAAAGGGTTTATAAGCTAAGTCTAGTCTGATATTAAAATAATTAGGGTTTTGGGAAATAGGAACAATAAGTTGAAGGTTTAAATCTTGCTAAAAATATATTAGAGTTTATTTGATGAAGGGTCTTAGGTTCTAGATGGTATTATTTAAAATAATAATCTATTAATAATTAATTTTTAGAAAATAATTGATAACTAAAATTAGTTGAAAGTGAATTTTAATAGGTTTTGATTAAAAGACAATAAATAAATTTTGATAGTATTTTTGAATATAAGACTTACAAAATTAAAATTTTACCTATTATGAATATTTATATAAAAGGCTTTATTATTATTTTCTATATATTTTATTTTATATAAAATCTATATATTTTATTTCTTTAATAAAAGCTATCATTTATTTGACTAAAATATCACTATTTTATATAAGCGACCAAATCCACATCTTCCCAGGGTTTTCAAAATTTATTAGAAGAAATTATAGTAATAATCATTTAATTAATGAAATAGAGTTAGCTTAGGGACAACAAGGTCCTGATCATATTTCTATTGCTAACCGTAATTATGAACATACACTGTACACCAATTCATCAAATCATCCAAATCATAAATAAAGGCATAGATCTAAATTTATCAAGGCATGATCCAAACTCTACTAACATAAACATATTCATGGCTTTAACAATCATACATGAACATAAACTCTATTCACCAAAGGTGATATAATCTCTAACATGCTTGATCACATATACCACCCACGACATGCAGAGCATGCAACAAAACCCTAAAATGCCATACAATCAACCAAGACAAATCATCTCATGCAACAATCCCATCTCCATTATACAAACACATTTATTCATGATTCAATCTCAACTCCTTCACAACAACACATGCTTGAACCCTAATCATAATCCATCTCCTTCCAAAATCATCATAGAGACATGAATCAAGAATTTAAAGAGAAGGTTGAAGAGGCTTACTTGATTGATGACTACCTTGGAGTAGTTTCGAATGAATCCTTACTCTTAGGAGACTTGATCCGTCCAAGAGAGAAGGAGAAAATATGGCCATGGTTGAAGTAACAATTCGGCTAAGAGAGAGAGAGAGAGAGAGAGAGAGAGAGAGAGAGAGAGAGAGAGAGAGAGAGAGAGAGAAAAGAGAGTCCATTAGTATATATATATATATATATATATATGTATATATATATATATATATATATATATATTCATTAGAAGTTGAAGATGAAGATGATTGATCATGCTTACTTTGAAGGTGTTCTTCAGCCTTTAAGAAAATTTTGGTTTTTTTTATCCAAAAGAGAGACTTGGATTTTGGTATTTGATGTTAAAAATTGTAGAAGTGGTTTCAAGGGGTTGAGTAGGTGTGATCTGGAGTTTTTTTTGAAGAAGATTGAAATAATTTTGGTGGCCTTAGGCGTGAGGAGGGTAGTAGGTGTTCTTGAAGGTTGAAGAAAATGGAGAGAATTTGGTTGAAACTGGCCGAAATTCTGTGGGAATAGGGTGGCTGAATTGTTTGAGAGGGTTTTGGTAATTGATTTTTCTGGTTTGAAAGGAAAAGGAAGGCTAGTTGTTTGAAATCCAAAAAGAATATTTTAGGGAATCAATTTTGGAAACAAAATATGGTAAGAAGATCTTGATTAATGGAGAGCTTTTGGAAGCTGTAATGTTCGGCTGGTTGGCTAGGGTTTTTGCTGGAATGAAAGCTGTTTGAAGGAGCTTAACGGTGGCTGAAAATATGATGTTCAATGGTGAAGGGATTTCTAGTTGTTTGAGGGATGATTTATGGTAGTTTACTGAATATGTTTGCTGGAATTTTGGTCTTCAATCAATGGCTTGATTGGAGTGATTGATGGAGATATTTTAGGAGTAGCCATGGACTGGTTTTCAAGCAGAATCCTGGGGAAGATGATGAAGCTTAGTTCATGGCTGTTCAAGGGGAGTTTGTACAGAAAAAATGGTGGAGGTTTCGGACAAGGATGAAGAAGAAACAAGGCTGGAAAATTCCTGAACAGATTTTCGCAAGTTGCTAGAAATTTCTGGGTAGATTTTGCTGCCATTTTCCAGTCAGCTTGCAGAAGATTTGAAGGGATATTTAGAGGTCTTCCAAGTCTGGTTTCCAGCCTTCTTTATGGAGGAAAAATGAGGTTAAGTTGTTGGGTGAAAAACTGGAAGAAACAGCTTGGTTTTGACTCACCAATGTTGCGAAAATTGTCTAGAAAAATTTCTGGTTTGCACAGATTTTTGAGCAGTTCGGTTTGGCTGGAATGTTCAGTCCCCAAGCTAAGTGAAATGGCCATTTTTTTGGCAGCATTTGGGAGGAAAATATGGCTGAAATATTCGACACTTGGACTGAACAAGAAGCTGGAAAAAATTCAGTTTACAACATGAAGAAAATGAACACAGCTAAGTTGGAGGTTTTGAAGGTTCAACCATGGAGATTAATTCTCTTGGGAACCTTCCAAAACTCCTCCCATTTTCGGCCATAAGATAACTTATTCATAAACATTTTTGAAACCTAAATCTCACAGAACCTTGCTGAAATTTTCTCTAATAAAATTGTCTTGAATAAATTAATTAACCTAATTGATTAAGAATTAAGGAAAGCTAGAGAATTAAGAAGGGTATGAAATCCTTAGAAATTTTTTGTAGGGCACAAGAGTAGGATTAGAACTTTCCTATCATGTCTCCCCTAGGACAACACTCCTACTCTTCCATAACTCATGCAAGGACCGAAATATAGCCTACCTAACCAAAAATAAAATTTAATCTTGCTAAAACTCCAATGATGGAATTTGAACTCAAGACCTCAAGAATTAATTCCTAAGCTCTAACCACTAAACCAAAACAACTCTTGTTCTTATTTCTTTTTCCAAATATTTTTCCTATTTGATCCTCAAGCTATCTCCCTATTTTCACCTTAAGCAAAAAATACCATTCTGCCATTCTTTCTCAATAAACACAATTAAGCCATCTAGACTACAAATCACATATCCAAGCACATAAAATCATATAAAAATATATTTATGCATGCGAGAAAATATGATATACATTCCAACCCCCTTACTCTAAGGTTGGTTTCAACTGGGGTTTCACAATGATAATGGAGTCTTATTACTTAAGGTTGGTAGGGACACCAAGACGTTCAGTTCATGGCTATACAAGGGCCAAAATTCAGTGAGGTTTGCTGAAGAATTTCGGCCATAGCCATGAAGAGACAAAGCTGGAAAATTTTCTGGAATTGAAGCTCAAGAACATTTGGAATTGAAATGGTTTTGGTGTAGAATTTTTGGTCCTCTTTGGCACGATTTTGCAGCTGGATTTTAATGGTGTTTGAAGGTCTTTTAATGGTGGTTTTCCAGCATTCATCTTGAAGAAGAACAGAGGAAGTTCCAAGTAACACCGTACACCCTAGGTACCTAGATAGGGTAAGATGTCGCTCCGTCTAAAGGACCAGTGGTCTTTATAACGAGATACAAAATAAACGAAAACTGCCAACAAGTGTCTCTTGAAATAAATTCAAAACACAACTAAAGAAATAAATTGGAGCTCAACCCTAGTTTCGCCCCACTCACTGAAAGAAATCCCCTGAAATCATGATATAAAATGTGTGAGATTGACATCTTAGTAAGTCTCGTGTGTGCAAATGTCAATGATAACCATTTCATGTATGTAGATTTATCAAAACTACAAAATCGTGTTTGTAAGTCAATCTCATTAATAACAGTCATACAAAGGAGCCTTGCTCAATCAATCCAAAATAGTTCACAATAAATCACTATTTCATCACATTCACCATTCATTAAACAAGGATTAGCAAATGATTCAACAATATAGTAACACAATCCATATCATGGTTACCGCCATGATAGCTTCCCAATGTATTCTTTTAACAAAGGGCAGCGAGGAATTCACCCACTAGGTGAGATACTCCTCCATCTCTACACCCAACATTCCAGTTGTCCAATCCGGATCAACAATGTCCACATGGACCAATATGTTAGCTCGGACCAGCCTGACTAAGTAGTACTGTCGCTTCTCAAAGTTGAGTTTATCTTGTGGAGGTGGCTTGTGAAACCTTAGTCAAAACCAACCTTAGAGTAAGGGGGTTGGGGGGCATATCATATTTTATTGCATGTTTAAATATATGTTTATATGATTTTATGTGCATTGAATTTGAGTTTTATTGTCTAGAGGGCTTGGTTATGATTATTGAGTGAGAATGGCAAAATGGTAATTTTTGCTTGAGGTGGAAAAAGGGTGATAGCTTGAGGATTGAATAGGAAAATATTTTTGGAGAGAAAATAAGAATAAGAGTTGTTGTGGTTTAGTGGTTAGAGCTTTGAAATTAAATATTGAGGTCTTGGGTTCAAATTCCCTCGTGGGAGCTTTAGAATGATTAAATTTTACTTTTGCTTGGGAAGTGGAATTTTCAGCCTTATGTGCTTTGGAATAGGATAGAGATGTTGTCCTAAGAGAGACATGATAGGAGTATTCTAATCCTACTATTTTGCCCTACACAAAATTCCTAAGGAGAATTCATTTTCTCTTGATCCTTTATTTTTCCTATTTCTTAATCCATTAGGATGTTCAATTTGTTCAAGACAATTTTATTCTAGAAAAATTCCAACAATGTGCTGTGGCTTTGAAGGTTCAAAATGTCTTAGAGAAAGACATCTTATGGACCGAAACCATGGAAGAGGGGGAAGGATTTCAAGTGAATTAATTTCCCTAGTGAACTTTCTAAAACTTCACTCTAGCTAGGTTCATTTTCCTTCATGCATTGAATTGAAAATTTTCCAGCTTCTTGTGCCTTCAAGGTGTCAAAATTCTTAGCCACTATTCCCTCTCAAATGCTGCCAGAAAATGGCCCTTTTGATCAGCTTGAAACCTGAATATTTCTGGCCATTTTCGGACTGCACAAAGCTGTGCAAATCCAAAAAAATCCCTAGGCAAAATCGTAGCTTGGAGGTCCGAAACCAAGTTGTTTTCTTTCAGTTTTTGTTCAGTATCTTAGCCAAGTTTTTCCTCCATAAAGAAGGCTAGAAACCAGCCATGAAAACCCCTAAAATCCCCTTCAAACTCCCTTCAAGCTGACTTGAAAATGGCGGCCAAAAACTGCCCAGAAAAATTCCAGCCTTACGAAATTCTGTGCAGTGATTTTTCCAGCTTTGTTTCCTAATTCATCCCTAGCCGAAACCTCAGCTTTCTTCTGCACAAACCCTCCTTAAATAGCCATGATCAGAGCTCCATTATCTTCCCCAAGCTCCTGCATGAAATTTAGACATGGCTACCCAAAAATCTCTCAAAAAAATTTCTGCAATCATGCCTTGATTTGGATACCAAAATTCCAGCCACCATAATTTAGCAACCTTCCAAAAAATATCCCTCAAACAAGCAGACCTTTCCTTCACCATTATACTCCTTATTTTCAGCCATCCTTAGCCTCCTTCAACCAGCTTTCATCCAGCAGAAACACTGCATAGAAATTCGGCCATGGCAGCTTCTCAAAAGCTCTCCAACAATCAAAGATATTCTCGTAGTATTTAGTTTCCAAATTTACTTCCCAAAAATATTCTTCAAGGATTTCAACAACTAGCCTTTCCTTTTCCCTTCCAAACTAGAAAATCATCTTCCAAAGCCCTACAAACAAATTAGCAGCCCTAATCCCTTCAGAAATTCGGCCAGCCTTGAACAAAACCTATCTATTCTCTTCAACCTTCAAGAACACATAGCACACCAAGAACACCTACCCATTCCTTTCACCTAATACCTCTCCAAATCACTCCAAACTTCTTCTGAAAATTCCAGATTTTATCTATTCACTACTGTGAGTCCATCCACACCATTTTTAACATCAAACTCCCAAATCCAACTTGCTCTTTTGGATAAAAAACCAGAAGTTTTGTGAAGGCTCAAGAACACCTTCAAGGTAGGGTTGTTCTAACAACTTCATCTTCTCTAATCTTGATCTCTAATGAATATATATATGAATAAATATGCTAATGGTCTCTCTCTCTGTCTCTCTCTCTCTCTCGGCCAAACCTCTCTCTCTCTTGGCCGAATGGCTTCTTTTCCAATGGCCATGCTTCCTTCATCTTCTTTGGACGGATATAGTCATCTAGAGGTTGAGATTCATTCGGAACTCCTTCAAGGTTTTCATCAATCAAGTAAGTCCTTTTAACCCTTCTTTTAAATTCTAGATTCATGTCTCTAGGATGATGTTGATAGAAGATGAATCATGAATGGGGTTTGAGTATACATTGATGTGATGAGTTGAGAATGAAGCATGAATATATGTATGAATATGATGGAGATAGGATTTATGCATGGATGGGTTATCTTGGTTGATTGTATGATATTTTGAGGTTTAATGCATGTCTCCATGATCAAGTATGCTAGAGATTATGTCATCTATGATGAATAGGATTTATATTCTTGTATGATTATTAAAGCCATGATTATATTTATTCTAGTAAAGGTTAGATCATGCCTTAGTAAGTCTAGATCTATGCTTATATGCATCATTTGGATGAGTTGATGAATTGAAGGATTGTATATGTTCAAGATTGTGGTTAGCCATAGAAATATGATCATGACCTAGTTGTCCCTAAGCTGATTTTTATTTCATGAATAAAATATTTCATAATATGATTTTGCTAGTAATTTTGAAAAAACCCTATGAGGGGTAGATTTGGATTATTATATATAATAAGGATATTTTAGTCAAATAAATAATAATTTTTGCTAGAAAAATAATATATATATATATATATGTAGATATTATATAAAATAATGAAATCAACTAAAGCCTTTTATGGAAATAATCATAATTAGTAAAATATTTATTACTAAAAATCTAATTATTATCTTTAATCAAAACCCATTAAAATTTTATTTATTATTTTCCAAGCAAGATTCATTAAATTTATTTTCAACTAATTTTAGCTATCAATTATTTTCTAACTGCTAAATTATTAATAAATCATTATTTTACCTAGTACCACCTAGGGCTCTTCATCAAATAAACTCTAAATTTTTCTTAGCAAGATTTAAACCATCAACTTATTAGTACTTGTTTCTCAAAACATTAATTATTTTAAATATCAAATTAGGCTTAGTTTATAAACCTAATTATTTATTGTTTGGCCTTAAAGCTTGGGACACTAGGATTATGGTAGTAGTGAGTTGAGTTGTTTTAAATTGAGAAAGTGAATTTTGGCTTGAGTTTGATTGTGGTTTGTATTTGCCCATGCGGGGTTAGGTCAGCTATTGGAGACCTTTTATTGTGGCAAGAATCAGGTAAACTCCTGCATAAAACCTGATTGCTGTAAAATGTTTATTATGGCAAGCCAAATGTAGAGTGCATGGACACTCATTTTTGTAAGGCAATTGAGGATTGACTCATTCCTTATTTCAGTCAAACAAATTATTTGAAAATCCATAAGCAGATTTACTCAAACTCAAAACTCTTTCCAAAACTGATTTTGACAAAGACTTTGAAGACCCTTAATTGCCATTTTCATGTGGAACTATGGTTTGTTCATTTTCCCAAGTGGGTTACGTTACGTTGAGTACTTAATAAGGATGGACTACTAGGACTACTAGTCTTTGAAAGGTTAGGGTGAGTCTCTCAGTAGGTGGCCACCTCTGAGGCGTAAGTCCTTCCCGGATAAGATGTCAGTCCAGTAGGTCGTGCCAGTCCGAGCTAGCAGTTGTTTATTTTTCAGTCAAGTGACTGTGTTTTTTTGGAATAGATGCCCAGTTGTTGTTTTGGTATAGAGAATGAGGAGTATCTTTCCCGGTAGGCCGATCACCTAACTTTTTGTCAGTTTGCACAAAGTGTCGGCATTCTGACCGGTTATGGGGCCCAACATGTGGTAACCCATGATTATTTCTTTCGAGTGGTTGATTTTATTGATTATGTATGGTTGAAAAAGCCAAAGCACCACTCTTGCTTTTGACTATTGTTTATTGCTTGCCAGTATTTCTCTTATAAAGGTTTTATACTTTGCATTCACGAACTATTTCCACTGGACACTCGAAGCACACACGGACTTACTGAAATTTCTGTCTCATCACCTTTTTATCATGATTTCAGGTCATTCCTGCTGTGGGGATGAGTAGTTAGTGTTATCTGCCTTGAAAGAGAATGTTGTCATTTATTTTTATGTGTTGCTTTGGGGATTTGAGAGTGGATAATTTTACTTATGGATTTGTTTTGGGAATTCATGGATTTATTCTTGGGATGTAATAAATTTTAAGTTAAAGTATTATTTTTATTCCGCTATTTTATTAGTGTGACCTAGTTATAACGATCCCTTATCCTTTGGACGGAGCGACATCCCCGGCCCTGGCGGGCTTAGGTAGTGGGGTGTTATATGGCCACTTGCCAGAAGACTAGCTCTTGCTCTTGAAGACTAGTACTACTAGCCTACCCCAGCTAAGTAATCAACGCTCCCTGAATAGGGGCAGAATCATTTTTTCTTTTCCGAAAGTCTTTAATTAATTTGATTGCCAAACGTGGTTTTTCGTAATAGCGTTTTTAAATCGTTTGACAATGGTTTAAGAAATCATTTTTGAAGTTGAACAATTAAAATTTAGCAAATTCGTTTTGAAAATAAACATCCACGTTTCCAATCCAAGTCTCACAACAATCTAGCATAACTCATCATTTTTAGTCAAGGCTCAATCCTTGTGTCAAAACATCATGTTGACATCAATTCCAAATAACATTACAAAAATTTCTTGCAAACAAGTATCATTTATCAAAATAGTTATGCAGGGACTTACTTGAATATACCCAGCAATTAACCACAGCAATGTTCGTCCTCTCTTTCACTTTCTTCCTTATCTAGAATCAATGATTCTATAATTAGGACCCAAAGGTTATTCCACTATCATCATGCATCATGAATCCAAATAATCATATTAACCCTCTAAGTCATTTATGGCAACTAGATAGACTATTTCATTAAATCATCGCCATAGCTACCCATGATCATACATCTCATCATTATGCATGCTTATAGACAAATCAAACCATCTACATAACGACTTCCATACTCAATTACGATTAACTTCCTTTATGAACTCTAATTGCATCAAAAGATCAAATCTTTGTTCCACATACACGAGATCTAGACCATCATGACAATATTTATCCATGCTCAATGCTATATATGCCTAGTTCATCATATTACACTATTAAACTCAGCAATCTTATCAAATCATGCTTCCATGCTAGGCTTCATGCATATTATTCCCTCCATATATTCCATCCTAATCTAATTCAGAGGGGTTATGCCTCAATTACCTCTTAGGTGTCACAACAAGAGCAAAAGTGGCGCCTTTGGTGCTTGCTTGGGTTCGCTTGAGGGAGAGAGTCGATTGCTCCACTTTTGGCTTCCTTGGTTCGAAGGTCACTAGAAATAGGATAAATCAGTCCCTTTTGATCGAGATTTAGGAGAAGAAGATGAGAAGAATTGAAGAGGAGTTGATGAGGAGTTGAGGAGTTTCTTACCTTAGAGTTGGTTTTCAGCTTTGATGGAGTTTTGGGTACGGTTTTGACCTAGCTATGAAGGAGGGTTGGTGGCTGAATTTTTGAGTAGAGGAGGGTGTTTAGGGTTTGTTTAAGGCTATTTAATGAAGGGGAGAGGTTAAGCTGAGGTGCTTTAGGGTTTAGGTATTTGAAGAAGTTTTGGTCATGCTAGGGTTCCTTGATCACAAGAGAAAATTGTTCAGCTTTGGTGTTCCCTATGGCTGCCAAAATAAAGGAGGGGAATTAGGGTTGATTGCTGCTGTTTTTGAGAAGCTGAGGGTGTCGATATTCTGGACATAAAAGGAATGAAATTTTGATTGGTTTTGGGTCCCTACAATAGCGAAAATAGGAAAGGAAGAATGGGCCTTTGTGAAGCTATTTTTCTGCATGATAGCTAGGGAACTTTTGTGCAGATTTTGTGCTAAAATTTATGAGTGAATTAGGGCTAAAGGTGGCCAAAAATCTGGAAGAAAAGGAGAAGGAAAGATGTTGATTCTCTGGCTGCTTCTTGGACAAGATTAGGAAAGGAAAGATTAGGGTTTGTGTAGCTGTTTTTGCTGGACTGCTAGAGAGGTTTTTGATGCAGGTTTTGTGGCTGGAAATTTCAGGTAGAATGGGTGTGTGTACAGTGACGAAAATTCTAAGGAGCTAAAATTCTGGTTTCCTTTTGGCTGGAGGAAAGTCTTAATTGGTTAGGGTTTTCTTAGCCAATCCAGCTAGGTTTTGGGAGTGTTTTAGGTAAGTTGTCTTTACCCTAAGTGGCGGCTGCTAAGAGGGAGTTTTTCCAGAAAACCCTAGAGTGGATTTAGGTTATCTACTGAGGGAATAGATTAATTAATCCCCTACCTTAATTTGAGCACTTTTTAAACAGCCATTAAATAGCTATTTGGTAAGGAAATTTCTGGTTTCCTAATCCTTGAACTACTGCATTTTCCACTTCCTTTTCCCCTTCAATATTTCAAAACCCTTACTTAATCCAAGGGCCAAACATCTCTCATTTAAATAAGCTCTTGGCCTTCTATTTTCTATAAATAAAAAAAAAGATTATGCTAGAATATTAGAATCAGAATTTTAATCTACTAATTTAAAAAATAATTTTCTGGATAAAGTACACCCTAAATTTTTAAAAAACTGGTTTCCAAAACCTTAAGAATTTTGTCCAAAGCTAGGGAAAATTAGGGTAGAAGGAAAATAAAAGAAAGGAAAGAATTTGAGATAGCTTGGATTTGAACTCAAGCCCACCAAAGAACACACACCAGGCTCTATCCCCTAAACCACCTTAATTATTGGCATATATTCTCTTAATAAATTCCTTTAATGCTTATTCACTTACTCCACCCCTTTTTCTAATAAATCCCTTTCAATAAAATAAAACTCTACTACCACAACTACTTCAAGAGCAAATAAATTCATGCAACGACAAATTAATATTTTCATGAAAAATAATTCAAATCATCAAATATGGTATAACTCAATATGACATGCATGACTTTTCCCCCAGTTACCAAAGACGGTCTAACATGGGGTATTACATCCTTTCCCCCTTAAGGGAATTTCGCCCCAAAATTTAGAGTGCTATACCTTAGAGCAAGTTCGGGTATCTCTTCTTCACCCAATCTTTAGTTTCCCATGTTGCATCCTGAGTACCATGATGATCCCACAAAATCTTCACCATAGGTATCTGTTTACTTCTCAACACCTTGACACTCCGATCCAAAACCTCAATTAGTTTCTCAACGTAGCTCAAATTAGGCTATAGAATCAATGGTTCCTCGTTCAATACATGCTCCGGGTCAGGGTTGTATTTCTTCAACTGGGATACATAGAACATATTATGAATTGTTGCTAATCCTTCCAGCAACTTCAATCGATATGCTACAGGTCCAATCCGTTCGATCACGAGAAAAGGTCCTAGGTATCTAAGACTAAGCTTTCCTCTTTTAAGATGCTTTAGAATTCCTCTGCTCAGCGTTATCTTTAGAAAAGTTCTATCCCCCACCTGAAACTCTAACTCCCTTCTTCTATTATCAGCATAACTCTTTTGTCGGCTTTGTGCGGCTTTTAGTCTCTCCTTTATTATCTTCACCTTATCGGCCATTTCCTCAATATTCACTTCCCCAGACTTGCTGATTTGTCCATCTTCTGCCGATCCCTAATACAAGGGTACTTGACATTTTCGCCCATATAACGCTTCGTAAAGTGCTATTCCAATCGACGCCTGATGCCTATTGTTGTATGCTAACTCAGTGTAGGGTATACAATCTATCCACTTATCTCCAAAATCCAACACGCAAGCCCTAAGCATGTCTTCCAATATTTGGATGACTGTCTCAGACTGTTCATCAGTTTGCGGATGAGCAGATGTGCTAAGCTTCAGAGTCGTCCCCATTGACTTTTGAAACTTGGTCCAAAACTTAGAAGTAAATTTGGGATCCCGGTCGAATACAATGCTAGTCGGCACTCCATGCAATCTAACTACTTCGTGAATATATGTCTTGGCTAGTTTTTCCATGGAGTCCCTCACATTCACTGAAATAAAATGAGCTATCTTGGTGAATCTATCAACCACTACCCACACAGCATCCTTCAAAGTCTTAGACATTGGTAATCCAGTAAAGAAATCCATCGTCACCTCTTGCCACTTCCACTCGGGTATAGGCAACGGCTGTAGCAATCTGGCTGCCTTCTTTTGCGCTGCTTTTATTTTCTGACAAGTTAAGCACATAGAGATGTATTGCCCCACGTCTCTTTTCATTCCTGGCCACCAATAGGCTTTTTTCAGATCTTGGTACATCTTAACTTTCCCCGGATGGATAGAATACTTGCTATTGTGAGCCTCATCCATTATTTTTCTCTTCAATATTAGGTCATCCGATGCACACAGTCGTTCTCGGAAATATGTCACTCTCACTTCATCAGTTCAGAATTCCTTATTTCCTCTCTTCACTTCTTTTACCTTGAAAATTTGAAACTCCTGGTTATTCCGTTGAGCCTCACTAATCTCTTGCCTCAACTCAGGCTCTAATCTCAGGTTACTCAAGCTAATTTTTCCTTCTCCCACTTCCGCCTTTTTCCCTAAGATATCCTGTACTACTTGAATCTCTTGTACCCTTAAGCTAGCCATCCTCACTTTCCGACTCAGCGCATCAGCTACTACATTCACTTTCCCCGGATGGTAGTTAATTGGACACTTGTATTCCTCCAAAAACTCCATCCACCTCCTCTACTTTAAGTTTAAGTTCTTTTGCGTGAATATGTACTTCAAGTTCTTATGATCTATGAAAACTTCATATTCCGCCCCATACAAATAGTATCGCCATTTCTTCAAAGCAAACACTATGCTGCTAACTCCAAATCGTGAGTCGGATAGTTTACCTTGTGCGGCTTCAACTTCCTCCAGGCATAGGTGATAACTTTCCTGTCCTGCATCAGTATCGCCCCTAGACCTTCCTTAGACGCATCCGTGTACAAGGAGTAGGCCTTACCTTCCTCGGGTAGGCTCAGCACTGGTGCTGTCATCAATCTTGTCTTAAGCTCTTAGAAGCTCTTCTTACACTTATCATTCCAGACGTATGGCACGTCCTTCCTTAGCAATTGGGTTATTGGCGTAGCTAGCGTAGAGAAGTTCTTAATAAAATGGCGGTAATATCCCGCCAATCCAAGGAAACTCCTGACCTCGGTCACGCTCTCCGGTTGCTTCCAATTTGAAACCGCCTCGACTTTCGATGGGTCCACCTTGATTCTATCTTTAGATATCACATGGCCGGAAAAGCCATTGAATCCAACCAAAACTCACATTTGCTAAACTTAGCATAAAGTTTATGCTCTCTTAATTTCTCCAGTACTAACTTTAAATGCTCCGCATACTCCTCGGGACTTTTAGAGTAGATTAGAATATCGTCTATGAACATTACCACAAACTTATCCAGGTACGGCCGGAAAACCCTGTGCATAAGATCCATGAAAATGGCAGGTGAATTAGTTACTCCGAATGGCATCACCACGAACTCGTAGTGGCCATATCTCGTGTTAAAAGCCGTCTTGGGAATATCCTCCTCATTGATTCGCACTTGGTAATAACCTTGTCGGAGATCCAACTTAGAAAAGTATCATGAACCTTGCAACTGATTGAACAACTCATCAATCAAAGGCAAATGATACTTGTTCTTGATTATGAGGTTGTTCAGCCCTCTATAGTCTATGCACAATCTCAACGTCCCGTTCTTCTTCTTTACGAACAACACTGGGGCTCCCCATGGCGATGTACTAGGTTTTATGTACCCTTGCTTAACCAATTCTTCTAGTTCCTCCTTTAATTCTTTCAATTCTGCGTGCGCCATCTGATAAGGAGTCTTTGATACTGGCTCCGCTCCTGGAACTAAATCGATGGTGAACTCGATTTCTCGGGAAGGTGAAGAGAAGCAAGTTCGGACAGAGATATGTCTACAAAGTCCTTTACCACGTCGGTGCTCTCCAATGTACACTGATCCTTGGGCTTATTGATCAAATAAGCTAAGTATCCCACACAACCCTTCTTCAGCATTTTCCTCGCCTTTGCGCCTGCTATCAAGAATTTCAACTCCCTCACCTTTCTCCTGCTAAACTCTAATACGTCACATTCAGGTCTAACAAACTGCACTGCCTTGGCCTTGCAATCCACTCTTGCTCCATGCTTTGCTAACCAGTCCATACCCTGAATCAGATCATAGTCGCAGATGGGTAGAATTATGAGGTCTGCCTTCAAAATCTCTTTTCCAACCACAACATCGCACTCTTGCACTACTTTACTCCCACTTCTTTGCCCCCCCCCAAAGGTGTACTCACTAATAGGGTATAAGGTAACTCTACCCCGTCCCAACCCAAATGGTATGCACACTTATCATTCATATATGAATGAGTCAATCCAGGGTCTATTAAAATAGAAATGGAGTGACTTTGCACAGAAAGCGTACTTTCAACTACCGCTAAATCAGCTCCGACCTCCTCCCAGTTGAGCACGAAGACCTTAGCTTTCACTTGAGGCTTTTGGCCTCCTCCATTAGTCCCAATAGGGGCTCTTCTGGCTGCCCCAGCTGGCTACATCATAGCTCTCGACCCTAGCCTAAGTGGTCTTAGACAGTTGTTCCTCAGGTGGTTCGGGTCACCACAGTTGAAGCATCTTCTTGCCACTCCCCGGGACCAGCAATCCCTTTCGACATGACCTCACTTCCCACAATTCTGACACATTGGTGCGCCCAACATAGGACCTGGTGGTGCTGTCCTGGGTTGCTTTCCTTTATTTCCCCACTGCATGGGGCCAGCAGGTCGTTTGTGAGTCGGGGGTCTCAACAGTGGTCGGCTTGGTTGGAATGGCTGGTTCATCGGCCGATTCCTATCCTCATTTTCCGTGCAAGTCGTTGCATCCACCGCGGCCATGTATGTCACTAGAGGAGATGGTGTCAGTGCATTCCTCAAATCTTGCCTGACTCACTTCACAAATTGACGGGTCCGCTTCTGCTCAGTATCCGCCAGACACTTGCAATACTTGGACAACTGAGTAAACCGGGTAGCATATTGAGCCACGGTTATTGCCCCTTGCTTGAGAGTCTGGAATTCATCTTCCCCCTTCTCCGTTATCCATCGCGGTACGTATTTTGCTTGGAAAGCCTCCACAAAATTCTCCCAAGTCCAGTCATTATCTTCCCTCTCCCAATCTTCCTGGACCTGTAGCCACCAAGCTCGGGCAGGTCTCCTCAGCCTAAATGCAGCAAATTTCACTCTCCTCTTTTCAGTGTACTGCAGGGTTGCAAAAATATCCTCCATTTGTTCTATCCATTGATCGGCCTTTTCATCCTGCTCCACTTCTTCTTGGAACTATGGAGGCTGGAACTTCAGGAATCATTCCAAGGCCTCATCCTCCCCCTTAGGTGCCCTCCTATCCACATTATCTACCTTCTCAGTTAAGTTCTGAAGAATGGCAGCCATGTTATCAAAGTCCAGCCCCAGGATCACTTCTTTGGACCCTCCCGACGACAACTCCTGCTCCTGCTCAGAACCCCCGTCCACCTCTAGTGTTGATTGCCGTGCCTGCTCAGACTCAGGAGTCGATGACTCACTCTCTTGAGCAGCCCTACCTCGTCTTGTAGCCCTACGTCTTGGTGCCATCTATTGGCATCCAATACAAGGTTCATTAGGGGAAAAGTTCATGGCATGCAATAAATTAGCTCATGATTTGGAAAGAATTTGCAGTTTGATAAGAAATAAATTTTGCAAATGACACTCCAAAGGGTATAGAGAAATCAATAAAATTATGCTTTCCTTAACAAAATCCAACTTAGTATAAAATAAGGAAGTATCCTACTAAGTACTTTTATTCATGCAAAATAAAATTCAAAATAAAAGAGTAAACGCTAAATCAAATAAATAAATGAACATTTCTTCACGAAAATAAAAGAGTAATCTCTAAGGGCCCTATAAACTCTAAGCTTCACTAGAGTCGCGGGAGTCCTCAAAAGTCTCAGGGGAAGGTTCCACTATCCATCCTATATTGCGGTTGGGATTATCTCGGACACGATCCTTGGTGAAACCAAAAGATCGAGGCTTTTTTCTCAGGCTGACCCAAAATGTACCCTTCATCATCCCTACCCCTCGATTTTGCCCTCAAATCTGCATCCCTAAGTTGTTCCATGGCTAACGCCACTGCACTCTTAGGCCTCCCAAATTTCGACCCATGGGACTCACCTCCTAGAAGCATCAGGATCCCTTCCTCTATGGATGGGGTCGCAGGTGTATCATTACTACCCTCCCCCTCAATCTCCAGTCCCCCTAGCTTATCTTCACTCGAGATCCATCCACTCTCAGGTTCCGTCTCTGACTCGGATGATGAGGAATTTGGTATGGGTATTGGGTTAGATGCTCTACCACCCGCAAGACCGCACATAAAAGGCCAGTCTCGGGTCACAGCTGCGGATCTTCTAGACATCCTATAAAAGAAACTCAAAGAAATATGTATTAAATCTCAACTCTTAGAGGTCAAACACCATTCAATGAATCCCAATTCCTAAGGTTTAGGTACCACTCAATCAAATCAATTGCCTAAACCTAGGCGCTGCTACCACTTGTAACATCCCACACCTTTGGTACCTAGATAGGGCAGGATGTCGTCCCGTCCAAAGGACCAGGGGTCTTTATAACGAGGTATAAAATAAACAAAAACTGCTAAATAAAATCAAAAGAATAAATCTATTGCATCCGAAAGTAAAACTTATATAAGTCTGAAAAACCAAAACTAGCAAGCGTCTCTTGAAATAAATTCAAAACACAACTAAAGAAATAAATTGGAGCTCAACCCTTGCATCGCCTCCCTCACTAAAAGCAATCCCATGAAATCATGATATAAAAGATGTGAGACTGACATCTCAGAAAGTCCCATGTGTGCAAATGTCAGTTATAACCATTTCATGTATGCAGGTTTATCAAAACCACAAAATCGTGTTTGCAAGCCAATCTCATCAACAACAGTCATACAAAGGAGCCTTGCTCAATCAATCCAAAACAATTCACAATAAATAACTATTTCATCACATTCACCATTCATTAAATAGGGATTAGCAAATGATTCAATAATATAGTAACACAATCCATATCATGGTTACCACCATGATAGCTTCCCAATGTATTTTTTTAATAAAGGGCAGTGGGGAATTCACCCATGAGGTGAGATACTCCTCCATCTCTACACCCAACATTCCGGTTGTCCAATCCGGATCAACAATGTCCTCATGGACCAATATGTTAGCTCGGACCGGCCTGACTAAGTAGTACTGTCGCCTCATCAAGTTGAGTTTATCTTCTGGTAGGTGGCCACCTGCTAGAAGACTCGCTCTTGCTTTTCAAGATAAGTACTACTAGCCTACCGCCGCTGAGTACTCAACGCTCCCTGAATAGGGGCAGAATCATTTTTCCTTTTTTGAAAGCCTTTAATTAATTTGATTGCAAAACGTGATTTTTCATAATAGCATTTTCAAATCGTTTGACAATGGTTTAAGAAATCATTTTTGAAGTTGAACAATTAAAATTTAGCAAATTTGTTTTGAAAATAAACATCTACATTTTCAATCCAAGTTTCACAACAATCCAGCATAACTCATCATTTTTAGTCAAGGCTCAATCCTTGTGTCAAAACATCATGTTGACATCAATTCCAAATAACATTACAAAAATTACTTGCAAACAAGCATCATTTATCAAAATAGTTATGCAGGAACTTATTTGAATATATTCAACAATTAACCACAACAATGTTCGTCCTCTCGATCACTTTCTTCCTTATCTAGAATCAACGATTCTATAATTAGAACCCAAAGGTTATTCCACTATCATCATGCATCATGAATCTGAATGATCATATTAACCCTCTAAGTCATTTATGGCAACTAGATAGACTATTTCATTAAATCATCACCATAGCTACCCATGATCATACATCTCATCATTATGCATGCTTATAGACAAATCAAACCATCTACATAATGACTTCCATACTCAATTACGATTAACTTCCTTTATGAACTCTAATTGCATCAAAAGATCTCATCTTTGTTCCACATACACGAGATCTAGACCATCATGACAATATTAATCCATGTTCAATGCTATATAGGCATAGTTCATCATATTGCACTATTAAACTAAGCAATCTAATCAAATCATGCTTCCATGCTAGGCTTCATGCATATTATTCCTTCCATACATTCCATCCTAATCTAATTTAGAGGGGTTATGCCTCAATTACCTCTTAGGTGGCACAACAAGAGCAAATGTGGTGCCTTTGGTGCTTATATCGAAGGTTACTAGAGATAGGGTAAATCAGTCCATTTTGATCGAGATTTAGGAGAAGAAGACGAGAAGAATTGAAAATGAGTTGATAAGGAGTTGAGGAGTTACTTACCTTAGAGTTGGTTTTCAGCTTTGATGGAGTTTTGGGTACTGTTTTGACCTAGCTGTGGAGGAGGGTTGCTGGCTAGAATTTTTGAGCAGAGGAGGGTGTTTAAGGTTTGTTTGAGGTTGTTTAATAAAGGAGATAGGTTAAACTGAGGTGCTTTAGGTTTTAGCTGTTTGAAGAAGTTTTGGTCTTGCTAGGGTTCCTTGATCACAAGAGAAAATTGTTCAGCTTTGGTGTTCCCTATGGCTGTCGAAATAAAGGAGGGGAATTAGGGTTGATTGCTGTTATTTTTGAGAAGCTGTGGGTGCCAAGATTTTGGACATAAAAGGAAGAAAAATCTGACTGGTTTTGGGTCCCTATAATAGCGAAAATAGGAAAGGAAGAATGGGCCTTTGTGTAGCTGTTTTTCTGCTTGATAGCTATGGAACTTTTGTGCAGATTTTGTGCTAGAATTTATAGGTGAATTAGGGCTGAAGGTGGCTGAAAATCTAGAGGAAAAGGAGAAGGTAAGATGCTGATTCTCTGGCTGCTTCTTGGATGAGATTAGGAAAGGAAAGATTAGGGTTTGTGCAGCTATTTTTGTTGGACTGCTGGAGGGGTTTTTGATGCAGGTTTTGTGGCTGGAAATTTCACGCAGAATGGGTGTGTGTACAGTGACGAAAATTCTAAGGAGTTGAAATTCTAGTTTCCTTTTGGCTGGAGGCAAGTCCTAATTGGTTAGGGTTTTCTTGGCCAATCCTGCTAAGTTTTGGGAGTGTTTTAGGAAAGTTGTCTTTACCCTAAGTGGCGGCTACTAAGAGGGAGTTTTTCCTGAAAACCCTAGAGAGGAATGAGGTTATCTATTGAGGGAATAGATTAATTTATCCCCTACCTTAATTTGAGCACTTTTTAAACAGCTATTAAATAGCTATTTGGTAAGGAAATTTCTGGTTTCCTTAACCTTGAACTACTGCATTTTCCCCTTCCTTTTTCCCCTTCAATATTTTGAAACCCTTGCTTAATGCAAGGGCCAAACATCTCATTTAAATTAGTACTTGGCCTTCTATTTTCTAAAAAAAAAAAAAGAAGATTATTCTAGAATATTTGAATTAGAATTTAAATCTACTAATTTATAAAATAATTTTCAGGATAAAGCACACCCCAAATTTTTAAAAAATTAGTTTCCAAAACCTTAAGAATTTCATCCAAGGCTAGGGAGAATTAGGGTAGAAGGAAAATAAAAGAAAAGAAAGAATTTTAGATAGCTAGGATTCGAACTCAAGCCCACCAAAGAACACTCACCAAGCTCTATCCACTAAACCACCTTAATTCTTGGCATATAGTCTCTTAATAAATTCCTTTGATGCTTATTCACTTACTCCACCCCTTTTTCTAATAAATCCCCTTTAATAAAATAAAACTCTACTACCACAACTACTTCAAGAACAAATTAATTCATGCAACGACAAATTAATATTTTCATGAAAAATAATTCAAATAATCAAATGTGGTATAACTCAATATGACATGCATGACTTTTCCCCCACTTACCAAAGACGATCTAACATGGGGTATTACATTCCAGCTGTTCATATGTTTTGACGGGTGGCTTCAAGTTCATGTTTAATATTGCTAGTTTGTTGGGAAAAAAAATCTGGTTTGGGATTGTTTGTTCAGCTCCAAAAATTCAAGGAATTTCCAACCTTCTTCCTCACATAAAATGACTGGTTTTCTTGCAAAAATTAGGTAGGAAAACTTGTTGCAATTTTCGAAAACAGTCTTGAAGAAAATTTGGAAATTTTTCCAGATTTTTTTACCAGTACATGAACAAGATGAAGATGGAGTTTTGAAGGAATAGCTATGGTGTTTTTTTCTTAGAACCTCTACCAAATTTCCCTCCTTACTTTCAGCCATCTCTATCCCACAAGAGCTGGAATTTTCGAGGTCTAAGCTTAGGGAATTATCTCAATTTTTTTTATGATTAAAAATGGATTAAAGAATTAAGAGTAGTTTAAATTTCAAAGATGTTAGGACAAGACTAGCAAAATTAAAAAGGACAAGAATTCTTTTAGAAATCTTTTTAGGACAAGACCGCATGGTCAAGACATTACCATTATGTCTTCCTTAAGACAACATTCCTATATTTAAGGAATGTAAGGAAAATGAAAATTCAAACATGGCTAAGATAAATATGAATAAAATTTAAGCGATGGAATTTAAACCCAAGACCTTAGAGATTAAATCACAAAGCTCTTGTCACATAACCATAACAACTCTTGTTCTTATTTTCTCACCCAAATATTCTTCTTATCTAAACCTCAAGCCATCTTTCTATTTTGACCTCAAGCAAAATTGCTTTTTTACCTTTTCTACCCAACAAGCATAAATAAACCATTTAACCAATAAACTACAATTCTAAGGCACGCAAAATCATTCAAAAGGTATATTTTATGCATGATGACATGATATGCATCCCACCCCCTTACTCTAGGGTTGGCTTTAGGCGGGGTTTCACGACAATAATCTTATTATAATCCCAAAATAATACTTGTACAAGTCTTAAAACA
Organism: Voacanga thouarsii; assembly: GCA_026120185.1. NCBI lineage: Eukaryota > Viridiplantae > Streptophyta > Magnoliopsida > Gentianales > Apocynaceae > Voacanga > Voacanga thouarsii. Next base: position 539,411 of record JANUWF010000952.1, read on the forward strand.
AATAGAAGGTAATTAATATCTTTAATAAATAAATACATCAAAGTAAATCTTCCATGCTCATGGCAACATAAGTAAATCAACCTTCAAAGTGTGAAAAATATTTCTCAATAAGTCCTGTGTGTGCTCATGACAGTTTAAGGAAACATTTCGTGTATACAAGTTTTGAACAAGTCGCAACCAAAAGTCTACTAGTCCAGAAATTTGTCTTTGAACACTGAATGGTGTATTATCAATATTTGTAAAGTAAAAGTGCTTAACTTGAAAAGAAATAACCACTCAAACAAAGTTGACTATAAAATTGAGCATAAAAAATGGACATGGCACCACACATTGTGCACCATGACAAGAGAACGGTCAAGATGCCACACTTTGTCTGTCATGACAAGAGAATGATCAGGATACCACACTTTGTGAATTCTGATACAAGGTGAGTATATGGCTCACTGAGTAAGATACTCCTTCATCTCTACACCCAAACTTACTGATTGTCCATTCCAAAAATAAACAGTCCATGTGAACTGGACTGCTAGCTCAGACCGGCCTAACTAACGAGAACTGTCTTCTTGTCTAGGCAGAACTCACCCCTCAGAGGTGGCCTTCTAATGAGAGACTTGTCTAGCCCTTCAAAGACTAGTCCTAGTAGTCTACCCTTATTGAGTACTCAACGTTGTATATGTCCCTTTTGGGAAAAGAAGAACCATCCAAAGTGTTTCCTTTGAAATAGTAATTATAGTTTACAAAATTCTTGTCAAAATTGGTTTTTAGGAAAAGTTTAGCTTTTTGTTTAAAATTGCTTGCTCAACTTGAAATCATTTGATGGAATGGAAAAGGAAAAGAAAATTGTCCATAACCGCATCCCAAGTACATTTTCATGTGTACAACACATTTTGACTTGTTGAAGTGATTTTGATCGTCAAATGGCTTTATGCAAGGACTAACCTAATCTCTTGCTTTTCCATGACATAATAGCCTTCCAAGTTGGTTCAAGGCAAACCAGCCTCGCCTGCGGTAAATATATGGTATAGGTCACCATTGGTGCACAACTAAGCAACAAATTTGCATAGGTACAAATAACTCCCAACTTAACATGCTTAGCTTAACTAGTTACAATAATATCCAGTTAAGACAATAATGTCTTAGGTTCTAAAATTAATTGATAAAGTATTTTATAGAATAAGATAAATTTGATATGCTAGTGTGAATAGGTGTTTTAATAAATAAATAATAAATTATAATATTAACTATTTATTAACAGATAATAAGTAATATTAATAATAGATTATAATTAATTTCAATAATAAATTATTTTTAATAATAATTAATAATAATAAATGAGTGTAAATAAAAGTTTTAGTAAGACTAACCAATAATAATATAAATATAAAAGATATTTGATATTAATTAATTTCAAAAATAATATTACTATTAATTCTGAAAATTTTACTATTTTCTTATCTAAAATAATAATAATATTTTAGGTAATTATTAATTCCTAAAATATTGAGGTTTATTGAAATTAATAAATTAAATTAAATTGAGATATTAATAGTATTGATAATAATAGTGCTCATAATACTAATAATAATAATAGAAGTAAGAGTAGCTATAATAATAATTTTAATGACCATAGCGAATTTACTAGTACAAAAATTTACATATATTCATACTCACATATCTTCAATAATTAGCATGTTGATTTGCCCAAAAATTGTCTTGTAATGGCATTTATCACAACAAGGGTGATACTTACTAACAATAATTTTATCAAGGCATTTAGTGTAAAAAATAACATCATGGGAGCATAATCAAACAACGGTGGTATAATGTCCATCATTCAACATAACAACTTTACTAGTGACATAAAGCCTTTAATCATAATGTACTAATGAGCATATACTGGTCCTAAAGCGTAATCCAACAATAATTCATAAGTCCCAATATTCTTTTCAATCTTCTTGTCTTATATTTATTCCCTTCAACTGCTTACATATCTCTAACTCAGCATTATTCGATCAACCTGTTAATTCCATCATCTAAAAGCCTTGAGTTTGAAAATTTGAAGAAGGAGGTCATGAAAGAAATACTTGTTTGATGATCATTGGAGTTGAAGATGTTGTCTTGTCCAATGAAGGTCCTTGAGTGCTTGAGGAGTTCTTCCTTGATTGAAGTTTGTTCAAGAATGGCCACCAATGGTTCAGCCAAGAGAGAGAAAGAGAGAGAGAGAGAGAGAATAAGGTGATGGTGAAATGGAGATGAAGAAGTGAAGAAGGATCAAGGTGGTTGAATTTACCTTCTTGATGTTCTTCTTGTTCTTGGAAAGAGAGCATGTTTGATCTAAAGTTGAGATCAACTTTGGTTGTTTTAGTGTTATAGAGTGTGCTATAGATGAGTATAGGTTGAATCCTAGTTGATTTGAGAGTTTTTGGAGTGATTTGGAATGAATATAGGTGATTGAAGGTTGAAGAAGTTTAGTGTGTGTTCTTGACGTTCTTGGTATTCTTGAGAACACAAGAGAAAATTGAGAGAAAATGATTTGTGTGTGCTTGGTGTGTGATGGCCGAATGGCCTAGCTAGGGAGGAGAATTTTGGTTATCCTAGGAAGAGAGAGAGAGAGAGAGAGAGAGAGAGAGAGAGAGAGAGAGAGTTGGCTAGTTTGAATTTTAAAATGAGGAAAAGTAGAGGTGTTTAAGGTAGAAGATTTGTTAACGGAGTTTTCTTCTTGAAGGTTCTTGTCCTTCAATGGTGGGTGGCTAGTCTAGCTATGTTTTGATTGTGAAATAGAGGTGTATTTCAGCCTTATAGCTGGCCGAAAATGGCTGTACAAGAGAGGAGAAAATTTTAGTTTATTCATCTAACTAGGTGAGAGTTTAATGGAGGAAAAGCTGGAATTTAATTTTCAAGTTTGAAAAGTTTTGAATGGACTAAAGTTAGGAGTGGTTTGAGGTGTGTTAATGGAACTCTAATGGGCATGGTGGATGAAGAAGACAAGATGTTCAGTCCATGGCTTTAAGGTGGCCGAAATTATTGAAGATAATTGAGGAAGAAATTGGTTCTTGATTTTGCTAAGCAAGCTAGAAAAATTTTGGTTTTAGCTACAAGAATTCTTAGGACATGGAAGGATTTTTTAGCAGAATTTTCGAACCATTTTGAAATGGATTTGCAACTGAAAGTTAGGAGTGTTTGAAGGACTATTAATGGTGGTTTCCAGCCATCATCTTGGAGAAGAAGAGGGAAGGTTTCAGGTGTTCTTATGCATGAGTTGATGGCTCAACTTCCATGTCTAACTCTTGGTAGTTAGCTGGAAAATTTCTGGTTTGGTAAGGCTGTACAAGTTGCAAAATTCAAAGGCATTTTCAGCTTTCCTATTTATACAAAATGGTTGGTTGCTAGCAAGAATTATATAGGCAAATGTTACTGCAATTTTGGGAAATCAGCCAAGAAGGATTGCTGGAAAAATTTCGAGATTTGAACCAAAACATGAACAAGAAGAAAATGTAGTTCTTGGAAGAAAAGCTATGGTAATTTAATTAAAAACCACCTTTCTATTTTTCTTCCTAAATTTCGGTCATTTTCCTATCCCAAAAGCTGAAATTTTCAAAAATTCAAGCTAAGATTTATCCAAGACTTTTTTTTTTTTTTTTTGGGTAGAAATTGAAAAGAATTAAAGAAAGAGGAGTATTTTAAATGTAAATAGGTTAGGACAAGGCTTGCTAAAATGATGGAGACCAAAATACTTCTAAATTTTCTTTTAGGACAAGATCACATAGTTAGGACATTACCATTGTGTCTTCCCTAAGATAGCATTCTTAGCTTTAAAGAACGTAAGAAAAGAGAAATTCAAACATTGATTAAGATAATTAAAAATAAATTTTAGGTGATGGGATTTGAACTCAAAACATTAGAGATTAAATCACAAAGCTCAAACCACTTAACCATATTAAATCTTGTTCTTATATTACCAACCAAATTCTCTTCCTTTTTAAGCCTCAAGCCTTCCTCCTATTTTGTCCTCAAGTAAAATTTCCTTTTTACCCTTACTACTCAACTAGCATAATAAAACCATATAACCCCAATATCACAATTCTAAGGCACATGAATTCATCAAAGAAATATATTTTTATGTAATATGATATGATATGCACCCTATCCTTCTAACTCTAGGGTAGGTTTAGATGGGGTTTTACACAATCGTTGGAGGAATAGTGATGGCGACAAAAAGGGAACTTCGTCATTGGTCTTACAAACCCAAGCCGACGCAGGTTTCAAGCACTAGAACTGACACCAGTTGTAGCTTGCTTGCTATTGTTTTCTGCGCAGACATCTTCCTGGTGTTTTTCTTCGTATACCAACAGCAAGGTCTGCTCTTGCTTCTCTTTTGGCATTGTCCATATGCTATCCCACTTGAAATGTCCTTGCAAGTGTACTTGAAGGTTGTGTTGGAATCGTTTGGCATAGGGTCTCATCAATAGACTAGGCAAGCTCGGTTTTTATTCGATCTCGTCCTTGCCCCTTCTTGAGCTTGAACCCCCGTGGTCGGGTTGATTCCTTTCAGTATATGCATATGAGATGCATTTAATTAGGTCTTTATTTAAAGACCTATTTTGTTAGTGTTATGCTCTAGAGGCAATCACTTATACATTGTATATGTCACATTTTATTTTAATAAAAGGCATTATTTATCTCATAGTTTCTTTCGTTTACTTTTGTGTAAAATAACTGTTAGACAAAGTCCCTAGTACAACATAGTGTTAAGGAAATTATGATAGAGATCATAATATGAGATTCCTACTACACTGTATAGTGTTAGTACTTAAATAGTACCTAGTTGTACTATCAATGAGACAGTACATCATTAATGCATTAAGATTAGCATGTGTTAGACTTCTTGATTTGATCAGGCGGTGGTTCTTATATCCGTGACTATTGAGATATTCAAAGTTAACACATGGATGCTTGTTAATGGAACAAGTACATTGGATGACCTAGCTATGAGATAATCACATGGATAACTATTTAGTGCCAGTGATATAATCTCAATATAGCAAACATGCAAGTATCATTAGACTTGAGATCTCCAAGGTACTTTGTTTGCTGAGCATTGTGCTTTGATTCTAATCTCTATAGCCAGTTGGAAGGCCGCCTATGGGATAGATATTGGGTACATTGTGAGGTAAACGAAAGTAGTTGAGAAGGTCAATAAAGGATTCACCACTCCTAATAGTAGAGGCGAATATCACACGGTCAATTGTAGGAATTACTACTCGAGAAGTCCTTGGCCAAGGCAACTGTGTATTGAAAATAGTTCCAATTGATACACATCTAGAGTAGTGAGTTCCTGGTACAAGTACTATTATATTCGAGCTAGAATTAATATATTCTTGAGAGAGTTGGCACTAATTCCATACTCCAAATCGAATGAGATATTGTATGGTGAAAGGAGTTAATTGCATTGTATTTTGTTATTGAAGGGTTCATGTCAAGCCACATGACTTCCTAGACTCTTGGGTGGTCATGATGTGTTGCTAGATATCTCTCATGATTTGGGAATATGGGTTTATTAATTGATGAATTAGTAAACTAATCCAGATTAGAATTAATATGATTAATTCTAATTAATTATGGATTATTAATCTGAAAGATGTTTGGATTAATTCATGTTCGCTACCAATTGACTGGGAAATCTAATAGGTCAGACATAATAGAGGATTATATACTCAAGATGTTATTTGATAACATAGTGGAGTTAATTGCAAGAAAGAGAAGCTTTTTATGGCTAAATTATAATTAGTTATAATTTATGGGCCAAATTATAATTGTGAGAACTTAATTTTTCCTATTGCAATTAGAGAATTCTAATTGTTTTAGAATTCTCAGTTTTTGGTAATATTTCCGTGACATATAGGATAGGCACAAAATTCCTAAGTTGTGAGACACACGAAACAACTTCCAAAACCTTCTTCTTCTTCTTCTCTCTCTCTCTCTCTCGTGGTTCTTGAGCAACCAAGAAAAACCCTAGCCGCCATCTTGTTCATGCTAGCACGTAACATCTTGGTGCTTGAGTATGATCCTCCGTGTGAATTTCTGTTAGAGATAATCACACATTGTGATTATAGTGGTTGGACGTTCAACTCTCGTGGTGTTTGATCAAGAGGATTGTTGGATCGCGCCTCAACTTGAAGAAGAAAAATTTTTGTTCTTTAGATGATTATAGAAAGGTAAAAACCTGTTACCTTTGTTCTCTTTATGTCTTATTTTCCACACATATGTGGATTTTAGGTTAGTATCTCATTCTTATTTTTCCATTGTGCCATATATGATATGCGAGAGATACCCAACATATTTAACCCACTATTTTCTTCAAATCAATAGCACTCACTATTAACTCGGGAAAGCCCATTGGAAGCTTTCCTAGTGGACCAGTATCCAAATTCTTGAAGAATGACCTTGGTTATGCCCAACAAACCAATCTTAAGTTCAATGGTAGGTATCAAACACTAATTATATCAAATATAACTAACGGATTGTTAGGTGATTAACAACTTTTAATCTTAAAGCACTTAGTGCTACCCCAACATAACCTCTAATATTCTTTATGCTTAGGTATGCCCAACTGGGATAAAGATATTAGTTATATCCAACCCATTAATCCGGAATCATCTTCTATAGCTTGAACATGCTTGATATCGATAAGCTTGGGTATGCACAACAACCTAATCTTGAAAAAGAACTCTCATTCTTGCTATATTATAGGAAGTTTTAGATTTAATATTGTTTGAGAGATTTTAATTATTTAATTAGCAATCTCATCATTTGGTATGCAAAATATCAACACATTGATGTAATTATAATAGATTCAATTACATGGCTTTGTTATAGACTTTTCTAGATTAATTTCCTTAAGCCAAGTTGGAAATTAATTTTGGTCAAACCTATATATTCATGCATGTTTTTGAGAAAAAAGTCTTGCCATCTTCTTGCTTCACCTTGTCACCACATCCATAAATTCAAAAAATAATTTCTAATCCTATCTAACATATGTAATCTAATTACATAAATTTATGATAAAGAAATCTCAAGTTACATTCCAGGGGATTTAGATGGGAAAAGAAATTACAAGAGAAATTTTAGAGAGAGGTAGGACATGCAAGCCCTATTTATTCAAAACAAAACGATAAAATGCATGAGACTATTTAAATTAATCAAATTAATTTGGTCTAAATCCATAACCAAGACAATATGCCAATATAACGCTTAAAACACATTAAACGAAAAATAAATGTACACAAAATATTAAATTCTAAATTCATTATTTTTGAAGTTTAATTAATTAGTCCCAAAATCAAATTTTCGGAAAAATCTTGGGGTCCTTTTGGAATAAAATATTTCAATGGGTCCTATTTTAGTTAATGGAAAAATCGACGGTCAAAGAGCATAAAACAAAAAAAATATTTTTTTTATATGTATTAAAACGCCATAGTCGCCCACATATGTCAATTGTTTCAATTAACAATTGAAACATTTTGAATCAGTTGTCAATTGGAAACAATATATTAAATAATATTATATATATATATATTAATATATAATATAAATAATATTATATTAATATATTTACTATTAATATTGTTGCCTTACGAAAAGGGAGCCGATAGAAGTGTTGATCGGCTGCTCTTCCAATGAACATAAACAGTCTAATGGAAAGATGAATGTATGAGTCGAACCTTTAAAAAGAGGTGAGTTCCTTGAACTTACTATAGAAAGGATCCAAGCAGGCAGAAATATTGCACACAAAAGCAAAATAGAACCAAATAGGATACATTTCGATTAAAATGGCAAATGAATACAGTAATTGATACTCAAAGCAACATCAAACGAAAACTTTGTAATCAAAAGAGTAAGGAAAACCGTAAACGATGCTGTAAACAAAGTTGTGAGAATGCTGTAAATGAAAGCAGCGAAGAAAGATGTCAAGATATGGAAAAAAACAAGAATGAAAAACTGGAAAATTTTAGCAATTTGGTTTGAGATGAAAGTTGGTGTCTTCAATCTGTGATTCCCACTTGCTTTATGCTTGTTGTCGTGCAGCTATTGACTTTCGAACGTGGAGGAAATCCCGCCTCGTGGCCTGTCCTTGGTGGTTGAGAACGGTAACGTCTTGCCGATCTTGCCGAGGTACGTAGGTGATGGCTTATTGGCTCTTGATTCTAATATTGACCAGGTACAACTGCTGAGGACTTTCTTTGACAACATCATCCATTTGGCAGAATTTGTTTCTGCTTCAGCTGAAAGTTACCATTGCAATGGATCGGCTAAAAATGACGTCAACACATGCCCCCTCGAGTCCCGTCGCTTTGATGGCTCGAATAGGTGAAGCGACAAGAATCCTGCCCTTTTTAATTTGTAACCGTTCTTTTTTTTGACAGATATGGAACGTACTGATCATTGTAGAAAGGTGCCAAATCCTCGGCTTCAAAGCCCACGAATGACTAGTCTTTTGAAATTCCTTTTTAAATAGTCGTGGTCCCCATCATTTCTTCTTCACCGATACAAACTCCTTTTGCAACAATTCTACTTTACTTAGACTTCTGCCTTCTTTGTGAAATTCTCCCATGTTTCCTGCATATTTCTTGAATTAGCAAACCTCTAACTCTCCATGGTCACTCCCGCCGATCACTCCACCCTGGCTCTGATCCAAGTCAAGGCCGATATTTACACCTTAGGTCCCCCGTTACTGTCGACGGAAGTTACTACGGAATATCTATGGTTTATCTATTCGAAAAGCTTCACCCTTCCCTAGCACCGAGACAACTTTTCCATAGTTGGCTTGCCCTTTTCTTTTCGCTATTGGTTGCATCCTCTAAAGAACTATAGGGAATGGCATGATTGTTGTCAAGCTGCCTATGGTGTCCTTTGGGACCAATAGGGCATCCATGATGTCATCATGATGTTCAACTTTGAGATGACCTTCGACCGCAACTTGTTCTCGGCTATTTTGCCGTTTTGCTCCCCAGCGATCAACGGCTTCATCTTCCCTCATGGCATGTTTTCCCCTACAATACTCGACATCTGCACCTTCTTGGGCTTCTATTGTGATGGTGATAAGATCCCCGCCCTATATGATGAAGAAAACTTATCTGCTATTAAGGCCCATTTGGACAAATCCATCACCTACTACGACAATTTTATGGCCGCGCAAAGAGACATTGGCCCCATTCCATTAGAGCAGGAATAATCAGCTTTTCTTTGGCTATGGCTCTACAAGTATATTCTCTACTCCCATTCGCGAGAATAAGTAAAGAGTACCAATACTATGTATCGGCTTTGCTGAGGAAGAAATGACGCTGTGACCTTGCTTCCCTAGTTCTGGCCCTGGTGTATCGGCTAATGAACCAGATGATTTCAACCTTGTCAGTTGGGGGTGATCCGACAAATCTTTGAGGCCCCATCTGGGTTATGCAGCTGTGGCTCTTTCAATACCTCCCCCAATTCAATGTTAATACGATTTTCAGAGGTTCTGTAGGTTCTGCCGACTAGGCTACTGACTATCAGCTGTTGAAGGTTCCTACAAACAAGTCTTCTGTCGATGCTATCATGGCTTACCTCCCTCGAAACTAGCTTCAGAATGCGACCCACTTTTATCCTTACTTCACTCTGGAGACAGGCCCTCTCTGGCTGACAAAACTTGTCGAGGCATTGGAAGCCTTTCAAGGAACTATCTAGGCCTGAATGTTGTGCTCCCAAGAACTTCTTCTTGGGGCAAAACCAGGCGCTCAGAGCACTAAGTCTTCTTGTGAATGGTACAATCCATATTACTTTTCATAGAAATTTAGGCTAATTCGAGACATTCCTGCTGATCCTGGTCATATCTCATCTTATTCTATTATGCCTATCCTATCAGCTGAAGATGTGCGGACTATAGCCGATAGGTCTTTAATAGTTCTCCACTCTTTTGAGTCTTCTCTTTTTTAGGTTATCAGGAAGTCCACGCTAAACTTCAACCTATGGTGGCAGCTGTTGAGTGAAATGCTCTTTTCTGGCCTAATAGAGACGTGGTTGCCCAGACTGGTAGGGTTGGCATTTACAGAGCTAGAAGTGTCTTTCCTGAAGAAAGGTAAACAGAGCAAAGTCTCTGCCAGTCCGATCACAAAACCGTTGTTCTGCTTGCCGCTAGCAAAAAGAACCTCCATGCTGCTACCTGCTGATAAGAAAGAGGAAGAAAAAAAAGCAACCATTCTCCCCTTGCTAAGGCAGCCAAAGAGACGGCAGACCATTCATACTCCAACATTTGCTAAGGTTTATCTTGAAATACATATATATTTTTATTTTCCCATACTTTCTATCCATCGGCTCAGAATTAACCGCATACTGCCTTTCTTTGCAGAAATAAAGGACCAGCCACCTGGTGATCTCCGATTCTTCTTCAGAATCATCGGCAGCTATGCCCCCTATCTCCTATAGGAATGACAATGGCAGGGGAAGGGACTTCAGCCATTCTGCCCTCACCAATGTCTGAAATGTCTTCGTTAGAGAGAATAGTAGTTGAAAAACCCGTCTCGCCCTTTGCGGCCATGTCCTTTGAGCCTCCAAAGGAACCTGCCCCTTCTCAACCTGTAATGACGGAAGCCGTAGCATTAGAACTTCTGCGAAATCTATGGGAAGAGACCTACCGACCAGCCCCTCTTCTCAAGATGCTATCAGCCGAGCCCTATTGTTGTTGGCGCAATCGACCACTTCCGATGTCCCAATGGAATTGAGGTGCTTACCGGTTGACTATCTGCGATAGATGCGATTCACCCAATGCTTCTTTTCTAGTACTTAGAGCAGGCAGGACAGAACTTCTCATCAGCTTCAGGCTTTGGGAGCTCTCCGAGACCAGGAAGCATTTCTACAAACGCACCGTCAGGAAGCCTCTACTCGACTGGGCATCTTTCGAGCTGACATTTTTGCCAGAGTTGAGAGAATTGAGAGCCTTGAAACACGCCTATGAGCGCTGTAAGAGGAATTAGACTCTGAAAAATGGGCCCTAGATGAGAAGCTTGAGGCTGAGATTGCTTGTTAGAAGATAGTCTCTTCTGCTGAGAAGACAGCGGCCAAGTATCGGGACAATCAACTTATGCTAGAAGCCAAAGAAGAACTACTTCAGATAGAATTGCAACATTCTAACAAGCTGCTAAATGGTATGCAATCGTCATGGGGCAACTTCCAAGATTATTTGTCCATTTTCTTCCATAAACCTAATGAGGTTGGACCCTCTGGTACATAAGTCGGGGAAGCTGAAACGCGTCCACCGTTAATGGAGGAATCGACTGTTGAACCTGAATCAGCACTAGAGGAACCTACTGCTCCTGTGGAAAAAAGGAAGAAACCCTAACGGCAGTTGATCCACTTGAGGAAGATACAAATGGGCTCGCCATTATCCTTTTTGCCTAGCCGATCAAGACCTCTCACACTCCGTTTGAGGAGGCTTGACTTCTTTTTTCTTTTTATAAAGTAACAGCTATCTAATGAGCTCTTTTGTGATCAGCCGTTTTATATGAAATGCCAACATATATTTTTTTTTGTCTTTTTGTTATTTTTTCTTTCCTCTTTTTTTTTTTATATTCATCTCCTACCAATGTTCATTCCCAGAAATATAGGATAAAACTTCTTTAAAGACTTACCATTTATGGTATTGTTCACTTCCTTCTCGTCGGGTGTCATCAGTCGATAGGCGCCTCTATCGAAAACCTGAGTAACAAGAAAAAGTCCCTCTCATGAGATGGACCACTTACCGTAGCGTGGGTCTTTGAAAACTCCTTCCCCGCACTTTTCGGTTGTAGGTTCTTGCTACCTTCTCCTTATGCCTTCTGATATTTTGCAATGCTATCCAATGATCTTCTTCGACTTGGTCTAAACTCATTGCTAAGGCCAATCTATAATCCTCAACTGATAGGTAATATTGGTAAGCTACTCAGGCTGACTGTAATGATAATTCAGTAGGTAGCATTGCATCTTGTCCATATGTCAACTGAAATAGAGTAAAACTAGTAGCAGTTTTGTAAGCGGTCCGATATGCCCACAATACTTCTTGAAGGGTTTTGTGCCATCTTCTGGGTTTTTCTTCTACCGACTTTTGGATCATGCTGATCAAAGTCATGTTTGTCACCTCAACTTGACCACTGGCCTGTGCATAATATAGGAAGGAGTGAAGTAACTTAACCTGGAATTGGGTTAGAAAGTTACATACCTTGTCTCTTATGGAAATAGTCTCTTGATCAGCCATTATGGTTTTAGGTATGCCGAATCAGAAAAGGATATTTTGCTAAAAGAAGGTATCACGACAGATTGGGTAACTCTAGTCAGGGCCTGTGCCTCTACCCATTTGGTAAAGTAATCGGTTACCACTAGAATGAAGGTGTGTTATTTGGTTGACGTTGGGTGAATCTTACTAATGACGTCTAGAGCCTAACCTTGAATGGCTATGGTTTGATGATAGGATATAAGTTCGTGATGGGTGTATGAGTCAATGGGCCGTGCTTTTGACATGCCTCACACCCGGCTATGTAGGCTACGCAGTCCATAGTCATTGTAGGCCAGTAAAATCCATGCCATTACAGTGTCCATTTCAACTTAGGACCTGCTTGATGAGAACCACATAAGCCTCCATGTACTTCGGCTAAGGCCTGCCTTTACTGCTTCCTGTTTGGACAAGCATATCAACAAAACTCTGGTATGACTTCTTCTAAATATGTTGTTCACGATCAGTACGATGTTTAATGCCTTGCGTTGAAGCTCTCGTGAAGCTTGGCCTGTAGGCTTCTGCAAGTATGAGACGATATTAGATCACCAATCTTCCTCATGTCTCTCTTCCGATATCTGTTGACACATTATCATCTCGACTATTTTCTTGAAACTGAAAGCCATTTGTGCTAAATCGTTTGCCCCACGGTTTTCACCTCAAGGAACATGAGTCAAGATGACTTCTGAGAACTCTTGCAACAGCTCTCACACCTCCCATAACTTATTTGATAACACAGGGTTAGTACATTTGTATTCACCTGAAATCTGCCAGATGACAGCCTGAGAATCCCCTATTATATTGACCATTTGTGCATTCAAAGCCCTAAAATGAGAGCATCATATTCTGCCTGATTATTGGATGTCCTTTTACTCAATTCAAATAGGAATTTTCCTTGTCATCCGCCTAGAGCCTCTACAACCAAATCGGCACCAGCCTTACTCTGCATACTAGATCCATCAAATTCCAACCTCCATCGCTTATGTGAGATGTACCCTTATACCTCTTCCTTTTCAGTGTTGGGCACTTCCACACATGGATGCCTGGCAAAGAAATCGGCTATGACTTAACCTTTCATCACTTTCAAAGGTAAATGAGTTAAGGAAAAGGTGTTTAACTTGATAGCCCATTTCATTAACCGTCTTTGCAACAATGGTCAGTTCAACAAATACTTAACGAGATCAATTTTGCGTAGGACTTGCACTTCCCTAAGTAGCAGGCAATGTTCTAGATTTACACATGCATAATATAAAGATAAGCACAGTTTTTGAACAGGGAAATACCTGGTCTCAGTGTCCATCAGGTTTTGACTAAGGTAGTAGGATGCTCTTTCAACCTCTTCAGCATCGTCTTAAGCCAGCTAACAACCAATAGATTCTGGAGCTATAGAAATGTACAATTTGAAAGGTATCTTATCCCGTGGAGGCACCAAAACTGGGGGTCATGACAAAGCCGCCTTGATCTGATCAAATACCGTTTGATGCTTCAGTTGATAAATGAAGTCCAATGATGATTTTAAATAGAGAAAATAGGAGAACACCTTCTATTTTCTTGTGGCATTTTCCTAAAAGCGTCGCAGGAAGTTAAGTTTCCCTAAAAAATATTAGAGCTCATTTTTAGTTTGCGGTGGCCTTGCCTGCAGAATATCCCTTGCTTTATTCTGATCCACCTCAATGCCTTTTTGATGCACCAATCAACCGAGGAAGTTTCTAGTTGAGACTCCATAGTAGAATTTAGCTGGGTTGATTTTTAATTGGTGCTAGCACATTCTAAGGAAAGCCTGCTCCAACAATTATGGGTATTACGAAAAATTGGGCGACTTGACCATTAAATCGTCAATGTAAACTTCCATAGTTTTGACGATGAGGTCATGGAAGATAAGGTTCATGGCTCTTTGGAATGTAGCTCCAACATTCTTTAATCCAAAAGGCATAACTATCCATTCAAATAAACAAATAGATCCTAGGCAACGAAAAGCTGTCTTCCTGGTATCTTCTTCAGCTATGAATATCTGGTTGTATCTAGAGTATCTGTCCATGAAACTTAAGAGTTGGTTTCCTGCAGCGGAGTCTACCAGCATATCGGCCATTAGCATGGTGTATTCATCTTTCGGGGTAGCCAAATTCAAATTTCTAAAATCAATGCAAACCCACATCTATCCATTCTTTTTAATGACGAGCACAATATTGGATACCCAATCTGCATATCGGCAGGTATAGATGAAACCAAAACGAAGCAACCTCGCAATTTCTTCCTTGATCCTGGGTAAGAGAATAGGGTTAAAATGCTGGGCAAGCTATATATGAGGCCTGAAACCTTCTTTAATTGGCAATCAATGCTCTACAATGCCTCGTCCAGTCCTGGCATCTCATGATAATCCCACACGAAACAGTCTTTGTACCTGCGAATCAGTACCATTAGAGCATTCCACTAAACATAAGTTAAACACAAGCTTACCTTTATGGTTTTGTTCTCCCCAGGTTCCCTGATGTCCACTTTCGTTAACGGGTCCTAAGTAATGAAACCAGGAGCATGCCGAATGTCACGATCCTCTGTTGTTAGACATTGATCCTCCAGCCCTTCTGTTGTGATCTGGTTATGAGCCATGATAAGCTTGAAGTAATGGCTCAGGTCAAAAATAGAACGATAGAATACTGCCTCATTCATGTGCACTTCTGCAAAAAATGGATTGTGATCGACTGGTATCCTTTCTACTTGTTCTCTATGCCAAATCAACATCATTTGGTGAAGTGTTGATGGAACATAGTGATTCTCATGAATCTAATCCCTACCAAGTAAGACAGAATATGGCGGCTTTGCTGTGATTAAAAAAAAAATAGTCTTACTAACCTTGGAACCTATGGCCACCTCAAAAGTGATAACCCCTTTTTTCCTTAGCAGCCTCCCTGGTGAAATTAAGCATTTGTACATCAGTAGGAGTTAGATCGTGGTGATCCTTACCCAACCGCCTTAAAGTTTCCCACGGTATTATGTTTAACACAACTCCTCCATTAATAAAAACTCGAGAGAAAGGTCTTCCATTGATATCTGCCTTAATATACAGTGGTTTGAGGTGATTCAAATGTTCTGTTGTAGGAATCGAAAAGAATATCCCTTCCAATGGCATTTTAAACTTGATGAGCTCAACGACCACTTCTTCTGTTGCGTAGTAATCTTCTTCTATCGCTGCTTGTTCAGCCTTAGCTCGAAATTGTGACTAAAAAATGCTGAGCATATTTTGACTTGTGGAAGCACATACCTATTTCTCTGACCATTCTTCTAATGCTTGTTTCTACTAAGCCCGTCTCTTTTGTTCCTATTATTTTTGAGTTTTCGTGAGCTAGGAACGATGGTCTGGGAAGAACGGCGCTTTGCGAGGCACATGCACTGTAAATTTCTCATCTTTTCCCTGGAAATGGGTTGCGAAAGTCAGAACTGTAAGCCGAGTAAAAACTGGCGACTGACCATCTAGCCTTTGGAATGTTGGTTTGTTTTCTTCCAACTGCCTCTAGACAGGGGAATGTACTAGCTCAAGCTCCTTGTGCTCTTCGTATGTCTACACCATGCTTGCATATGCTGTTAGGAATGGATCTATATCGACTAGTGTTTCTTCTCATTTGTCAGCAAATCATACCCGTCCCTCATGTAAAGCCTTCTGTATTGTGTTCCTGAAAACCACACAGCTATTAGTATTATAGGAAAATGAATTGTGCCACTTACAATATTTCTTGCCCTTCAATTCCTCTGGCCCCGAAAGTTTTTGACTGAATAGTAGACGAATCTACTTGTTTTTAACCATGTGATAAAAAATTTACTCAGCCTTGGATACATTGAAAGTATATGTGGGCGGGCTTGCAGGAGAAGCTTCCTCTTTCCCTTTGCCAAGCTTCAGAAAAGGGCAAGTGTAAGATGAACCTTTTACTAATTTAGCTGCCATCACATCTAGCACTTGTTCTTCCTTATTATCAGTAACATCATCCACTACTGATATCATAGTTTGTCCTTGAGAAAACTTGACTGATGGCCTTTTCTCTTTTTCCTTGATAATCTCTTCTATCCTGACGGCTTAAGACAACAAATGGGATAGATCAGAGAAATCCTATAGGATAAGGCATTCCTTAAATTGCGGATGCATTCTACTGATGGCTATTTGGGCATACTGCATTTCCGGTAACTGGGTGCTGCATTCTGTAACACCTTTGGATGATCTCTGTTTAACTACCAAAAGGTTAGCTATAGACACCTCAGGTGCTGGTTTAAAGAAATGCTCATGAAAGATGCGTTCCATATCAGCCCAAGTATACACTAAACTAGGCGTTAAGTTTGCATACCAAGTAAATGTCGTTCCTGTCAAGGATAAAGAGAATAACTGCAATTTATGCCAATCACTATTTTTGAACTCGCCATATTTTGTTGTGAATCTCCCTATATGCGCCATCGTAGACTTGTTATCTTCTCCAAAGAAAGTGTAGAATTCTAGCAACTTAAATTCTCGTGGTAGTACTGCCATGGAATCTACCCATTTTGGGTAAGGCTTCTGATACACTGGCCGATCTCTGGTGTGAAACCCCAGTCGAAACCAATCTCAAAGTAAGGGGGTTGGGATGCATATCATATTTTATTTCATGTTTAAATAAGTTTTTATATGATTTTATGTGCTTTGGATTTGCGTTTTATTGTCTCGAAGGCTTGATTGTGAGTATTGAGTAGGGAGGGCAAAACGGTAATTTTTTCCTAAGGTGGAAAAAAGGGAGATAGCTTGAGGATTGAATAGGAAAATATTTTTAGAGAGGAAATAAGAACAAGAGTTGTTGTGGTTTACTGGTTAGAGCCTTAGAATTAATCCTTGAGGTCTTGGGTTCAAATTCCATCATAGGAGCTTTAGCTTAGTTAGATTTTATTTTTGCTTGGGAAGTATCATTTTCGGCCTTAGTGGTGGTTGGAGTAGGGTAGAGATGTTGTCCTATGAGAGACATGATAGGAGTTTTCAAATCATACTTTTTTACTCTACACAAAATTCCTAAGGGGAATTTATTTCCTCTTGATCCTTAATTTTTCCTATTTCTCAATTCATTAGTTTGTTCATTTTGTTCAATCCAATTTTATTCTAGAAAAATTCTAGCAATGTGCTATAGCTTTGAAGGTTCAAAATGTCTTAGTACAAGGCATCTTATGGACCGAAACAATGGAAGGATTTCAAGTGAATTAAATTCCTTAGTGAACTTTCTAAAAATTCACTCTAGCTAGGTTCATTTCCCTTCATGTATTGAACTGAAATTTTCCAACTTCTTGTGCCTTCAAGGTGTCGAAATTATTAGCCATCATTCCCTCCCAAATGCTGCCAGAAAATGGCCCTTTTGATCAGCTTGAAATCTGAAATTTCCTGGCCATTTTCGGACTGTACAAATACTGTGCAAAACCAGAAAAATTTCTGGGCAGATTCACAGCTTTGGAGGTCCGAAACCAAGCTGTTTTCTTCCAATTTTTTCTCATCATCTTAGCCACTTTTTTCCTCTGTAAAGTAGGCTGGAAACCAGCCATGGAAGACCCCAAAAATCTCCTTCAAACACCTTGCAAGCTAGCTGGAAGTGGCAGCCGAAACTGCCCAAGGAAAATTCCAGCAAGGGCGAAAATCCTGTGCAGGATTTATTTCCAACTTTGTTCCTCGTTCTATCCTAGCCAAAACTCCATACTTTTCTGCACAAACCACCCTTAAACCTTCATTAACCAAGCTCCATTATCCTCCCTAAGTTCTGCACTAAAAATCCAGTCATGGCTGCCTAAAAGTTTTCCAAAAAAAATCTGCAAGCATGCCATGATTTGGATACCAAAAATTCCAGCCACCATAATTTAATAACTTTCCATAAAATATACCTCAACCAACCAGACCTTCCCTTCACCATTATACTCCATAATTTTGGCCACCCTTAGCCTCCTTCAACCAGCTTTCATTCAGCCAAAACACTACTCAGAAATTCGTCCATGGCAGACTTCCAAAAGCTCTTCAATAATCAAAGATCTCCTTGAATATTTAGTTTCCAAAATTACTTCCCAAAAATATTCTTCAAGGATTTCAACAACTAGCCTTTCCAATTCCCTTCCAAACCAGAAAATCATCTCCCTAAACCCTACAAAAATTCGGCCAGCCCTAATCTCTTCAGAATTTCGGCAGCCTCCATCCAAAAGCTCTCTATTCTCTTCAACCTTCAAGAACACATAGTACACCAAGAACACCTACTCTTTCCTTTCACCCAATACCACTCCAAATCACTTCAAACCACCTCTAAAAATTCTTGATTTCATCTATTCATTGTTGTGAGTCCATCCGTGCCATTTTTAACATCAAACTACAAAATCCAAGTTGCTCTTTTGGATCAAAAGCCATAAATTCTGTGAAAGCTCAATAACACTTTCAAGGTAGGTTTGTTCAATCAACTTCATCTTTGCTAATCTTCGATCTCTAATGAATATATATGTGTTTAAACATGCTAATGGACTCTCTTCTTGTGAAACCCCAGTTAAAACCAACCTTAGAGTAAGGGGGTTGGGTGCATATCATATTTTATTTCATGATTGAATATATTTTTATATGATTTTTATGTGCTTTGGATTTGAGTTTTATTATCTTGAAGTCTTGTTGATGAGTATTGTGTGAGAGGGGCAAAATGGTAATTTTTGCCCAATGTGAAAATAGGGAAATAGCTTGTGGATGGAATAGAAAATAATTTTTCTAGTGAAAATATCAACAAGAGTTGTTGTGGTTTAGTGGTTAGAGGCTTAGAATTAATTCTTGAGGTCTAGGGTTCAAATTCCATCATGGAAGCTTTAGCTTGATTAAATTTTATTTTTGCTTGGGAAGAAATAGTTTCGGCCTTATGAGCTTAGGGTAAGGTAGGGATGATGTCCTAAGAGAGAGACATGTAAGGGTAATCTCATTCCACTTCCTTGCTCTACTCGAATTTCTTAAAGGGAATTTATTTTCCCTTGATCTTTGATTTTTCCTTAATTCTTAACTCCTTAGTTTAACCAAGATGTTCTAGCCATCTTCTTTCCAGAAATTTCAGAAAAGTACCGAGGTCTTGTAGGATCAAAATGTCTTAGTAAAAGACTTCTTATGGTCTGAAAAATGTGGAAGAGTTGTGGGAAGCTCCAAGAGGAAAATCCCTCTAGTGAGTTGGCTGAAAATTCTCTCTAGCTAGCTCATCTTCTCTATTGGAATGAGCTGAAAATTTTCCAGCTTGTTGTGCCTTCAAAATGTCGAGTTTCTTAGCTAGCATTCCCTCTCAAATGCTACCAGAAAAATGGTCTTTAGGATAAGTTTGTAATCTGAAATTCTTAGCCATTTTCGGACTGCATAAAGCGGGAGCAAAAGCAGGAAAAATTCCTGCACAAATCACAGCTTTGAGAGTCCAAAAGCAAGCTGTTTTCTTCCAGGTTTTGTTCAGTACCTTAGCCATGTTTTTCCTCTATGAAGAAGGCTGGAAATCAGCCTTGAAACCCCCTGAAGTTCTCCTTCAAACCCTCTGCAAGTTGGCTGGAAATGGCAGTCGAAAATCTGCCCAAAAATTACTGTTCAGCGAAAAAACTGTGCAGGAAATTTTCCAGCCTTGTTTCCTATTTCTCTCCCAGCCGAAACACCAATCTTATTTTGCAAAAACCTTCCTTAAACCTCCAGTAACAGAGCTCCATTGTTCCCCTTAAGCTTCTGCACAAAATCCAGTAATGGCTACCCAAAAATCCCTCCACCAAATCCCTACAATTTTGCTTGATTGGTTTCCAAAATTGCAGCCATCTTTGTTTAGCAACCTTCTATAATATATCACTCCATTGACCAGACTTCTTTTTCATCATTGTGCACCTTAGTTTCGGCCACCCTAAGCTACCTTGAACCAGCTTTAATTCCTCAGAAATACTGCTCAACCAGTCGGCCATAGGAGACCTTCAAAGCTCTTCAATTATCAAGATATATTCTAGAAATATTTAGTTTCCAAATTCACTACCTAAAAATATTCTTCAAGGATTGTAACAACTAACCTTTCCTTTTCCCTACAGAAATTTGGCCAGCCTAATTCCCTCAGAATTTTCGACAGCTACACTACAATCTCTTAATTCCCTTTAATCTCCAAGAACACACACACTACACCAAGAACACCTACTACTTTCTTTCACCTAATACCCCTCCAAATCCCCTCAAACCTTCACTAAAATCTCTAGATTTGATCTACTTACTGCTGTGAGTCCTTCGACACCATCCTTAACATCAAACTCCTCAAATCATCTTGCTACTTCGGATCAAGACCAGAAATTTCTGTGAAGGACAAGAACATCTTCGAGGTAAATTTACTCTATCAATTTCATCTTCTCCAAACTTGATCTCAAGTGAAAACCTATGTGAAAAAATATACTAATGATCTCTCTCTCTCATGGCCGAAATTCCTCTTCCTTGGCCGGATGACTCCTTCTCCCATAATCATGCTCTCGCCATCTCCCTTGGACAAAGTTAGACATATAGGAGTTGAGATCTTCTCTAAACTCCTTCAAGGCATTCATCAATCAAGTAAGTATGAAACCCCACCTAAAGCCAACCCTAGAGTAAGGGGGGTGGGGATGCATATCATATTATTTTGCATGAATATATATGTTTTTGAATGATTTTATGTACTTTAGAGTTGTGGATTATAGGTTAAAATGCCTAGTTATGCTTATTGAGTAGGAGGGGTAAAATGGTAATTTTGCTTGAGGTCAAAATAGGAGGTTAGCTTGGGGATTTCATAAGAAGAATATGTGGTTGAGAAAATCGTAACAAGAGTTAGTGTGGTTTAGTGGTTAGAGCTTGGTGAATTAATTTAAGCTTTTGTCATGATTATCTTAACTAAGTTTGAATTTTTGTTTTCTTACATTCCATGAAAATGGGAATGTTGTCTTAGGGGAGACATGAAGAGAATGTCCTAATCTTATCTTCATGTCCTAAAAAGAATTCTAGAGGAATTCTTGTCCTTTTTATTACCTCTAGCTTGTCCTAACATCTTTATAATTTAAATTCATTAAATCTCTTCTTTTGAACTCCAAAATTTTGTGATATTTCTTCACCTTGAATTTCGAAAATCAGCTTTGGAGGATAAGGAGTTGGCCGAAAATAGGAGGGGAAATAGGAAGGGGTTCCAAGAGAAATCAAAGACCATGAAAGAACCTTCAAAATTCACCTTCATGTTGTTCATGTTTTAGTGAAGGGGAAATCTGGAAAATTTTCCAGATTTTTTGCAGACCATCTCTTCAAAAATTCAGCCAGTAAACCTCTTCATTTGCTGCCAAGAAAATGGTCATTTCATGTGGCTTGAAGGATGGAAAATCTGTGCAATTTTCGGACTGCACAAACTGTGCAAAACCAGGAAAAAATTCTGGACATTTTCGCAGCTTTCAACCAAGGAAATGAAGCTGTTTTAGTCCATCTTCAACCTAGCCAAACTCCTCTGTATTTCCCCAGGAAGAAGGCTGGAAAACCACCTTAGAAAGACCTTCAAACTCCCTCAAGAATCAGTTGTAATTTGGGTTGAAGGTGTGCAGAAATTCTGCACTAACCTTCGAAACATAGGACAGCTTGAAACCAGAATTTCCCAGCTTTGTTCCTTCAAGCCTAGGCCGAAAACCACCCTTCAACTTCTGCAACATTGATCCTTGATCAGCCATGGACTGAACACCATTAACCCCACACTTACCTTGAACTCTTGGACTCCATAACCACATCTCAAAACACTCCTAAGATCACTCCATTCAAACTCTTTTTGAACTTCAAAAAAATTCCAGCATTTTTTCTCCATTAAACCACTCTTGCATTAGGCTAACTAACCAGAATTTCCTCTACCTTCATAGACTGAATTTTGATCAGGTCTATAGCCTAACAAGCTCCATTCATTCCATCGAAATCACCTTGTTCAGCCGGCACCATTGGAGAGTGAAGAAACCTTCCTTGATCAAACACCATAGCTAACCACCTACCTTAACCAACTCTACAACTTTCTCCATTTGAATTTCAAATAAAATCTGATCAACCTCTCTCCTTGCTGAAAACCGACACTCCCATTCAACCTAGACCATTCGGCTAGCCCTCTACCAGATTTCGTGCATCATTTTCTCAAACTCTTTTCATTTTCACCAAGAACACACACTAAACTTCTTCAAGCCTAAACCTACTCTAAACACTTCCAATCACTCTTAAATACTCCAAATCACTTATATTTAATCCCTAAACTTCATTTCTGGGATTTATAACACAAAACCTAGCAAACAAGAATTTTCAAACGGATCAAAATTAGCCTTTTTCCTTGAAGGTCTCAAGAACATCAACAAGGTAAATCAAGAACAACCTTCTTGTTCATCCTTTTTCCATTCAACTCTTAATATACTCTCCTAATGCCTCTCTCTCTCTCTCTCTCTCTCTCTCTCTCTCTCTCTCTACCGAAATGGTTGATCAACCATCAACCATGGCTGTTTTTTTCCCGGTGGATCACTCAAGGCTCTCTATCGCGCATGGACCTTCTTTTATCTTCATCAAAGAAATTGACAATCAAGTATCTATTCTTAAATCCTTTCTTTTTAAATTCTGAAATTGTGTCTCCTAGGTGTTGATAGGGAGATAGAGTATGAATGGAGATTGAGTATATGCATGTGGAATAAGGGGATGGAGTTAAGACATGATGATGGTTGTATATGGCTAAGTTGTATGTGTTTTCTTTTTGAATCATTGTATGTTCTTCGTGCTTAATGAATTTTATGGATTTTTGAAGCATGTTAGAGATCATGACACCAAAGGTGATTAGGCTCTTATGTTTCTATTTTCCATTGAAGCCATTAATGATGATTATGCCTAGAAGGGAGTTAGCCTTGTGATAGTATGTGTTAAGTCAAGCATGTGTTCATGAATGGATTGGTTTATTATTTGATGTTGGAGAATGGGGTTATGAATCTTGTCTAGCAATAGGAAAATCATGGTGAAAGAGTATTTTCATGTTAAGTCTAGGTTATTTTTATTAACAAAATTTTATTACTTTAAATGGAATTTCTACTATATTTTCCTCTATAAAATTCGAAACTCTAGGAAGATTTGGATTGGTTTATTAATTAAAATATTAATATTTTCTTTATCAAATAAATGAGATCTTTTGTTAAAAATAATATATATATATATATATATATATAGTAATAAATCATTTATAATAAGCAAAATATTAGAATTAATTGATGACCTTGTAGACCTTAGTTCAAACTTTTACCTATATTCCTAAATATTATTTATATTAAAATTTATTTGTTATTTATTAATTTAGAATTTAAAATAATTCATTCATTATTATTTTTATTTATTATTAATTATTATCTAAAATAAATAAATAAATAAATTTGTGATTTATTATTTACTAATAATAAAGCTATTTTTAAATTGCCATTTGTTAATATTGTTAGACATAATATTACTTAAAATTAAAACCTTCTTTTATTTATTAATAGCTCACAAGAATTATTAAATGAGTCTATAATTTATTAGCAACTATTTTAGAACTCCAAGTTATTTTAACTTATTAAACTAGACTTATTTTATAAAGTTCTTCCTTTTAGCTAGCCTTAAAGCTTAGAGCGTTAGGGTCGTGATGGTAATGGGTTGAACGAGGATTATTTTGTGTAGGTGAGTTTAGCTTGAATGTAACCTTATGTTTTGTGTTTACCCCAGGTGGGGTTAGGTCAGCCTTGGAAGACTTTTGAGTTTGAGCAAGCAAAGAACCAGGTAAGCTCCTGTATGGAATTTTGTGAAGACAAAAAAAATTACTGTGGCAAGCCAAATGCGGTGTGTATGGATATTTATTTTGTGAAGGCAATTAAGGACTGTTTTCCCTTTTATTTCCATACAAACAATCATTTGAAAATTAAACAAGCAGTTTACACAAAACGCTAAATCCTTTCAAAAACCCAACTTTGACAAGACTTTTAGAAACCCTTATTTGCTATTTCCAAATGAAGCAGATTATGATCAATTTTCTCCCAAGTGGGACAATCAACGTTGAGTACTCAATAAGGGTAGACCACCAGGACTAATTTTTGAAGGGTTAAGGTAAGTCTCTCAGTAGGTGGCCACCTCTGAGGGGTGAGTCCTTCCTGGATAGGATGTCAGTCTGGTAGGTCATGCCGGTCCGAGCTAGCAAGTTTCAGTCCTGTGGACTGTGTGTTTCGGATTGGACAACCGGTAAGTTTGGGTGTAGAGATGGAGGAGTATCTCACCCGGTAGGCCGTACACCTACCCATTTGTCAGCTTGCACAAAGTGTGGTATTCTGACCGTTACTTAGTTATGGGACCCAACGTGTGGTAACCCATGGCTACCCATTTGAGTGGTTGTATTTATTGTGCACGTGTATGATTTGAAAAGCGAAACGCCACTCTTTAGTTTTAACACTTATTTATTGCTTGCCAACACTTTCCCTTATGAAACTTTTACAACTTGCATACATGAATTATGTTAACTGAAACACTCAAAGCACACATGGGCTTATTGAGATTTTTATCTCATCACCTTTTGTGCCACGTTTTCAGGAGGATCCTGCTGTGGAGGTCATTAGCTAGATTGTTGCCTATGCTTTGAAGACTCATGTTATTTCCTTTATGTGGTGTTTTGAGAGATTGTTGCAAACAATTTATTTTGGATTTGTTCCAGTATTCATCTTTTGGGTTGTAATAAGTTTAATTTTAAAGTCTTTATTTTATTTTATTCTATGTGACCTAGTTATAAAGAACCCTTGTCCTCTGGACGGAGCGACATCCCCGGGCCCAATGGGCCTAGGTAGTGGGGTGTTATAGTAAGGACCTTCAATCCTTCTTTTAAACTCTAGAATTATGTCTCTAAGATGATATTGATAGTAGGTGGATGGTGATAAGATTCGAGTATATTATATATTGTTGAGATAGAAGTATGAACATTTGTATGATTATGAAGGGGATGAGATTTATGCATGGAAGGATTATCTTGATTAATTGTGTGATGATTTGAGGTTTGATGCATGAAGTATTTGAGATAAAGCATGCTAGAGATTATGTCACCTTTGGTGAATAGAATTTATATGCATGTTAGATTATTGAAGCCATGATCATATTTATGCTAGTAGAGGTTAGATCATGTCTTAATAAATTTAGATCTATACTTATGTGCAAGATTTGGTCGATTTGGTGAATGGAAGGATTGCAGATGTTCTTAATTGTGGTTAGCCATAGGAATTTGAATCATGATCTAGTTGTCCCTAAACTAATTTTACTTCTTGGATAAAATATTCAATAAAATAATGTTTCTTTTGTATTTTCGAAAAAACCCTAGGAAGGGTAGATTTGGACTATTATAAACAATAAGGATGTTTTAGTCAAATAAATAATAGCTTTGCTAGAAAAATAATATATATATATTATTTAAAATAATGAAATCAATTAAAGTTTTTTTTGGAAATAATTATGATTAGTGAAATATTTATTACTACAAATTTAATTATTATCTTTTAATCAAAACCCGACAAGAATTTATTTATTGTTTTTCAAGCAAGACTCACTAAATTCATTTTCAACTAATTTTAACTATCAATTATTTTCTAACAACTAAAGTACTACTAAATCATTAATTTACCTAAAACTTCTTAGGGCTCTTGATCAAATAAACTCTAAGTTTTCCTTAACAAGATTTAAGCTTCCAACTTATTAAAATTTACTTCCCAAACCATTAATTATTTTAAATATCACACTAGGCTCAACTCTTAAACCTATTTCCTTAGTGTTTAACCTTAAAGCTTGGGACACTAGGATCATGGTAGTAGTAAGTTGTGTTGATTTAAAATTGAGGAAGTGGATTGTGGCTTGGAATTGATTGTGATTTGTATTTGCCCATGTG
Source organism: Voacanga thouarsii (assembly GCA_026120185.1). Taxonomy (NCBI): domain Eukaryota; kingdom Viridiplantae; phylum Streptophyta; class Magnoliopsida; order Gentianales; family Apocynaceae; genus Voacanga; species Voacanga thouarsii. The sequence continues at coordinate 565,604 of JANUWF010000952.1, forward strand.
GGGTTAGGTCAGCTGTTGGAGACCTTGTTGTTGTGAGCAAGAATCGGTAAGCTCCTGCATAAACCCTGATTGATGTGAAATGTTTTCTTTATGGCAAGCCAAATGTAGAGTGTATGTACGCTCATGTATATAAAGGAAATTGAGGGTGGGATTCCTCCTAATTTCAAACAATTGAATTATTGAGCAGATTTACTCAAACTCAGAATACTTTCTAAAACTGATTTTGATAACGACTTTGGAGATCCCTAAATTGCAAGTTTCATGTGGAATCATGTTTTGTTCATTTTATCCCAAGTGGGAAACGTCGTTGAGTACTCAATAAGGGTGGACTACTAGGACTAGTCCATGAGGGGTTAGGGTAAGTCTCTCAACAGGTGGCCACCTCTGAGGGGTGAGTCATTCCCGGATAGGACGTCAGTCCAGTGGGTCGTGCCGGTCCGAGCTAGCAGTGTTCTTTTCAGTCAAGTGACTGTGTTTTACCGGAATGGACACCCAGTTGTTGTTTGGGTATAGAGAAGGAGGAGTATCTTGCCCAGTAGGCTGATCACCTACTTTTGTCAGTCTGCACAAAGTGTGGCATTCTGACCAGCGGTATGCACAAAGTGTGGCATAATGACCATCCGGTTGTGGGGCCCAACGTGTGGTAACCCATAATCCCTTCTTATAAGTGATTCATTTTGTTGATCATGTATGGCTGGAATAGCTAAAACGTCACTCTTGCTTTTGACTAATATTTATTGCTTGCCAATATTTCTCTTATAAAGATTTCGCACTTTGCATGCATGAACTACTTTCACTAAACACCCAAAGCACACACGGACTTACTGAGATTTCTGTCTCATCACCTTTTTACCATGATTTTCAGGTCGATCCTACCGTGGGAATGAGTAGCTAGTAGTATCTGCCTTGGAAGATATTGTTGTCATTTAATTCTATGTATTGCTTTGGGGAGACAAGAGTGGATAATTTTATTTATGATTTTGTTTTGGGAATTCATGGATTTATTCTTGGAGTTTTCTTTGGGTTGTAATAAATTTTTATGTTAATGTATTATTTTTATTCCGCAATTTTATTTGTGTGACCTAGTTATAAAGACCCCTTGTCCTTTGGACCAGGCGACATCCCCGACCCTGGCGGGCCTAGGTAGCGGGGTGTTACAAGTGGTATCAAAGCCTAGGTTATAGGCAAATATTGATGATATATGTTTTATTTATTTAAGTTTAAATCTTCATCTAACCTATCTTGTTGATGGTGTAGGATGGTTAGACTGCTTAGGACCGCGAGAAAAGGGCAGCAGTGGCACCCGCCTTACTATCTAGACCAGGAGGACCTTCCAGTTCCCCAGCCTGCCCCTCAGCTAGTTGTCCCTATGGAGGATAACAGTGATGATGAGATTGACCTTATGGAGGATAGCAGTGAGGACGAGGTCCAGATCCTTGAGCCACCTCCAATCCCAGTGATAGACATAAGCTCTGACAGCGAGGACGAAGTGATGATAGTGGAGCCTGAACCCCACCCTCCTAGTCCCGAGGTGGACTTAGCAGCAAATAGTGATGACCCGGGGGAGATAGAATATGAGTCTCCATCTAGGTCTTCTTTCATTCCTTCCTTCAGCCGAGTTGAGCCCGGAGAGAGCTCTAGGTGCCCTGGGAAGTAGCCCATGGAGGGATATGCTAGCGGGGATAGGGTTGATTTTTCCCTGAACACTGGGGGTTGGTTATATAAGGCTGATGATGAGGGTTCTGATGAGCTATTTTATTTTGGGATGATTATTTATTTGTTGTCTTTCAAGAACTAGTTTGTCAAAGATTTCCAATTCTATGTTTTGTTCACACCTTTAGATTTATGCAAGTCAATTTTTTAAATTGAAATTTTTTAGCAATTCCTTAAATAAGTTTCATCTGATATCTTCCTACTCATCCTTGGCTATGTACGCATGCACCACTAAAATGGTTTAATACTGGAATGTATACACTTAACATTTGGGGTATGGTATAGAATGGCACCCAAGCGACGTGCAGCCTCTTCAGCCAGAAGGATCCTGGAGGTAGTCCTCGCAGCACCGGAAGTTGAAACTGAACAGATGCAATCACCCAATCCAGGAGATGGACAAAGTGATCCAGAAATGGGAATGGGGCCCAATGCCCTGGTTGATGTGTCAATGGGCCAGGCACTCAACAAGATAACCGAGATCCTTCAGACGCTGATCGAGCGAAGGAAACCTAAAGGGGAAGATGAGGCCTTAGAAAAGTTCTTGAAATTTCAACCGCCCGTCTTTATGGGAGAAGTCGAGCAAGATCAGAAGACCGAACAATGGGTTGAGCAAATGGAGGATATTTTTGCAACGCTCTAGTATGCTGAGTAGCGGATGGTTAAGTTTGCAGCTTTTCGATTGAGAGGACTAGCACGGGTATGGTGGCAGCGGGTCCAAGATGACTGGGAGATGAATGAGCAAGAATGGACTGTGTCCAATTTCGTTGAAGCCTTCAAGACGGAGTACATCCCTCAGTGGATTGTGGAAAAATGAGAGGATGAATATCAGAATCTGAGGCAGGGGAGCATGTTAGTGGCTCAATATGTGGCGCGATTCACGCAATTGTCAAAGTACTGTAGAAGGTGGTCGACACCGAGCAGAACAGGACGAGGTAGTTCGTCAAGGGGCTGAGACCGAAACTGAGGAGGGCATTGGCACCTGCCCCACCGACAACCTATTCAGGGGCTGCGGATGCAGCTACTTGCACGGAGAACGAGGACCGCAGCAAGATGGCGGCCAAGCCCTTCCCGCCACCAAGGCAGCCACAGGGACATTTCTCGAGACCGCAACCACACAAGCACCCCGCCAATCATCAATGGCAGAACCGGGGAAAGCAAGCCCGGACAGCACCAAGTGGACCTGCACCAAATCCCCCATCATGTAGGTAATATGGGAAGAAAGGCCACACCGAGAGGAATTGTTGGTCTAAGGGAGGAGAAAAGAAATGTCACCACTATGGCGACCCGAACTACTTGAGGAACACTTGCCCCAAGTTGCACTGGGACGGGTAAGGAAACCCGGCTCAGAACTCGGGGCCCAACTGAGCCCACACCACGGGAGCACCCGGGAGTGGAGCACCGAAGCCGCAAGTGAAGGCTAAGGTGTTCGCCCTCAACAGAGAGGAAGTTGGGGCCGATGTAGCGGTGGTGGAAGGTACATTCACTATTCAAGGACGTTCCGTTAATGCTTTAATTGATCCTGGCTCTACTCATTCCTATGTAAACAAGTTGTGTGTATGTCATTTGCGTTGGGATGGAGTGGAGCTACCTTTTGTTTTAGAAGTAAGTACGCCTTTGGGGAAGATGGCGCAAGCGGATCGGTGTGTGAAGGATTGTAAGATCAAAGTAGGGAGAGAAAACCTGGAGGGAGATTTGATTGTGTTAGATATTGAGGATTATGACCTGATATTGGGAATGGACTGGTTAGCCAAACATGGGGCTAAGGTAGACTGTAAAAATAAGTTAGTTCAGTTTGTCATACCGGGTTGTGATGTATTGGAATTCAATGGCAAGAGAGTGAAAGAACTAAAGTACTTGATTGCGGGGGCTAAGGCCCGGAAATTGTTAAGGCAAGGATGTCAGGGTTATCTGGCTTATGTGATGAATAAGCCAAAGGACCAGTGCACTCTGGAAGACACGGAAGTGGTGAAGGATTTTCCCGATGTATTTCCGGTAGAGCTGGATTCTCTACCTTGTAAACGGGAAGTGGAATTCACCGTAGACTTAGTTCCCGGTGCAGAACCAGTATCGCGAACTCCGTACCGGATGGCACCAGCAGAGTTGAAAGAACTGAAAGAGCAGTTGGCGGAGTTAGTGGGACAATGTTATATCAGACCGAGTACATCGCCCTGGGGAGCGCATGTGCGTTTTGTAAAGAAGAAGGACGGAACTCTGAGGCTATGCATCGACTACCGAGGGTTGAACAATTTGACGATTAAGAACAAGTACCCCCTACCTCTGATTGATGAGCTATTCGATCAGCTGCAAGGATTCAGTTGCTATTCCAAGTTGGATCTGAGGCAATGTTACAACCAAGTGCGGATAAGAGAGGAGGATATTCCCAACATAGCCTTTAATACTAGATATGGACATTACGAGTTCGTGGTGATGCCGTTCGGGGTGACTAATGCTCCAGCAGTATTCATGGACCTGATGCACCGAGTATTTCGACCTTATCTGGACAAGTTTGTGGTGGTCTTCATCGACGACATTTTGATTTACTCCAAGAGTCCGGAGGAGCATGCGGAGCATCTGAGGCTCGTACTGGAGAAATTGCGGGAGCACAAGCTGTACACGAAGTTCAGCAAGTGCGAATTCTGGTTAGACAGTGTGGCATTCCTTGGGCATGTGGTGACCAAGGAGGGTATCAAGGTAGATCCGGCAAAGGTTGAAGTGGTATTAGATTGGAAAAAGCCAGGGAATATTACCGAGATCCGGAGCTTCTTGGGATTGACTGGATACTACCGAAGGTTTATCAAGGGATTTTCGACGCTCGCATCGCCCATGACCCGTTTGTTGAGGAAGGATGTTGCGTTTGTGTAGAACGAAAAATGCGAGAAAAGTTTCCAAGAATTGAAGAAGAGACTGATGACATCCTTGGTATTGAGTCTACCGAAGGAAGGTAAACCTTATGTGCTGTACACCGACGCTTCAAAGGAAGGACTAGGAGCAGTGTTGATGCAAGACAGAAAAGTGATTGCTTATGCATCTCGGAAGTTGCGACCTCATGAGGAGAACTACCCCACCCATGATCTGGAACTGGCAGCTATAGTGTTCACCCTAAAGAAATGGCGACACTACTTGTATGGAGCCGAATATGAGGTGTTCACCGACCATAAGAGTCTGAAGTATATCTTCACTCAAAAGGATCTGAACTTGAGGCAGCGAAGGTGGATGGAATTCTTGGAAGAAAATTGATACCCGATCAACTACCATCCCAGGAAGGATAAAGTAGTGGCAGACGCCCTGAGCAGAAAAGTTGGAATGGCCAGATTGAAGGTACAAGAAATGCAAGCAGTTCAGGATGTGTTGGACAGAAGAGTGGAAGTGCAAGATAGAAGGATTGTCATCAGCACCTTGAAGTTGGTGCCAGATTTGAAGGGAGAAATTGTAGAGGCTCAACGAAACAACGCCGAATTTCAACTCTTCAAGGATAAGGTGCTTAAGCGGCCAGACAGTGAATTCCGTCAGGATGAAGCCAGAGTTTTTCATTTCAGAGATCGATTGTGTGCACCCGGTGAGCCGCGATTGAAGGACAGAATTTTGGAGGAGGCGCACAAGAGCAAGTATGCCATTCATCCGGGGGAAGTCAAGATGTATCAGGATTTAAAGAGAGCATATTGGTGGCTCGGACTGAAGCGAGATGTGGTCAAGTACGTTTCGACCTGTCTCATCTGCCAGAAGGTTAAAGCAGATCATAAGAAGTCAGCGGGGCTATTGCAGCCATTGGCAGTGCCGGAATGTAAGTGGGAGGAGGTGACCATGGATTTCGTCACCGGACTTCCCATGTCAAAGACCCAGAAGGACGCCATATAGGTGGTGGCGGACCGACTGACCAAGTCGGCCCATTTCATACCGATAACTGTGAGGGACTCCATGGAGAAGCTAGCCCAGACTTATGTTCGAGAAGTAGTCCGATTGCATGGAGTACCCTCAAGCATAGTATCCGACGGAGACCCGAGGTTTACATCTCGTTTTTGGGGAAAGTTCCAAGAGGCAATGGGGTCGAATTTGAAGTTCAGTACGACGGCGCATCCGCAGACCATTGGGCAGTCAAAAAGGGTAATCCAAATATTGGAAGATATGTTGAGAGCCTGTGTCCTGGATTTCGGGGACAAGTGGATAGAGTGTGTACCGTATGCCGAATTGTCATATAACAACAGCTATCAGGCCTCGATTGGGATGGCACCGTACGAGGCTTTGTATGGGCGCAAGTGTCAGGTACCGTTGTATTGGAGTTGGTCGGAAGATGGTCACGTGAGTAAAACCAGAGAGGTCTGTGTCCAAGAAATGTTAGATAAAGTGAAATTGATTCGGGAAAGGTTAAAGGCGGCTCAGAGCCGACAGAAGAGCTATGCGGACAACCGGCGAAGGGATCTAGAATTTCAATTTGGGGATCGCATATTTCTGAAGCTGACTCCGAGTAGGGGAATGTTGAAGCATCCGAAGGGCAAAAAGCTGAATCCGAGGTATTTGGGGCCGTTTTCGATTAAGGAAAGAATTGGGCTGGTAGCTTACCGATTGGACCTGCCGGACGGGTTAACGGGTATCCATGATGTGGTCCATGTGTCACAATTGAAGAAGTATAATAAGGATCCTGGTCATGTATTGAATGATGAACCATTAGTGTTGCAGCCAGATCTGAGCTACGTTGAGAAGCATGTGCGAATATTGAACCGTAGTGTTAAAACCCTGCGAAATAAGCAGATACCGATGGTTAAGATTCAGTGGGAGCACCATGGCACGCAGGATGCCATATGGGAATCGGAAGAATGGGTTAAGCGGAAGTATCCCGAACTGAAATAGAGGTGTGCTTGAATTTCGGAACGAAATTCTTCGAAGGGGAGGATGTGAATCCCCAGTCAAAACCAACCTAAGAGTAAGGGGGTTGGGATGCATATCATAGATTCTTTCATGATTGAATATATTTTTATATGATTTTTGTGTGCTTTGGATTTGAGTTTTATTGTCTTGAAGTCTTGTTGATGAGTATTGTGTGAGAGGGACAACATGGTAATTTTTGCCCAAGGTGAAAATAGGGAAATAGCTTGTGGATGGAATAGAAAATAATTTTTCTACTGAAAATATCAACAAGAGTTGTTATGGTTTAGTGGTTAGAGGCTTAGAATTAATTCTTGAGGTCTAGGGTTCAAATTCCATCATGGAAGCTTTAGATTGATTAAAATTTATTTTTGTTTGGGAAGAAATAGTTTCGGCCTTATGAGCTTAGGGTAAGGTAGGGATGATGTCCAAAGAGAGAGACATGTAAGGGTAATCTCATTCCACTTCCTTGCTCTACTTGAATTTCATAAAGGGAATTCATTTTCCCTTGATCTTTGATTTTTCCTTAATTCTTAACTCCTTAGTTTAACCAAGATGTTCTAGCCATCTTCTTTCCCGATATTTCAAAAAAGTGCTAAGGTCTTGTAGGATCAAAATGTCTTAGTAAAAGACTTCTTATGGTCTGAAAAATGTGGAAGAGTTGTGGGAAGCTCCAAGAAGAAAATCCCTCTAGTGAGTTAGCTGAAAATTCTCTCTAGCTAGCTCATCTTCTCTATTGGAATGAGCTGAAAAATTTCAAGCATGTTGTGCCTTCAAAATGTCGAGTTTCTTAGCTAGCATCCCCTCTCAAATGCTACCAGAAAAATGTTCTTTAGGATCAGTTTGTAATCTGAAATTCTTAGCCATTTTCGAACTGCATAAAGCTGGAGCAAAAGCAAGAAAAATTCCTGCACAAATCACAGCTTTGAGAGTCCTAAACCAAGCTGTTTTCTTCCAGGTTTTGTTTAGTACCTTAGCCATGTTTTTCCTCTATGAAGAAGGCTAGAAACCAGCATTGAAAACCCCTAAAGTTCCCCTTCAAAACCTCTGCAAGTCGGCTGGAAATGGCAGCCGAAAATCTGCCCATAAATTACTGTTTAGCAAAAAAACTGTGCAGGAAATTTTCTATCCTTGTTTTCTATTTCTCTCCCAGCCAAAACACCAATCTAATTCTGCAAAAACCTTCCTTAAACCTCCAGTAACAGAGCTCCATTGTTCCCCTTAAGCTTCTGCACGAAATCCAGCAATGGCTACTCGAAAATCCCTCCACCAAATCCCTACAATTTTTCTTGATTGGTTTCCAAAATTCCAGCTATCTTTGTTTAGCAACATTCCATAATATATCACTCCATTGACCAGACTTCTTCTTCATCATTGTGCACCTTAGTTTCGGCCACCCTAAGCTACCTTGAAATAGCTTTAATTCCTCAGAAAAATTGCTTAACCAGTCGACCATAGGAGACCTTCAAAGCTCTTTAATTATCAAGATATTCTAAAAATATTTAGTTTCCAAATTCACTACCTAAAAATTTTCTTCAAGGATTGTAACAACTAACCTTTCCTTTTCCCTTCCAAATCAGAGAAACAACTCCCTAAACCCTACAGAAATTCGGCCAGCCTAATTCCCTCAGAATTTTCAGCAGCCACACTACAATCTCTCAATTCCCTTCAATCTCTAAGAACACACACACTACACCAAGAACACCTACTACTTTCTTTCACCTACTACCCCTCCAAATCACCTCAAACCTTCACTAAAATTTCCAGATTTGATCTACTTACTACTGTGAGTCCTTCGACACCATCCTTAACATCAAACTCCTCAAATCATCTTGCTACTTCGGATCAAAACCCAAAATTTCTGTGAAGGACAAGAACATCTTCAAGGTAAATTTACTCTATCAACTTCATCTTCTCCAAACTTGATCTCTAGTGAAAACCTATGTGAATAAACATACTAATGATCTCTCTCTCTCTCTCTCTCTCTCTCTCTCTCTCTCTCTCTCTCTCTCTCATGGCCGAGATTACTCTTCCTTGGCCGGATGACTCCTTCTCCCATAATCATGCTCTCGCCATCTCCCTTGGACAAAGTTAGATATATAGGAGTTGAGATCTTCTCTAAACTCCTTCAAGGCAATCATCAATTAAGTAAGGACATTCAATCCTTCTTTTAAACTCTAGAATTATGTCTCTAAGATGATATTGATAGTAGGTGTATGGTGATAGGATTCGAGTATATATATATTGTTGAAATAGAAGCATGAACATTTGTATGATTATGAAGGGGATGAGATTTATGCATGGAAGGATTATCTTGATTGATTATATGATGATTTGAGGTTTGATGCATGAAATATTTGAGATAAAGCATGCTAGAGATTATGTCACCTTTGGTGAATAGAATTTATATGCATGTTAGATTATTGATGCCATGATCATATTTATGCTAGTAGAGGTTAGATCATGTCTTAATAAATTTAGATATATGCTTCTGTGCAACATTTGGTTGATTTGATGAATGGAAGGATTGCATATGTTCTTAATTGTGGTTAGCCATAGGAATTTGAATCATGATCTAGTTGTCCCTAAACTAATTTTACTTCTTGGATAAAATATTCAATAAAATAATGTTTCTTTTGTATTTTCGAAAAAACCCTAGGAAGGGTAGATTTGGACTATTATAAACAATAAGGATATTTTAGTCAAATAAATAATAGATTTGCTAGAAAAATAATATATATATATATTATTTAAAATAATGAAATCAATTAAATTTTTTTTTTTGGAAATAATTATGATTAGTGAAATATTTATTACTACAAATTTAATTATTATCTTTTAATCAAAACCCGATAAGAATTTATTTATTATTTTTCAAGCAAGACTCACTAAATTCATTTTCAACTAATTTTAGCTATCAATTATTTTCTAACAACTAAAGTACTACTAAATCATTAATTTACCTAAAACTTCTTAGGGCTTTTGATCAAATAAACTCTAAGTTTTCCTTAACAAGATTTAAGCTTTCAATTTATTAAAATTTACTTCCCAAACCATTAATTATTTTAAATATCATATTAGGCTCAACTCTTAAACCTATTTCCTTTGTGTTTAACCTTAAAGCTTGGGATACTAGGATCATGGTAGTAGTAAGTTATGTTGATTTAAAATTGAGGAAGTGGATTGTGGCTTGGAATTGATTGTGATTTGTATTTGCCCATGTGGGGTTAGGTCAGCTGTTGGAGACCTTGTTGTTGTGAGCAAGAATCAGGTAAGCTCCTGCATAAACCCTGATTGATGTGAAATGTTTTCTTTATGGCAAGCCAAATGTACAGTGTATGTACGCTCATGTATATAAAGGCAATTGAGGGTGGGATTCTTCCTAATTTCAAACAATTGAATAATTGAGCAGATTTACTCAAACTCAGAATACTTTCTAAAACTGATTTTGATAACGACTTTGGAGATCCCTAAATTGCCAGTTTCATGTGGAATCATGTTTTCTTCATTTTATCCCAAGTGGGAAACGTCGTTAAGTACTCAATAAGGGTGGACTACTAGGACTAGTCCATGAGGGGTTAGGGTAAGTCTCTCAGCAGGTGGCCACCTCTGAGGGGTGAGTCCTTCCCGGATAGGGCGTCAGTCCAGTGGGTCGTGCCGGTCCGAGCTAGCAGTGTTCTTTTCAGTCAAGTGACTGTGTTTTTCCGGAACGGACACCCGGTTGTTGTTTGGGTATAGAGAAGTAGGAGTATCTTGCCCAGTAGGCTGATCACCTACTTTTGTCAGTCTGGACAAAGTTTGGCATTCTGACCGGCGGTATGCACAAAGTGTGGCATACTGACCATCCGGTTGTGGGGCCCAACGTGTGGTAACTCATAATCCTTTCTTATGAGTGGTTAATTTTGTTGATCATGTATGGCTGGAATAGCTAAAACGCCACTCTTACTTTTGACTAATGTTTATTGCTTCCCAATATTTCTCTTATAAAGATTTCGCACTTTGCATCCATGAACTACTTTCACTAAACACCCAAAGCACACACGGACTTACTGAGATTTCTGTCTCATCACCTTTTTACCATGATTTTAGGTCGGTCCTGCTGTAGGGATGAGTAGTTAGTAGTATCTGCCTTGGAAGAGATTGTTATCATTTTATTCTATGTATTGCTTCGTAGAGACAAGAGTGGATAATTTTATTTATGGTTTTGTTTTGGGAATTCATGGATTTATTCTTGGAGTTTTCTTTGGGTTGTAATAAATTTTTATGTTAATGTATTATTTTTATTCCGCAATTTTATTTGTGTGACCTAGTTATAAAGACCCCTTGTCCTTTGGACGGGGCGACATCCCCAGCCCAGGCGGGCCTAGGTAGCGGGGTGTTACAAGTGGTATCAGAGCCTAGGTTACAGGTAAATATTTATGGTATATATTTTATTTATTTAAGTTTAAATCTTCATCTAACCTATCTTGTTGATGCTATAGGATGGTTTGACTGCTTAGGACCGCGAGAAAAGGGCAGCAGTAGCACCCGCCTTACTATGTAGACCAGGAGGACCTTCCAGTTCCCCAGCCTGCCCCTCAGCCAGTTGTCCCTATGGAGGATAACAGTGATGATAAGATTAACCTTATGGAGGATAGAAGTGAGGACGAGGTCCAGATCCTTGAGCCACCTCCAATCCCGGTGATAGACATAAGCTCTTACAACGAGGACGAAGTGATGATAGTAGAGCCTGAACCCCACCCTCCTAGTCCCGAGGTGGACTTAGCAGCAAATAGTGATGACCCGGGAAAGATAGACTATGCGTCTCCACCTAGGCCTTCTTTCATTCCTTCCTTTAGCCGAGTTGAACCCAGTGAGAGCTCTAGGTATGAAACCCCAGTCAAAACCAACCTTTGAGTAAGGGGGTTGGGATGCATATCATATTTTATTTCATGGTTAAATATATTTTTATATGATTTTTATGTGTTTTGGATTCGGGTTTTATTGTCTTGAAGTCTTGTTGGTGAGTATTGTATGAGAGGGGCATGATGGTAATTTTTGCCCGAGGTGAAAATAGGGAGATAGCCTGTGGATTGAATAGAAGATAATTTTCTAGTGAAAATATCAGCAAGAGTTGTTGTGGTTTAGTGGTTAGAGCTTTGAAATTAATTCTTGAGGTCTTGGGTTCAAATTCCATCATAGAAGCCTTAGCTAGATTAAATTTTATTTTTGCTTAGTGGAGAAAATTTCGGTCTTAGGAGCTTAGAGTAAGGTAGGCATGATGTCCTAAGAGAGACTTGCTTGGAGTATTCTCATTCCACTCTTTTGCACTACTAGAATTTCCTAAAGGGAATTCTTGTTCCCTTGATCTTTTGTTTTCCTTAGGTTTCAACTTCTTAGTTTGATCAAGATGTTCTATCCATTTTCTTTCCAGAATTTCAGTAAAATGTTGTGATCTTGTGGGATCAAAATGCCCTAGTAAAAGGCTTCTCATGGTTTGAAAAATGAGGAAGAATGGTGGGATATTCCAAGGGGAAAAATCCCCCTAGTAAGCTTGCTGAAATTTCACTCTAGACTAGTTCATCTTCCTTCATGGCATGAGCTGAAATTTTCCAGCTTGTTGTACCTTCAAAATGTCGAAATTTTTAGCTAACATTCCCTCCCAAATGCTGCCAGAAAAATAGTCCTTAGGATCAGTTTGAAACCTGAAAATTCTCGACCAATTTCGTACTGCTCAAAGCTGGAGCAAAACAGGAAATATTCCTGTACGAAAAACAGTTTTGAGAGTCCAAAACCAAGCTGTTTTCTTCCAGATCTTGTTTAGTAACTTAGCCATGTTTTTCCTTCACGAAGAAGGCTGGAAACCAGCCGTGAATACCCCTGAAATTTCCTTCAAAAGTCGCTGCAAATTGGCTGGAAATGGCTGCCGAAATTCTACCTCGAAAAATTCCTGTTTAGCGAAATGTTGGGCAGTCCAAAGTTCCAGCTTTGTTTCCTATTTTTCTTCTGGCCGAGACACCAACCTTAATATGTCAAAACCTTCCTTAAACCTCCATTAATAGAGCTCCATTGTTTTCCTCAAGCTTCTGCATGAAATTCAGCAATGGCTGTCCGAAAATCTCTCCAACAAATCCCTGTAATTTAGCTTGATTGGTTTTCAAAATTCCAGCCATCCTTGTTTAGCAACCTTCCAAAATATCTTACTCAAATGACCAGACTTCTTCTTCATCATCATGCACCTTAGTTTCAGCCACCATAAGCCACCTTGAATCAGGTTCAATTCCTCAGAAAAGCTGCTCCACCAGTCGGCCATAGGAGACCTTCAAAGCTCTCCAAATTATTAAGATATCCTAGAATATATAGGTTCCAAATTCACTTCCTAAAAATATTCTCCAAGGATTGTGACAACTAACCCTTCCTTTTCTCTTCCAAATCAAAGAAACAACTCCCTAAACACTACAAAAATTCGGCCAGCCCTATCCCTCACAAAAATTCGGCAGCTGCACAAGAACAACCTCTCAAAATCTCTCACTCTCCAAGAACACACACACTACACCAAGAACACCTACCTCTTCCGTACATTTAATACCCCTCCAAAACATCTCAAATTCTCTCAAAAACTTCCTGATTTGACCTACTCACTGCTGTGAGTCCATCAACACCATTATTAACATCAAACTCCTCAAATCATCTTGCTACATCGGATCAAAAGCAAAAATTTCTGTGACGGACAAGAACATCTTCAAGGTAAATTCACCCTATCAACTTCATCTTCTCCAAACATGATCTCTAGTGAGAACCTATGTGAATAAACATACTAACGATCTCTTCTTCTTCTTCTCTCTCTCTCTCACGGCCGAAACTTCTCTCCCTTGGCCGAAACTCCTCTCCCTAAACCTAAAATACTCCAAGAGTAAATCCATGAAACTCCAAAACAAAAACCATAAATAAAATTATCCACTCTCGTCTCCCCAAAGCAAGACATAAAATCAAAAAATACATTCTCTTCCAAGGCAGATATTACTAGCTAGTCGACCCCACAGCAGGATCAACTTGAAATCATGATAAAAATGTGATGAGACAGAAATCTCAGTAAGTCCGTGTGTGCTTTGGGTGTTTAGTGAAAATAGTTCGTGGATGCAAAGTGTGAAACTTTTATAAGAGAAACATTGGCAAGCATCAAACATTAGTCAAAATCAAGAGTGGCGTTTTGGCTTATCTAGTCGTACATAAGTAATGAAATCAACCACTCGAAAGAAAGGGATATGGGTTACCACACGTTGGGCCCCATAATCGGTCAGAATACCGACACTTTGTGCAGACTGACAAAAGTAGGCGATCGGCCTACTGGGTAAGATACTCCTCCTTCTCCATACCCAAACAACAACCGGGTGTCCATTCCGGTAAAACACAGTCACTTGACTGAAAACAAACTGCTAGCTTGGACCGGCACGACTCACTGGACTGACATCTTATCCGAGAAGGACTCACCCCTCAGAGGTGGCCACCTGCTGAGAGACTTACCCTAACCCTTCAAAGACAAGTCCTAGTAGTCCACCCCTATTGAGTACTCAACGACGTTTCCCACTTGGGATAAAATAAACGAAGCATTGCTCTTCATGAAAATAGCAATTTGAGGGTTTCCAAAGTTTTGGGAGAAATCAGTTTTGGAAAGAGTTTTAAGTTTGGAAAATCTGCTCATTAGCTTTTAAATAATTTAAGTGTTGGAAATAAGAACGAATTAAACCCTCAATTGCCTTCAGATAAACGAGTCTCCATACACTCCACATTTAGCTTGCCATAAGGAAAACATTTTTCACATCGATAGGTTTTATGCAAGAGCTTACCTGATTCTTGCTCACAACAACAAGGTCTCGAACAGCTGACCTAACCTCACATGGGTAAATACAAATCTTAATCAATTTCAAGTCACAAACCACTTCCTCAATTTTAAATCAATTCAATTCACTACTACCATGATCCTAGTGTCCCAAGCTTTAAGATAAAATAATAACTAAATAGGTTTGTAAGCTAAGTTTAATTTGTTATTTAAAATAATTAATGGTTTGGGAATTAAATTCTAATAAGTTGAAAGTTTAAACCTTGTTAGGAAAAATTTAGAGTTTATTTGATCAAGAGTCATAGATGGTACTAGGTAAAATAGTGATTTAATGATAGTTTAGTTGTTAGAAAATAATTGATAGCTAAAACTAGTTGAGATTAAATTTAATAAGCCTTTCTTGGAAAATAATAAGTAAATCCTTATGGGTTTTGATTTAGTAAATATTTTACTAATTATGAATCATTCTCATAAAGCTTTAATTGATCTCTATATTTTAAATAATATTTATTTATTTTATTTTTTAGCAAAATTATTATTTATTTGACTAAAACATCCTTTATATATATAATAATTTCAAATCTACCCTTCCTAGGGTTTTTCGAAAATACTAGCAATATTATTTTATTGAGCATTTTATGCATAAAGTGAAAATTAGTTTTAGGGACAACTAGATCATGATCAAATTTCTATGGCCATCCTCAATCAAGAGCATACACAATCCTTCAATTCATTAAATCATCCAAATCTTGCATATAGGCATAGATCAAAATTTATTAAGACATGATTTAACCTTTACTAGCATAAACATGATCATGGCTTCAATATGCTAGTCATGCATATAACTCCTATTCACCAAAGGTGACATAATCTCTAGCATACTTCATCATACATACTACCTATGACATGCATCAAACTCAATTCCACATAAAACCAACCAATATAATCCTTCCATTCATAAATCCCATCTCCTTCACAATCATACATGTACTCATGCTTCAATCATCAACAACACATACTCAATCCCATCGCCATTCATCTTTTAACAACATCATCCTAGAGACATGATTCTAAAGTTTAAAAGAGAAATTGAAGGTACTTACTTGGTTGATGAATGCTTTGAAGGAGTTTAGAGTAGATCCCAACTCCTAGATGGCTAACCTTGTCCAAGAGAGATGGCGAGAACAAGATTATGGAAGGAGAAGTCATTCGGCCAAAGAAGAGTGATTTCGGCCATGAGAGAGAGAGAGAGAGAGAGAGAGAGAGAGAGAGAAGAGAAAAGAAGAAGAAGAAGAAGAAGAAGAAGAAGAAGAAGAAGAAGAAGAAGAAGAAGAAGAAGAAGAAGAAGAAGAAGAAGAAGAAGAAGAAATCATTAGTATGTTTATTCACATAGATTCTCATTAGAGATCAAGGTTAGAGAAGATGAAGTTGCTAGAATAAGTTTACCTTGATTATGTTCTTGTCCTTCACAAAAATTTCTGGTTTTGATTCGGAGTAGCAAGATGATTCGTGGAGATTGACGTTAAGAATGGTGTTGATGGATTTACAGCAGTGAGTAGACTAAATCTGGATATTTTTGTGAGGGTTTGAAGTGGTTTGAAGGTGTATTAGGTGAAAGCAAGTAGTAGGTTTTCTTCGTGTAGTTTTCTTCGTGTAGTGTGTGTTCTTGGTGGCTGAAGAAAAATCGAGAGAATGGACGTTGTAGCTGCCGAAATTCTGTGGAATTAGGGCTGCCAAAATTCTGTAGGGTTTAGGAGGATGTTTTCTCTGATTTGAGAGGGAAAAGGAAAGGTTAGTTGTTACAATCTTGGTAGAATATTTTTAGGAGGTGATTTTGGAAACTAAATATTCTAAGAATATCTTGATTGTTTGGACAGCTTTGAAGGTCTACTATGGCCGACTGGTTGAGCAGCTGTTCTGAGGAATTAAAGCTGGTTCAAGGTAGTTTATGATGCCCAAAATTAAGGTGCACAATGGTGAAGAAGATGTCTGGTCAATGGGGTAAGATTTTATGGAAAGTTGCTAAACAAGTTGGCTGAAATTTTGGAAACCAATCAAGGTAAATTGCTGGGATTTGTTGGAGAGATTTTCGAACAGCCATTGCTGCCTTTCGTCCAGAATCTTGAGGAAAACACTGGAGCTCTGTTAATGGAGGTTTAAGGAAGGTTTTTGCAGAAGTAGGTTGGTGTTTCGGCTGGAAGGAAAATAGGAAACAAAGTTGGGAATTCTCCTGCACAGTTTTTTTTCGCTGCACAGTAATTTTCTGGGCAGAATTTTGACTGCCACTTCCAGTCGAGTTACAGAGAGTTTGAAGGGGGGTTTCAGGGGTATTCAAGGCTGGTTTCCAGCCTTCTTCATGGAGGAAAAACATGGCTAAGGTGCTGCACAAAATCTGGAAGAAAACAGCTTGGTTTTGAACCTCCAAAGCTGCGATTTTGCGCAGAATATTCACTGGTTTTGTACAGCTGTTGAGCAGTCCGAAAATGGCAGAAACAATTCATGTTTCAAGCTGAACTTAAGGCCATTTTTTTGGCAGCATTTGGAAGGGAATGTTAGCTATGAAGCTCGACATTTTGAAGGTACAACAAGTTGGAAAATTTCAGCTCATTCCATGAAGGAAGATGAACTAGTCTAGAATGAAATTTCAGCAAGCTCACTAGAGGGATTTTTCCTGTTGGAATTTCCCAAAACTCTTCCATATTTTCAGACTATAAGAAGTCTTTTATGAAGACACTTTGGTCCTGAAAGACCTCGCACTTTACTGAATTTTTTGGAAAGAAAAAGGCTAGAACATCTTGATCAAACTAAGGAGTTGAGAATTGAGGAAAATCAAAGATCACGGAAAAATGAATTTCCCTTTAAGAATTTCGAGTAGAGTAAAGGAGTGGAATGAGATTACTCCTATCATGTCTCTCCTGGGACATCATCACTCCTTGCTCTAGGCCCTTAGGGCCGAAACCAATTCCCCCCTAAGCAAAAATAAAATTTAATCTAGCTAAATCTTCTATGATGGAATTTGAACCCAAGACCTAAAGAATGAATTCCAAGGTTCTAACTACTAAACCACAACAACTCTTGTTGCTATTTCCACTAGAAAAATTATTTTCTATTCAATCCACAATCAATCTCCCAATTTTCTCCTCAAGCAAAAATTACCATTTTGCCCCTCTCACACAATACTCACCAACAAGACTTCAAGACAATAAAAATCAAATCCAAAGCACATAGAAATCATATGAAAATATATTTAATTATGAAATAAAGTATGATATGCATCCCAACTCCCTTACTTTAAGGTTCGTTTTGACCGGGGTGTCACATATATATAGATATTATTTAAAATAATGAAATCAATTAAAGTTTTTTTTTTGGAAATAATTATGATTAGTGAAATATTTATTACTACAAATTTAATTATTATCTTTTAATCAAAACCCGATAAGAATTTAATTATTGTTTTTCAAGCAAGACTTACTAAATTCATTTTCAACTAATTTTAGCTATCAATTATTTTCTAACAACTAAAGTACTACTAAATCATTAATTTACCTAAAACTTCTTAGGGCTCTTGATCAAATAAACTCTAAGTTTTCCTTAACAAGATTTAAGCTTCCAACTTATTAAAATTTACTTCCCAAACCATTAATTATTTTAAATATCACACTAGGCTCAACTCTTAAACCAATTTACTTAGTGCTTAACCTTAAAGCTTGGGACACTAGGATCATGGTAGTAGTAAGTTGTGTTGATTTAAAATTGAGGAAGTGGATTGTGGCCTGAAATTGATTGTGATTTGTATTTGCCCATGTGGGGTTAGGTCAGCTGTTGGAGACCTTGTTATTGTGAGCAAGAATCAGGTAAGCACCTACATAAAACCTGATTGATGCGAAATGTTTTCTTTATGGCAAGCCAAATGTACAGTGTATGTACGCTCATGTATATAAAGGCAATTGAGGGTGGGATTCTTCCTTATTTCAAACAATTGAATTATTGAGCAGATTTACTCAAACTCAGAATACATTCTAAAAATGATTTTGATAACGACTTTGGAGATCCCTAAATTGCAAGTTTCATGTGGAATCATGTTTTGTTCATTTTATACCAAGTGGGAAACGTCGTTGAGTACTCAATAAGGGTGGACTACTAGGACTAGTCCTTGAGGGGTTAGGGTAAGTCTCTCAACAGGTGGCCACCTCTGAGAGGTGAGTCCTTCCGGATAGGACGTCAGTCCAGTGGGTCGTGCTGGTACGAGCTACCAATGTTCTTTTCAGTCAAGTGGCTGTGTTTTACCGGAATGGACACCCGATTGTTGTTTGGGTATAGAGAAGAAGGAGTATCTTGCCCAGTATGCTGATCACCTACTTTTGTCAGTCTGCACAAAGTGTGGCATTCTGACCGGCGGTATGCACAAAGTGTGGCAT
Organism: Voacanga thouarsii; assembly: GCA_026120185.1. Classification (NCBI taxonomy): domain Eukaryota; kingdom Viridiplantae; phylum Streptophyta; class Magnoliopsida; order Gentianales; family Apocynaceae; genus Voacanga; species Voacanga thouarsii. The sequence continues at coordinate 584,417 of JANUWF010000952.1, forward strand.
ACTGACCATCCGATTATAGGGCCCAATGAGTGGTAACCCATAATTCTTTCCTATGAGTGGTCGATTTTGTTGATTGTGTATGGCTAGAATACCTAAAACGCCACTCTTACTTTTGACTAATGTTTATTGCTTGCCAATATTTCTCTTATAAAGATTTTGCACTTTGCATCCATAAACTGCTTTCACTAAACACCCAAAGCACACACGGACTTACTGAGATTTCTGTCTCATCACCTTTTTACCATGATTTTAGGTCGATCCTGCTGTGGGGATGAGTAGATAGTAGTATCTGCCTTGGAAGAGATTGTTGTCATTTAATTCTATGTGTTGCTTTGGGGAGACAAGAGTGGATAAATTTATTTATGGTTTTGTGTTGGGAATTCATGGATTTATTCTTGGAGTTTTGTTTGGGTTATAATAAATTTTTAAGTTAAAGTATTATTTTTATTCCGCAATTTTATTTGTGTGATCTAGTTATAAAGACCCCTTGTCCTTTGGACAGGGCGACATCCTCGGCCTTGGCGGGCCTAGGTAGCGGGGTGTTACAAGTGGTATCAGAGCCTAGGTTATAGGCAAATATTGATGATATATGTTTTATTTATTTAAGTTTAAATCTTCATCTAACCTATCTTGTTGATGTTCTAGGATGGTTAGACTGCTTAGGACCGCGAGAAAAAGGGCAGCAGTGGCACCCGCCTTACTATCTAGACCAGGAGGACCTTCCAGTTCCCCAGCCTGTCCCTCAGCCAGTTGTCCCTATGGAGGATAACAGTGATGATGAGATTGACCTTATGGAGGATAGCAGTGAGGACGAGGTCCAAATCCTTGAGCCACCTCCAATCTCGGTGATAGACATAAGCTCTGACAGCGAGGACGAAGTGATGATAGTGGAGCCTGAACCCCACCCTCCTAGTCCCGATGTGGACTTAGCAGTAAATAGTGATGACCCGGGGAAGATAGACTATGAGTCTCTACCTAGGCCTTCTTTCATTCCTTCCTTCAGCCGAGTTGAGCCCGGAAAGAGCTCTAGGTGTGAAACGTCGGTCAAAACTAACCTTAGAGTAACGGGGTTGGGATGCATATCATATTTTATTTAATGGTTAAATATATTTTCATATGATTTTTATGTGTTTTGGATTCGGGTTTTATTGTCTTGAAGTCTTGTTGGTGACTATTGTGTGAGATGGGCAAGATGATAATTTTTGCCCAAGGTGAAAATAGGGATATAGCCTGTGGATTGAATAGAAGATAATTTTCTAGTGAAAATATCAAGAAGAGTTGTTGTGGTTTAGTGGTTAGAGCTTTGGAATAAATTCTTGAGGTCTTGGATTCAAATTCTATCATAGAAGCCTTAGCTAGATTAAATTTTATTTTTTCTTAGTGGAGGAAATTTCGGTCTTAGGAGCTTAGAGTAAGGTAGGCATGATGTCCTAAGAGAGACACTCTTGGAGTATTCTCATTCCACTCTTTTTCCCTACTCGAATTTCCAAAAGGGAATTCTTGTTCCTTTGATCTTTGGTTTTTCTTAGGTTTCAATTTCTTAGTTTGATCTAGATGTTCTATCCATTTTCTATTCCAGAAATTTCAGTAAAATGGTGTGATCTTGTGGGATCAAAATGCCCTAGTAAAAGGCTTCTCATGGTTTGAAAAATGCGGAAGAATGGTGGGAAATTCCAAGGGGAAAAATCCCTCTAGTAAGCTTGTTGAAATTTCACTCTAGACTAGTTCATCTTCCTTCTTGGCATGAGCTGAAATTTTTCAGCTTGTTGTACCTTCAAATTGTCGAAATTTTTAGCTAACATTCCCTCCCAAATGCTGCCATAAAAATGGTCTTTAGGATCAGTTTGAAACCTGAAAATTCATGACCAATTTCGGACTGCTCAAAGCTGGAGCAAAACAGGAAATATTCCTGTACGAAAAACAGTTTTGAGAGTCCAAAACCAAGCTGTTTTCTTCCAGATCTTGTTCAGTACCTTAGCCATGTTTTTCCTTCATGAAGAAGGCTGGAAACCAGCCTTCAATACCCCTGAAATTCCCTTCAAAACTCGCTGCAAATTGGCTGGAAGTGGCAGCCGAAATTCTGCCCAGAAAAATTCCTGTTCAGCGAAATGCTGGGCAGTCCAAAGTTTCAGCTTTGTTTCCTATTTTTCTTCTGGCCGAAACACCAACCTTAATCTGTAAAAACCTTCCTTAAACCTCCATTAACAGAGCTCCATTGTTTCCCTCAAGCTTCTGCCCGAAATTCAGCAATGGCTGTCCGAAAATCTCTCCAACAAATCCCTGCAATTTAGCTTGATTAGTTTCCAAAATTCCAGCCATCCTTGTTTAGCAACCTTCCATAATATCTTACTCAAATGACCAGACATCTTCTTCATCATTGTGCACCTTAGTTTCGGCCACCATAAGCCACCTTGAATCAGGTTCAATTCCTCAGAAAAGCTGCTCAACCAGTCGGCCATAGGAGACCTTCAAAGCTCTCCAAATTATCAAGATATTCTAGAATATTTAGGTTCCAAATTCACTTCCTAAAAATATTCTCCAAGGATTGTGACAACTAACCCTTCTTTTTCTCTTCCAAATCAAAGAAACAACTCCCTAAACCCTACAAAAATTCGGCCAGCCCTATCCCTCACAAAAATTTGGCAGCTGCACAAGAAAAACCTCTCGAAATCTCTCAATCTCCAAGAACACACACACTACACCAAGAACACCTCCCTCTTCCCTACATTTAATACCCCTCCAAACTATCTCAAATCCTCTCAAAAACTTCCAGATTTGACCTACTCACTGCTGTGAGTCCATCAACACCATTATTAACATCAAACTCCTCAAATCATCTTGCTACTTCGGATCAAAAGCAGAAATTTCTGTGAAGGACAAGAACATCTTCAAGGTAAATTCACCCTATCAACTTCATCTTCTCCAAACATGATCTCTAGTGAGAACCTATGTGAATAAACATACTAACGATCTCTTCTTCTCTCTCTCTCTCTCTCACGGCCAAAACTCCTCTCCCTTGGCCGGATGACTTCTTCTCAATAATCATGCTCTCGCCATCTCCTTTGGACAAAAGTTAGACATCTAGGAGTTGAGATCTACTCTAAACTCCTTCGAGGCATTCATCAATCAAGTAAGTACCATCAATCATTCTTTTAAACTCTAGAATTATGTCTCTAGGGTGATAATGATAATAGATGGATGGTGATAGGATTTGAGTGTGTATATATATATATATATATATATATATATATATATATATTGTTGAGATTGAAGTATGAATATATGTATGACTGTGAATGAGATGGGATTTATGCATGGAAGGATTGTCTTGGATGATTATATGATGATTTGAGGTTGATGCATGTCATAAGTAGTATATGTGATGAAGTATGCTAGAGATTATGTCACCTTTGCTGAATAGGGTTTATATTCATGATAGATTAATATTGAAGCCATGATCATGTTTATGCTAGTAGGGGTTAGATTATGTGTTGATAAATTGAGATCTATGCTTGTATGCATGATTTGGTTGATTTGATGAATTGAATGATTGTGTATGTAGTGATTGTGGTTAGCCATAGGAATTTGATCATGATCTACTTGTGCCCCAACAAATTTTTACTTCATGAATAAAATATTTAATAAAATAATTTCTCTTAGCATTTTCGAAAGAAAAAAAAACTCTAGGAAGGGTAGATTTGGATTGTCATATATATAAAGGATATTTTAGTCAAACAAATAATGATTTTTGCTAGAAAAATAATATATATATAAATATATAAATATATATATATATATATATATTACTTAATATAATGAGATCAATTAAAGCCTTTATGAAAATAATTGCAATTAGTAGAATATATATTACTAAAAATTTAACTATTATCTTCTAATCAAAACTCCTTAAGAATTTATTTAATATTGTTCAAGTGAGACTCATTAAATTTATTTTCAACTAATTTTAGCTACCAATTATTTTCTAACAACTAAATTATTAAAAAATCAATATTTTATTTAATACTACTTAGAACTCTTGATCAAATAAACTCTAAATTTTCTCTAACAAGATTTAAGCTTTCAACTTATTAAATTTATTTCCCAAACCATTAATTATTTTAAATAATTGTGCTAGGCTCAACTCTTAAACCTATTTACTTATCATTTAACCTTAAAGCTTGGGACACTAGGATCATGGTAGTAGTAAGTTGAGTCGATTTAAAATTAAGGAAGTAGTTTGTGGCTTGAAATTGATTATGATTTGTATTTGTCCATGTGGGGTTAGGTCTGCCATTGGAGACCTTGTTATTGTGAGCAAGAATCAGGTAAGCTCCTGCATAAAACCTGTTTGATGCAAAATGTTTATTATGGCAAGCCAAGTGTAGAGTGCATGGACACTCATTTAGGTAAAGGCAATTGAGGGTTAAATCCTTTCTTATTTCAAACATTTGAATTATTTAAAAGCCAATGAGCAGATTTACTCAAACTCAAACTCTTTCTAAAACTAATTTTGTTAAAGACTTGGAAAACCCATAAATTGCCATTATCATGTGGAACAATGTTTTGTTCATTTTATCCCTAGTGGGAAACGTCGTTGAGTACTCAATAAGGGTGGACTACTAGGACTAGTCTTTGAAGGGTTAGGGTAAGTCTCTCAGTAGGTGGCCACCTCTGAGGGGTGAGTCCTTCCCGGATAAGATGTCAGTCCAGTGAGTCGTGCCGGTCCGAGCTTGCAGTTTGTTTTCAGTCGAGTGACTGTGGTTTGCCGGAATGGACACCCAGTTATTGTTTGGGTATAGAAAAGGAGGAGTATCTTGCCCAATAGGCCGATTACCTACTTTTGTCAGACTGCACAAAGTGTCGGCATTCTGACCGGTTATGGGGCCCAACGTGTGGTAACCTATATCCCTTTCTTTCGAGTGGTTGATTTTATTACTTATGTATGGCTGGAAAAGCTAAAATGCCACTCTTGCTTTTGACTAATGTTATTGCTTGCCAGTATTTCTCTTGTAAAGGTTTCACACTTTGCATCCACGAACTATTTTCACTAAACACCCAAAGCACACATGGACTTACTGAGATTTCTGTCTCACCACCATTTTATCATGATTTCAGGTCCATTCGTTGTGGGCATGAGTAGGTATATATTGTCTACTTTGGAAGAATTTTCTGAGGATTTATTTTGTGTAATGTTGGGAGAGCTGAGAGTGGATGAATTTTTATTATGGATTTGTTTTGAGTATTCTTAGATTTATTATTATTTCTTTTGGACTGTAATAAATTTTAAGTTGAAGTATCATTTTATTTTCGCTATTATATTTGTGTGTCCTAGTTACAAAGACCCATTATCCTTTAGACGGGGCGACATCCCTGGCCCTAGCGGGCCTAGGTAGTGGGGTGTTACTCTAGGCGCCTTAGGAAGGAGCCCATGGAGGGATTTTCTAGCGGGGATGGGGTAGATTTTTCCAAGAACACTGGGGGTTGGTTATATGAGGCTGATGATGAGGGTTCTGATGAGGATTAGGGAGTTAGGAGCTATTTTGTTTTGGGATGATTATTTATTTGTTGTCTTTCAAGAACTAGTTTGTCAAAGATTTCCAATTCTATGTTTTGTTCACACCTTTGGATTTATGCAAGTCAATTTTTGAGCAATTCCTTAAATAAGCTGCATCTGATTTCTTCCTACTCATACTTGGCCATGTACGCATGCACCACTAAAATGGTTTAATACTGGAATGCATACACTTAACATTTTGGGTATGGTATAGAATGGCACCTAAGTGACGTGCAGCCTCTTCAGCCAGAAGGAACCTGGAGGTAGACCCCGTAGCACTAGAAGTTGAAGCTGAACCGATGTAATCACCCAATCCGGGAGATGGACAAAGTGATCCAGAAATGGGAATGGGGCCCGATGCCCCGGTTAATGTGTCAATAGGCCAGGCACTCAGTAAGATGACTGAGATCTTTCAGACGCTAACCGAGCGAAGGAAACCTAAAGGGGAAGATGAGGCCTTAGAGAGGTTCTTGAAATTTCAACCACTCGTCTTTATGGGAGAAGTCGAGCAAGATCAGAAGGCCGAAAATGGGTTGAGCAAATGGAAGACGTTTTCGTAACGCTCTAGTATGCTGAGGAGCGGATGGTTAAGTTTGTAGCTTTTCGACTGAGAGGACCAGCTCGGGCATGGTGGCAGCGGGTCTAAGATGACTTGGAGATGGATGAGCAAGAATGGACGTGGTCCAGTTTCGTTGAAGCCTTCAGGACAGAGTACATCCCTCAGTGGATTATGGAAAAGCGAGAGGATGAATTTCAGAATCTGAGGTAGGGGAGCATGTCAGTGGCTCAATATGTGGCACGATTCACGCAATTGTCAAAGTACTGTCGAAGGTTGGTCGACACCGAGCAGAACAGGACAAGGCAGTTCGTCAAGGGCTGAGACCAGAACTGAGGAGGGCATTGGCACCTGCCCTACCGACAACCTATTCAGGGGCTGTGGACGCAGCTACTCGCACGGAGAACGAGGACCGCAGCAGGATGGCGGCCAAGCCCTTCCCGCCGCCAAGGCAGCCGCAGGGACATTTCCCGAGACCGAAACCACACAAGCGCCCCGCCAATCATCAATGGCAGAACCGGGGAAAGCAAGCCCGGACAGCACCAAGTGGACCTGCACCGAATCCCCCATCATGTAGGTAATGTGGGAAGAAAGGCCACACCGAGAGGAATTATTGGTCTAAGGGAGGAGAAAAGAAATGTCACCACTATGGCGACCCGAACTACTTGAGGAACACTTGCCCCAAGTTGCACCGGGACGGGTAAGGAAACCCGGCTCAGAACCCGGGGCCCAACCGAGCCCACACCACGGGAGCACCCGGGAGTGGAGCACCGAAGCCGCAAGTGAAGGCCAAGGTGTTCGCCCTCAATAGAGAGGAAGTTGGGGCCAATGCAGCGGTGGTGGAAGGTACGTTCACTATTCAAGGACGTTCCATTAATGCTTTAATTGATCCTGGCTCTACTCATTCCTATGTAAACAAGTTGTGTGTATGTAATTTGGGTTGGGATGGAGTGGAGCTACCTTTTGTTTTAGAAGTAAGGACGCCTCTGGGGAAGATGGCACAAGCGGATTGGTATGTGAAGGATTGTAAGATCAAAGTAGGGAGAAAAAACCTGGAGGGAGATTTGATTGTGTTAGATATTGAGGATTATGAGTTGATATTGGGAATGGACTGGTTAGCCAAACATGGGGCTAGGGTAGACTGTAAAAATAAGTCAGTTCAGTTTGTCAGACCGGGTTGTGATGTATTGGAATTCAATGGCAAGAGAGTGAAAGAACTAAAGTACATGATTACGGGGGCTAAGGCTCGGAAATTGTTAAGGCAAGGATGTCAGGGTTATCTGGCTTACGTGATGAACAAGCCAAAGGACCAGTGCACTCTGGAAGACATGGAAGTGGTGAAGGATTTTCCCGATGTATTTCCGGCAGAGCTGGATTCTCTACCTTGTAAACGAGAAGTGGAATTCACCGTAGACTTAGTTCCCGGAGCAGAACTAGTATCGCGAACTCCGTACCGGATGGCACTGGCGGAGTTGAAAGAATTGAAAGAGCAGTTGGAGGAGTTAGTGGGACAAGGCAATATCAGACCGAGTACGTCGCCCTGGGGAGCGCCTGTGCTATTTGTGAAGAAGAAGGACGGAACTCTGAGACTATGCATCGACTACCGAGGGTTGAACAATTTGACGATTAAGAACAAGTACCCCCTACCTCTGATTGATGAGCTATTTGATCAGCTGCAAGGATCCAATTGCTATTCCAAGTTGGATCTGAGGCAAGGTTACTACCAAGTGTGGATAAGAGAGGAGGATATTCCCAAAACAGCCTTTAATACCAGATATGGACATTACGAGTTCGTGGTGATGCCGTTCGGGGTGACTAACGCTCCAGCAGTATTCATGGACTTGATGCACCAAGTATTCCGACTTTATTTGGACAAGTTTGTAGTGGTCTTCATCGACGACATTTTGATTTACTCCAAGAGTCCAGAGGAGCATGCGGAGCATCTGAGGCTCGTACTGGAGAAATTGCGGGAGCACAAGCTATACACGAAGTTCAGCAAGTGCGAATTCTGGTTAGACAGTGTGGCATTCCTTGGGCATGTGGTGACCAAGGAGGGTATCAAGGTAGATCCGGGAAAGGTTGAAGTGGTATTAGATTGGAAGCAGCCAGGCAATATTACCGAGATCCGGAGCTTCTTGGGATTGGCTGGATACTATCGAAGGTTTATCAAAGGATTTTCGACGCTCGCATCGCCCATGACCTATTTGTTGAGGAAGGATGTTCCGTTTGTGTAGAACGAAAAATGTGAGAAAAGTTTCCAAGAATTGAAGAAGAGATTGATGATAGCACCGGTATTGAGTCTACCAGAGGAAGGCAAACCTTACGCGCTGTACACTGACGCTTCGAAGGAAGGACTAGGAGCGGTGTTGATGCAAGACAAAAAAGTGATTGCTTATGCATCTCGGAAGTTGCGACCTTATGAGGTGAACTACCCCACCCATGATCTGGAGTTGGTAGCTATAGTGTTCGCCCTAAAGAAATGGCGATACTACTTCTATGAAGCCGAATATGAGGTGTTCACCGACCATAAGAGTCTGAAGTATATCTTTACTCAAAAGGATCTGAACTTGAGGCAGCGAAGGTGGATGGAATTCTTGGAAGAATACCGATGCCCGATCAACTACCATCCTGGGAAGGCTAACGTAGTGGTAGACGGCCTGAGCAGAAAAGTTGGAATGGCCAGATTGAAGGTACAAGAAATGCAAGCAGTTCAGGATGTGTTGGACAGAAGAGCGGAAATGCAAGATAGAAGGATTGTTATCAGCAACTAGAAGTTGGTGCCATATTTAAAGGGAGAAATTGTAGACGCTCAACAAAACAACACCGAATTTCAACTCTTCAAGGATAAGGAGCTTAAGCGGCCAGGCAGTGAATTCCGTCAGGATGAAGCGGGAGTTTTTCATTTCAGAGATCGATTGTGTGTACTCAGGGAGCTGCGATTGAAGGACAGAATTTTGGAGGAGGCGTACAGAGCAAGTACGCCATTCATTCGGGGGGAAGTCAAGATGTATCAAGATTTGAAGAGAGCATATTGGTGGCCCAGACTGAAGCGAGATGTGGTCAAGTACGTTTCGACTTGTCTAACCTGCCAGAAGGTTAAAGCAGAGCATAAGAAGTCAGCGGGGCTATTGCAGCCATTAGTAGTGCCGGAATGGAAGTGGGAGGTGGTGACCATGGATTCGTCACCGGACTTCCCATGTCAAAGACCCAGAAGGACGCCATATGGGTGGTGGTGGACCAACTGACCAAGTTGGCCCATTTCATACCGGTAAATGTGAGGGACTCCATGGAGAAGCTGGCCCAGACATATGTTCGAGAAGTTCGAGAAGTAGTCCGATTGCATGGAGTACCCTCGAGCATAGTATCCGACCGAGACCTGAGGTTTACATCTCGTTCTTGGGGAAAGTTCCAGGAGGCAATGGGGTCGAATTTGAAGCTCAGTACGACGGCGCATCCGCAGACCGATGGGCAGTCAGAAAGGGTAATCCAAATATTGGAAGATATTTTGAGGGCCTGTGTCCTGGAATTCGGGGACAAGTGGATAGAGTGTGTACCGTATGCCGAATTGTCATATAATAACAGCTATCAAGCCTCGATTGGGATTGCACCGTACGAGGCTTTGTATGGGCGCAAGTGTCAGGTACCGTTGTATTGGAGTTGGTCGGAAGATGGTCACGTGAGTAAAACCAGAGAGGTCTGTGTCCAAGAAATGTTGGATAAAGTGAAACTGATTCGGGAAAGGTTAAAGGTGGCTCAGAGCCGACAGAAGAGCTATGCGGACAACCGGCGAAGGGATCTAGAATTTTAAGTTGGGGATCGTGTATTTCTGAAGCTGACTCTGAGTAGGGTAATATTGAAGCATCCGAAGGGTGAAAAGTTGAATCCGAGGTATTTGGGGCCGTTTCCGATTAAGGAAAGAATTGGGCTGGTAGCTTACCGATTGGACCTGCCGGACGGGTTAACGGGTATCCATGATGTGTTCCATGTGTTACAATTGAAGAAGTATAATGCAGATCCCGGTCATGTATTGAATGATGAACCATTAGTGTTGCAGCCAGATCTGAGCTACGTGGAGAAGCATGTGCGAATATTGGACCGTAGTGTCAAAACCCCGCGAAATAAGCAGATACCGATGGTTAAGATTCAGTGGCAGCACCATGGCACGCAGGATGCCACATTGGAATCGGAAGAATGGGTTAAGCGAAAGTATTCCGAACTAAAATAGAGGTGTGCTTGAATTTCGGGACGAAATTCTTCTGAGTGGAGGAAGTGAAACCCCAGTCAAAACCAACCTTAGAGTAAGGGGGTTGGGATGCATATCATATTTTATTTCATGATTGAATATATATTTTATATGATTTTTATGTGCTTTGGATTTGAGTTTTATTGTCTTGAAGTCTTGTTGATGAGTATTGTGTGAGAAGGGCAAAATGGTAATTTTTGCCCGAGGTGAAAATAGGGAAATAGCTTGTGGATGGAATAGAAAATAATTTTTCTAGTGAAAATATCATCAAGAGTTGTTGTCGTTTAGTGGTTAGAGCCTTAGAATTAATTCCTGAGGTCTAGGGTTCAAATTGCATCATGGAAGCTTTAGCTTGATTAAATTTTATTTTTGCTTGGGAAGAAATAGTTTCGGCCTTATGAGCTTAGGGTAAGGTAGGGATGATGTCCTAAGAGAGAGACATGTAAGGGTAATCTCATTCCACTTCCTTGCTCTACTCGAATTTCTTAAAGGGAATTCATTTTCCATTGATCTTTGATTTTTCCTTAATTCTTAACTCATTAGTTTAACCAAGATGTTCTAGCCATCTTCTTTCCGGAAATTTCAGAAAAGTGCTGAGGTCTTGTAGGATCAAAATGTCTTAGTAAAAGACTTCTTATGGACTGAAAAATGTGGAAGAGTTGTGGGAAGCTCCAAGAGGAAAATCCCTCTAGTGAGTTGGCTGAAAATTCTCTCTAGATAGCTCATCTTCTCTATTGGAATGAGCTGAAAATTTTCCAGCTTGTTGTGCCTTCAAAATGTCTAGTTTCTTGAATAGCATTCCCTCTCAATTGCTGCTAGAAAAATGGTCTTTAGGATCAGTTTGTAATTTGAAATTCCTAGCCATTTTTGGACTGCATAAAGCTAGAGCAAAAGCAAGAAAAATTCCTGCACAAATCACAGCTTTGAGAGTCGAAAACCAAGCTATTTTCTTCCAGGTTTTGTTCAGTACCTTAGCCATGTTTTTCCTCTATGAAGATGGCTGGAATCCAACCTTGAAAACCCCTGATGTTCCCCTTCAAACCCTCTTCAAGTCGGCTGGAAATGGTAGCCGAAAATCTGCCCATAAATTACTGTTCAGCGAAAAAACTGTGCAGGAAATTTTCCAGCCTTGTTTCCTATTTCTCTCCCAGCCAAAACACCAATCTAATTCTGCAAAAACCTTCCTTAAACCTCTAGTAACAGAGCTCCATTGTTCCCCTTAAGCTTCTGCACAACAACCAGCAATGGCTACCCGAAAATCCCTCCACCAAATCCCTACAATTTTGCTTGATTGGTTTCCAAAATTCTAGCCGTCTTTGTTTAGCAACATTCCATAATATATCACTCCATTGATCAGACTTCTTCTTCATCGTTGTGCACCTTAGTTTCGGCCACCCTAAGCTACCATGAACCAGCTTTAATTCCGCAGAAAAATTGCTCAACCAGTCGGCCATAGGAGACCTTCAAAGCTCTTCAATTATCAAGATATTCTAGAAATATTTAGTTTGCAAATTTACTACCTAAAAATATTCTTCAAGGATTGTAACAACTAACCTTTCCTTTTCCCTTCCAAATCAGGGAAACAACTCCCTAAACCCTACAGAAATTCGGCCAGCCTAATTCCCTCAGAATTTTCGGCAGCTACACTACAATCTCTCAATTCCCTTCAATCTCTAAGAACACACACACTACACCAAGAACACATACTACTTTCTTTCACCTAATACCCCTCCAAATCACCTCAAACCTTCACTAAAATCTCCAGATTTGATCTACTTACTGCTGTGAGTCCTTCAACACCATCCTTAACATCAAACTCCTCAAATCATCTTTCTACTTCGGATCAAAACCCGAAATTTCTGTGAAGGACAAGAACATCTTCAAGGTAAATTTACTCTATCAACTTCATCTTCTCCAAACTTGATCTCTAGTGAAAACTAATGTGAATAAACATACTATTGATCTCTCTCTCTCTCTCTCTCTCTCTCTCTCTCTCTCTCTCTCTCATGGCCGAAATTCCTCTTCCTTGGCCGGATGACTCCTTCTCCCATAATCATGCTCTCGCCATCTCCCTTGGACAAAGTTAGACATCTAGGAGTTGAGATCTTCTCTAAACCCCTTCATGGCATTCATCAATCATGTAAGGACCTTCAATCATTCTTTTAAACTCTAGAATTATATCTCTAAGATGATGTTGATAGTAGGTGTATGGTGATAGGATTCGAGTATATATATATATATATATATTGTTGAGATTGAAGCATGAACATTTGTATGATTATGAAAGGGATGAGATTTATGCATGGAAGGATTATCTTGATTGATTGTGTGATGATTTGAGGTTTGATGCATGAAGTATTTGAGATAAATCATGCAAGAGATTATGTCACCATTGGTGAATAGAATTTATATGCATGTTAGATTATTGAAGCCATGATCATATTTATGCTAGTAGAGGTTAGATCATGTCTTAATAAATTTAGATCTATGCTTATGCGCAAGATTTGGTCGATTTGATGAATGGAAGGATTGCATATGTTCTTGATTGTGGTTAGCCATAGGAATTTGAATCATGATCTAGTTGTCCCTAACCTAAACTTCTTGGATAAAATATTCAATAAAATAATGTTTCTTTTGTATTTCGGAAAAACCCTAAGAAGGGTAGATTTGGACTATTATAAACAATAAGGATATTTTAGTCAAATAAATAATAGCTTTGCTAGAAAAATAATATATATATATATATTATTTAAAATAATGAAATCAATTAAAGTTTTTTTTTTTGGAAATAATTATGATTAGTGAAATATTTATTACTACAAATTTAATTATTATCTTTTAATCAAAACCCGATAAGAATTTATTTATTGTTTTTCAAGCAAGACTCACTAAATTCATTTTCAACTAATTTTAGCTATCAATTATTTTCTAACAACTAAAGTACTACTAAATCATTAATTTACCTAAAACTTCTTAGGGCTCTTGATCAAATAAACTCTAAGTTTTCCTTAACAAGATTTAAGCTTCCAACTTATTAAAATTTACTTCCCAAACCATTAATTATTTTAAATATCACACTAGGCTCAACTCTTAATCCTATTTCCTTAGTGTTTAACCTTAAAGCTTGGGACACTAGGATCATGGTAGTAGTAAGTCGTGTTGATTTAAAATTGAGGAAGTGGATTGTGGCTTGGAATTGATTGTGATTTGTATTTGCCCATGTGGGGTTAGGTCAGCTATTAGAGACCTTGTTGTTGTGAGCAAGAATCAGGTAAGCTCCTGCATAAAACCTGATTGATGTGAAATGTTTTCATCATGACAAGCCAAATATCGAGTGTATGTACGCTCATGAATATAAAGGCAATTGAGGGTGGGATTCTTCCTTATTTCAAACAATTGAATTATTAAGCAGATTTACTCAAACTCAGAATACTTTCTAAAACTGATTTTGATAACGACTTTGGAGATCCCTAAATTGCCAGTTTCATGTGGAATCATGTTTTGTTCATTTTATCCCAAGTGGGAAACGTCATTGAGTACTCAATAAGGGTGGACTACTGGGACTAGTCCTTGAGGGGTTAGGGTAAGTCACTCAGCAGGTGGCCACCTCTGAGGGGTGAGTCCTTCCAGGATAGGGCGTCAGTCCAGTGGGTCGTACCGATCCGAGCTAGCAGTGTTCTTTTCAGTCATGTGACTGTGTTTTACCTGAATGGACACCCGGTTGTTGTTTGGGTATAGAGAATGAGGAGTATCTGGCCCAGTAGGCTGATCACCTACTTTTGTCAGTCTGCACAAAGTGTGGCATTCTGACCGATGGTATGCACAAAATGTGGCATACTGACCATCCGGTTGTGGGGCCCAACGTGTGGTAACCCATAATCCATTCTTATGAGTGGTTGATTTTGTTGATCATGTATGGCTAGAATAGCTAAAATGCCACTCTTGCTTTTGACTAATGTTTATTGCTTGCCAATATTTCTCTTATAAAGATTTCGCACTTTGCATCCATGAACTGCTTTCACTAAACACCCAAAGCACACACGGACTTACTGAGATTTCTGTCTCATCACCTTTTTACCATGATTTCAGGTCGATCCTGCTGTGGGGATGAGTAGCTAGTAGTATTTGTCTTGGAAGAGATTGTTGTCATTTAATTCTATGTATTGCTTTGGGGAGACAAGAGTGGATAATTTTATTTATGGTTTTGTTTTGGGAATTCATGGATTTATTCTTAGAGTTTTCTTTATGTTGTAATAAATTTTTAAGTTAAAGTATTATTTTTATTTCGCAATTTTATTTGTGTGACCTAGTTATAAAGACCCCTTGTCCTTTGGACGGGGCGACATTCCCGGCCCTGGCGGGCCTAGGTAGCGGGGTGTTACACTTCTTCCCTTTTCTCTCTCTCTCGCTCTCTCTCTTGACCAAACACTCCCTTTCTCTTTTGGCCGAATGATTTCATCAACCATGGCCATGCTTTCTTCATCTCCTTTGGACGGATTTAGGCATCTAGGGGTTTATATTCATTCGAAACTCCTTCAATGTATTCATCAATCAGGTAAGCCTTGTTAACCCTTCTTTTAATTTCTAGACTCATGTCTCTAGGATGATGTTGATAGAAGATGAATCATGAATAGGGTTGAGTATATATTGTTGTGATGAGTTGAGATTGAAGCATGAATATATGTATGAATATGTTGGAGATGGGATTTTTGCATAAGTTTCTTATCTTGGTGGAATATATGGTGTTCTAGGGTTTGATGTATGTCTCCATGATCAAGTATGCTATAGATTATGTTATCTATGATGAATAGGAATTATATTCTTGTGTGATTATTGAAG
Organism: Voacanga thouarsii; assembly: GCA_026120185.1. Classification (NCBI taxonomy): domain Eukaryota; kingdom Viridiplantae; phylum Streptophyta; class Magnoliopsida; order Gentianales; family Apocynaceae; genus Voacanga; species Voacanga thouarsii. The sequence continues at coordinate 599,609 of JANUWF010000952.1, forward strand.
CTATGATTATATTTATGCTAGTAATAGTTAGATCATGCCTTAGTAAGTCTAGATCTATGCTTATATGCATTATTTGGATGATTTGATGAATTGAAGGATTGTATATGCTCATGGTTGTGGTTAGCCATAGAAATATGATCATGACCTAGTTATCCCTAAGCTAATTTTTATTTCATGAATAAAATATTTCCTAATATGATTTTGCTAGTAATTTTGAAAAAAAAAAAAACCCTAGAAGGGGTAGATTTGGATTATTATATATAATAAGAATATTTTAGTTAAATAAATAATAGCTTTTGCTAGAAAAATAAAATACATACATATATATATATATATATTTATATTATTTAAAATATTAAAATCAAATAAAGCCTTTTATGGAAATAATTATA